>CM023201.3:5961665-6571754 GCA_004115045.4 Sinella curviseta | reverse complement strand
AATACGCGATGTAGTCCCATGATTTAGTTGTATGTGTGAAAATATGTTGCCATGTTAAAATGCGGAAACGCTTTCGATCCTGAAATCATTATATCCCCGGTTTGAATGCAAGACATGTAGTGATGGTACACTGCCAACACAACGATTATCATCGTTACTTGATCCGGATTTAAAAAAATAGAATGGGGATTGTGTGATTGGAATACAAAATGCGGAGATAAGTTCAATTTTGCAAAAGGGACACATACAATGAATTAATGATATTGTTTTAGCAAAAAATGGCAGATCATGTATTACTGCAAATCATCCAAAGGATCATTTTTAACGTCATAGTTTAACGCCATATACAGAGTATATCTGACTTCGCTCAAATAACAATACTACTCAGGTCGAGCTGGTGTAGGTTGTTGTAGATTGTGTTTAATGGCTTGTTGATATTTATATACTTTATTTGCACCTTATAAAGATAACCTTAGTAATTACAAATTAAATATTACACACGGTTATAGATCGTACATACATTCCCTCGCGCTTATTTGAAGAATGCATATAAATGAATACAGTATACATACCTGCGCGCAATTACGTGAGATCCTATGGAAAAATCTATTATCGACATGGCAGTGTGTACAAGAGAAGGCTGGAACAGCTTCTAATTTAGTTAAACATACCTTCCTGTCTCCATCCCGGTGAAGTCGTCACAGAAAATATGTGGTTAGAATAGCTTGGTGTTTTCATTTCTGCTCATTCAAAGGTCCTTAGATGGCAGTGAGCAAGTAATAAATAAGGCTCGTCAATACGACTGGACGATGCTCAAACCTCGGTACATATGTTAATATAAATATTTACACGGGCTTGTTAACAAGTGAGATATGGAATTAGTGAAAACTTTACGTTCAAGTTATATCCATATTACATTTAGTATCCTAACGCGTCTGACTTATGTACCATAAATGTAAGGCAATATTTCAAAATCCACTGCGGTCATAACTAAAGCAACATATAACCTACCTTGATAATTATAATTCATTACGTGTGATTGGTATGTGACGACGTTGCATTGATACATGTGATATCCAAGAGACTGAAATAAAAAAAATTATATATATAGAATATGCAGTTCATTAAAGAAAATTCGCTTTAAATGGACGGAAGGGTGTAAAAATATTATCCACCTGGCGCCTCATAATAAAAAAGAATGAACAGAATCGGAGATACCACCCTAAGCCAAGTATTCATACAGTTTAAACATCCGATTTGGAAGCATTCTCTGTAAGATTGATACGTAAGGAACCGCTTATTAATACTCGTTTATCCCATTCGCCTTTTTTCCTGTTACGTAAGAACTGCAGTGTAATAGAACCACTGCACCATTTTCGTGTTCACTAGACCGTATTCCCTTGCACTATCTCCGTTCAGTAGAGTATTGCCAGGTTACTGTTTAACGCTCATATCGCCATAAAATTGTATTAAAACGTTATACCAACAAGAAAAGATAAGACATAGAAAATGCAAAACGAATCATAAGGAAACAGTTTGTTCCTTTGTTTTGAAAAGCTTTGTTTTTAAGGTCATATACGCACACAAAAACAATTATTGACCTCAATTTTTTTACTATGTATACATTCATACGAATTCCGCTGTGAAGAGAGTTAGTTAGTTAACGTAGATCATAAAAAGTTTCTTTTCATTATTATTGTAAATCCCCTGATGAGGATCTGAGGTCAGATCGAAACGTTGGGTCGCTTCTTGAATAAAGAAATTGAATGATACACTCGTCGCTCCTACTTCACATTTATTTTTTAGAAGAGTTAGAATTACATTAGCATGAATCTTTGTTAATCCTCACATGTTCTTTGAACACTTGATGCCTTTCAGTGTACCCAAATCTCTGGTCTGAAATATTGTCTGTCATCTCGAATTCATTTGTCGCGTCACCAAATCTATGCGTCCGTCATGACGCTCACATGAAGACTTCATTACATGTGCCGTGATGTGACCAATGCTGTGATGTCGGGCAACCTTCGTTTTTTAATATGCAAATTCGTTAAAAGCAAACAGAGACAAATGTCTCTTTTTTGATAATTTTTGAAATCATTGTAGATATGGTGCTATCATAATAAATAATGTGGATGGACGATTGATTACTTAGGAGACTGATACATTTATTCTTCATTAATTCCAGTTGCGCCCTTCTACAGATCGATGCAGACCGAACCGCATTCCGGAAATGATCCATTTTAAGTACACCAGGTAATTACTCTGTACGGGAACCCCTTGCAATTTGAATTCAAGATTCTTGAAAAAAATCAATCAACGAAGTACGCAAGCAATCAACCATTTTGTCATGCTTTTCTGATTCTGCCTTTAGTACCGTAATCGGGTCGACAAAATATGGACTTAATTATTTAGCCTAACAACGTACTCGAAGAGCTAAAACTTGTCATCTATAACTGTAATTGATTGGAATTGGTATGAACTAATCGCATTGGCGTTCAACTTGAACAGAAAGTACGTCATCCAATATGCGATCCACCCCCGTATTTTCACAACGATCTCAACATAGGTCATATTAGACTCTAGTATGTCATTTGTTAGAATCTGCCATGAAAGTTATGGACTGTTTATCGCATGTGCCTGAAATTAGAGAGAATCTCTTGAAAGATAATAACGCCCACTCTAGGAAAGTCATGACTAATTGTAAGAATCGCTTTGAGTAAGAAGATAGATGAATCCTGACTTGGCCAATGTAAAAGCTGCAATGACAATCCAACAATTTTATCAACCATGATCAGATAACAAGAGGCAGCATTTTCCTTTATTTTTATTAATTTTGACTGTAGTTTAAGTTAGTTTCTGGAATTTGACCTTTTTAATAAACCTGTACAAACCATGTCAACGAATGAATGTTGAACAAAATCTAACATTTTTAATTCAAAGTTTTCTAAAATAATAAATTAACAGGTGTGCACATTTGTATCATTGTATGGGCAGCCCATAAATTGCAGCAGGTCGCAAGTCAGGAATTGTATATTTCGCATGTTAATTACACTGTAAATTGGTTAATTATTTTTTTATTGTTGCAAGGAAAAATAAGTATATTTGTTACTGCATGACACCGACCGGACTGAAGTTGTGTGATGTTGATTTTAAGCGAACGCAGGTCAAGGTGTGGTATAACATTGTAGAAGTAGATTTAGCAAAGCCACGGCAATGTTGGAATCGTATATGAATTAGGGTATTGCAGAAGAAAGACCATTTCATTAGAAAAATTATCATTAATGAAACTAACATACGCTTGCTTTGAAAATTTGACAAGTATGAAAAAAACTACCATATTTTATACTACAAACCAACCACATTTTGGTTCGGGTAAAAGCTGCGTTACGCTTTTATTTCTTGAATATTTTCCGTGCAATGCATATATGTCACGCATATATAATGAGACTTCTGTTATGGCATTTGCAATATCTTGTTAATTTTGTTAATGATTTAACATAGTTAACCATTTGTTACATTTGTTACATTTGTTAACCTTTGCCGGTGATAAATTCATCGGTAATTTATGCAAATGTTATCATTGTGCTCATGCACATCTTGGAGCTTACCGACAAACTTTCGAAGAAAACTATGGTCGCCGAAATCGTACGCCAATTCTTCTTGCTGCTAATACGGAATTTGTTTTATGCTGGCCTACAAGACGATTTGCACAATTTTCGTTTCCGACAATGAATGCACGAGCATCAGCTTTAAAAAATATATTTCAACAATAATTTTAGCATATTTCGGAGAGTCCTGTGCACTTTGAACATGATCAACCTTGGCCGCTAGTGCGTGAAATGGATGGAGACCTTCTACTCAAAGGTGTACAAAACGTCGAATGTCAACGATCCGAAACTGATAAATCAGTGCTAAGGACAACTGACTCCAAGCTAGGTTAACTTTTCCAGCAGCATGAGCTTACGAAAATCAGGATACAACTTGGCAAGAAGAAATATCATTTTACTAACCACCTTGTTTCGTAAAGTACCTTCGCCCTGTTAAAACAAATTTCTGTCAGACATTCACTTATTATTTCCGATTGCCAATCATCCTCCTAAGCTATAAGATTTTTGGTTCCTGAAGATTTTAGATATGGAATGTTGATTGGAATAAAAACGAAAGTTAGTTAGATTTAAGTGAACGGAAACATTGAAATGTTTTCGTTCAATATGCTTGAGACATATGTTTTGACGCTATAAATACATTTTGCTACTATTTAGACCTTTCCTAAATATTCTACGTCAGAGCGTATATAATTCCCGTTTCGATGGATTTAAAGGTATTGTTCTGTACGAAAATTAAATTGATCAAGACAATCGTTTTAGAAAGTTCTGCTTGTTCGCAACACCTACGAGTACACTTCTTAGACTATTCACTTCACTTTTAGCAGACATAAGTCATCTATGTCATAACCAGAACCGCATCGGGATTCAAAACCTTGTAAGTAAATACAGTCTCATGCCTAAAAGCTAAAGCAGACGTCGCTCAACATGTTCAAATTATTTTGAATTCCTGGTTGCTAAGTCACTATTTTATGTATTTTTTAGATGATCAAGCCGTCTTTGTAGGGTATGTTCCTACAGACCACCCACTTAAGAAGTATAAAACACGCCTAAAATTATTGTACTTGTGGAATCTTGCAAGCTGGTTATGCCGCATACTTTCTGCGAACTTTGACAAATACAAAGGAGCCCAATGTAGAAATTTACAGACCGTTCGTCCGGAGCCATTTCGCTTAGAATTTTAGTGGAAGATATAATTCTTCGGATGCACTACACCTTGGGTATAATGGTAAGCACGAAGTCAGATTGGTAGCCTTCTACAATTGTTCAGTGGGCTAATATCAACACGACCACGGTTATGTCCACGTTGATGAGCACAAATCCTAAAGAGATTCCTATTGCTCACGGCATCTGATACATTATGATAATCTTCTTGTCGCTTCTTGTCGTAGTTCTTGTCGCTGGAAGTTTTCATATACTGGCACTACGCTCTTGAACGACACTACCGGTACTTTCGTGAGAAACATGCAGTTCTGATAACTTATTACATAACCTACATATTACGAGAGCCGCAAAACTATTGACTATGTTTTGCTGGGCAAAGCTTTTTTGGATGATGGAATTTGCGTCCTGGTACAAGTTATTGGATATCCATTTTAGAGTAACACGTTAACCACTTCTGGAAATGCTCCACAATGAAACCCAATATTATGACAGTCATACAATCAATGCAAAGGTATTCTTCTCTTTTGTTGGTGTGCTTGAATTACTGAGATCAATCAAATGTTCAAATTAAAATACAATAGTAACACAAATTACACAAGAAGGCAATATAAAGAAGAGCATCGTCTTTGCTCACCAGCTGTTTCATTGTTATGATTTATCCTTTCCAGATTCATTCTTACATCGTACTGTCAGTGAATTGACGGATGTATTCATAAGTTAACATACGGCGTTACTATAATTCGCAACCAGAGTGTTACCTTTATCCAAATTTCTTCAAAATCTTTAATCTCGAACAAATTAATTTGACCCACACCGACGAGTTATGATTACATACAGGGCCTCACCGACGATGGCTTGCGCTGGTCGGTGCGACCAGGGCCCCCAAGCCTTGGGGGCCCCTTCTCCGGGTCAGCAAATCTTAAACTAGCAATTGAATACGGAGCGGGTATAATGACGAAGATAGTATTTCAGCTTTTGCAATATTTTCTTTTCTCGCTGCGCTCGCATGATCTTTTTTCTTTAACTTAATGTAGGAACAAAAATTATAAAACTTTCATTGATTAATCGTATTAACCTAATCCATGAAACGTGGCATTAAAATTGTTAAAATCATTTGTGAAATGAATACTTTCCTACAGAGGAGGTTGACCCGAAAGATCATTTATAACCATGGAGAAATTATTCCCAAGTGAAGGTTTTGATTGCATCAGGGCTTTTCCAAGCGTTTCAGCTCAAAATCGATTATGAGAGCACTGGGAACACAAAGTATTTCAAAGGGGAATGCTTATGGAAAGTGTGGCAAGAGTAAACTAATTCAAGGAGAAAGAAGCCCAAGAGATAATTTTGGAAGATAATGTATTTCAAGGTGAAATTCGTCGGTTATACAATGAAGAATTATCCAAATCTGGACCACGATATCTCTGCAGAAAATTGTTACGGTACAATTGTCTTCATGTCAAAAGGATATTGAATTTGACTCTTTATCTTTTGATTATTGCATTGTTTTCGGGCTCAGTCACCGCTGTATTTTAAAACATGAAACGTCACTAGAGATGATTTTGTCATTTTTAACAGGAGCAACATTGCCTATTCCGGTAAGGCAACAAAATGATTTGCAGCAGTATAGTTAAGAGTAAACTTATGCAAGTAGACCGGACGGATGTCAACGTGGACTATACGACAATACATTAGTATGTGACGTCCACATTATGTAGTTTCTCGTTGGAAAACTAGTCCAAATAAATTAGTTTAACTTCGGCAGCGTGTTGAACACAGGGTGTACCTAAATTGTGGATAAATACATGCGTGCTGTTTACTGAGATTTCATAAAACATAACTATATTGAGGCTAGTAATCCCAAAATATTACGAAAATTAAAGGAAGGTTGCATAAAAACTGCGGCAAATAATTTACAGGTCGTTTCATTCCTGTTACACAGCAACTCAGCAAACCAAATTTTTGCATGTTCCTAGAGAGATAAATAAAAATTTAAATTTTAGCTAATTCATCGCCCTGCCAAAATGCTTGTTAGGAAACACTATGACTATTTTTGTTTCCTTGGTTGGAAAACGTTGTCCATGGGAATACCTAATAGTATACAGATGAAGCAGTGCAAATAAATGTGCAGTTCCATATCCCGTGCAAACAACAGTGCCGTTCCGGACAGAAAGTATCAAGGTAATAGTGAGATGGTGACGAAATTGGGCGGATGTTAAAGATTAGTGCTTAAACGTCCAACGTGTTATATTGAAATGTTTTGAAGTGAGACATTAAAGTCGGATAATTCCTAACCATTTTCAAGATAATGCTGGCCTTCTTCAGATAATATAATGTGAAAAAGCCATTCAAGTACCAATTGTTTCAGGAAAAAATATTCAGGCCGAAACATTTCTGAGAGTTGTAGTTTCACGGGGAAGGCAATTGGTAATTCATACTAAACAAAAATATTCCACGCAAAGACATTTCAAATGGAAGTTTGCCAAGGAAACTTGATCCAAGTGGAAAACACTTCAAGATGCGATAGTTTGCCGATATAGAGGGTTTCAAGTTAAAAGTAGGTCAAAGAGGAAATGTTTCAAACAAATTCCGAAGCATATTGCAGGCCAAATATCTTCTACCAGGCAAACTTCCATGGTAACTTATTTCCAGTAACGTGTTTCAAGATGAAAAGTTTTGAAAAAAATAGATCTTATCAGAAAATTTTCCGGTAACACAAAAGATCAGAATAAAATTATTTCAAGGATCAGTGTTTCATGCGGAGTTATTTAAGGAAATATGTGCTGAACCCAATATGTATCTTAAGTAAAGCGAGTGTGAAGGGAGAATCATTTCGCCTGGAAAATAGCTGGAACGAAAAATCATTCTTGAAGAGAAAATGCTTCATGCTTTATGAATATGTTTGAGGGGGAATACCTCCAGCTAAACCTTATCGGTAATAAGACACGACTAGATAGTAATAAATTTCCTGGGATAAGTAAATGCTTATCAGTATTTTAGTGGCGCAACTAATACGTATATTTTGGGTTATATGTGCTATATTTTACCTATCAGGTGTGTGTATTAATAAGAATAAATGTAACTTCACTATTAGATAGCATATTATTTGATCATGAGTGCAAGTCAATTAAGTGCAAACGGCATGTATCAAGAAGAATGCTTAGAGATGTAAACGCATTCATAAAATTGTACGAAATTCAAGACAAATTCAAGGGGCCCCAAATTCTGCATCCGGCCAGGGCCCCCAGGCGGCACGGTTAGGCACTGATTACATAAGAACTCTCTGCGCCGATTCTGTAAAAAGTGCTAAAATTATGGGATTCAAATATTTAAAAACTCTCACTTTATATAAATTTACAACATCATAGTCGAGGACTCAACAGTTATTACATGCAACGCATTCAACGAAACACCAAAGGAGAGTTGTGTTTTATAAACGTTTCGGTGAACTGTGATTGCTTTCAATGGTTTTAAGGGAAACTGTGCTTTGTCGCCAGTGCGGTCATTCGTGGTGACAGTGTTGATTGGTAAAATAAAATAAATTTTTCACAGAGCAAAATTCGCAGAAAAATTACACCGTATTTGCTTTCACAAACTGGATGGAAACATTTTATATCATATGAAGTCTGGTGACCGAACATCATTTGTAAACTTTTAAAGGCACAAGTAAATAATTTCATCCATTGGTATGTGCGTCAGTCTCATTGCGCCCGAAACCTATTTCTACGTAACGTAACAACGTAATTGTTTTTGAACAAATTGGCAGATGTCATATAACTAATAATCCCGCAACGGCTAATTTTTAAAGTCATAGTTTGACGTCCTTTGCAGATTATATATGACTGTTCAAAATAATTACGTTAACCAGGTCGCTTGTCTCTATAGGTTGCGGATTGTGTCAAATATTTGGTTTGCACTTTTTGTTCACGTTATAAAATTAATCTACGTACCCACATGTCTTTGCGATTATAAATATGCTACACAGCTGCAGAGTGTACAGACATTCCGCAAATTTATTTGAAGCATAAAAATGAAACTTAGAAACTGAGAAACTAACAATGTATTTATAATACCAGTTTATAATCACCTACTGTTCGCCATTAACATAGGGTTAAGCATCCGGAAGTGAACAAATGCTTAACCCCATATTACAGACACAATGCTTAACCCCATATTACAGACACAATGCTTAACCCCATATTACAGACACAATGCTTAACCCCATATTACAGACACAATGCTTAACCCCATATTACAGACACAATGCTTAACCCCATATTACAGACACAATGCTTAACCCCATATTACAGACACAATGCTTAACCCCATATTACAGACACAATGCTTAACCCCATATTACAGACACAATGCTTAACCCCATATTACAGACACAATGCTTAACCCCATATTACAGACACAATGCTTAACCCCATATTACAGACACAATGCTTAACCCCATATTACAGACACAATGCTTAACCCCATATTACAGACACAATGCTTAACCCCATATTACAGACACAATGCTTAACCCCATATTACAGACACAATGCTTAACCCCATATTACAGACACAATGCTTAACCCCATATTACAGACACAATGCTTAACCCCATATTACAGACACAATGCTTAACCCCATATTACAGACACAATGCTTAACCCCATATTACAGACACAATGCTTAACCCCATATTACAGACACAATGCTTAACCCCATATTACAGACACAATGCTTAACCCCATATTACAGACACAATGCTTAACCCCATATTACAGACACAATGCTTAACCCCATATTACAGACACAATGCTTAACCCCATATTACAGACACAATGCTTAACCCCATATTACAGACACAATGCTTAACCCCATATTACAGACACAATGCTTAACCCCATATTACAGACACAATGCTTATTTTTCAACCTGCAGTACTTCAACCTGCAGTGATGGTGAGTCAACAGAGCTCACACATCATCTTCCAGATTTAGCTACGCATGTAGGTTGTTACGGCCAGGGTGAAAACTAGAGTTCTCTAACAACGCACACATTGACTAAGATGAAGATTCTTTTGGTTGGGATCACAGGACAGCGCCTAACCAACTTATGACCATGCTCGAATGAAATCGGAGCACTTTTAACGCAGAATTGTTAGTGAAAATGCTTCTTCTTCGTAAGGGGCGATGAATAATGAAAATATAGGTGAATTCCAGCGGTTATCTTCAGAAATAAATGAACTTGAGAGTGGGCCCGGGATTCACAAAATGAAGGTAGAACTATGGTATTGAGACTGGGCCCGGGATTCACTGAAAGGTTGAACTCATGAAACTTGTATGTCATGCACAACAAAGGAAATAAATGCCGGCACGATAAAACACGTATTTTATGTGATTTTGAGAGTTTATCGAATTAAACACAATACGGAATTTTACAATTGTTTACAAGAATTTCAATGGAACAAAAATAGAACATTTCCTTTAAATGCCTGCACTGCCAAGAATATTTCTCCGTACGTGGCTAGGAAAGAATATAAGAGCCTTTATGGCAAAATAAACGACACGATCTCTGAGCAAATGGACATAGTAACAGTCTGAGAGCAAAAGAGATAGTGACTGGAAATCCAGCCGAAACTCTATATAAATGGGGCTCAAAACCCAGAAAAACCCTTACACAAATTACTCCCATCTCATGGTGGAGACAGAAGTCTTAACCAATTAAATGACAAAACTTTAACATTAGAAAAGTGTATTTGAGGATTTAAGAGAGAACATGATCTAGCTAAAACTATTATTGACAATTTTGCCCAAACTAAAATTAATTAACATTTATTTGACAAATTAGACCTTCTTTAACATGGCGTGAAGCGTAGCGACTCAAAGCAACACATTTACATATTTATTGCCAGTCGAGGAGAGTAAAATTATTTACTGTTCCGTGCTACGCTAACAAGTTCACACTCAGAAAGTCAAGGACAGAAAATACAAATTTATGTAAATATATTAATTACTCCTTGGATCTAACATAGGTATTACGAGAACAAAGCGAGACAAGCAGCTCAGAATAATTAGGGACAAAATCAGTAATATACAGTAATAATCGACACTGACGACAATATAGTGCAGTGGTAGCACGACCATCCGGTTAATGGTAAACGGGCGCGTAAGCTTGGGTTCGATTCCACTCATTGTCGCTTCATTTTTAGTCTCTGATCTTATCGATCACAATTAAATCAAGTAGCACTTGAAAAACGATATGATTTATTTCACTACATATTGCATACGACTATGCCATGATTCCAGGAAGAATTAAACACGTAGTACGTAGTCGACAATATATGCATATCGGGTGGTGAACGAAGTTCATTTCTAAAGTATTTGCTGCTCTAAAAATTTTTCGCGTCTGATTGGATCAAGGTGCGGCGCATTAGAATTGTCAAATTAAGTAGTAAACCAGCTTAACATACTTTGGTACGATACTAGTGACTGTTATACCTGTGCATGTGCAAGAAAACGAGCATCAATTTTTGGAGTACTTTTGAATATGATGAGGTTAATTGGATTTTCAGCATGAACCATGCCGGACCACAACATGGTTAGATTATTTCGTACCAGCGACCCGTTTCAAACCTATATTTAATAATATTATTGCAATATATCCAACAGGTAGATTATGTGTATAAAAAATATTGATCTCCTACTCTATCGATCTGTCGGGTTGTATTCAGACAGCCATATTCGCACTCCTTGCGAAGAAAACAGCTTCAGTTCTCCGCATTAGTTTATTCAAATGCAATAGGGTGGGGTTCACATGGTAGCTTCTCTGCAATTGTAACAATTTTAGTGTCCAAAAGTTTTTCTTTTCAGATAATAAATTAAAACTCCGAAACATGCACTGTTCAAAGTTGACAGGAAAAGTGGTTGTGACCACTATACTAGTTACGTTTTAAAATGAGCTCCACTAAACTCTGACTTAAATTCGATCCTACCAAACATGCAAATCTGAATTCTATAATAGGTCACACGCCCACCAAAATACCGAAACGGCTTTGAATAATTGCATTGTCGAAGGAACGAAGTTAATAAAGATAAATCGAAAAGCAATGTCTGAGTACTGTCCCGTAGAGGTTACATTAATATTCCGTCTCATAACTAATGCTCAGACTAACGTTCACTAATTGACACAACGTCTGAAAATCCTTCTGTAAATGTTCTCGAATTACAGTTAGTTGCTATTTAACTGTAGATATTTCCCACAAGAGGGGAACAGAGCAAACCGATGATACAAGAATAGCGACCAGGAAACGGCTTCTAAAAGAATGAAGGACGTGGCATGTTCACATATGTCAGAAACAACCAATATATTGCTGTAACATGAATTCCAAAAAGATAAATTAATATTGCGTCCTCTGCAAACTCCTCAACCTGCAAAACTTCAGGATCAAAGCTTTTACATGCCCCAATTTTGATATTCTACAACATGATTCTGTACAAATTTTGTATTGTAGACACTACGGTGTTTTCATCGCTTCCTAATCTCGACATTTTAAAATATAATGTCATTTCTGAATTATATATAATTTGATTCACTCCGACTCAGAGCTATTTATATATCTTCTAATAAATAAGGGATGGAATTCGGTTGTTGTGTTTAGTTTTCAGTTGATGAATTCTCGTTGACGGAAACACATCTTAATGTATGTACAAGAAAAATCAGTAAGAACTTGATTGGCGCTGGCGAGACTTATAATTGCATTAAATTTGGTTGAAATTGAAATTTTGCATTTTTTTCAAGAATGTATTTTGAGACAAGAATTCAGATGTGAATGTGAATGCTTTGTTTCTCTTCTGTACCTGTATCATCGATTTTTACCATCTTAGGCGGAACAATGCACATCTAGTAATCCGCACAAATATGTTTTTCGCATTTTCATTGCAGAAATAATAAATGTCAATTCTGCAAAAATACGATATACTTCTTACCAACATTATTATCAGATGATGATGATGGAATGATTTACATATATCGTTCAAGTAATCTTTCATTAGCGACATTACAAACACCTAAATTTATGTCTGGATGCATTTTTAATCAAATTCAACCATATATTTGCATGAACGGCAAAATAAATAATTGTTTAGCATTGAAAGTTCTAAAGCACAAGAAATCTTGAGTTCTTTCTCCAGTTATGGGACAGCCTCTTATGACATGTTTTTATATTCCTCCATACAAAAAGAAAAAAGAGCATTCCATTATTATTCCAATGTGCAAGACTTATTGATAAACCCATCAGGAATGTAAGCCTTTCAAATGTACCTTCCTTTATCGTCGAATTTCTTTGCTCCCTTCCCCTTGAAATCCTTCTGGATCTACTACCTTCAGCTTATAAATTATTTCGGAAGGAAAACGAAAGTCGAAAGGATCGCAGATGCTATTGTTTTCTTTCATTGGTAATAAACTTGAGAGCGTATAGTTAGGCCACTGATTTGATACATTAAAGTCACCTGACAATTATTTTGCTTATTATTTACGATTTCAAATATGTTGCAAATTGATGTTAGATTTCAGAGTAAAAAAGGGTACTCGGACAGTTCTAAATATTAGAGCTTGTAAATATAAAATGAATGTTTTACTATTATTCTCAACTACCTATTATATCAATTTTGACTGGGAAGTGATTAGGAATTAACGGTGATTGATAAAGGGATTGTATATCTTATGAAGAAATGATTGGAATAATTTTTTTTGAATATGATTAAAGTCGTTCCATGCATATTTCGAGGTTATGGTCGCCGAAATCAACCCCAGGTTATTTTGGAGCACTTTTTCAACTGTCCAAATCTTGTTGAGTATTTTGCTCATATGTATGACTGAGGTCTGCAAACATATTTAGTCAACAACTGATGTGCAGTGAGTCATTATTAAAATCTGTCTTGCTGCGTTGAGGCGGAAACGTTGATGTAGTATTATTACCAGCATTCTTGGGACATCGTATAATTATTGCCTATTTTACAGCGCAGCTTGAGAAATTGAATCTCATCTTTCCGTAAATATCATTGATACATACTGCACATATTATGATAACTGTACAAATTGCTTTTCGGCAAATATTATTACATGTAAAAGTAATTCTGCGTTACAGTCAAAGATATTTTGGGTGACCTAAAGGATCCCTTGTTACTTCACCTCTTTATTCGTGTATTTTGCTGGTCACAGCATATTTTGATGAGCCTTAATTTTGATTTTAATTTTGATATTCTTAATTTACGTCAAACTGCCAATCTAGTTAGTCATACTTTATGTTAAAGAAAACATGATTGCTGATCTGTCCAAAGGTTGTTCCATTTTTACACAATCATACATATTGAGCATGCATCATAAAGTACGTGCTGAAATGCATTTTAATACACATTTAGTCCATACGAGTTGGTTCGTGTTACGCAAGAACTGCAGTGCAGTTGGATACATGTCCCATTTTCTGCTTACGTTCTTCTATTGGACTTTATCCGTTTAGCGTCGTATGGCTATAGCCATTTCTTAACACTCCTAACGCCATAAATGTATATTAAATCGTCATAAGAACCACACAAGATGAGACGAAGAAAATCAAAAGCGGAAGAAAAGCAAGCAGATTGGTCCAAAATCATAACATTATGATTGAATTTAATATTTTGTCTTGTTGTACTGAAACGAAGACGTTGATGCAAATTTTTGCCAGCATGTGGACGATTATCAGTTTATTGTTATTATTATCAGTTTTGACTACTTCACAGATTGGTTTTGCGCTAACAAAGTTACATTCAAAGCTATATTAAAATTGAAGTGATGTTCTTTCAAAAAAAAAATTGAGCGACGTAAAAAGGATCGTTTTTTGCATTTATATCTTTGTTTGGGCAGCTTGGTACTTCTATGAATGTCTGCTGAAGGTCGGAAGCGAATCATGTCATGTATACTGAGCATACAATTTAAGGAATCTCTTTATGAAGAAAACGTCTTGCGTAATTTCCTGAGCGCAGTAATGCATCATTTCAATATGGATGTTGATGAGCTTCCGCTTTGACAATTTGGCATCATATTCATAATCACGCCAAGATGCCCGCCTTGTTAACCTTACGTGACGCCTCGGAGAGTAATGATGTGCTTGTATGAACGAAAGATTTCGTAAACCTACTTTCTATTACAACTCAACCCTGTACTCAACAACTTATACATGAACATCCTAAACAAATATGAACTGACATGCATGTCAGCCAAAAATCAGTTTACATTACAGTGGAATGAAAAAATCTGCGACACATTCAATTTTGCAAAAATAACAGTATTATTATTGTTTTAAATACTTGATTTCGGTTATGGTGCCAGTTTTGATCGGGATGTATTAAAAAATATCGGCCGTTACCAAATTGGTTACATTTTAAAGAAGGTATGATTCCAATGAAGTTATTTTGGGGAAGGTTCAAAGTCGTTCGGTGGAGATACATAAGGTAACTTATAAAAACTAAGAATCGATTTCCTTCTGGGCCTTGAGCAGCATGTGCTCGGTGCATTTCTTAATTTCTTTACACGTTCCCTAACAAGCGAGATATGTAAATTGTGAAAGCTTTAAGTGAACGTTATATACATATTACTATTTGAGTTCCTAATTACGTCTGACATATGGACCAATTAGTCATACGATACCACATTAAATAATACGCTATGCGCATCAACCACAATGCAACCTAGCTTACTAATTTTGCTTTCGTTCATGTAATTCGCATGTGACGACGTTGAATTGGTACACGTGATATCACAAAAACTGAAATTAAAAATTTATATTTATTGAATATGCATCTGGTTAAAGAAAACCAGCTTTAAATGGACGGAAGGGTTATAAAAACTATCCACCTTTCGCCTCAATTAAAACGAATGAACGGTATCTGAGCTCCAACCCTAAGACAAGCATTCATACAGTCTAACATCCGATTTGGAAGCTTTCTCCTTAAAATTATTACGAAACGAAACGCTTATTAATACTCGTTTCTCCCATTCGCCTTGCTCCCTGATACGCAAGAACTACAGTGAAATAGAACAACTGCACCATTTTATGGCTGACTAAACTGTGTTCCAAATGCACTTTCATAGTTCAGTACAGTATGGCAAAAGTCTTTGTTTAACGTTGTTGTCATAAATATAAATTCAAATTTTATACAAACCATAAAAGATTAGACTATAAATGCAAAATGAATAATAAGGAAGCAGGTTGTTCCAAAATGGAAAACGTAAAAAGAAAATAAATTTTTGGTCCTGCTGCAATGAAGAGGCTTCGAATATGCAGTTTTATTACAAGCGTCTTTATGACTTTCATTTCATAAAATTGGGATTTATTTTATTGAACAAGATTTTATTCTGTTTTAATCTCATCGCTTCGTATGTGTTTTACAAACGAACTGCACATGTTTACACCGGAATTATTATTCTATAACCTTACAACATTCGAAACTAGATTTAAATGCCTGATAATGACAATTTGGGTAACTGGAAAACAGTTCATGTTTCTTCTGTTATTTTCTTCAATGTGGGCATAATCAGTGATGAGTTTTTCCCGAGAGATCCAGCAATTGCGCACCAGCTCAAGGCATTTTATAATTAATTTGTGTAACCATTATGATTGTTAGCGGTTAAATATGTGACGGGTTTTTAAAGCCATTAAGAAACGTTCATCCCAACTTCCGTATAAAGAAGTAACAGGCTTGGTAAAATGATGCACTGGTTGCAACATAATGGTCATATTAGTCGTGAAATAATTTGCTTACTTCACTTAGAAAATTACATTCCTGTCTGGTCCTATAGGAAAACTTACAGACTCGAATTTTAAGTGCCGAAAAGTTTTCGGGTGTGTTCAGCAAACAATGCAACATAGTTCATATTTGGTTTGCAGATTGTTCTAGCAAATCCTTACAGAATCACATATGGTCTGCGTACCTTTTTGTACAAGTTCCGGCGAGTCTTGCCGCCCGACGAATGCCGTTTTTTAACACATTATACGAGTAACCACGAGGGAAATATGCATCGTCTTTACATGCAACTTGGTGGCGGCAAACGTGCATGCATGGCGACGTAATCCAAACCCGTCAGTCATTAAAGCCGGCCGTGTGCTCCTCCATGCAAACTGATGAAGAAAAAGGAAAATTCCGTCGCAGTTACAATCTAAGGAGAGGGTTGCCAGAAAAACAGCACATTTAGACGCATAACAGGAAACGTGAAACCCCTTTCCCTGTTCTAGCATACGAACAGGGAAAACGTAAAAACGCGTAATCGGCCTGAAGTGAACAACTACACATCGTCCCAATATCTTTCCAAGTTTGGTTAACACTTTGGCCTTGGCTGTATCACTTTCACATCATTTTGGCTAAAGTGCTTGTATAGAAAGCTACTCAAAATATGAACATACCTGAAGCTAGTTTTTCCAGAATGAACGAATGAAATTGATCGACGTTGGCGAGATTTGTCATCGCATTTAATTCGGATAAAACGGAATTTATTTTTGAACTTTTTTCGATGCGTATTTTGAGAGAGGAAGAGTAAAAACATGACATACGGGCATTAGGTCAGGTGTGAAACTTCGTGTCGGACTTAACGTTGCTGATTTACATAAAAATGCATGGCTAGAAATAAAATATGCATTTGTATTCAAATCCAACCATATGCATGAAAACATGGCTAAATAATTAATTGTTTATCGTCAAAAGTGCAGTACCATGAGATATCTCGAGTTATTTGCAAAGTAACTTATGACATGGGCAACCACTTCTGGCATGTTTTTCAATTCCTTCAGACGTAGACGAACCATGCACTTCGTTATTACTTCAATTTGTATGGCGTATAGATTAAATCTCAGGCTCAGGAACGGAAGCATCTCAAATGTGCCTTCATTTATTGTCGACTTTCCTTACTCCCTTCCCATGGAGATCCTTCTGGATCTACAACCTTCGGCTTATAAATTATTTCGGTACATAGTGGGAAGTCGAACGGGTCACAAATATTATTGCTTTCTTCCAGTGGTAATAAACTGAAATCATATAAAGTTGAGACACAGATTTGATACACTAAATTCACCGGTGATGTTCATTTCTTGATCACAGGGAGTTCTTTTAAAATTTTAGATTTCGAATATGTTACAAATTGCAGTTAGATTTAGAAATGTGTACATGGATATTTATAAACGTTATAGATTACATATATAATGTATTGGGTGTCACTAAAAGTTAAGGGTAATTTCCAAAGGGAATGTACATCACTTGTATATACATTGGATTATTCAAATTAATTAAATACTTTTGGATATGTTCTAAGTCGTTCCGTGCACATTACTAGGTAGCATTTGGTAAAATTAATAACAGGTACTGTCCGAGTCCGTGTCGAGAATATATATTTAGTTAACAACTGATTTGAATTGAGGCATGAATCCAGTTCGCTCTCTACCTTCTTCTAAATATATGGGACAATAATTTTTACATAAATTTAAATGTTCTATGGCTTCTGGTCCAGTCAGCTGTTTTGTGTTGCTCATGGTGCACTTTCTACACGGGAAAATGAGAAAGTAGTCATCATAATTTTGAGCAGCGTCATAACTTCAAGTTGTGCACTTGTGTGAATGTTTATCAAGGTTATATTAAAAACGAGAGGGGACTTAAGTATAGGTAAAGAGAAAGGATTTGTCGTTTGTTTCACTTATTACCTTTACCCATATGTTATGAAAATTTAACTACAGTTTAAAATAATATGCTATCCAGAAAGCAAGAGTGTTACATTCTCTTCATAAGTTGGACACTTTCGTGCCTATATTCATGATAAAAACGAGTACAAAATTAGTTTTGAAAAACTATATCCTGGAATATGGAACGTAATTATTTTTGAACTCTCACATTACCATTGAAGCCCACACTACCACATAAAGAATTCATCTGTTAATCATTGGAAACGGAAAAAAGGAGACTCATTTACTGACGGTCGCCCAACCTTGTCATTGAAAGGTTGCAATTTGTAACCAAAATTCTTGTTGCCAATGCCAGTATTTAATACGCGAATGTACAGTATTGCCAAACTTGGAGTTATTTGATTGATTAATATTTTAAGCGAGAATATATAATCTAGTCTGTTCGTGTTACGCAAGAATTGCAGTGCAGTCGGATATTTGCCACACTTTCCGGTTTACTATTCGTTCTTCTATTGGACTTTCTCTATTTAGTACCGTATGGTGTTAATCATTTCATAACACTCTTTACCCCAGAAAATTATGTAATAAAATTTAGTCATAAACCAATAAAAAAATGAGACGAAGAAAATGCAAAACGGAGAAAAAGAAGCAGATTGTTCCAAGATCATGAGCACAATAATTGCAGTAAATATTTTGTCTTGTTGCACTGACAACGTGAGACGGAGACGTATGTAGATGCAATTTTTTGCCGCCGATTTTAGACGATAATCTAGTTACTATTTATTTAATGATCGCAGCATGCGATTTTTAATATAATTTTGCCCCAAGTGCGTTGCATCGACACTACATAGACTGACTACTTCAGGGATTTGTTTTCGGATAACATAGCTGCATTCATGGATATATGAAACTTTCAGTGATGTCCTTTTAAAGTAACTGGGTGACGAAAAAAACATATTATTTTACATTTATGTTTTTGTTTGGGCAACTTGGTACTTTTAGGTATGCTAAAGGACGGATCATGTCATGTCATATGCTTACTGAGCATATCATTTAATGAACCTCCTTGTGAAGGAAACATCTTGCGTAATTTCCTGAGTGCAACAATGCATCAACTTAATGTAGCTGTTGATGAGCTTCCGGTTTGACCATTCGATATCATATTCAAGCCATATTCATATTCAAGCCAAGCTGCCGGCTTTGTTAACCTTACGTCTCAGAGAATGCTGATGTGATTATATGTGCAAAACACTTTCTCAACCTCCTTTGTATTACAACGCAACACTACATGTACATGTACATCCTAAATAATATGAGCTGACATGCATGGCAGCCAAAAATATATTTACATAACATTGGAATGGAAAATTCTGCGACAAATTCAATTTTGCAGCAAAGAACACATAAAATGCATTAATGATAATTGGTCGCTACTGTAATGCAAACAGAATGTCAGTAACAAGGCCACAGTAGAGCTGTTGTATGGAGCAGCGGAACACGAACTTTGCAGTCAAAGTAATTGGGCTTGCCCTATTTTGCGACCATGACTCGTTTAATTATTTTTTATACTTTTGTGCCTTGACATCGAACAGTTTATAAATCCAAATGCTTGGATGGACTGCATTGGTACGAGAATAGCACACTATTGAAGTATCATATTAACGAAAGCAGTTAATTGGTTGAGATGGTAAATCATTCAGGCATGGAAAACGTGCGCGGTTACGCGGTTGAGAGCCGGAGAAAGTTTTAGCAGAACATTCAATTTTAATGAAACTTTTCGTGATTTCCATGAAAATTGAACAAATAAATTCAAATTTCATACTAGGTTATTACGTGATTAATATTTATGCCTTTTAATGGCCAATAAGTAACAAAAAACGACAATTTAGCAACTTATTATGGATGAAAACGGTCGGTGAAAATCTTTTGCATCCGGAGAAAATATGTAAAAGTTTCCATGTCTGAAATCATTCATAACCATGAAGTGTTCTACAGATTTAACTAGTTTTGAAAAACTGCAGCCCCCCATGAATCGCTGCAAACTCCATCTTTTGCAAACATTTTCTTTAACATTTTCCAAAAATACAATGTTGTATTACTCTAATGGACCTATTGTCAACGGTAAAATACAAAATGCATCTGCACTTTAGCTACTATGGCCGTATGTACTTATCGATCTTTGTCTAATGGCCCATTGTATCGATTGCAACGAAATTGTATTGTGATCTGAATGATAAGTGGACCGAGCCTATAGTAACGGGTGAGAGATGACTGGGTGTAGAAACCAATTCTCGTACAACATAATAAACTGCATAGTAGTAAGTTAGTGTAATTACGGAGAGGATAGCCGTCTGTCAAAAAGATTGCGCTTGAACCACACTGACAAGTCGACTCCAGACGGTGATATTTCTCCCTTATTATCGTTTTCTTCTGTTATTCCTGTAAACGAATATCAGGTACTAGAATTAACAAATAAGTAGCTCCAGTTAAAAATGTAAGATGCATCAACATCCTTCATATTTTAATTGCAAAAAATATTGTGCGATTTCAACGTCGCAAAATAGTACATATTGGTATTGGTAATATTAAGAAGATGAGATTCTTGCAGCCGCTGGTGCTAGGTATTTTAAACGCTATTCTCATAAAATATACATTCTCTCTCTCCCTTTTTGAACTCTTCTCTTATTGAGAAGATGTAAACACTTCCTAATGTATTTACGCATATCTGTATATGCATGTATCTAGTATTTTGAGTTACAGGGATGAATGCAGCTGTGCATGTTGGATGCAGCACTTGCTTCAGACGACTCGGAACTTTCAGGTGGAAATTGAAGACGCAGTTTGGAGAAGAGTGAAATGGTTAACCATGACCTCACTCAACATTTAACTTTGAAATTTCGCTTATCACGACGTGATCATTAATCCAGCTAACCAACGTAAAACTGTCCTCGGAGGCTGCTTGAATAGCATTTATTTTGTCGCAGTCTTTTGGGGGCCCTAACTGTTCAGCAGTATTTCATTACTTTCATTATACATAGTTTATAATCTATCTTTGTATTGTATTTACATATACGTAAATGTTATGTGTATGCTCCTACCACTTTAGTCATTAATGCCTCCAGCATGCTACTCCGTGCGAATTGATGAAGGAAACAACCGAGTTCGCCATCTCAATAAAAATTGAAGCAGATGGTTGCCATAAAAACAACACATTCTACCGGATAACATGAACGTGGAAACCCTTTTGGTGGTCGCGCAAACGGACAAGCAAAAAATTATAAACGGCCCAAGTCAGCAACTCATTCTGTTCTCCTACTTCCCGCACGTTTGTTTCACACCTCAGCCTTCCATCACGTTCGCGCTTCTTTCTATGAAGCAATAATCTAACGGGATGCGCGAAGATGCTGCATCTCCCTACGCCATACGCTGAAATACAAAAGCACACAAACTAACAAATTCCAGAAATTTTGCTGCACTCCCCTTGCCCTACAGGAAGCCGCTGTCGATTACAAACATTACTTTCACTCGGGGACTCCCATTTTTATATTTTGGCTGCTCAACCGAATGACAGTCTTGAGTGTTGTTCCCAGCGAGTTGAAAAGCTTTCACCGTCCAGAACAAATCTAGTACGTAGAATCATCTACAACTGAATATGTTTACATGATATTTTGATATTCATTCATTAAGCCAATCCTTTAATATACTGAATGAATGAAACTGATTTTCATCGGCAAGATTTATCATTGCATTAAACACGGAAACAGATTACGCACATTACAATGTTTTTGATTGAACGGAGGAATTACTATGCGTTTAAGGAGACGTGAGTCTATACAGCATCGTCACATTTTACGTTGTTTACAGAATATGTCAGTCTGAACATATACCCACGCAAACAACTTTCTGTATAATGTTCAATGCAATACTTTTATGTATGCTCCCATCAGGAGCAACAACACATAAGACATGTTCATGCTATCTCGCTATGCGAATAGCACTATAAATACGCAAGTCAAATAAAGAATCTTGGTTCATTCGGTCATAACCGACACATAACCTCGCATGAGCTCTTCCTCTGTTTTGTGCTGGCTTCTGCCTTTTATTGTGGCCATACATAATCTCTGGCCTTTTGCGCATTCAATAATTAGGCTAAAGTCATGCATAAAGCAATAAAGCTTTCTCCGACTGAGACATGTACCACTATAGCCTCGTCAGTTACATCCAGTTTCTAACTAGCTCTGCTGCCGAGTACACCGCTGCGAGCTTCTGGCCGTTAAGCAGATGCGAATGCTGCTCTTCTCCTTTGTAGCTGCATCATTGATTTTAACCAGCCTAAAGGAGCAGCATACTTTCAGAAATTTGGGCTTATATCAGTCGCATTGGAATTGCAATAATAATACTGGATGCAACCTTGGCACTAATATTTTCTGTCTGTCCGTCTCATCCACAACATACAACATTAAACCGTCATTCAGAAACTATTATATAACTACTTGGAATTTAGGTTAAAATAAGTTTTCTGCGGATAAAACCGGGAAAATACTGAAAAGTTATATTACCTCCATTAACAGACCACTAATCATAAACATCACTCGATAATCAAAATTTTCGGTCCGTAGTAACGTATTATTGTACATGTTCGACGTCCTAGTTTGTAGGTTCCGATGATCCGCTCCTGAAATTTTCAAAAGGTGTCTTCACGTTATTAGGAATGTAGTTGGGTTGATTTAGTTTCGTGAAAGTTCAAGCTAATTAATATCTTAATATGCTGCTGAACCTATGGAATACACCGTGATCATTAGGGAGTTAAACACATCGACGGGATAATTTGTGAAAATTGTATGTGGCCATCATTTTACTACTGCATTTAAAAGTGGCCACAGGGATGAGTTAATTCTGAACGGCAGAGAATGATTGTATGGCGTTAGTCATTTCTTAGCAGTCCTAACGGCATAAGTTCATATTAAGACGTCGTGTAATCCATAACAGATGAGACGAACAGAATGCAAAGCGGGAAAAGCGGATTTTTCTAAAATCACATGAGCATAATAATTGCACTAAATATTTTGTCCTGTTGCACTGAAACGGAGACGTAGATGCAGTTTTGTTGCCAGTGTAAATGGGACCGTAATCTAGTTATTATTTATTCTAATGACCACAGCATGAGATTTTTAGTAATTATAATCATGTACCAAACGCGTTAAAACCAAACAACATATATAATTCACTACTTCAGAGATTGGCGTTCGGCTAACATTACTGAATTCATAACTATATTAAACTTTCAGTGATGTACTTTCAATTAAAAAATATGCCACGTAAAAAATATCTTTTTTTACATTTATGACTTTGTGTGGACAACTTGGTGCTTCTAGGTCTGCTTAAGGACGGAAGCTAATTATGTCATGTATACTTAGCATATCACTTTATGAACCTTCTTGTGAAGTAAACATCTTGCGTAATTTTCTTGAGTGCAGCAATGCAATATGGCTGTTAATGAACTTCTGGTTTGACAATTTGACATCATATTCAAGCCAAGCTGCCGGCCTTGGTAACCCTACGTGACGTCTCAGAGAATACTGATATGCTTATATGCACAAAAGATTTCCAAAGTCTACTTTTCAACTCAACACAACAAGCCAAGATGTCTCAAGCCTACAACTCAACAACATCTTATACATGGACATCCTAACCAATATCAACTGACATCCATTTACATGGCATTGGAATGGAAAATTCTGCGACAAATACAATTTTGCAACAAAGGACGCATTACTAATAATCGTACGCCTCTGTAATGCAAAAACAATGGCAGTGACAAGGCCACAGCATCGCTGTTGAATGGAAGAGCGGAAGACTAACCTGCAGCCAAAGTAATTCTGCTGGACCTATTTTGCGACGTTAACTCGTTTGCTTATACTTTTTACACGTTTTATTTATTAACACCCAACAGCTTATAAGGGCATATGGTTCAAAGGACTGTATGGGTAAGGGAACAGCAGCCTATTGAAGTATCCTATTAATTAATACCGCTAATGGTAAATGGGGATGGTAAATAATTCATAATCACAATGTGGAAAGTTTTGTATAAATAAGTGTTTTATGCTATTCCTGTAAACGTATATGAGAGAGCAAACTTGACAAATAAGTAGTACCAGTTAAAAATTGTAAGGTGCATCAACAGCCTTTACATTTTACTTTCAATAAATATTGTGTGATTTAAACGTCCAAAAATAGTACCTCTTGGTATTGGGAATATTAAGCAGATGAGATACTTGTAACCCGTGGGTGCTACAGAAGTATATTGAAGATACAATTTGGGTGGAGTTTGGAAATTGTGAAAAGCTGTAACCTGGCCCCACTCAAAATTTAAACTTGTAATTTCGCTAATTACGTCCAAGACATTAATCCAGCTACGCTCTTCAAAAATTATTATCCGAGCCACTGCAAGCTTTAGGCCGCAAAGCAGATGCGAATGCTGTTCTTCTCTTTTGTAGCTGCATCATCGATTTCTCACCAGCATATACAGAACTGCACACTTTTAGTAATTTGTACTTATATTGCTAGTATTTTCACCGCAATACAAATATTGAATACAACAGTTGAACAAATGCTTTCCGTCAGCATAAAACAGCATATTGTACGGTCATTCAGGAACTATTAAAAAAGCATAGTTCAGCATTAGACAGACAGTTGGACATAGCACACAGTTGGAGCTAAGCGAACCAGAAAATTCCATTTGCTAGAAACTATTTTCCTTTGTCCTGACGAGGGAACCATTTGGGACATATGTCATTTCAAGGCATTGTCAAACTTTTGATGTTGCTGTACGATTTGGTTTACTTAACGCAGTATTCTGAATGGAACGGAATGTTAAGAAGAGGATAACCATTTATATTGTCAACATATCCATTGCGACTACTACAATTTTATTGTTCTTTGTGCTGATATCAAGGCACCAACAATGAATGAAATGTCGCGTCCAACCTCACTAACGATCAATAGAGATTGTGAAAGGTTCAAGGGCGTTCAGTGCTTTTCCATTATGCACACTAGAGTTTCCGGCATTAGGAAAATACATCAGTCAATATACTGCTTCCTGTAGGTATCTCTAATAGCTTTTCTAGATGGTGGTAGATTTTATTTAGGTAGAGTGAAACTAGAATACACGTTTATCCGTGCGCGTAATATGTGTAGTGCAAAGTGTAGTGTAAAGTGCAAAGAAATCAAGGCACGTGACTATTTGCATTACGATATGTGTTGTGGTCAAAGAGAACAACTGATAATGCTTGAAAGCATCTCGTTAATTGTTCTTTACCCTTGAACTATACAGGCGCCATCAGCTGACAAACAAGGGCTTTCGAGTCTCGGCAATTGATATTTGAGAGCTTTTATCTTTACTTTAGAAAGCACTTTACTTAGAAAGCAGAACTTACGTTTATCTTTAATCTTTACTTTACTTTTATCTTAGCTTAGATAATTACAATAACGTGCAAAAAAATCTTGATGTGGTAAATACCAAAACATTTACATGTGCATGGGAAAGACTTACATATATGCAGAGGTTAAATTTGTTGACACCCCTTTCGGATGGAACACTGGAACTCCGGATGCATCCGATTCAGCATAGTAATGAAATCTGGCCCTTCTTTATCGTACATGCAGCGTTTCCGTCTTTGCAATGTCAATCCAAATTCCTGTTGAAACCACGCCATCACAAATTGTAACGCTTTAGAAATAGTCGATGCATGAAAATAAATGTCGTTTTTTGTATATTTTCTGTTCGGAGTGAAATATCTTACAAATCGATGTTAAAAATGGAGTTATTCGCCCGGTAACCGTTTTTGATCTCGGTTATCACAAATTGTACGAAGCTATCACCCATAACCGAAAACGAATGGCATAAACACAGCGGAATAATATGAATTCAAATTGTGTTGCATGGTCGTCATTCTAAAGCTTTATTTGGAGCTTGTAGCTTAACAAAACAAATGGATAAGCAACAAAGGATCATTATATATAATTGAAAGTGATAGGTCACAAGCAACTACACAATTCTTTAATAAATAGTAGTACAGTTTACGTATGGATAATGCATCAACTATGATTCTTCAACCTTAGCCATGTCTCTTGAGACAAATGAGTAAGATGAAAGTTCATTAAATATCAAACATAATGACTATGAAATGATCCAGCCAGTCAAATTATAATGAAAATAACTCTTGAAAAATATTGTGGATCTTAACTGAGTCCATGAGATGTCTGGTCTTAAAGGAAGATTAATTTGAAGTAATCTTTAAGAGTGCAAGTTTCACTGCCACATTCCGCAATTTCTTATAAGGTTGCAATATTGCCCATATAATTGTTTCTGAACACTTTCTTTGCATTATTGATGCAATGCTGAAGTTGAAGCTCATATGTTTTTGTTGGTTTGGTGGTGGTGGATATTGGTTTTTTGTTTGATGTTAACCTGATACCTTGCTGGAAATCAACTAGATTTTGTTTTGAATGCGGACGGAATCAATAAACACGAGTCCCCTTACAATCTCATTTGTGCATTTGTTTCTTCTAACAAAACTTTAGACATTGAAAATCTTTGTTGTGGAATTTCGCTGAAGGCGAAATGGTAGATTCATATACACACTAGAAGTTATGGATGTAGAAAAAATAATCTGCTAGAATCAATGTATCCACTGTTTTGTCATGAGGGAGCTATCATAAACTTTAGAAGTTGTTATTCATACTCGACTTACATGATACTCATAATGCATGCTGAATACAAAGGAATGTTGAGAATTGAATAATCATTTACTTTGCTAATGTCTCATTTGCAACCATTAGTATTTTGTCTTCCTTGTCCTTGTAATGAAATCAATGCAACCTCAATAAACGCAGCAAGCTACCATGTAGCAAAGTGGCGGAGCTGGTAGCCAAAACAATCAACTGACTACTACCACTGATAGTAAATCGTCTGTCGAAAACAGAATGAAAATATTCCAATCCGTTTAAAAATTACAACAAAAACACAGTAACTGGCGTTAAACGGTAATCGTTACGATTAAAATGTCCTTAAATATCTTCCCAGAAAACTCAGGGGAGTGGAATGATATGCCACTTGCCCTAATTGACATTTGAAAATTTCGAAATCGTAACGGTTTCAAACGGTTGCCGTTGGCCGTTATCGCTGTCAAGCTTGTCCCATAAAGGGATTGTGACAGAAGTTCAAAATTCCAAACCACTTAAGGAGAGTATAAAGTGTAAAATTATTTGAAATCGCTGTAACCGTTAAACAGTAAGCGTCAACCTCGAAGTGACGTCATATCTATGTGTTATGGTCATAGACGATTCGAATGATATGCCACATGCCGTATGTCACATTTCAAAATTTTGAAATCGTAACGGTTTATAACGGTTGCCGTTGGCCGTTATGGCTGTCAAGCGTCTCCCATAAAGTGCTTGTGATGAGATGCCGTTTGCCGAAAACAGAAGTGGAAAATCCAAAACCATTTAAGCAGGAGAGAATAAAGTGTAAAATTATTTGAAATCGCTGTGACCGTTAAACAGTAACCGTCAACCCCGAAATGACCTCATATCTATGTGTTATGGTCATAGACGAGTCGAATGATATGTCACTTGCCATATGTTAGTCTTTAAAATATTTGACCTCGTAACGGTTTCTAACGGTTACCGTTGACCTACGTATTTCAAAATCACGCTGGACCCTTCTCAGGTGACCAGTTATCGATTGCCGAAAACAGATTTCAAAAATGTGAAACCGTTTTTGAGTTAGAGCGCGCACGGACGGACAGACGGACAGACGGACAGACGGACAGACGGACGGACATATCGATCTTACAAAGTGGCTCCGCCACTTAATAATGAATGAAACTACCTGATCGCAAACCCTGTATAATCTAGATGAAATGGCAATGGACATAAACTACGGATCAGTTTGAATGAATGTGTGAAGAATAAATCGATTTATTATGACTTTTTAGAGACACATGCGTTCCATTTGCGGCAGTATTTTTAAACATTTACATGAATAATTCAACTGGTAATTTCTTTTACCGTTTGCTATACTGATAAAATGTCATCCATAGTATTCACGACATGGTTTTATCCTTCTACTCACGATCAATAATAATGGTCCTACTTTCTTGCATTACCTGCGACGTTCTGGAGCAACATGTAGCCATGATAGCTTGTTGTTTAGTCTACTTTGTACAACGCCACAAACTACCGCAGAATTATTGACATCGTCTTTGCTCAGGAAGAGCTTTTCTGGATGGTGGAATGAGCACTTTCGTACCATTTGGAAAGTTAAGAAACACGTCTCTTCACAAGTCACCTACAGAATGTGTTGCATATGCTCTATAATGAAATTCGCCCTTTTGTGACTCGAACACGTGCAATTCTCAGCCTCCTTTCTCTCATGATGTGCTTGAATAACACCGGTTACAATAGCGTTCAATATTGAACGATAAACAGTACAAATTCGCGATTAATGACATAATTACTTGAGCACTTAAGACTGTTAGATCAATATTTTGAATATTGTAATATTAACTGATGCATGAGTATTTTTATAAAAAAAACCTCCGCTTCACTCAGACTTAAATTCCATCTTTCCAAACACATGAACCTGAATTCAATTATTGGGCAAACGCCCACCGAAATGTCGAAACGGCATTGAATTATTGCATTCCCGAATGTACCAATACTATAAAGGGTGATGAGGCGAAGCTCGAAAACGAAAATGTCTGGGGACCGCACTTTACAAGTTAATTTAACATGTTCTGTAACATGTCTTTTCCAATGGATTTCCTTAACGCGTTCCATAAATAGAGCGTATTATTATTGTACTGTGTTTATTGTCAAGGGTACAATACAACATGCAGTTCAATGTGTACGTTCCATTGCACTTGCAATGTATACCATTCTTTATCTAATTGCACATTGTATCGACTGCAATGTAATTAGGTAGGCATCGGGAAGACGAATGGACTATGTAAATTGGAATAAGAGATGACTGGATAATGAAAGTAATTTTTACTCAACATAATGTACATCAGCAGATTTTTCTACTAGAGCTCAAGCGTAGAAAACCGAACCATCTGTTTATTTTATTAGGAGCGTTTCGAGCATCATGGGAATGTCTAGTCCAGACGGCAGCTTTTCTCAATTTCTGTCATTTTCTTAAGATTTCTTACAAACATTTTGCTAAATGCTAAGCTAGTTAAATAAGAAAAATGTACCATATATGAGAGTAATTAAAATTTTATTTGTCAAATGCATTGTTTGTTTTTAACGCCGCCATTTGGTACCTGTACACTTAGAGAATGCCGGCAAGTTCAGATTCTGCCAATCTTCGTTTGGTGGTGGTTTTAACTAGTAACTATAATCTTTATGAAAATTCATTTCCCACTGATATAATCCTACCTTAATATGTTCCAACAAAACTCTGGAATTTAGGTAACCAACAACGTACCAAATTCAATAACGGCTTTTGCTTGGGAACATGCTTTAGACGTGCCGATCCAGGTGCAAATGGTGGGTACATTTGGGAAGGGTGTAAAATAGGAAAAAGGAAACATGACCCAATTCAAAATTTAAGCGGTTAGTTTGCTAACCATTTTCTATGAATTACTCCGGTTACGTCATCCTAAATTTTCATCAAAGCCATTTGAACTCGTAAAATAGTCCACGGAACTTTCTCAATAAAATTTAGTTCTGCAAGCCTGAGGTATGCTCTTCCGTGCGAACTGATGAAATAACAAATATACTGCGTCTCAATAAAAACCGAAGGAGAAGGTGGACATAAAAAACACGTTTCATCGGATAACATGGAACATGGAAGCCAATTTTATGCTCAATCTAACGAACAAGGAAAAATAATACGTAAACGGCCTGAAGTCAACTGCTCCACCGCGTCCACTACTTCCTTCCACGTTCGGTTTTCACCTTAGCCTTGACGGGAGGTGCAGCACATATTATGAATGAATGTACTCCAATAATACAGGACACTCGAGACAGCGGCGTCTCTCTACTATTTGCGCTGAAATACAAAAACAAACAAAGTACTAATTTCCAGCCTGGAAATTCCAGGAACGTTTGTGCACTCTGGTTACACATAGTAAGCTGTCTTCGCTTAACAAAGTCAGGTTCACTCGGCTGATTCGTATTTGTAGATTTTCAAATCTGCTCCTTCAAATGACTGTTTTGAGTGCTTTTGCGAGCGACCAATTGGAAAACTTTCAAAGCCCACATTACCTCACATTTGGCTATAGTGCTTGGAGCGAAAGCTGTTTATACCAACATTTTTCGGTCGTGACCGCTTTTTGGCACGACCATTGCAAATCTTATTGACGTTACTATATTTGGGTAGGGTCTATTGAAAAACTATCACGAGCCGAGTTTCAGCGCCCCATGTCCAGTACTCTGGTAGCGGCAGGTGTACATCCAAAAATGGGGGTTTGCAATATTTGGCAGCTGCTCACGCAGAAACGGTTCAAGGAATATCCATGAAATTTTGTATCAATAATGCTGCCATTATGAGCTAAACGTTCATGCATTTTGGACGGAAATTCAGCCAACTTTTTGTTACGATAAAAAATTATGAATATTTTCAGCGTAATTTTTACATTTCACGGCCATGTCTTGAAAATATTTTCCATACAATTTCAAAAACTAAAAGATGAACCAAGTAGATCTAAAACAGCTCTACATGATGCAGAAAACCGCATCAAGAAATATTTTATCGTAACGAAGATATTTGATAAAAGGTCTTACATTTTGTGAGTATTTTTGCATCTTTATGGCATGCATGTCTATAATTCATACAATAAAAAATGAATAGCCAAATGAAATGTATCTTTATAAGTCGATTTGACGTTATTCTTTGTGCTGCTGATACAAGCAAATATGAACACGTATATTTGCGGTAGTACGTGCAAGTTTTGTTATGACGCGTCGTAATACTGACAAATTAGTTGTAAGTAAAAATTACTAAAGCAATGAAAGAGAAAATGCTACATAATTTCTAAAAATCATGAGCGAAAATAAAATTTAGTGTAGACTACATTTAATGGGTGTTAAAGAAGAGCACAATTAGCACCGAAACTATGTGAACCTGTGATTTTTATCCGTCGTGCAAGACCTGTCTGTCGTCGTCGTAATTTTTCACAGCTTCCGGTATACCGGAAGCTGTGAAAAATTACAGAATGGACAATTGATATTAATAGTGTGATATTGTGATGTTGATTGGCGTTGCTGTAATTTATCATCTCATTAAATTGGGATAAAAAATCAATCGGTTTGTTATGATATCGATTTTTACAGGGATATCATTACAAGCTTAGCGTCATTTGTCATGGGAGTGGTAGAAAGGATGATTCAAACTAAAAAACTTTTTGGATATGTTCAAAGTCGTTACATGTCTATTTCCAGGTTGTGCTCGCGAAAATCAACCACAGGTCATTTAATTTCAGATCGCTCTGGGCATATCTTTGAATATACGAGTAGTTTTCGCTATTTTGAGATCATGCCGAGAAATATTTCGCTGTCATTTTGACAAAAGTTGAGTTAGTAAAATCGCTGTAGTTCTTTGACATGTTGGAATTTTGTGACGATTTCAGGTGCAGCGCAAAGCTGTAGAAAATACACAAAATGGGTCTCTCAGATTTTTATTTCCTCCTGTGACAACAATTATGGGGACAAAATATTTTTCGGGGCAACTCTGCGTCAAAAGTAATTTTTTCAGTGATTTACTCTTATTTTAATAAACAAACCCAGATTTATATGCTGATATCAGCAGTAGGTAGACCAAACCCAACAAGTTGTATCATTTACTACTTCAGAGATTGGCTTTCGGCTAACATAGCTGCATTCATAACTTTATTAAAATAATTTAAGCGATGTACTTTCAACAAAAAATTGTGCGACGTAAAAAATATCCTTTTTTACTTGTATGTCTTTGTTTGGACAACTTGGTGCTTCTAGGTCTGATGAAGGACGGAAGCGAATTAGGTATGTCATGTATGCTGAGCATATCATTTAATGAACCTCCTTGTGAAGTAAACATGTTGCGTAATTTCCTGAGTGCAGCAATGCATCATTTCAATATGGCTCTTGATGAGCTTCCGGTTTGACAATTTGACATCATATCATTTTCAAGCCACGCTGCCGCTCTTGTTAACCTTACGTGACGTCTCAGAGAATACTGATATGCTTAAATGAACAAAAGATTGCCTAAGCATACTTGTTAATACAGATTAACAATACTTATACATGTACATCGTAACAAAGATGAACTGACATGCATGTCAGCCAAAAATTAATTTACATGATATTGGAATGGAAAATTCTGCGACAAATTCAATTTCGCAACAAAGGACACATAGAATGCATTAATAATAATTGTACGTTTCTGTAATGCAGAAACAAATGGCAATGACAAGGTCACAGCAGCGTTGTTTAATGGAACAGAGGAAGCCGAACTTTTCAGCCTAAGTCATTCTGCTTGCTCTATTTTTGCACCCCATGACTCGTTTGCACATCTCTCCAAAAAAGGCAGCGTTTCAAAGCTCACTGGCATGTCAAATCCAGATGGTGACTTTCCTGCCTTCGTATCGGTTTCTCTCCTTGTTTCTGTGAATGTGTATGAAATACTAAACTGTTAAAGAAATGAAATACCAAATAAATAACACCAGTCAAAACCAAGATGCATTATTATCCTTCACATTTTACTTGCCAGAAATTTTGGGTGATCTCAACGTCGCAAAATAGTACCTATTTGTTTGAGGAAGGTTAAGAAGATGAAATTATTACAGCGTTCATGTTCAGTGATTTTTAATGCGTTACTTATTGAATATGATTCTCGCTCTCTCATTGAATTCTTTTCTCATTGAACAGATGTAAACACATCCTAATGTACAATTTATGTACGTATATATGTGTATATATGAATCAAGCATTTGGCGTAAATTGCAGGGAGGAGTGCAGCTCTGCCTATTTGATGCGGCACTGGTTTCAAACGAATAATAGGAGGTTTAAGGTTCAAATTGAAGACACTATTGGGGAAAATGTGAGAAGGTTAAACATGACCTCACTTTAAAGTTTCGCTTATCAAGTCGAGAGCATTGATCCTGCTATATCCTCGTACGTACTCATCAAGGTCATCTCAAACAGAAAAGCTGCCCTCTGAGGCCCCCTCAACAGATTTTTTTGCCGAAGTCATTGGGGCACCCTAACTGTATAGTAATATATAATGGCTTTCAATGTATATGGTTTATAGTATATGTTTGTGAACATATACATTGTAAAAGTTATGTGAATGCTCCAAACTCTTTAGTCATTAATGCTTCCAGGATGTTACTCCGTGCGAATTGACGAAGCAGCAACCAAGTGTCCCATCTCAATAAAAATTGAGAGAGAAAGGTTGTCATAAAAACTTCACATTTTATCGGATAACATGGAACGCAGAAGCCCTTTTTGTGTTTCAGCAAACGAACAAGCAAAATAAGGTACTTAAACCACCCGAAGCCAACAACTCCATTCAGTTCCCTGACTTCTTGCAAGTTTGTTTTACACCTCAGCCTTGACAGGATGTCCACCGCTTTTGCACTTGATTCTATGAAAGCCATAATAATACACGATGCACGGAGATGCTTCATCCTCTTCGCCCTACGCTGAAATACAAGAATATTCAAACTAATAAATTTCAGGAATTTTGCTGCACTCCCCTTGAACATGGTAAGCCAGATTCGCCTGCAAAAATTACTGTTACTCGAGGACCCCATTTCCAGATTCCTAATGCTTCTTTACCAAACCAAATGGTCACAACATCCAACAGAAAGCTTTCTCCAACCGAGATCACTACCAGTGCAGCCCCGCCAGTTTTATTCAGTCTCAAACGAGCCCTATTGCCGAGTAGACTGCTGCAAGCGTCGTGGAGTAAAGTAGATGCGGCTGCTTTCATCTCTTTTGTAACTGCATCATCGATTTTTGCCAGCTTATACGGAACAGCACGCTTACAGTAATTTGTACTATATTGCTCGCAGTTTCGTTGCAGTAATCTTATTATATATAGCAATTGCACCAATACTTTCTCTCTCGCAGTCATCTACAAACATAGTACATTGTATCGTCATTCGGAGACAGTTATATCCTCATATTCAGAATATAACTATACTCTGGTAAAAAATCAGTTTTATGTGGATAGAAGCGACAAAATTATGAAAAATCCAATTAACTCCATTAACTTGCTTGCTTCTCCATATATAAGTTGGTTCAAGATGGTAAGACATTGTAATGCTGAATTGGAGGCTTCTCATACCATTAATCATTAACATCACACGTCAATCAAAAGTGGCTGTATTTAGTAACGCATAACTGCACAATCTCAACGTCGTTCCGTGTAGATTCCGATGACCCGCGCCTGAAAACTTAAATCAGGTGCAATTCCAACACCACATGTGCCCATGGGTTGATTTCGTTTCGTGACGGCAAAGCTTACAAACAAAGTAATATCTTAATGTGCTACTGAAACTGCGGAATACACCGCGATAATTAGAAGGGTATGATTAGCAGATATTTTGAGAAAATGGTATGCGACTATCATATTACTAATTGTGCAAACCCGTCTGATATATTCATAAGTGTATCGAAACCTTCTCCTCAAACCGCATACTTTAAAGGGACGTTACTAGCAAGTTACGCATGTTGGTAATTTGCTCTTTTGCATGTAGTTACTATGAAACGGCGTTGCCGTAACCGGAGATATCCCTAAAACGCAGCTTTTTAAAACATAAATACATAGACTTGTATTTTAGAAATCGCTAACTTTATAAAAACTAAATTAATGGTATATGTAGTCTTGTCCCATAATTATCTGGTAACCTCGTATTTAAAATTTGATTACAACAAGGATGCGTTTATTCAGAACGGCTGAGAATGAATGAATAATATTCACGAGATTTTGCATTCCAAGAAATTAATGTTCATTTAGATATGTAGTTCATTAAAGTATCCGATTTAGAGGAATGGGGAACTCTTCGGTAATCCTGCATTCACCTCATAATTAAATAGACTGGATATAAGTAGAAATATCAGCTTAAACCAAGCTTATGGATAATGCAAACACAAGACTTGATAATGAATAAGAAACAGTATTTTAATGTTTAAGAAACAGTATTGTTTGCACTTTCTCCGTTTGGATTTAATGCAGTAAGGCCTGAGTTACTCGCTAACGCTATTATCGCCATAAATCTGAATTAAAATGTTGTGCCAAGTTCACACTGCGAACCATATAAAATGAGACGGTGAAGATGAGAAATGAAAGATAAAACATACGTTGTTTTTTTCTTGTTGGACTGAAGCTGATACGTAGATGGAGTTTCAAAGCCTGCGTCTGCATGACTCTAATAACATTTTGATGTGTATTAATGGTCGTAGAATGTAATTTCTTATCTCACAATCTGCTCTCATTAAATCCCTTGCATTCACAGGATGCGCATTGTTTGAATTTTGACAATTGCAGAAATTGCTGTTCGGATGCCATCAGAACATTCAGGATAAAGCTTTTAGTCAATGACAAATTTGGCGATTTAGAAATCTGTCGTTTGTGTTGTGCTTTGTATGAGCAATTTACAAAGTCTGGTGTATAACGGAACCGAATTGTGCATTATATTTATGGAAACAATTGTATATCGCTTAAAGAACCTCTTTAAGAAGCAATCATGTTGCATAATTTCCTGAGTCGCATCGTGCGATAACATTGCAGCTGTTGCTGAAATGAATTTCATTTCGACAGGGTTGCTGTTAAGCTTCAAGGTTGACAATTAGACATTGTACTCAAACTCAAGGGACGCGTCCGGTCCTCCTAATCTAAATTGACGTCTGGTAGGCTGGTGTGCTCATCTCTACCTATTTACACAAACTGCATTATTATTACGTTATCATCCAAATTTAGTTTTGACAGCTGCATTCAAATCTGAACACGTTGTAGTCACATCATGAATAGATTTGAAACCTTCTAATTGTTGTGGCTCTAGTTTTGGTTTGGAAACAAGGAGGAGCAGTACTCTGCCAAACAATCGTTTGCTTCAACTTTTTGAAAAGTTCACGATGATCCATCTGTAGCTTTTTCATCCGAAAGGAACGACGACGAACTTTCAGTAATGTAATTTGGGTGATTTGGGATCCGGATGCAACCTCGTATCACCTTGCGATCATTGAAAAATGTGCATTTGTATGCGTGAATACAGTAACTTGAGGTATTGACTCACCAATCATTTCTCCATTCCTTGCAATTCTGCCACAAGAAAATCTTGAAAATCAATTGAGCCGCTTTTTTAGGTATATAAAATGTTGACCTTTGAGAAGGATTCATATCACACACGCCAACTTTCTCTGTCATAGCGTCTCCAGTTATTAAAGGTTATACGAGATAACACCAAGTTACTTCCCGTGCATGTGTGTCACGTAAAACGTGGGCGAATGTTTGCCTTTAATCCTGTGTATTTATATAGCGGCGTAGTTAAGTTGTCTCCCCTGGCATATTTTCATTTGAACCCATCTGAGAATCGAATAGCATATCATGAGTCATCATATATGACTCAATTTATTTACATCAAATTGTCATTACTTTCAGGATCAAAAGGGTTTTTCTTTGAAATGATATACCCTTCCTTTCACGATTACTGAATGAAAATCAATACGTATATTCCCTTGTCTAATCCAATCCATAAAGGACTTTAGGTTCGTCGTGTAGGTGTGGTTACCTTGCACTTATACACTGTATAACATGCTTCACGGATCCGTAGCAGGATCCGTAGTGAGCAGACTGAAAGTTAATAAATATTTGAAAAATGTCAGTTTGTAAACCATTTTAGCGACATCGCAATTTCCACCTGATGTGTTGGTTAACCGGAGAAATATAAGCCTGTTTATGAAGCATTAATTTGCATAAAGTTTCACGAAAATTTGAAATTAGTTTATGAAGTAAAGTTAAACTTGATGAATCATCTGCATAAATTTGTGACATGTGTCATAGGACTTATTATGAAAACTTTGCCAGTATAATTCAGTAACGAGTTGGCAGAAACGTAAGACCACGTTTAATGTTTTTGTCATAAAAATAATTGACTGGTTTTTTTTATCTCCAGAAACACATGTATACCTGATTCGATGAGGGAATGCGGTTGGAGTCAACAAAAACAGGCGTCGTTGGTATTTTATACTTGATTGTTCTGACAAAACAAAGCTTTCAACTTTGTAGATGCGGAATTTCGCTACAGTCTCTAAAGCCGAAATGGTACACATTTGGGGCTAAGCGAACCAGAAAATTCCATTTGCTAGAAATAGTTACCTAGTTCCTGAGAGTCGCCATCCATTAGGGACCTATCTCATTTCATGACATTCGCAAACTTTTGAAGTTGGATACGATTTGATTTACCAAATGCTGTATTCGGAATATAAATGAATGTTGAGAAAAGGATAACCATTTACGTTGTCAACATCTCCTTTGTGACTACTACTATTTTACTGTTCTTTGTACTGAAATCAAGGCAACCGCAAAGCATGAAATTACATGGGATCTGAAAACAAACCGTGTATTGTCTGGAGAGATAAACAATCAGCCGGTTAGTTTAACAGTACGGTTACTTCTTTCACTTGCTCCGTCGTTCCTTTTTCGGTCAAATTAAACATGCACACACACAGCAGCACACACAAAAACATGCAGGTGAACTAAAACAAACATTATTTGTTAAGGCACCCTGACATCAAAGCAAATGTTCCACGAAATTTCCTGAAAAACGCGTGGGCGGGAATGGCAAATTGTATTTGTTGACTTTACATACAAATGCATTTAAGATTTTGCTATCAATATTTCAAGACCGTGCCCTCGATTTCACGGCAGTACTTGATATCAATGTTTCTATTATTGAATTCAAAGAGCCAATTGAAAATATAAATTTGAATAAGCAGCTTTCCGGTAAAAACTAGCCTTACGATTTTTTCAGATTCTTACATGGACTTAATATAAAGTGTAATATCGTTTGAGGTAAAACTGGAATTATCAGTCGATATGCTCAAACCACAATGGCCGCTCGTATGTGTTTCACCATCATCATTCGCGCAAGGAAAACGATAATTTTGACGCACTGTAAATTGAGCTAAAAGCTCTAAATATTTAATTACGTTTAAGTAGTTTTGCAAACGTTATAAATATTTGACACATCTTCTGATGTATTCACGAATATTCCAAATGGCAGCAGACTTTTACCTCCGTGATCCGGAATAATACATATAAACAAACAGTAAACCACGTAGTCTTAATTGTTGCGATGTTACGCCTACATTTAATCGAATTAACAAATTTCCTAGACAAATGTGAATAAATTCAAAACGAGAAGTATGTGATTGTGTTATCCAGACAGTGACTTCCCCCTTCCTATCATTTTCTATAGCTTTCTTACAAACCTGTACCAAATGCTAGAGTTGACAAATAAGTATTACGCATTCAAAAATGTGCCATACATGACATATTAGTTGTCAAAATTATTGACTGATTTCAACGCCGTAAATTGATCCTTTTCCACCTTGGGAATGCAGACAAGTTCAGATTAATCGCCATCCACGTTTGGTTGTGATTTTAACCCCTCTAATATTTGTGAAAATGCATTTCTCGTTTATGTAATCACATTTTTATATACTTACAACAGAACTCCGGAAATTAGTGAAGCAACGTACAATACTCAATGGCGGCTTTTGTTTGGGAACTCGCTTCAGACGTGTCGATGGTATCAGGTGCAAATTGAAAAAACATTTGGGATGATGAAACATAGGTAAAGGGGATACATGAGTCTACTTAAAATTTAAGCCTGTGTATTCTGCCAACCATTTACCAGCAATTGCTACTACTACGACTTCCTAGTTTCCGTCAAACCAATATGAACGCGTGAAATAGTCCACGCGGCTTCTCAATGCAACTAATTTTGGCTCCATCAGGAGGGCACCCTAACTTTTCAATAACATATATATAATTGCATATGGTTTATAAGTACATGCATGTGTATTTACATACTCCTAACCGTTCAGACGTTAATGCTGGCAGAATGCTCCTCCATGGAAACTGACGATGGAACAAAAAAATCCACCTCAATAAAAACTGAAAGAGAAGGTTACCATAAATATATCACATTTTAACGGATTACATGGAACGTTGTAACGTGAAAGCACTTTTTGTGTCCCAGGAAGCAAAGTTTGCTTAGCAAACAGGAAAAAATAAGGTACACCATCGGCCCGAAGTCATCAACACCATCGTGTTCCCACCACTCTTCTTAAGTTCGTTTTACAGCTTTCCCTTGACGGGAGGTGCATCAATTTCACACTTTTTTCTACTAATGTATCCTAATATTACTGGCTCCTCAACACTGCGGCGTATCTCTACTACTCGCCCTGAAATATAAAAACTAAGAAACTAATAAATTCCAGTAATGTTGTTGCACTCCGACTGCACATAGTAAACCGCTCTTGCTTAGAAAAAGGACGCTCACTCTGTTGATTCGCATTTGTAGATTTCCATATCTACTCCCTCAAATGATGGTCTGGAGTGCCGCTGCGAGAGAAATGTTGAGAAGCATTCAAAGTCCACATGACATCATATTTAGCTAAGTGCTTGGAGAGAAAGCTAGCTCACTCGATATGTATACCAGAAGCTACAGAATATACGCAGTAACTGCTGAAGTTCATTTCCAGATCACAGAGAGTTCGCTTATTATTTACAATTTAAAATATGTTTCAAACTGAAGTTAGATGTCGGCATAGAAATGGGTAGAAGGATAGTTATAAATATCGTACCTTAAATATATAATGCATTTTATACTATAGTTGTCAACTTCTTATGATATATATTTTGACAGTGACGTCATTAAAAATTAATGGTTATAAACAAAGGGAATGTAGATAATATGTAGAAATTCAAATAATAATAATAATAATTGATTTATTGTCAAGTGGAAAGCATCCTAAAACAGAGGCAAGTTACACCACAGACATACGTGTAGTACAATTGTATATTACATATATATGTTCAAATAGAAGACAATTCTTGTTAATTTTCCAATTATTAATGTATTATAAATATGTAAAGCTCAGTACAGATGCATAACCCGAGTATTCCCTTTCATCTTTACAAATTATTATTAATGTTTAAGATAACATTGTCTATACACGCAACATATTCAGTTACATCAAAGTCCTCATCATAGGTACAATATTTTTCTTTTTGTAAATCCATAACATATTCAAAGCATGCCTTTTTAAATTTGTTAAGATTGTTGGCTACAGAGGTAACCTCTTTGGGTAGATTCAGCCATTGTTTAACCGCATTAAATTTTAATGTACATCGTCCCCAATGGGACTTTGCACTGTAACAAGGAATTAAATATTGATTGCTTCTTGTAGTTTGGCTAGTTTTACATGAAAAGTCATTGTAGTTATGAAAAAACCCTACGTTTGTTGGATAGGTACATTTATACACAACAATATCATACATATGAAGATATTCAGGATACAATATTAGTAAATTAGAACATACGTCATTGGAAATAGAGTAATATTTTTTCTTGTTCAACAGGAATCTACACACTGCCCTTACAATTCCTGTAGTTTTGTTTAGTACACTTTTATTACAAGTACTCAATCAAGTTAGTGAGGCGTACCTTATTTTAGAAATAATGAGTGCATTCCCAATAATTTTGCGTTGTCTTTGGCTAAGAACTTTTTTAATAGAGTACAACTTACCTAACATTGAGTACACACTTTTACAAAGGTTGGAAACATGTGAGTTCCAAGACATATTCTCATCAAATGTTATACCCAAGATCTTTAGGCTAGTTACCCTTTCTATCTCCTCTCCATTAATTCTAACAGAGATTTTATCGAGCGATTTTAGGGCCCTTTGTTTAGCAACGACAAGCATTTTTTTCTTACCTACATTCAACTGTAGCTTATTTTCTTCAAGCCAATCATGGATTAAAGACAAGTCCTCTTCTAATCTTAATACTATGTTTCTTATTTCATGGTTGGGTCCAGAAATTAAGAGACTGGTATCATCAGCAAAAATTAACGAACTTGAGTGTTTGATTCGTAACGGTAAGTCGTTTATGAATAAACTGAAATAAAACGTGGAGGTTGCTGAACCTTGAACTACACCTCTGGTGGTTTCTCTAATTTTTGAAGCTTGCTTAGTCTGTGCATCGCTATATTCAATGTATTGCATTCTTTCGCTTAGAAGTGATACTATAATCTGGTTGTCTATACCATACCATTTTAGCATTTCTATCAGAATTTGTCGGTCAACCATGTCAAATGCTTTCATAAAATCAAGTGAGATAACAATGCATATATGATTATTGTCAAGGCTGGTGCATATAAAATTGTTAATTGCCACCAGTGCATGACTAGTACTGTATTTTGTACGGAAGCCAAACTGATATTTGGTAAGAAAGTCATTTGCGTGAAAGTAGCTATTTAACTGTTCTAGTATACATTTATCCAACATTTTTGTGAGTACAGGTTGGATTGAAATGGGCCTAGTTTCAGCTGCAGTTTTAGGATTATTTACTTTAGGAATAACTACAACTCTAGGTGTCTTTAGTTCAACTGGAACGTGTCCGAAGTTTAGAAACATATTGTACATACTCAATAGTGATGATTTAAATAGCTGTGATTTCATACCAATATTGACCATTTTATTACACAGCCCCAACGGGTCTATACTCAAACTGTTTTTGTTCTTCATAGTGTTCCACGCTTTGTCAATATCGTCTAGCGTAAGATATCGCATCGAAAACACTTTATTATCATGGTTAATAGGAATTGGTTTCGTTGGGAAAGTGACGGTTTCATTACAGTCTTTAGTAGCTATATGCACGTAGTAATCATTAATATGGTCAGGACAAAGCTTTAATTTATGTTCGTGTCTTTTTCGGTAAGGAAAGTTTTTTTCCAAACCACGCCACAAATTAGAACCTTTTATGTCATCATCAAGTTTATTTTTAGCATCCAACATGAAGCAATGTCTAACTTGTTTTTTAAGGTATTTAATTTGTTTTTTGTTGTCACTGAAGGATATCTTTTGTGTTTTTTGTATGCGGACTTACAGTTTTTGATAGCTGCATTGGTCCTTTTAGATATTTTTCCATACCATTTTTCCGTTTCCATTTTTTACTGACGTTAATTTTGGCTTTCCGAATAGGAAATTCCAAGTTAAAGACTGTAGAGAATGTGTCAACAAGGCAGGTAGGATCGTCAATAGGATTAGAAAATGTTTGGTTAAGAAGGGATATAAGGCGAGGTAGTCTGTTTGGGTCAATTTTTCTTAAAAGTGTATTTACGCTTTCCGTCTTTGTTGTATGGTATGTCAAAGTGCATTCGGTTATGAAATGGTCTGAGATGAAAGAGTCGTAAACCTTAGATGATATGACTGATTTCTTTTCTTTCACGAAAATTAGATCTAATATGTTTTGTTGTCTTGTTGGAATATTTACAAGTTGCGTTATTTCCATAGCCTCGCTGACTTCATAAACCGGATTTATATACTGTGCTTTAAGATTAAAAACCCCTAAGAGAACGAAGTTATGTTTTTTTGCGTTTAGAAATTCTAGTAGTTTTATAATGTACTCGTAATCTTCTTGTAGTATACTTTGTTTGTATTTTGGGTGCCTATAAACGCAGCATATAATTATACTTTTATAAAAATTCAGTTGTACCTTCATGGTTTGTATTTCAATATTTTTAGGTCTAGTTATTGGTATGTTGATTGTATGTACTTTTAAAGTTTTCCTTATCAAAACAGCAGTCCCCCTTTCACCCTTTTCTCTAATGTCATTACGATGTAAGTTAAACGCTTCAAATTGGATTATGTCGTGTTTTTCTGTTGTACATGCTTCTGTTAAGCATAAAATGTTAAATTTATTTACAGTGAGAATATGGTCTAGCTCAATTCTCTTATTAACCATCGAACGTATATTCAAATGGCGTATTTTTATATTTAAGTGATACCCATTTAAAATTGCTAACATGTCGTCGCTTGTAGGTCTGGTTGTTTTCCGTAGAATTGGTTTGTGCTTCAACTTGGTCTTCCGTTTCCTATTTCCCAAGATGGAGGAAAGATGCTGGACGTTTGTTTCCCATTGTATAAAAAAATGGTCATCGCTGGGTTTTTGCCATATCTTCCGGTATGTCCATTTCTGCGGTGTCGATGTCATTATTGTTAAAGAACCGTTCTTTACATACAGTTGGATAGCTCCATCATCAGACTTTATGCTGCGCATCTTGAAGTCTACGCTACTTTCTATTCCTTTCCCCTTCAATTCCTTCTTTTTGTCCCTCAGCAACTTATGGGCATATGATTCATTCGGCGAGATATACGCATTTAAGTAAATTGGATGTTTAAGCTTTGTTTTCTGGCTAAAAACTATGTCACGGTCACGTAGAGATGCGAACTTAATTTTTATCCTTCGATTTTGCCCTTCGATGAATTTGCTCAGTCTAAAAACTTTATCAGGCACAATATTTTTTCCAGTGATACTGTGTATGATTTGACAAACTGTCTGTAATAAAGTCGCTTCGTCTTCACTGCTCCTGTCAGGCACTCCGGATAGGCAAAGATTCTTTTCACGAACTTCACTGATTAAATTGTCAATTATTTTTTCTTGTTTATGGTTATGATTTTGTAGTTGCACTACTTGGTGTTGCAGGGAGTTGAGCTTGGCATTTTGCGTGTTCAGAGATCCTTTTATCATCGATTCTAATTTGTCCATCCTTTCGTCAAGTCGTTTCACAAGAGCGTCTTCAACAGATTTTGCAATGATCACTGCTAAGTCAGTAGTTCCGTTGCTTTCCGCCATGTTGGAAGTAATCAGAAATGAAGATGGTAATATACGTTGTATATGAAGAGTTAACACTAGCTGCACATTTATTATAGATAGGTATGTTATTTATAGGTGTGTTGGTTTAAGTGCAGGTTGCAACACAAAAAGAACGGTATAAACTTAAGGTATTTAGAGCGGTGTCAATTTAGGACCCTTTCATGTTGAAGGCTTAAGACTGACTGAAGGCTCAAGACTGACTAAAATAATAATTTAAATAAAAGTATTTTTTGAATATGTTCAGTCGTTCCGTGCATATTTGAAAGTTAGGAAACTCTAAACGATAACAGGTTAATATTTATTATGTGAATGTGAGGTGTAAAATGCATTCAGTCAACAACTGATTTGAAGTGAGGCAACTCTACCCATAGAATAGGATTATAATTTTTTAGTTAAATTTTAAGTACATTGGTGTCTTTCCATGATAAAAACGATTAACAAAATGCTTTAAAAACAAGACTTGGTAAGCGGAATAAAATTAATTATTGACACTCTCACATCAGCACACCAGAAACCCAAACGCAAAAACGGACCAAAGATCTGTTGCACAACAAAAATTTAAAAAAGTAAGCACATTTACTAGCGGCCGCTCAACCTTTTCATTGCAGCCAAAAATCTTGTCAAGAATATGAGACTATTTAATGCATGATCTAAAATATCTCTATCAGTTGGTGTATCTGATGACCACTTTTAGCAGACGGAGTACAGAAATGAGTTAATTCAGAGTACGGAGCGTTATGAATAATTAATACTCTCCCGATCAAAAACACGAAAGTCTATAAAATCATATGTTCATTAAACGAAATCCGGTTGGCCTGGGCGGACGAATTATTAAAATATGAAATATGTACCGAAATGTTTATACACTCACGTTTGCCACATACGAGTTGATTCGTGTTACGCAAGAACTGCAGTACAGTTGGATATATGCCCCATGTTACATTCTTCTATTGGACTTTCTTCATTCAGCGTGGTATTGCGATAGTCATTTCTTAAAACTCTTAACGCCATACATTTATATTGAACCGTCATATAAACTAAAAAGAAGAGAAGAATAAAATGCAAAATGGCAAAAAGGAAACCAGACAGAATACTGCAAAATTATGAGCATAATAATTGCCGAAAATATGTTGTCTAGTTGCTCTGTAGCTAGAACGTATACGTATTTTTTCTAGCACTTTGTGGACGATAATCTAGCTATTATTTATTCTAACGTGTGCAAGAGATTTTAAGATTTTTTTATCTTGGCCCAAATGGGTTACATCCACACTACATTATATTCATATTGACTACTTTAGAATTTGGTTTTCGGTTAACAAAGCTGCATTCATATGTAGCTACATACATTATAATTTCAGTGATGTTCTTTCAAAATTTGGGCGACGTAAAAAATCTATTTTTGTTACATTTATTTCTTTGCTTTGGGCAACTTGGAACTTTGCTAGATATGCAGCAGGACGGAAGCGAATCGTGTCATGAATAGTGCACATTTCATTTAATGAACCTGCTTGTGAAATAAACATGTTGCTTAATTTTTTGAGCGCAGTAAAGCATCATTTTAATAAGGCTGTTGATCAGCTACCGGTTTGACAATTTGACATCATATTAATATTCTAGCCAAGGTCCATCCGGTCTTGGTAACCTATCGTGACGACGTAGATAATACTGATGTTCTTATATGAACAAAAGATTTCCTAAGCCAACTTTTTATTACAACTCAGCACTATTTATACACGAACATCCTAACAAATACGAACTCACAAGTATTTATGTTGTTAGACTCCAGTGATATCATCTATTTTGCCGCAGTCATTGTGGTACCATAACTGTTTAGTAATATTTAATTTCTTGATGCGTTGTGGTCTATGCAGTTCGTTGTGATCATTTGCATAAGTTATGTGTATGCTCCAAACCCTTTAGTCATTACATTAATGCTTCCGGGATGCTACTTCGTATAAACTGATGAAGCACAACCAACTTCCCCATCTCTATTAAAGCTGAAAGGGATGGTTGCAACAAAAACGACACATCTTACCGGATAACATGGAACGTGGAAACCCCTTTTGTGTTCTAGCAAACAAACACGCAAAATAAAGATGGTAAACGGTCCGAGGTCAACAACTCCATTCTGCTCCCTTACTTCTCGCAAGTTTGCTTTACACCTCAGCCATGATAGGACGTACACCACTTTCGCACTTGTTTCCATGAAAGCGATAATAACACTGGATGCACGGAGAGGCTGCATCCTCTAAGCCCTACGCTGAAATACAAGAACACACAAACTAATAAATTCCAGGAATGTTGCTGCACTCCCCTTGAACATGGTAGGCCACACTCGCCTGCAAAAATTACTTTCACTCGAGGACCCCATTTTCAGATTGGTAAAACTGCTCCACCTAACCAATTGCACACAACTTTCAACTGAAAACTTTCTCCAAACGAGACAACTACAAGTGTAGACTCGCCAGTTTCATTCAGTCTCAAACGAGCTCTGCTGTGGAGTAGACTGGTGCAAGTTGCATGGGGCAAATCAGATGCGAATGCTGTTCTGCTCTTATGTAACTGCATGATGGTAACCAGTCTAACAAACACAGAAACCATTGCAAGCAGAAATGCACACTTCCAGTAAATTTGTACGATAGTGCTCGTATTTTCGTTGCAATAATGATATGAGTCGCAGCATTTGCGTAAATACTTTATGCGTCACACTCTCAATAATCGTGAAACATTTTCGGTCATTTGGAACCGGTCATAATTCATAATTATACCATATTTTGTAATCAAAATCATAAGTTTTCTGCTAACAAAACAGGGAAAATACTGAAAAAGTCCAACTCCATTAAGTTACTCGCTTGCGTGCATATTAGTTGGTGCAACAGTGTAAAGATATAAAATATTGCACTGACCATGATTTCGACCTCTGAGACTATTAATAATTATCAATACACGTCAATAAATATTCTCTGTCGTCAGTAAGTTATATTTGTACATGTTCAACGTCGTTCGGTGTAGATTTCTATGAAGCGCTCCTGAAAACTTGCAACAGATGTGTACTTATGTTCCTTCGTTACGTGACGGTAAAGTTTGCGAACAAAGGAATATCTTAATACCCTACTGAAATTGCGGAATACATCGTGATCATTAGAGGGTTATGCCCAGCTGTGAGATTATATGTGAAAATTGTATGTGGCGTTATATTAGTAATGTATTTAAAAGTGGCCACAGGGATGAGTTAATTTAGAACGGCAGTGAATGAATCTATAATATTCTGGAGATTTTGCATTCTAAGAAATTAATATTTACTTAGATATGTACATAGTGCATTAAATGATCCGTTTTGGAGGACTGGAAGGCTGTTAAAGAATCCTACTTTCGCCTCATTAGTAAAAGGGATGAATATATGTCAAAATTCGCACAAAATGTAAAAAAATCGCACAATTTTCTTTTTAACTCAACGTAATTTGCTAACAGTAAGGCGTAAACCATTGCTTAACGCTGGTAGCGCCATATATCTGTATTAAAACGTTTTGCAAATCTCAGAAGATGAGACGGAGAAAATGCAAAATGTTTTTCCTTGTTGCACTGAAGTAGATACGATACATAGACACAGTCTCATCGCCGGCGGTTTCATGGCTTTAAAAAAATTATTGTTGATTTTATTTGTTGGAAAATACGATTTCAAATCTCAGGTTATCCCAAATTCGTTGAATGCACAGGCTACCCATATTTTGATAACTGCAGTAATAGCCTTTCTGGTGGCATTACAGCACTCAGAATTTAGTTTCCAGTTAAAGAAAATTTGGCGACATGAAGAAGATCTCTGGTTGCTGCTTTTTTGCTTTGGCAAATTTCACACTTCAAGGCCTTGTGCATAACAGAAGCGAATTATGCAATACATTTGTTGTAAGAAGTGTTTAATGAACCTCTTTATATCGTAAGCATAAGCATTGCGTAAATTCCAGAGTCGCATCGCTCGAAAGCACGTGGCATTGCAGCTGTTGCTCAAGAGCATCTTTGTTGAGAATTTGACATTCCATTCATAACCAAGCCCGGCTTCCGGCCATGTTAATTTAAATTGACGTCTCAGAGAGCTGATGTGCTCATTCTACACAAACTGCATTATTATTACGTAATCAAGCGGAATTAGCTTTGAAAACTGCATTCAAATTTGAACAAGTATTATTCACATAATGATTAGATTTTCAAGCCTCTTCTATGTTTGATTGTCGGCTATTCTTTGCACATATTCTGGCAGCTCCGTTACCCTGCGTTGGGCATCAAACGTTTTTTATTGTTGAAATAATGAACCCTTTTGTGTGCGATAATGCTAGATAATTCAATACGACTCTACTCTTGTCTGACTCACATCTTGATATATAGCCTTCCTCGCTTTTCCCTATTTTATTTCATGTTGCAGCAATTGTGAATAGATGATTTCTCTCAGTGAAAGTGAACATAATGGAAGATTATTCAATCAAAGGACCAAAAGGAAACTTGAAATTATTTTGCTTATATCACCCTGAAAATATTATTGTACACCAGATCAGTGTTGGGCATTAAAAATCCACTCAACTCAACTCACCACTCACATTTTTCAACCCTCCACCACTCAACTCCACTCACAACTCACCCCTCAAAAACTTGTCCGCTCCACTCACGCACCACTCGTCCACTCAACTCACCATACCAAAATTGCCATTTTTAATATGAAAATTAGTCAAAAAATCGTTAATGATGTAATTTTAGCTAATAATTTGACAAAAATAGTCAATTTTAATACAAATCATGGTAAAATTATCGTTTTTAGCTACAAAAGAATAAAAATAATGCAGGAAAAGTATGATTTGTTGCTATGTTTTACTGCGACTTTGACCACTCAACTCAGGTACCACTCACCACTCCCAAAAATTTGACCACTCAACTCACTCACCACTCACGTCCCCCTAAAATCCCACAACTCAACTCACACTCGACCACTCAACTCACCACTCGTGAGTTGAGTTGCCCATCTCTGCACCAGATTCCATTGAGAACACGCACAAGCTCAAAGTTTAAGTGGCTAAATGTATGCACGTGGAATAAACAAACAAGGGCCATTTTATTGTCATATTTGCGTGGCAGTTGGCTCTCACAATACAATATGTCTTGTGAAAGTTCTCATAAATTGCTTTGAGTTTCGCCGTCCGCAAATGTGATTTTTGAACACGGCGGAAGTGTAGACAACCTTAACGTAACTATGTATCGTCTCACCACATCACTTGGTCGCGGTACACTTATGCTGGGATTTACATGCAAATCCTTCAGAGTTTTATGCCAGCTTATTGTGGAATCATTTTCAACCGATGACCTAGATGTCTTGGGACATCAAATCAACTTCTCACTCAATTTTGAAAGTATGTCGATAGGTGCAGAGAAAATTGCGATAATATAGAACGTTACGATTTTAAAAAATTTCCCAGTAGTAAAATCGTTCAGAGTAGTTTCGTTTAATGAAACGTTTCCTGGCTAATTGGATTTCTGATAAATAGGCAAGGACTGCCATAATATATCCAACGGCTTTGACGTTGAAAACGAAGACGCAGCAGTTAGTTAACGTTTTAATGAAGAAAGTTATTAGCGTAGTACGGACCACAAGTGCATTTTAAATATTCATATTGAAGTGCTAAATAGTTACAGAATGTTATGCTGAATTGTTAGCCTACTTGAGAAATTTCTATTCTATATTTCCTTGTGGATGTCCACGTGGCTTTTGGAGCAAACTTGCTCAAACATAATATAAAACCTTTCATGCTTCCTTAAACTATTAACTCATTACTTACAACATCCTTTTTTATATACTCAGCAACCAGATGAGTGAAGGCTTACTGCGCATGCAACACACAATTTAATGTTGATGTTAACGCACGTGTACGACAATTCCAATTAGTAACCATAATCATACAAACTATGTCAGCAAAATGAGTCGTGAGTGTTCTTAAAAGTATAATTCGTATTTACAAAAGACTACACTACGATTCGTCTTATTTACCGGGACCGCAATTACGATATTGCATAACCGCTTGGATATAACAGACCGCAACGGTTTTGTATGGTTGGGTAATATAAATAAAACAGTTTTAATTGGAAGTACGTAATACCCATGTAGTTAAGAAGTATGCAATACCAATTTTGGATTAACGAAGTTTATCTTTCCGTATAACTATTCCAAAACACTCAGCTAATGCTGATGTAGGCCAACACGTAACATGATCAGTCTCAACGGTACAGCTTCAATTTATTGGCTTACTCCGCGTTTCAATATTTTTAGTATGCACAATCCCGGAAATTAACAACATTAATGTTAGGATCGTTGAAAACGCGTATGAAATTAAAGGACGGCATTGAACATGTGGGGAATTAGTAATACCAGATATGTCATATTAATGACATTGTGTATTGCAAAGCCGTTGCAGTGTGAGCCACTCTCAAAAATAAGGTTGCTTTTTGATACCTTCAACTCGGCATTGGCAGCGCCCAAACCAATTGATGCAACATTCGAAATATTTTTCCATACTTTCAATTATTCCGAAATTGCATTTCCCTGCTCACAAGTTAGGTGCATGGTGTTTCACAACTATAGCAGGCGTGTGGATATAGATTTTCCCTATAAACGTTCACAGCCAAACCGCTTGATAATCACTTCCTACGACTACGTTAAATCAAAAATTGATATCCTTGCGACATTCATTCTCTTCTCAATGCATCCGAATACTTTGTACATATTCATACACGAAGCTACCGGAGAACGCTCGCTTACACTGAACGACAATGAAACGCAACTTTATTTGGAGTTTCGAAATTTACCGGCACTTAAGATAGTTGTGGAATTTCTCAGACGAAGACCTCGGTCAAAGCCGCGATACATTGTTATATGCAACGGGTACTGCCTGTCGGAGCGTAGTTCAGGGATTGTTAATCCGTCAACCTTGAGACAGTTTATTAATCCATTGAAGATGCACAGGAATATGTTCAAACTAGCAAATCGGAGAACAGTTCATTCCATTGTTCACATTCCGATTGACTCTTACTTTCAACATTTTGGTAGAGATCATTCATCATGTAAACGGATGTTATTCAAATCGCTTCGCTATATGTTTTGTTCTAGTGCAATGATGTCGGCTATCCTGTTGTCAGACATCCACAATATGTCTCATGCAATGCTTCCTATGACAATTTGGAATGAGTATGCTAGACAGTTTGGAGCCTTAAGAGGGCAGTATTTCGTAATCAGCACGGATGGCTACGATGACTCACCGCTCGCGGATTTGTATGCATCCAGAACCGGTCTAGTTCATTCCGCGATTATGGAAGAAGTCATAAGCTACTGTCGACGGAATTCCGTTAAATTTACAAGAAGCACCGTAACCATAAACGTTTGGACAAAGCCATTCCCCCGTTTGGTGTGGCTTTTAATAATTGCTTCTTTAGTTATAATGGCATGGGTTGGAATGGAAGGCCTGCATTTAAGGAACGAGTCGTTTCTACGGAATTTCGTCGATATGTTTGGTGTGTTCATTGGCGAATCTCTGCCAATTCAACCTTCGGGCAAGTATGTGAAATATCTGTTCTTATTTCATGCCTGCGGCATGTTGCTGAGTACTTGGCATTCAGCGGCAGTCGAATCCAGTCAAATAGTGGCTAGTCCCCTAAAACCATACAAGTTACTGGTCGATATGTTAGCCGATGGTTACAAAATCCTCTTTGAGAACACATTAGAGGACACCCCGTGGGAGCGGCATTACCATAAATTTAAAATTCGAAATTTATTACCTATTCTAAACGAAAGTTTCATTGATTTCCGAAATCAAAGCATGCTCACCTCAAACTACGCCAAACATGTAATTAACAAAAAGGCATTCATTCGGCATTCCGGTGGAGCAGCCAATACCATTTTGGCGATACAGGGTTCAATGGTAAAAGAACTTCAGGAGACTGAATTCCAATGTTATTCGCTACCAGATAAACTCAGCGCGAATTCATTTTATGCCGAGATGTATACAGTGAACAGGCATTGGCTAATACAGTCGTATTCTAGGCTTAAAGAAAGTGGTCTAATTAACAAATGGGATTACTGGAGAAATCGAGCGTATAGATTGTATTTTGATTTAGAAGTCGAAGATCCCAGTCCTACTCCTGATCTTCGAATGGGAGATCAAATACAGTTTCATGACCTAATTGGCATCTTGGTAATGGTATTGACACTTTTTATTTAACCGGGATTCTCCTGATACACGAGTTAGTAGGACAATGTATAATTATCAAATTAACCACTCATGTATGCAATGTTGCACACGGATTATTTCGACGAGTTATGTGCTGTCTAAAGGTGACGAGTCACATAAATCTTTGCCTCAACAGTAATTAATGAAATTAAAAAACGCAATAATGGCAATATGACTTAAAATGTTTGTGTGCAATATTGACTTCAAGGTAAAGCTTTCCGTTAAAAGCTTGCACACGTCATACGATACCTTCAATAACATAGAAACACAATTGCAGTGACTCAACCTCTATCTGCGTCAGCGAAAGCTTATATAATATAAAGCATGCAAATCAATTGTTAGGAAAGGATAATCGCCTGCAATCCAATATTTTAGTACTAGTTTACTTGCAGTTTATTGGCATGTACCTTCATTCACTTTCAGTATCCAATTGTGTGCTAGAATTACGGACTCGTGTGTGTAACTTAAAACCTGGAAATACAAAAGAAGCTACCATCTACAGATTGTGATTTTAGCATTCAACCTCGAAATATATGTTGCAGCGTTAATAACTACCCATTATTAACCAAGATGTATTGCGACAACCGTATTTACCCATAAACCATGAATTTGGTATCTCAGATTATGTGCGATCTTATGGATACGTTTAGTTGAAAATATAAAATAGTTGATGCTTACAACTTTCACAAATGATTTTAATTCTTCTAATTATTATAGCTCCAGGTTTGGTTGGAAAATAAAGAGGAGTGGTTATTTTCCACTAAAATGTTTACCCAAAGTGATTGACAAGCTCCCGAGGTCACAAGTGTGGCTATTTCATCCCAATGGAACGACAATGAAGTTTATGTCATGTAATTTGAGAGATTTCAGATACGGATGAAATGTTGACCGTACAGAAGGATTCATATCACACACGCCAACTGTCGCTGGCATAACACACCAAATTGTTTAAAGGTTATACCCAGTTATACCTACTTCCCATGTATGTCACGTAAATCCTGGCCGCAATGTTTACCGTGAGTCATGCGTATTTTTAATGCGGCCCTTCTCAACCCGTCTCTCCTGGCACATTTCCATTTTGAACCCTTCTGAGAATCGAATCCAATATCAAAGTCCGACTCACTCCGTTTCCATCAAGTTATTATTGCTTTCAGGCTCAAACGGGTTTCTTCTTTGAAATAATATACCCTTCTTTCCATGATGACTGAATGAAAATCAATATGTTTACTCCCTTGTCTAATCCTACCCATGAAGAACGTTAGTTTCGTTTGTGGGATTGGTTTCCTTTCACTTGATAGGCAGTATAACATGCTTCACGAGAGACAGACAAGATCTGGGGTGAACAGACTAATCGTTTTTCTACGAACGTCATGTTGGAGGGAACGGAGTTTTAGCGACATCGCTACGTGCCACTGATTTGTTGGTTAACCAGGGAAATATAAACCGGTTTATGAAGCATTAATTCGCATAAAGTTTCATGCAAATTTGTAATTAGTTTGATTAAACTTTATTATTTCTCTGCACAAATTTGTGACATGCGTCATACGACTCGTTACAAAAACTTTGCTGCCAGTATAAATCAATAACGAGTTTGTAGAAACGGAAAATCACGTTTTATCTCTTTGTCATATAAACAATTTACTTACGTTTTTATCTCCAGAAAAACATGTACCTGATACCAGTGAGGGAATGCGGTTGGAGTCAACAAAACAAGCGTTGTTGGTATATCCTACTTGATAGTTCCAACAAAATTTTCAACGTTGTAAACACTTTGATGCGGAATTTCCATAAAGCCAAAATGGCACTGTGTGGAGAAGCGAACAAGAAAATTTAGTTTGCTAGAAACTATTTACCTAGTTCCCGAGCAGGGAAGCATTTGATACATATCTTATTTCAAAGCATTCTCAAACTGTTGATGTTGCTGTACGATTGGAGTTACTTGATGCAGTATTCTGAATTCAAAGAAATGTTGAGAAGAGGATAACAATTTACTTTGTCAACAACTCCTCTGCGAACACTACCATTATATTGTTCTTTGTACTGAAATCAAAAACTACTGGAAATAATGAAACTACCTGACAGCAGGGCGTATGTGCTCTAGAGAGATAAACAAGCTGAAGGCTGGTTTAACAATCACATTTACTTCTTTCATTTCAGCAAAAACATAAAAGAGCCGAGACATCTGTTCATTTCATCTGGAGCATTTCTTGTGATATGGAATTCTATAATACAGACAGTGGCTTCCCACCCTTACCATCATTTTCTTCTGGTTTCTTACAAACCTTACCAAATGTTAAACTTGACAAATTAGTATTACGCGTTCAAAAATGTATCGTATATGGAAGTTTTAGTTTAAGAAATTTTAGTTGTCAAAAGTATTGTCTGATTTCACCGCCGCAGCTAGGTATATTTATACGTTGTTTATGTTTACAAGTTCAGATTTCTATACATTGTTTATAGCATGGTGGTTTTGACTGGTTTAATATTTGTGAAAATTCATTACTGTTGATGTAATCACATCTTAACATATTTACAACAAAACTCTGAAGTTAAATGAATCACGGTATAAATCCAAATGACTACTTTTTTTGGGAACACGATTAAGATTTGTCAACGGTTCCAGGTGCAAATTGAAATTGAGGAAACATTTGGGAGGAGTGAAACATAGGAAAATGGGAAGAATGACAATACTTAAAAATTAAGTCTGTATTTTGCTAACAATTTTCTTAAAACTAGTCCGGCTCCGTCTTCATAAATTTCCATCAAAGTCATTTGAACGCGTAAATTAGTCCACGGATGCTTCTTAATCAAATTTATTTGCGGCAGTCACGAAGAGTACTGCAGCTGTTCAATAATATGTGTATGTGGTTTATACTTGCATGTACATGTTAAGATTAGAGCCACCGGTCTTCATTATGCTCCTTTCTGTGTTCGACCAAACGAATAGGAAAATATAAAGCACGCAAAGTCAACAACTCCACCGCGTTACCAATTTTACACCATGGTCGTGACAGGACGTGCATCACATTCGCGATTTCTCTATGAATGTAATCTAATAATAATAATCCTCGGCACAGCGGCGTCTTTCTAGTACTTGAACTGAAATACAAAAAACAAACTAATAAATTCCAGGAATGTTGTTGCCCTCCGGTTGCACATATTAAGCCGCTCTCGTGTAGTAAAATGGCTTTCACTCGGTTCACTCGCATTTGTAGATTTCCAAGGCAGTTCACTCTAATGGTAGTCTTGAGTGCTGTTTCGAGAGAGTTGCTGAAAAGCTTTTAAAGCGAACATGACGTTCATAGCTTTGCTTTGCCTGAAGTGCCTGGAGAGAAAGCTATCTCACACGATATGTATACCGGACGCTGTAGCATTTACAAAATGAACAAATCAAATTGATCGGCGCTGGTGAGATGAGATTTATTATCGTATTAGTTTTGGATAAAAAATAAATTGATGCTTAGTAATTCTTTCAGGAACGTATTTTAAAAATAGAAAGAGTAATGACAAGACATTTGGGGATTAGGTATGCATGCTGAGGTGGCCAGAATGACTTTTAAGGTAACTCACAAGCTCAGGTATAATATATGAATAATGCCGTTGGTACCACGAAAATATTGCTTTTGTATGCACATTTTCATCAATCGCGACGGAGCACACTATGAAATAAGTGACATAACCCGTCATTGGCAAGTATTGATTGGCAACAACATTCAGCATTCTTTCACTATTTGATAGAAAGGAGGAATGAGGTACTATGAGTTTCATGAAAACGTCAGTCTATATAAAGCTTGTACATTATATTTTGTTTGCTTAATATTTCGGTTGGGACAAGTACATAATCATGCATCTTCCGACAGGAAACTTTCTCCAGGTGACATCATTGCCAGTGCATCCTCGTCGGTTTCAGTTAGTTTTAAACAAGCTCTCCTGCTGACTATACGGCTGGGATCACCAAGATGCAGAACTGATGTGAACGCTTCGCTTCTGTTCGGCAGCCCGCGTCATCGATTTTCACCAGCTTAGGTGGAACAATGCTCGTCCTTTAATCCGTACCAATATTTTTCACATTTGTATTGCAATGATAAGAAATGGCAATTCTGCATAAATACGATATGCTACGATATACGATATCACGGTTATTATTAGTTGGCAAGATAATATTTTTAGTATTTTCCAAATCAATGTTTTCAAAAATTCGTATCGGACTTGTCATTGCTGATTTACATAAATATTCATGGCTAGTAGTACATTTGTAATTTATTTATATCGGTCAAGGCTATGCGGGATATCGTTCAGTAGCGACATTGCAAATAGCTAAATTTATATCTTCATTTTTATTCAAATTCAACCATAGGTTTGGATACACGGCTAGATAAATAATTGTTTATAATATAAATCTGAATTCTTTTTCCAATTACGGTACAGGATCTTATGGCATGTTTATCTATTCCGCCTCCAGACTTTGAAGAATTAAGAATTCGATTATTATTTCAATGTGAAAGGCTTAAAGATAAATCCGTCGGGAACGTAAGCCTCTCAAATGCACATTCCTTTATCGTCGAATTACCCGTCCCCTTGAAATCCTCCTCGATGGACAACCTTCAGCTTATAAATTATTTCGGTATGTAAAAGGAAGTCAAACGAAGCGCAAATAATATGCCAAGAGTTCGCTTATTTTTTACGATTTCAAATATTTTACAATATGCAGTTACACATCATCGTTGAAACGGGTACTCATTTGATTGTACACATTTTAGATTATAAATATAAAATGCATGTTATACTATAATTCTCAACTTTCTATGTTGGCTATTTTAACATTGGTGCCATTAAAACTTCAACGTAATTGCTAAAGGGAGCGTACCTCGTTTGTTGAAAGGATGATTCAAATTAAAGCAGCTTTTGGATATGCTCAAAGTCGTTCAGTGCAGCTGTCGAGGTTACGATTGCCAAAATCAACAACAGGTTTAGGTTAATCCTTGTTGAGTGTTTTGTTGATATCAATATGTGACTGTCAGGTCAGGAAATGCATTTTGTCAACAACTGATTTGAAGTGAGACATAAATACATTTCGCCATGTACTAGTACTAGTACCTTCTTATAAATAGATGGGACAATACGTTTGTTTGAGATGAATTCAAGTATTCCCTTGTTTCTGGTCCAGTCAGCTGTATTGTCCTGCTCTTTTGGTGTAATTTGTATATTGTACAATCAGAGAGTAATTTACAGTTAGAACTGCGTCAGTAGTTCAGCTAGTGTACTCGTGTGAATGTTCATCAAGGTAATATTAAAACCGAGAGTAAAGAAAGCGAGGAATAATTTGTGGGTTGTCCACTTATTACTTTTACTAATGCGGTATGAAGATTTCACTACCGTGCAATACCATATGCAATCCAGAAAGCAATAGTACTACATTCACTCATAAGTTGGTTATTTTCTTACGTATAGTCATCATGATAAAAACGAATAAGTTTTTTCAAAATTATATCCTAAAATTCACACTGACAATAATGTTTGGCACTCTTGCATCTCAATTGAAACCCATATACACAAGCGCACAACGATACGACGCACATGTTGTACGTTAGAAAAGCAAAAAAGGAGACTCATTTACTGATCGTCGCTCTAAATTTTCTTGTTGGCAATTCCTGTATTTAATATGCGAAGAAACGGTATTGCTACACTTGAAGTTATTTGATTCATTATTAACTTTTAACCGTTAATACATTGCGTAAAAAATCTATTTCCATTAGTGTATCTGGTTACCTCTTTGACCAAACTGAACACAGATATGATTTAATCCAAACAACGGAGGATTATGAATGTTTAATATTCAGCAGCTTTTAAGTTCCAAAACCTGAATGTCTATAAATGAAGCTGTAAGTAAACAAAATCCGATTTGCTTTTATAAATAATCCAGCTTATTCCTCGCAATTGAATAGGATGAAGGATATTGGAGCTACCATAGTAAGCCAAGCAAGCATATAATTTAAACGTTTGATTTGGGAACTTTGTCCGCAAATAAATGCGTAACGAAATGCTCATTTTTTCATCCGCCTTGCTTGATTTCTTTCACGAACTGCAGTGAAATGGGGGAACTCTTCTATTGTACTTTATCCAGTCAGTACAATAAGTCTTTGTGTAACAATTCTATTGCCATAAATTCATATTAAAACGTCATGCCAACCATTTTAAATGAGACTAAGAAAATGTACAACGAAAGATAAGACAACAGATTTTTCCAAAACTGCAAGCATAAAACGACAATGTGTATTTTTGTCTTGTTGCATTGATGTGAAGACGTAGATGCAGTTTTATTGCCATCGCCTTTGGGACATCGTACGATTATTGCCTATCTTAATGAGCCGCTTTGTGAAGCAAGCATGTTGTGTAAATTGTAGACTCGTACGGTCCGATTGCGCGTGGAAATGCAGCACTTCAATATGGTTGCTAATGAGCTTCCGTTCGTTCCATAAATGACGTAAGTGCCGAGCTGTACAAAGGTTGTTCTATCCTTAAGAAATAACTCAGAGTTATTTTTGAGAGATTCACACGCGATGAAATCATTTAATTTAGGGCTTTACAAGGTGCGTAATGCTGGAAACATATTTCGCAATTTATGTGAAAACCATATCCGCGTTAATACCTATTATCTTAATGCTTGTCAACAACGCCTCATAACCCACAAGTACCCACCTTAATAAATTTGCACTCCGCAGTCTAGATCCATATTATCTTTTATTTTTCATGTGCTCAGTTAGGTGTAACTACTATTGTAGGACGTTAAATTGTGTCTAACGTTTGCCAGAGAGCGAGAAAGCCAAATGACACAAATGCAAACACGCGAGTAAACAAAGCTAGACACTCAAATTTACTTTTTCCGCTTTAGTATGACAACATGAAAATAACCATAACAGACATAGATATCATCTATTGTGCATTTTAAATGCACTATAAGGAAGCATTTTGTTTTATGTCGCTGAACATTTCCACAACACTACAGCATTCTGTCAGCAATGCCACATTTGTATATATGTATGCATTGTCTTTCTGTTTACAGTCATAAACTTAGTTTTTAAAAATAAGAATACATAACATAATCTAGTTACATCCATATCTTGTAACGTCGAGCTCAGCTGGGGAGATTTGAAGTTAATTTAGACTACGGAATATTATTTAAAAAATGCATAGTTCATTAAACAAAACCAGCTTTTACCCACTAATTAAAAACGATGAATCACTATGCTGCTACCAAATTGAGCCTAGCTTGCTAATAATTAAAATATAAGATTTCCGAGGATGCCACATAATACAAGTTACAAAATGCTTATTAGTACGCGTGTACCCCATACGACTGGCTTCGTGTTGCGGAAGAACTAGAGTGCAGTTGGATATCTGCCTCATTTTTTGTTCACTTTGGATTGTTCTATTGCACTCTCTCCATTTAGTACAGTCATTGCTTAACGCATATTATCGCCATAAATTTACATTAAAATGTCATATTAACCATAAAAGATGAGCTGAAGAAAATGCAAAATTAGAGAAAAGAAGGCAGACTGTTCCAAATCTCGAACATGAAAACTGCATTAAATATTTTATCTTGTTGCATTGAAACGGAGACGTTGGTAGATGCAGTTTGTTGCCAGCATTTTGGGACAATCATCAACTTATTATATATTTTAATGATCACAGCATGCTATTTTTAATACAATGTTGTTCCAAATGTGTACATCTACACTACATATTATGATAACAGAAGGAATTAGTTTTCGGTTAACATAGCTGGATTCATAAGTAGATTCGAATTTCAGTTGTGCTCTTTCAAAAAAAATGGGCTCACATTTATGTCATTGTTTCGGCAACTTAGTACTTCAGGGTTTACTGCAAAAGATATGACCGTTGTAAATGAAACTATAAAAGATAATTGAGTGCTTGTGGTACAGGCAGTAAAAATCTCATTTAAAATTTCTACAGTGATTTTATCAATTTTCATTCGTTTCGGCATACGGCATACAATGCTTCCAAAAGTTTTGTGCAGTAGGTTATTATGTACAATATCACATACAATCATTGCCATGTCGCCCCAAATTCTTATAAGCTTGCAACCTCTCACATACTCTATGCTTGCATGTCACGAAAATCGTGGGCAAAATGTTTGCGTAGAATCATTGACATTTATTGGTCGGTCCGACTCACCATGCTTCCGGTTGGAGCCTTTCAATCGCCTTGCCTTAGAGCCTTGAACCTTTTTTAGAAATCGAATCACACATCCAAAACCGTCTCAACTTTTTCTAATACGTTGTCATTGCCTGAAGATCAAAGGTGTTTACTTTGATTATAACCCCTTTCTTTCACGATATCAGAAAAAAAATCAATAAATGTCTACACCCTTTTGTATAACCCATATATTGCTCTAGTTTCATTCGTGGAACTGATAACTGGTTACCTTTTATTTAACTGACTGTATAACATGCTTCATGACAGACAGAGATCATCTGTTGAAAAACATTTTGTGCTACACCATCTCAACTTTCACTTGATTTGTTGGTTAAGCAGTGATATATAAACCAGCTTATGAAGCATTTGTTCACCAAACTTTTCATGACATTTTGGAGTTAGTTTGATTAAACTTTATGTATGCCCTGCATAAATTTGTGGCAAGTGACATATGACTAATTATAAAAACTTTGTTGTACCAGAATCCTACAGTAACGAGTTGGTGGAAATGTAAAACCACATTTTATGTTTTTGGCATTCCATTAGTTTACTTATTTCTTTTATCTCTGTAAGCGCCTGCTTACGAAGACAACAATAGCTCAGTAAAATGATGTGGAAGTGTAGACTTGCGAAGGAGGCGGTGGTTTGAATTGTAATTTAACGATTTTATTGCAATTCATTCAAACAACAATATTACATCAACAATATAGTCAACTTTAACAATTTTAGTTAACTATTGGCACAATATACAATAATTTTGATAGTTTTAATTACAAGTTACAAGCGACAAGAATTTACGGCAAAGACAATAACTGACTGACTGATAACACACGACTAAAAAACTACGTCTATGATTAGTAGGCAAAAGCACGCAGAATAATGCTTTTGCGAGAGAAAATTGTTCCTTGCGCTTCCTCCTCCTCGCAGTCTCCAACTTGACCTCCACGTTGCATGACGACTACGTAACAGTAGGCGTCTACAATCTCCAAATCAAATTTTCGTTTCAAATAAATTGAAACCATACAAATACGAAAATGTTTAGGTGAACTAATTGTAAGACAGGCATTTTGATTGAGGTACCCTAACACCAACGCAAATGTTCCACACAATTTCCTGAAGAACGCGTCGGAGGGAATCGCAATTTGCTTTTGTTCAGTGTATATAGATTTAAAGTTTTTTTCCGATAAACCATTGAAGAACGTATGTCCGCTGTCACGGCATCATCTGCTCTCAGCGTTTCTGACAGAAACTTTCTGTAATTGAGTTCAGAGGGTCAGTTGAAATAAATAGCTTCCGATACGTGCAAACCACAATAACCGCATGAATGTGTTTCCGCCATTCATCATTCTTGTATGGACGGCCAAAGAATCGAATCTATGAATGTGGTAATGTCGGCTTGCAGTAATGGCATAGGTCATTGCCTTATCCAACTTCACTATCGATCAATAGAGACTGCGTAAAGTTCAAGGGCGTTTTTACGCTTGCAATTATGTCTACTAGAGTGTTCGGAATTAGGAAAACGGAAAATACATAAGTCAACATATGGCTTTTGGTAGGTATCATTCAAAGCTTTTACAGAAGACTTCTGGTTTTGTCTAGGTAAAATTAAAGTAGAGCACACTTTTATACGGGGAGCATTATATGTTAAGCGCAATGATAGCAAGGCATTTAACTATTCACATTACGCCATGTGTTGTAAGCTTAATGCAATATCGCCAAAGACAACTTGGCCCAGATGATGCTTGATAGTGTCTCGTTCATGCCACTTTCCCCTAGAACTAAACATGCCCCATTTGCAGACACATAAAGGCTTTCTAGTCTTGGCAATTGATATTTGAGAGCTTTTATCAAAGCCGCTATTTCATAAACAGAAACTTACATACTAGCCTATTTTATAACATCTTTGGAAAGTAAACAGACAGGGTGCTTGACCTTCACTGTGAATCTTTATCAGAAACAGCGGGGCAACAACTTCTAAAATTTATCTCTACACATCACATAATCTACGACCATGGAAGGTAATGTTAATTTTATTAACATAATGGACATTCGATCACTTTATTTCTTAAAATATATTTTAACATGTTTTATTGCTTGTTTGTCTCATGTCATAAGATGTATTTTTCGAACGTTTCTAAGGAAACCATAGGATTACGAGTCGTAACAAAATTTCTTGGGTTCCCGTTTCATTTAACAGATTATGATATTTGATACAAGTATTGACGAGAACTTTAACAATGTACGAGTAAATCTATTTCGAATTGCTTGCCAAGAAGTTGGCGTATTCAAATGCAAACAATCGTGCAAACTATTCTTATGTTAGTCGTCCATCGATGCCATATAAATTTAAACCCAAGAAACAATATAAAAAACTGTATTGCTTGAGCGGCACATTATAGTTCACTCTTGGGGAATGACGTTATGTATTTCCGTAGATGATTAAACGAACAGTGATGTTATTGAAGGAACGTGTTGAATTGCACATCAACTAGCATCTTATATCACATGGCTATTATTTAATGCATATTACAGCGCATCACGGTTGTAAATGCCACAACAAAATGCTATAAACCGCTTATGATGCTTAAACAGTGTTCCATGTACCATGGGACAAATGATAAAAAACAGTACTTTGCAATATTGGATCCTCTACTATTGATCTGTTCCATACATTTTAACGCACAAAATTCTAGAAAATAAATTGTGCATCCCTATTTCGCGTGTGAAATGTTGACCTTACAGAAGGATTCATATTACAGAACCCATGCTAACGTTCACTGCCACAACGCCGAAAATTCGTTAAAGGTTGCTACCTTTTATACTAAAGGTATTTGGGTAAAACTACTTTTCTAGCATGTCACGAAAATCATGGGCGCAATGTTAGCGTTGAATTATAGATATTTATTTGTCGGCCCTTTTCAACTAATTTCGTTTGAAACTTTCAAAGAAATCCAACCGCATATTAAGGACCGTCTACATGTTTTGTAACAGGTTATCATCACAAAGCTTTGCCTTTGAAATTATGTACCCCTCCTTTCGCGACGGCAGACTAAAAATCAATAGATGTCTACTCCCTTGTCTAACCCACACAGAATTTAACGTCATTTGTGGGACTGGTTTCCTTTCATCTGGCTGTCTCTATAACATGCTTAGGGCCAGACAAACAGCACATGGAGTTAACAGATCATCCTTTTCAAAGGTACAATATGTAGAAAAGCAAGTTGAAACATTCGCTGATTATAGTTTTAACAATTTTTATTGTCATATCTTTGTCCACGCATACCACTCAAAAGATCAAAATAAAAATAAACCAACCATTTTCAGTATACAATGGTAACAATGTATTGGGTTAGGGAAAATTAAATTTTATGGCAAGATGACACAGCAATTTCTGACAGCCGGAGCAAGAATCATTTTTTATTCAAGGGGGCAGTTCCATGCTTGCTGTTTATTGTATAACCTGAGTTGAGAGAAGGGCAAACGATCAAAAGGTGGACTTTTTAAACTGAAAATGTATGCTTTATGCTACTAATCTAACTGGCGACAGCGGTTGGGCATTTTCATTTCGATTCAGTGACAGCTCATATTTTGAGTAGCTAAAACAATGGGCATATAACACTTGACGTAATAGAAATAATAATAAATGGTTACACATGTGAAGGACGATTGTGATTCTACAAAGCAATTTTCTCTTTAATAATAAAGATGTACTATTGGTATATGAATATAATTAATATGGTATCTTTACATTCGATTATTATTCGATTTTATCCACACTAATAAAATCTATCTAGTACAATAATGTACTTGACCTAGTAATAAATTATTATAACGACACGTGTCACAGAATACCATTTGTATATAATAGGAACCTACAAATTTTTACGCATATGTTAAAATTGAATGTACTTTGAATTATTAAAATTTACGATCATAAACATTTTCTATTACCATCAACATCTCACCTAAAACTTCAAAAGTAGCATCTGTACAGTGAGGTCGTTAGCAAAGTGAATGCAAATTAGTGGAGTCAATTTATCGACAAAGTTGAGCGATCCAAAGGGTACTTTGATGAAGGAGCAACTGGGATATATTCTCTGAAGCAGCTTCACTTCCCTTCTGTTTCCCATTTTTGTATAAAGATGTCGTCTGAATTGAACAAAGTTTTCGGCTGACTGCAAGTACACTTGGGACATGTTCCCAAGGATAAAAATCAAGCACAGAGTACAGTTGGAACAGACGAACACGAAGAAGCAAATCAAAAGTGCACGTTCGTCTTCATCTGACGTCAGCGTCTGAACCAGAGCAGCCAACGAGAAGGACTGAGCCAGGATTGCAGAAACTACCAGTGCAACCAACACATTACGAAACACTTCCTTCATGTAGACGGCGACAATCTGAAAGCTTCGGTATAGTTTGGCAAATTCATCAGCCGGAACGACACGGGCAGTGTTATACTTCAGAAAGCTAAGATTGCAAAAAGTCAAAGAAAATTGATTGGATATTGAATAGAAAAAATTATACCAAAAGCTCTAAAAAATCGATCTTACAGTTCCAGGTACTCCACAAGTGCAGCGATGCACAATGTCATGACGAAGCTTAATAGTACACCTACTTGGTTAACTTCCATGGATACTATCCAGATGTTTACAAACAGCACGGCAAGTTTTAGGGAGACGTTTATAAAATCTGCCAGAAACCAGTTGTGAATGAATTGACTCCAAATGTGATTTGAGCATTGTGGTAAAATCCAATGTCCCAAAACTCCAAATCTGCAAGGATCCTTCCAGTTAAAGCTGCAGGAATACATGAAAGGGAAGGCCAGCGGAGCAGATGCCAATAAATATGCAACAAAGACTTTAATGGCGGCCCTATTTCCTGCTTTTAGACTCAATCGGGAATCGGACCTCGACAGCAACTTTGGGAAGGATATAAGCCCATTTACGAAGGCGCACAAGGCTTCCACATGTTTCCGACAGGTCTGAAGATAAAAATGGCCGGCTATCGCACATACAAGCCAGAATGCGTAAAAACATTTCTGGATTACATCCTCGTTCCTTTCATTCGCGACCGTGTATCCGTAAATTGCGGAAATGGCCAGCAGTTGGACTAGTGCAAAATGCAGAATACATTTTAGTTGCAATCTGTATTTTCTTTTTTCAATGTTCGTTAGCATTTTTAAACAGCCATCGTCCCCATCCCAGCAAAACAATATTCCACCAAGGAGATTCGCTGTGTAACATGTGAAACGAAGAAACTTTGAATGATTGCGCAGCATGTTAACGTGCTAGTTAATGCAATATTAGAATAATGAGTTTTGAATTGTTGAAAGGTTGGCAGTGTAATTTAATTCCCACTAAGTTTTTGATCTGGCGTCGATAATAAGTAAAATTGAACTAAACGGATGTAACAAATTCTCAAATATAAATCCACTTGCAATTTACAAGCACAATTGTATCGTCGAATAGTAGCTTATATGGTTTGCGCATTGGGTGGACAGATATGCTTCCACAATTTTCGGGATTTCCACCCATGCGATGGGTTTGTCCACATATGACAGTGACAGTCGGACAATATTTTGGGATTGCCGGCAAATCTAACATAAGCAGTTACTGGAAGATAAATAACTTAAATCAACTTGGAAGCAAAATCAACACTTTGATAACCTCTTTTGCTAAATATACATCAAGCATATAATTATCTACATTCCATTTTGATCCGAAATTTGTTCCCTCCCTTTTGGTTTAAGATGCACGGTAGTCCCTATTCAAGAAGCGTCAGGTCGTTTACTTTTCATTTGGCATCGTGTTGACGCAACTCCCTGTCAAAAATATAAGTATAGTATGATTACCATGACAACCCTCGTTGTGTTATTTAAAACAGGATTACGCAAAAGTGGAGAAACCAAACACTGGATTATTGTCAAATGGTTGACTTTGACAAGATAGGCTAATATTTACTTTAATATGGGCCGTCCAACTTGGTATAATGCCACACAGAAAGCAAATGCTAGTTTCCAAGTGTCCGGCAAAAGTTTAAGGTATACGCGTGATGTGGATACAAATGAAGAATGACCAAATACTGCATGCAAAGTTCTGGGTTTTCCTAGAGTTAGTAAACATTTTTCGATGTAGTATTACTTATTGTTTGGTTACGCCCAAACATGTTTGAGAAAATTTTTTGAACCTATAGATTACGGGAAGTTGCCGGCATTTCAATAGTGTAACGTTAATTCTAAATTTTTAATGTTGTAGTTTCATCGGCTTATGCGTTGATTCCAATATTTACTTGACTCTCGAAATTCCCTGAAATTGGCACATACTTATTAGCACGGCACTCACCACTTGACGATAACGAAAATGGTTAATATTGACAGTTGCAGGCTAAAACATTATCTATATGAGGTAAATGTACTTTTTGAGCTTTTATATCATTCGGGTGACACGGTATTGGTAATTTATGTTTTACAAGTAGCATTTTAAAATGTTGAATTAAAGGAGTACGGAAGAGCATTTGCTGCATGCCCGTAAATGAAGAAAAAATCATTTATGGCGACAGCAACAAAACTTCCACTTGATGAGTTGGTTAACCAGAGAAATATAAACCAACTTATCAACCATTTGTTCACACAAACTTTCATGACATTTACAAATGAGTTTGATTAAACTTTATGAATTCTCTGCATAAATTTGTAGCATGTGTCATATGACTGATAATAATTATAACAACTTTGCCGCCACTGTAATGCAGTAATGAGTTGGTAGAAGCACAATACCTACTTTTATATCTCTGCCTTGTAAAACTATTTACTTACTTCTTTTATCTGCACAAAAGCATGCATACCTGATACAACGGAAGAAATCAACTAGCAAACAACTCCAGTTGGGAATGCGGTTGGAATCAACAAAAGCAAGCAACATGAGCTTGCCTTACACTTGACTATTGTAACAAAACTTTCTGCAGTTTAAGCACTTTGATGCGGAATTTCGCTTAATCCGAAATGGCACATTTTGGAGATGCGCGAAAACGAGAAAATTCCATTTATTATAAACAATTTGTCTAGTTCTTGAGTAGCGACCCATTAGGGACCAATCTCATTTCATGGCAGTTTCTAACTTTTGAAGTTGCTACATGATTTGATTAACTTAATGTAGGAATCTGGGTACAAAGGAATGTTGGGAAGAGAACAACAATTTACTTTGTCAGCATCTCCTTTGCGGCCACTATTATTTTATTGTCCTTTGTTCTGAAATCAGGGCAACCACAGCAACGCATGACAAATCTACCTCAGAGCAAAACCTGTGTGCCGTATTCTGGTCTAGAGAGATGAACAAGCGAATGGTTTGTTTAACCTGTAAATTACTTCTTTTACTTGATCCATCCTTCCTTTGGTGTGCAAATTTAATCATACCATGCCTTTACCGTACAAGAGGTGAACTACAACAAACATTGTACTTTGAAGTACCCAAATCTGAGCAAATGGTCACGAGATTTCCAGGGAAATGCGTGGGAGCAAATTTAACCTTAAATTCGTTGAACCCATAAACTGATATGCATTTAATGTGGTTTCCACCAATCAGTGAATTTTGCCTGTAACTGAATTTGTTGGGCCAATTGGACTAGATAGCATTCCGGTAAAAGCAAGCTTGACGATTTTTGCAAATGGTAACATTGACCTAAAATGAAATATAAATGCTATACGAGTCAGGACACTATAGTGGTTCAATATGATGCACTGAATACGGTTTCACCATAAATTATTCACAAACCGGATAGCACAAGATTGAATATGTGAATGCAGCAACGTGTATCAACAGAAAATGAAGAAAGTTCAAGTACTTTTATGGAAAGCTTATATCATCAAGATCAAGTTGCGTAACAGCCTATTTTATAACGTATTTGAAAAGTAACCACACTGGATACATTATTTCACTGTCAATCTGAAGCATCGGGACTCTGTAAAATTTGTCTCTGCACTTTACAATATCTACAACCTCGGAAAGCAATTTAAATTTTATTTACATAATTACCATTCGATCACGTTATTTCGTAAAATATTCTTTAAATTGTTTTTATAACTGTTTTGTTTCATGTCATTCTATGTGCTTCGTAACATTATTCTGGGAACAATCAGCATGTCTGAATTTTATGTAAAAAAGTTATCATTACTTTTCAAGATCACAAGGTTCTTTTTTGAAGTTGTGCAACCTTCTTTTACCACGGCAGAATAAAAAAATCAATTCATGTCTACTTCCTTGTCACACCGAACAACGCCTTAGTCGCATTGCGGGGATCTTTCATCTGACTGATTGTATAACAACAGCCTACTTAACGACAGACAGACATCATCTGCTGAAAAGTATTTTTACAGATACCGCCACAACTTCTACTTGCCTTGTTGGTTAACTACTGAAATATGTATAAACCTATTTAGGAAGGATGCATTTGTTGACATAAATATTCATGGCGTTTTCTAATTGGTGTAATTAATCTTCTCACATGTACCATATAACACATTAAGGAACATTACGTTGCCGCAGGATTAATTGGTTATAAAGTTAGTCGAAACACAAACCATGGTTTACATCTCTTTGTCGTGAAAATAACTTTGTATCCAGCAGATCATGTATACATGATTCCATGGTACGAAATCAACTAGCTGGAGTGTAAGATGAGGTTGGAGTCAACAAACACTAGTTCCGTTTCTAACTCACACTTGCCAACATACTTTTTGTTCTAACAAAACTTTCAACGATTAAGCTAATCTCATTTCAATGAATTCCAAAAGATTTGAAGTTGCTTTACGACTTGACTTACTTAATGCAGTATTCTAAATGCAAAGATACGTTGAAAAGAGAACAGCCCTTTATTTTGTCAACATCTCCTCTGCGACCACTACTATTTTACCATCATCCTTGTAATGAAGTCAAGGTGACTACAACAACGAATGAAACTCCTAGAACGCAATGCATGTGTTTACAAACTTACGGTTAGTTTAACCGGTACAATTATTTCGGTCACTTTATCAACTATCCTTTCCTCAGTCAAATTGAATGAAGCCAAGCCGCTGCAAAAACATTGATGTTAACTCAAACAAACATTGCACACTGAGATAGCCTAACATCAAAGAAACTGTGTCCCCAAATAGCCCAGCAAATCCGTGGAATGAAATTGAAATTAGTAGGTAAATATGTTTCTAACAAATGACTTCTAGACTTCAATAACTACATAGATTGATTGCATTACATAAAAAATGAAACTCCTTGAAGTGGGGGAACCGTAAAGGAGGAATCACGTTGAGCCGAGCTTGGCAAATCGGCGGATAATGAAGCAAATTGAAGATGTTTCAGCGTCTTCAGGCACTCACTCTATAATTGGCATTATGTAAGTTGAAAATATGGAAACTTATATAATGCTTCGTAAAATTATTCATAACAGCTTTACAAGCAGACGGTACGCCTGGTTTGGTAAGTGAAGGTAGGGCCATTATGTCTCGAATATATTATTTGTTAAGTAATATGGAGTTACGGGACTCAACCGAGTACCTTACACGCTATGTAATGTGGCTAACGTCTAAATGGACTCACGAAACTTGAAAGAACCTTGATCCTGCTACAATCCCATTTAGCCTAAAAGATTTCATGAGCTTAACTAACAAGAGCTCCAAGTCTCGGATATTAGTATTTGAGACCTTTTATCAAATCCAGTATTGTTCGTATAAGAAGAAATCTTGCATAATTTGTTATTTTACAACATCTTTAAAAAATTGATAAGACTTGGCAAATAAATCTGAAGAACTTTGTCAACAAGCGCTAAAGTATAACTTGAGAACCAATACAACCTTTGAGGAAGCAGTAAATTTACATTTTATTTATATCAATGACATACGATCACATTACTTCTCGCCATATTTTGAATATGTTTTATTGCCTCATTCGTTCAGCGTCACCACCTTTATTCGTTTTGTAAGACAGGAGCGGAAGTAATGCAGTGCGTGTGGATTCTACATTTCAGACCGGTGGCAAATATCACTGTTAGGCACGTTTCACACTAATCATCATTATCACAACACGGCCTTTCAAGTCTCAAGTACAAAGCTCACAATTGAAGTGCTTAACATTTGCAAATACTCTAAATGATTATTCGCATCTGCTCAGCACACGACTTCATCAATGCTTTCCCCAATTTTCGTATGAATGTTTGTGCAGGAAATACCATATCCCCATTTTAAACAAAAGAGTGCCTGAAAAAGGTGGACCGATAAAAAACTGTGTAACATCTTTGCTCAGTGTCCTCAGCAACGGTATATCGAGTTAAGCTGAATTTACCGGAGTTTTGCACGGCGACTATATTATTTGAAACCACAGCAACTTCAGCAAAGCCATGACAATTGACCTATCATCTTCAGCTACATAGAACTATCTGTTGCAAGATTTACTTTCATGGTCGTTGAAGATATGCAATTTTGATCACACTAATGGGATAGCAAAATATTTACGAGAATCCAGTTTACTATATTAACAACGGAGATTTACCAGTTAGTACTTTCTTACAAGGTCCACTCCGGAAAGGGTATAATCGGAGTGCCTGCTGTGTTCGTAAATACGTGGGAAGAAATCAATTCTAGTTTCAATTTGAGAAGGCTTGGTTTGAGCTCAATTCCCTTTTGTACTAAATCATTGGAATAGAATCCAGTGATCAATGTTTTCATCAGATTTAATTTGGACAAACTTTTCAGGTTTAGAAAATCAATTAAGTAAGTGATAATGAAATATGAATTTAATTTTCGTGGTTTTGATAGCAGCCGTAACGCTTGGATTTCTGGTTGAAGAAATGCATGACTCCAATTAATTTCGCCATTGCGATTGCGTCATGATTACTTTGTGCGTTCGATTCAGAGGCAAAACAGCTTCTGTAAAATATCAAGCCAATGCTGTACCCGGTATATTATATTGACAAAACAGGAAAATTGTAAGACATGCATGTGGCCATAAACAAAAAACAGTAACAATAGAGCACTCCAATAATTATAAATACTAATTGTAAGTACAGGACTTGTTAGGAACCCAGGTTCAATTAACGATAAAAATAATAAATTGCAGACAAATCCCCAGAATGAACGCCCACATGATAAATACACCAACGGCGACACTCCACAAATGAGAAAACCAGACAACTAATCACTAGGATACAGCAATTGGTTAATATGATGGCAATCAGAAGAGAACGCGGTTATTGGTATTCCGAAGAAGAGATAAACAAAAGCATATTACCTTATTGCGTGCACACATATTCTATTTGATAATTACAATTTGATTATCTTCTCTTATTAGTGGGTAAAGCCAACGAACGAATATTCGCAATCATTTTAGGCAAGGATTTATGCAGGTCATTTTTGTTGTTAAGGACGGTAAATTTCGAATTACGGCTTCACTGGAATAAAATCATAAACTTGAGAATGCTCTTGTGATTATTATTTAGGTATGTATGTAGGTACAAAGGTTAGATCAATTTGGATACTGTACCGTAATCCCTTCAACAATTTTCCGTTTAATAATTTTACCCACATCAATGATCCAGTGAAAGTACTTTCTTGTTAGTTTTTCCGTGTGACCAGTAGGAAACAAAAGATATCGTCAAAATGTGACAAATATTTTTCAGCTGTTTTCGCTCATTTATGTTGACCTGCTTATATTATATCCGTGATTTGTGAAATATTTAAGCATGGACGGAAGAACACATGAACGACATTTACACATCAAGGGAACAAATTTTGCATTGATTTACGAATGTTTTTGTTGTCACACATCGCTTGCAGGATTACCTTCTGTCGTGGAGCATGTGGATATTTGTTCATTGGAATTCAGGCCGATCTTCCGACTACACAACTGTATCTATTAAATAATGTGAAAAATACTACTCTTTTTGTTCGGACTTGAAATCTTGTAAACGGCTGTAAAATGCTGTATATGTTTCATCTGATAAAAGTCTAAACAGTCATCATATAACATCCATTAACTTTGTAATAAATTTTAGTAATCCTCTTTAATATAAACTGTACTCTGTTTTAATCCTGATTTAAAGGACAATAAGTACTACACGGAAATTAAACGGTAACCTTGGATTTAGCCCATCTCAGCAGGTTTCGTTGCGCTTCATGCAACTCTGCATTATGAAATGGATGAATAATTTAGGTTTCCTTGAAAGCATATTTAATGAGATGATGCTACCGGCTTTAGTTGCATACCAAAACGAAAGAAACAGTATTTACGCTTCTATTTATTGCAAACTAAATGCGTGATGATTACTCTAGTGTATAGACAAAACGTATTTCTCTTCATACTTTCCAAATGCCTCAGTACGTTCTTAATTATACATGCTAGTACATTTTACGATGAACATAAGGTTTGTTTTTAATGGAAAGCATATACAGAATGTAATCCTCTTAAATCAACCAGTTTGAATTCCTCGCTACAAAATGTAATGAAGGAGTGTTGATGCATGTTTCAAGGAGTGTCTTTAAAGCTTTTCGCCGGTCGACTTGCGATAACCTTTATAATTCAACCCAACATCTTACTTCCATGAATTCCCGAATGTAAACGTGTTTGCAAAGAAGAGAGGAATATTCCATGTTCGTTTCACGGTACTTCAGAAGATGTCTGCAAAATCGCATTCCCATGAAAGCGGTTCTGAGAAATCGAGTCTTGCATCAAGAGTCTGGTCCATTTTATATAGCAAGTTTACTTTTTGCATTTTTATGTGCATCGAAAAGGGTTTGTTTGGAATAACGAAGCCTTTCTTTCCTGATGCTGTAATAAATTTGAATAAAGAATCTCTACGTGGTAGACATGTAATTCTTGAGTCTCATGAAACTCGTTACATTTTAACACTCCACGCTTCTATAATTACAACTACGGATAGCAGACGCTTGTTGTATAGGTAATTCCTTTCGCTACAAGTCTGCATTTTACCATACATCGGATAAGTTAACATAATGTTTTAGTATCGAATGTTGGCAGAATGTGTAACAAGTTGCAGTATTTTTGTTTCAGGGGACAAGCAAAGTCGAATGTACAGCTCGTGTGGCTTTATGATTGGCTTAGTTAGACATCATGACCTTTCGCTAACAGTTTTTGACTTGCCACAAAAACAGTAAACACAACATAACCATGCTAAGACTTTTGGACAAACAGTTTTTTAGAACCGATGCTTTAAGAACAATGTGTACATATCGTCAAGAGTAAATTTGCCTACTCCCAATTCCTTTTTCCCGTCAATTTTTCATAAATTAAAGCTGTGAAGCCAAGTTACTGAAGCATACGATGGTAATATAAATTCAAAAAGCTGAACTTGAAATGCGCCCTTGTCAAATTGTGACAAGAATGCAAAAACAGAATATTACTTTTGCAATATCTACTTTCCTTTTTTATATGCAGAAAACGTGGGTGTTGGATAGACTTAAATATTTTATGCTGATTTGCCGACCCTTTCGCGAGTTGTATGCGAAAGCACTATCCCCTGTGTATATACTTTGAGAATTTGAATCGAACATCAATACACGTTGTCGTTAATATAAAAAGTGCACTTGGCATTCTAGATTAAAGGGGGATTTGCATTGAATAACTTTCTCGACTGTCGATTTTCTAAAAAGTTCAACAAATGTCTTGCTCTTTGTCACACCCAAAAGTTTGCATGCATTTATTCGCGAAACTTATAATGCCATGTTATCAAATTGTCCCATTGAAAATAGAGTTGTTACTAATAATGATCATATTGCCACACTTCTCACGTGCGCTGTTAAGAATTGCTTGCTTTCCTTTAACTTTAGCACTTCATCAAAACTCATCCCGACTAGGTCGCCCGAGCCTTAAAACTTCTGATTGCAAATGCTGGTGCTCTTTAGATATGGAATTGTGGGATTTTGGTTTTTTTGCTTCGCCACGTGGCATTTTTTTCTGTCAACACAACTCAACCAATATGAATTCCGAGAATCGATATAAGCCTTTCACTAGCTAGGTTAAGGAACTCGACAACAATTTAACTGCCATGACAAAAATGAAAAATGCATAATGCCGTCAAAAGTACGGGTATGAAATTTCAGAAGTTAATTAGATTCAAGCGAGCAGAGAGTGAGAGTAATGTCGTTTGAAAGTATTTTTCAGACATCTGTATGGCATTGGTTTCGCTTCAGTAAATGCATTTCCGTTCACATTTCAGATTTCCACAACGATGCTAGGTCAGACAAGCATATCAAATGTAAAGATTGCATGGATTTGAAGAAAAGATCAAATTAGTAAAGGCGTACTCGAAACCGGAGTGAGTTAAACTGGCGAATTCTGTTATTCTATCTACGCTTCTCGTGCCAATGTGGAAAGGATGTTGATGCCATTTGGTGCGAAATGCAATGTGAGCTTACTCTACTTTCACTAACTTTGCCCTACACTGCTTCCGAAAATAGGCAATGCACACGTTCTCCACAGCAAGTAAGCTTTACCCTCATGCAAAAATGACTTACTGTGGAGCTCGGTGAGATTTCTTCAGTATCATCCGTGCAGTTCGTCCGATCACACGGCTCCAAGCTGTGCAAAGGAGAGGAGTCAAAAAGGTTTTCCTTCTCTCCCCGCACTGTAATATCCATTTCGTCTAAATACGAGCATCCTTAATACGTTTCTCAATGCTGTATAACCTTCATTTGCTTCGAATCTTCTTGGGCTTACAAAAATTAATTCTTAAACATGTCTCATTTTCATTATTACACAAATAATCATAAATTTTACTTGGATTTCGCCTTGATTAATAATCAGGAGTGGAAGAGTGTAAAAGGCTGAGACTTCAGCACCTCGGAAGATGAGCTTTCCGCTGTGGCTTTTTGATGAACGATTTGTCTTTTATTCACGTTCAAACCAAATTGCCGCAATGGTAGCAATAAGTGCTTTAACGTAAACTGCATTTATAATTCTTAATTAAATTTTTAATTAGACAAATGTGTATAATTTAAATTAATAACTTGTCGTTGTTCTTAATCCGCAGACGGGTTTTATCCAAAGTATCTCGGTCAAAGTGCTTAATGAAAATTAAAACTGAGAATGGCGTTAAAAGACAACGTAAACTTTCATACCTTGTTGTTGTTGTAAGTTTTACTTACTTCGGTCTTTACTCTTTCTCACATCAGAATTGTCAGCAATAAGCCATATCCGTGTTTTGGAAAAAATCACCAAAATTGTTTTTTTCTTCTGCAGAGACGCACCATTAATGATGTATTTATAATACATTATCTGCATACGTCCAGAACCAGCATGTATCTCCATCTTAATTATTTTGGAACGATGTTAGAACAAATCATATTGGCGTTTTACTTTAACAAAAGATTAGTCATCGAATGTTCCGTTTAATGTTAGGCCCTGGTGTTTGATTTTAGTATCTCCTCTGACATCATATTCTTCAATAAAAGTTGTGCGGCATTCTTTCCTCGTGCATCTGAAATTAGTAGTCTCGAAGTGGAATTTCTCGGCACATGCTATGCTAAGTAATATGTTATGTACCAGTCATAAATGTTTGGCGTGCGAAGTATTTGCGAATTTTGTATCACGTGGGCAAATTCGCATATTAAAGTAAACGGGCGACTACAATAAGAGAAAATTGGGTGTTATGTTACTGCTATTACCAATAACAAACTGAATACATGTTGTAATGTGAGGCCAGATTTTATTTTCTGATTTTCTGAACATATTTTCTGATTACTTGCGCATGTGTTGTATGTGATGAGCATAGTTTGAGTATATTTTCTTTTTTAGTCCGTAAAGCAAACGCATATTCGCAATCATTATAAGCACAAATTTGTCGAGGTCATTTTGCAATGTACGGTAAAATTTCAAATTATATCTTAACCAGGCATTTAAAACCATACTAGTGACAAACCTCTAATCTAATGACTATTAGGCAGCGAGGCACAACGGGCAGATTGATATTGATACGCAGTATATTACCTTCAGTAATTTATCATTTACTCATTTTCTCCCTACAAATAACGTGTGGAACGTATCTGCTTATTAGTTATTCATTGTGGCCGCTAGGAAGCAAAATCTATCGTCCAAATGTGACAAAAGTTTTTCAGACTTCTTTTGTGTCCTTAATGTGTATGTGATATGTGCCAGATTTAATCATGAACGGAATAATACATCAACGACACTTTCGCTTCAGAGAAACAATAAAAGATGTTTATAATTAGCTAAAATGCTACTTTCAAAGAAGATGGATTTATTGTCAGGGTATATTTATATAAGCCATTTATGAAAACTAGTACATAGTAACTAGTAACTAGTGCTGTTTAACTATTTTGCTTGCTAAGAAAGGATACATTGTTAAAAGTCGTGAGAAGTAGTCATAATTGATCATCAGGAAGATTGTCTAGCGTCGTGGAGCTTTGTGATATTTTTTTTCAGTGGATTTCCTGTCGTTCTCCCAACTACACCTCTGCGGATATTCAATGTTGAAGAATAGATAACTCTTTGTGTTAGCATTTGAAATCTAATCAAACGCTGTAAAATTCTGTACCTGTTTTGCCTGATAAAAATCTACAAAATCATCACATAACATTAATTGAAGACTCGTTAAATGATGAGTTTCGAAATATTATGATGGAGGTGGAGGCAGTACATGTTAGAGATGCTATGTGCTATTTGTAGGTATGTAGAAATGAGCGAGGTGGTGACAACGGCGTGTTTATTATACAAAGTCAAGTTGGTAGAATTTATTTTGGGGCACGCTGAGATTGAGTTTATAGTCACAGTAATGTTTCTACAATGAAGTCAGAGGACAGAGTGAGGGCAGAGTGAGGGCACGTAGTTCATATTACATTTGCTTTTTATAGACACGTGAAATACAAGTTACAATATAGAAATAATAGACTCTTCCTTCATTGACGTAGATAGGTCACTGGCAATGACATTTCTTGACCGTTTCATGACTTGAGACTTAAAAGATTGAAATAATCTACTTATAGAGATTAGGCAAATTAGTAAAAATCATTCATATTTTTAAGACATAAATTATTGACCATAAAATATTCAATTTCATTCATCACATTAAAACTGCTACTTTACATATTTGACTGCGGAGCAAACACTCCGGGGCCCTGAACGTATTGTTCAGCGACGGTAGATTGGATAACCAACCGGTGCTCCTAGTTAACTACATAAAACAGAAAATCAAAGGTCGCCGATACTGTGACAAATGCAACCAAAACTGTTTGGGGTTTTATGCCCGCGCTTGGTAGACTAACTTTGACACATGTCCATCAACAATTGAATTCCGTATAATATAGAAAACAAGGTTACTTTTTACCGTCATTGCTCAACAATAATGGGCTTAATTTATGAATAGGTCTAACCATTTCATTATACCGAACTGGAGATGCGTTGACATCAATTACTGTGCGTAAAGTTGCTTTGCGAACGAGACCATCCTTTCCGGGATGCACTTGCGTAACTCGGCCCATTTTCCACTTCATTGGGGGCTGATTTTCATCTTGAATCACGACAAGATCTCCAACTGATAGGTTGTTTTCTTTCTTGGTCCATTTGTAGCGCTGCTGTAGACTGGTCAGGTACTCAGTACTCCATCTCCTCCAGAAATGCTGGCTGAGTAGTTGTACGCGCTGCCATTTGTCCAGTCTGTTCTCGCTTAATTGCGTGACATTTGGTTCCGGAACAGCCGTCAGCGGTGCTCCGATGAGAAAATGGCCAGGGGTTAAGGCAACCAAGTCGGTGGGATCACTGGAGAGAGGGCATAAAGGACGCGAATTCAAACAAGCCTCAATTGAACACAGGATTGTTTGGAATTCCTCTAACGTAAGAATGCTGGTCCCCACAACTCGGTTGAAATGCATCTTCACCGATTTTACTCCAGATTCCCAAAGGCCTCCTTGGTGTGGAGAAGCAGGTGGATTGAAGACCCATGTAGTTCCAAGCTGGCTAAGCGGTTGAGTAAATTGTTTTCTGCTTGAATTACATACTTTTTCAGTTCGTTGTCAGATCCCACGAAATTGGTGCCACAGTCACTATAGAGATGACTGCATACTCCTCTTCTAGCGGTGAATCTTTTGTAAGCTGCGATAAATGCTGCCCTTGTCAAGTCGGTCACTGCCTCCAAGTGCACAGCTTTGGTGGAGAAACAGACGAAGATGGAGAAGTAGCACTTCTCTGGTTTTGATCCCCTTCCCCTCTTCATATAAACATTGAAGGCTCCAGCGAAGTCCACTCCAGTGTGGAGGAAAGGACGTTCATGTGGGGTGACACGTGATGACGGAAGTTGACCCATTAACTGCTTCATGGTTGTTGCTCTAGCTCTTCTGCACCGAATGCATTTTCGAATAAAATGTCGAATAACGTCTTTGGCTCCAATGATCCAGTAATGATGACGTAATGATGACTGCACGAGCGTGTTTCCACCGTGGAAGTGACGGAGATGACAATCTTCAATGATTAATCTTGTGAGATGATGATTCTTGGGAAGCAGTGCTGGATGCTTGATATCCTCGGATACTTGTGCATGTTGGAAGCGTCCTCCAACTCTGAGAACTCCATCACTGTCCAAGAATGGGGCCAGTGATTTGATGCTGCTGTTGCTTGATACTTCGTGATTTTTGGAAAGTTGCTTCAAATCGCTCTCAAATTCTAATTGCTGTACCATTTTGATAAGTGTGAGAAGGGCAATTTTGCGTTCCAACGGTGATAAGTAGAGGGTTACGTTGACCGGTGACTTCTTGGATTTGAGGTAGCGCAAATAGGACTGGAACACTGCGGTGGCTCTGATAGCCCGTTTTAATGTTGAAAAATTGGAAAGCCATGATACGATGAATGAAGTGGTTACCTCAGCATGATGAGTAGAATGCACTTCCTTCTTCTCCTCTTTGCTCACGCTTGACATGTCAACGCCCTTGATTGCAAGAGGTTGGTGTCCTTCTTGATTTGATAGCCAACACGGTCCATGCCACCATAACGTTGAGTTTTGTAGTTCAGAGACGGATATGCCTCTGCTCGGAAGATCGGCTGGATTATCTCCACTGGATACATGACGCCATTGGGAGGTGGGCACCACATCCTGAATTTCTCATATTCTCGTGGCAACGAAAGTCTTCCACCGCCGAGATTGGGATGAAAGCCATTGAAGCACAATCATGGAGTCCGTGTAACAGGTGATTGAGTAATTAAACTTGAGTGATTTAATTACTGCTTTGATTCGTTTCGTGAGGAGGAAGGCTGCACACAATTCCAATCTTGGTATTGACTGGACCTTGGTGGGGGCGACTTGCGTTCCTGAGGTCAGGAGATTTACTTGAATTGATCCATCCACAAGAGTACATTTTAAATAAATGGCACAAGCCATTGCGCGTTCAGATGAATCCGAGAAGCCAACGATTTCGTATTTTTGCACCTTGCATTTGACAATGCATCTTGGTATCGAAATTGACGTGATTGATTGAAGTTGCTGTTGATAATTTGTCCATTCATCCTGGAGTACCTTGTGAAGTTGATCATCCCAGTCCAAGTCGGTGAGCCAAACCCGTTGAAATAGGATTTTGGCATTTATGGTGAATGGTGACAGGAATCCAAGCGGGTCAAATGTCTTGGATATCTCAGAGAGTAATTCTCTTTTCGTTTTTGCTGTAGATTTGGAGCTTATTTTGAAGCGAAATGTATCTGACTCAGGGTTCCATATTACTCCTAACGCCTTCACGGTGGGATCATGGTCAAAACTATGTTCAGTTGACTGCTCACGAAGGCCCGCAGGAATGGTCTCCATGACGGTGGGGTCGTTGCTGCACCATTTACGAATGGACATTCCACAGTCGTTTTTTGTCTGGACTTCAACCGACAGCAAAAATTGATTTTCTACTGTTTACATGCCCGGATAGAGTAAGGAGCTGCGGTCACTTTGGTATGCCGATAAGGCCGCAACGATGCTTCTAAAGGTCAGGGGGTCAGGTCAAACTTTTAAGCCATAAATATTGAAAATTTGTAATAAATCAAACAGCTTAAATTATTTTAGAAATTTGTTTTAATATGACGATACTATATATAAAACTGCATCGGACTGCCAATTTTCACTAATTTATGTGGAGAAATGTAGAAGTTATCACGTGTTTTAAGGAAAAAACGGCCATTTTTGAAATACGATTATCTCAGATTTGCCGAACTTGCCGCAATGTTTGAAACATGTCGCGTGTGCGGAAAGAGTTGTACTTTAATATTATAAAAGAAGTTTATGCGGAAATTACGGCAAATACGAAATAATTGAGTTTTTGTGATACCTCGAATTGTCATGTTCATACGTGTACAACCCCTTATCGCCAAATATGTATGGTGAAGTTTATCATTTGTATATACGTCTTTCACTTTCTACAACTATTCAGATAAAAGATTTATCACATTGAAAGACGTTAACAGAAATTGTGCAGGTAACATTTAGCTAATAGCGTGTTTGGAAATGATACACTTTTATATTGCATATTGCATATTGTATTATTTTCAACCAGATTTATAGGCCAATAAAATCTACATGATAACCAGGCGCGTATCCAGACTTTCGGCCAGGGAGTGGCACGACCTTCAACAACACCTAACATGAATGAATGTATAGACGACGGAAATTGGAACGACAAAATTTAGTATAGATTCGATTCCTGCTGCCAAATTGAGACTAATTAAAAGTATAAATAATTGTATGGATACGTTTTATGGCGAGCGAAACGAACCGAGCGTTTCAAAATATGCCTGCTAGTACTGTGAAATCCGAAAGGAAATATTAATTTTATAGAATTCATCCATGTATACACCCTGCGCGTTAAAGAGGATTTTATGACGACAGGAAAATTAAAAATTAACGTTAGTATTTGAACACACTTGCTCAAATACGTGCTATTAATTAAATCAAGGTGAGTCACGATATTAGATTTCAGGAGTTCAGTTTGGATAAGATTACAAGATGGAATGAATTGACGGTTAGTAATATAACCTTTAGGACGATGTTCTTCTAAGAATTTATGTTTATTCAATATTTTGGTTACTAATTGAAATCCTTCACACAATTAATACTCCAAAATCACACTGCAAATAATTTTTAGATTGAGGTATGTATATCACAAGAAAACAAAATAACATTCACGGTACGTTCACGTTAAGAAGAAGATCAATTTTCAATGGCTGTCCTTAACCTTACGATTGATAAGGTGACAATAAATTTCAGTTACCGACGTTCAACTGATTAAATGGGTACCAACATGCAAAAATTGTGAACGTGGAGTCATGTTTAAATAAAAGTTAATATATGTCCGGAAGTCAGATAATTTTTAATTTTGTTTCAAGGTGATCCTGCTTTTATTGGCCTTTTCCGAAAACGTATCCTTGACTAGTATTCACAATAGAAGACGGTTTTATGGGTAAATAGATTCAAAGTGTTTTCAAAAAATTGCTTTTTCTAATGGCATTTTAAAGATTAGCTAATGGCATTTTATGTGGCCAAGTAACATTTGGAACCTTGCTATTGCATTCACGTTCCGAGTGGGCAGCACTGTTTTCAGCGTCTTTTCAGGCAAGAATTCTACACTGTTCTGATAAAAAAATCCTAATTGGCACTGTTCCCGCCCTTTCGACGATTTTAAAAGGTTCCAAAATGGATCGGGAACACGGTCAGAATGCTTTAAAATATGCGAAGGACCAGGTACAAAGGTACCACTCGTCTGGAATATTTCCGCCTATAAATAAGCAAGATGACTAATTCCAGGAACTCAATGAATTCTTCCAGAAATATCTCCACTGGAGAAGGATTTCTAGGAAGGCGTATGCCAATAATAAAGCCCCAATAATGGTTCCAAGATAATTTAAGGAAAGGAAAACTCTGACTTTATTTTACTAATAAGTTACTTGTGGTTACTTTACAAGTTACTTCCTGGTCTAGACTGTTTCCAGAGAAGACCGTATGGCAGTTTGTGCTTGGACGACTTCCCAAGACTTAATAAGATAACTTTTACAATTTGTCGTCGCCTTTTATACCTGAGCTACTTCCGGGGCGAATGTCAGCAAGATTGACATTCGTTCTAAAAATAGAACATAAAATTAACAAGACAAAGAAATATAGCTCGAACTTCTTGATGAAATTAATCGAATGAAGATAAATTAACAAAATGAGCATTTCCTCCGGAAGTAGTTTCTACATAATATGTACAAAATCAGGATATTAACAATTATTTGCTTTCTTAGAAATATTAACATTTAACAAAATTACGGAGAAAAGAAAGCGACAAAGAAACATTCCTTAATTTACAAATAGTATTCAATACTAAATTCAAAATAAGTAAATTTACAAAATATCAAAAGAAAATATTATTTAAATTCTTTTATATGAGCATCCGCAGGAACAGGCACAATATTTCTCAATTTTAATGACATTCAATTGCAACACACATGACGATATATTTGAGTTAAGTGGGCCATCATGTTCTATAAAAATTAAATGCAGATTTTTAGAAAAGAATGTTCTCCGAACACATGAATTTCCTGGATCATGGAATTGCTGAACAAATCGTTCACTCCCAGTAAATCGTGCAACTAAAAGTTTGTTAACTTATTTACTCATGGGTTTATATAGTAGTCACAGTTTAAAGTCATTTTGTCCATCCTTAGACAAAAACTGAAATGTCCACATGTATTCAGATTTTGTAAGGAACTGCATATATATGAAAAATACATACGATCGAGGTAGAACTTCCTCGGGAGAGAAATCATTGAGGTGGATATAAACGACAAAAAATATCCAGAAAAATAAATTATTTATATGAACAAAAAATTAAAACCATAAATGTCCATAGCAAAATATTTCGTTTGCTTTAAAATTTAACATTAACATACTCATAAAGAATACTCATTTACACGAAGAGAATATATTAGTTCTCTATTTAGGAAAAATTCCCACTAAAGTGGCCATATTTATGGATGTAATTATCTCATTAAAGTATAATACTTAATTTCATGCAGTATGATAGATTTTTGTTCGGTCAAATAAATTCCAGGGAGGGGCACGTGCCCCCTGTGCATTAACATGGAGAGTGGAAACCCCTTTTTGTTGTTTTGGTAAAGAAACAGGCAAAATAAATTGTATAAACGCCCAAAAGTCAAGAACCCCGCTCTGCTCTCTTAGTTCTCGCAGGTTTATTTTGCACCTCAGCCTTGACAGGACGTGCATCACTTCGCACTTCTTTCTATTAAAGCGATAGTACAGGATGCACGGAGATTCTGCATCACCCACACCGTACGCTGAAATACAGAAACAAACAAACTAATAAATTCCAGGCATTTTGCCGCACACCCCTTGGTCATTGTAAGCCGCTGTCGCATACAAAAATTACTTTCACTGACGTCAAATTTTATATGCAAAAATGTTGTGTGCTATTGGTATCGGTACGCAAAATAGAACCTTATTGAGAGATAACAAGGTGAGATTCCGATGACTTCAGCTGAACAGTGTTTTTAAACGCGTTGCTCGTTGAAAATGCGTTCTCTCTCTATCATTGTAAAAGTGTGAAAAGGTTAAACTAGACCTCACTCAAAATTTAACGTCGAAATTTCGTTAATCATATCGAGAGAATTAATCTAGCTACGACCCTCAAAAGTTCTCTTCAAAGCCATTTGGTCCAAATGATTTGGACGCGTAAACTAGTCCACTGAGTCTTCTGCGAAAGCATTTGTTTTGCCGCAGTCATTTGGGTACACTAACTGTTCTGCAATATTTAATTTCTTTCATTGTACATGGTTTATAGTCTATATTTGTGTACATATATATAAGTTTTGTATATGCTCCAAACCCGTTAGTCATTAATGCTTCCAGGATGGTACTTCATGCGAAGTGATGAAGCAGCAGCCAAGTACCCCATCTCAATAACACCCAAAAGAGAAGGCTGTAATAAAAATACCATATTTAGCGGATAACATGGATCGTGGAAACCCTTTTTGTGTTTCAGCAAACGAACGCGTCAAGTAAAGTAGGTATGTAAACTCCCCGAAGCCAACAACTCCATTCTATTCCCCTCCTTTTTGCAAGTTTGTTTTACACCTTGGCCTTGGCAGGACGTGCACCACTTTCGCACTTGTTTCTCTGCAAGCGATAATAATACTAGATGCACGGAGACGCTGCATCTCCCTATGCCCTGCACTGAAATACATAAACACAAGAACTAATAAATTCCTGGAATTTTGCTGCAAGCCTGTTCATGCACATGGTAAGCAGCTCCCGACTACAAAAATTACTTTCACAAGGGGAATCCTATATCCTGATTTCTGATGCTGCTTTACTAAGCCAAATGAACACAACTTCCAACAGTAAACTTTCTCCAAACGAGATGACTACCAGTGTAGCCTGGCCAGTTGCATTCAGTCTCAAACGAGCTATACTGCTCACTAGACTGCTGCAAGTTTTCGGGTGTAAAGCATATGCGAATGCAGTTCTTCTCATTTATAGCTGCATAATCCATAATTTTACCAGCCTACGCAGAACAGCACACTTGCAGTAATTTGTATTATAATGCTTGCCTTTTCATTGTAGCAATGACATCACAGGCAACATTTGCACTAATACTTTGTCACACATTCCTCTACAAACACCATATTGTACTGTCATTCGGAGAAAGCTACTGAAAAATCCAACTAACTCCATCATAATGCTGAATTAGGAATCGATTTCGACGTCTCAGACCGTTAATCAATTACATCAGAGGTAAATCAAAATTTGCAGTCTTTAAAATACTTTTGTGCATGCTCAACGACGATCTTTGTAGATTTGGATGCTCCGCTCCTGCAAACTTTCAACAAATGAGTTGCAAGCTGTCACTTGAAATGTTCTTGGGTTGGTTTCGTTTCGTCACGGTAAAGTTTGCAAACAATTTAATGTTCTAGTATGCTACTGAAACTGTGGAATACACCGTGATCATTGAAAGGGTATGCCTAGCAGCGAGATAATTTGTGAAAATGGTACGTGACCATTATACTACTAGTTATCCCAATGCGTCTAAATATACGCAAAAGAGAATCGAAACCTTCCCCCTCAAAATCTTTCACTTTAAACTTGACGTTTGCAGGAATTATCTATACCGGTAATTTGCTCTTTAACGTGTAATTTCTATGATACGACGTTGCAATACTGCCAGAGATTTCCTTAGAACGCAACTTATTGTTCGCAATGCAGCTTTTAAAAATATAAATGCATTGACTTGTAATTTAGAGTTGTACATATCACCAATTTCCCAATTGCGCATCTACATATTATGTTCAACATTGCTAATCTTTACAGCTTTGCAATTACTTTAGATACAAAACAAAGGGTGACGTAGTACCTAAACGTGGACAGTTTACAGTGGAAAAACAATACTTGCAGAGGTTCAATTTGATGTCGTCCGATTCGGATGGAACAAAGAAAAGCTTCCTGTCATGCAGTTGGTGTGATTGGAACTTCGGATGCAAACCCATATCGTCTACTTGTAAATTTCTTGGCTGTGACTCCAATTTAACATCGCGCGAAATGTGTCAACATCCGATTGAGCATAGTAATGGAATCCGTCGCTTTGTTATGAGTATGAACACGTGAGTTTCCGACTTTGCAGTGTCGATCCCATTCCCGTTCAAACCACGTTGTCAGCAAGTTTAACGCTGTTGAGGTAGCGGATGCATGAAACTTTTCGCTCGCATTGCAATATCCTGCAACTCGTTATCTAAAAAGTGTTACTCACCCCGTATCCGTTTTTTGGTCTCGGTTTGGACAAGTTGTACGAATGCTGCCACCCAGAACCAAACACGAATAACATGAAACACAAGCGGAATAAACTCAATACAAACTGCCTTGTTTGGAGCGTCATATTAAACATTTTATTTGGAAGTTGAATATCTATTTGCATCCCAACAAAACAAATGGCTAAGCATCAAAGGCACACTCTATATAATTCAAAGCGATAGGTCACAAGCAACTACGACCACTACACAATTTTTTAATACATACTAAAACAGTTAACTTATGAATAATGCTTCAACTGTGCTTCTTCAACATTACCCATGTCTCTTTAGACAAATTAAAGAGGTGAAGCTTCATTAAAACCCAAACACAGTGACTATAAAATGCTCTATCTAGTCAAATTTTAATGCAAATATCTCTAGAAAAAGTTGTGGATCTTAACTGAGTCCATGCGGTGATTGATCTTAAAAGAATATTAATTTGAAATAACCCGAGAGATGCGTAAATTTCACTGCCATCGTCCGAAAAATTATTACAAGGTTGAAATATTGTCCATATAATCATTTCAGAGCATTTTTCTTGCATGGATGCATTGCTTGGATTGCTATCACAAAGCCACAAATCCAATAAGCCACCATCAAAAATACGATTAACTGTACACTTTTCTTTCCTTTTTTAAGCCAAACTTACCTCATCTGACCTAAACTAACCTAATCTAACAACAATTAAGCCTTTCTAATAACAATTTCCTTGATTTTCCGAGTTGTGGCTACTTGGATTTGTGGCTTTTTGGATTGTGGCTTTTTGGACTTGTGGCTTTTTGATACACACCGCATTGCTTGAGTTGAAGTTCGGATGTTTCTCTATGAACACATAATCGCATTCAATAAAGGATAGATACTATATCAAAAACAATTGGCAAATAAGAAATGTACACCAGTTCATCATCATTGTTCTCATAAGCTCACATGAATAATTCAACTGGTAACTTTCTTTAACCGTGTTGCCATACTGATAAAGTGATCATCAGTAATATTCACCATATGATTTTATCCTTCTACGCACGATCGAGAAGGTGCTCAATATAGAACGATAGACAGTAAAAATTCGTGATTAGGGACAAAATTACTTGAGCACCGCATTTAAAGCTGTCAGACAAATGCGAACATATTTGTTTTCACCATCATTTTGACTATTGCGCTATCAACAATCTATTGTTTTAACAATGAGCTGCGCTAAACTTTGACTTAAATTCGATCCTACCAAACATGACAATCTGAATTTTATAATAGGGCGCACGCTCACCAGAACATCGAGACGGCTTTGAATTATTGCATTGCCGAATGTACGAAGGGAGCAAAGAGTGATGAGGGGCATAGATCGAAAAGCAAGGTGTGCGACTTTACAAGTTACATTAATGTTCCGTATTGTAATAAGTGCCCAAACTTATAATGTTGATTCAATTTAACACAGCGTATAAAAATGAGCTACTAAATCGTTTCGGATTACGACTACCTATTTAGTTTTACGTCCTATGTCGGTTATATGCGATTTCTCAAAATTAAGTTGTAATCTAAAGGTAGTCTGTAATTCTGCTCGTGTTGTAAGTTGTATCAAATGGGTTAAATATTTAATTAAATTTAGGTATTTTTACGTTAAAAATACTTTATATATATTTTGATGTATTCACAAGTACTCCAAATGACAGCAGACTTCTGGCATCCTCGCAGCCTTAATACATACACACGAACATATAATTCATTAGACTACCTAGTCATAAATGATGTGATGTTATGCATAAATTTGTTCGAATTCCTTGATAAATGTAAACACAATCAAAACGGGAAACATAAATAATTTATTATGTTTCTCGTCCTTAAATGATTGGTGCTGCGTTACACAAATTACAAATTATACGTTTGTCAATGTATACGTATGTTGGTGCTAATTGCTTCATATCAGTGCTAAAAGTACATGCTAATTACAAAGTACATGATACCAATACTTTGATAGATGATGTATATACCTATAAACATGCTTAGTTTTGCATCAAAGTGCATACATTGTAAATATATAGCTCAAGTAGAACCTTCATAAATTTTGAGCAAGCATTGGAGTAAATGAAATAATCCGTGGCTGTTTTTATTGCATCTAACATTCAGCATTCATTAACTTTAAGATAAAGAAGGAATGCATTACTCTGCGTTTCATGGTAACATGACTCTAGATAAACCTCTTATTTTATATTTTACTTGCTGAATGTTTATGTTGGATGACGTACCAACTCATGCATCTTCCCACGAGTCATCTTCCCACGGGTCATGTTAATGCTCATCAAGGTCATATTGTGAACTAGAGTCGGTTTAAGTAAACCAAGAGATACGTAATTAGTGGTTTGTTTCAAAGGAGTTAACGAATTGCATATTAGTACACATTTACTTCATTCACCTTGACTCATTTTGTGCCAGGAATGCAGTGAAATTGGGCAACTGTTCTGGTATACTTTCACGAGTTAATACAATATGGCGTAAGTCATTGTATAACGCTCTTATGGTCATAAATTCGTATTAAACCGTCTTGCCAACAATGAAAGATGCTCCCAAGAAAACGCAACACGAACGATAAGAAACCAGTTTGTTGCAAAACTGTAAGAACAAAATGACAGGCACTTTGATATAAATTTTGAACAGCATGCTTAATTGCTTAAAAGTGCATCCATCTTTCCGCCTCAATGCAACAAGGCGAAAATGTATTGTATAGTTAGACGTACTTGACGTTTAAGAAGACATGATTTCTGATCTGTACAAAGATTGTTCCATTTTTACGCAATAACAACAAATGCTGTAAATTCCTCAGGAAATAAGTTCCGAAATGCTTACTAATACGCGTTTAGTCCATACGAGTTGGTTCGTGTTACGTAAGAACTGCAGTGCAGTTGGATATGTCCCATTTTCTTCGGTACGTTCTTCTATTCCACTTTCTCCATTTAGGACATTATGGCATAAGTCATTGCGTAACATTCTTATCGCCATAAATTTATATTAAATAAACTGGTTTATTTTATTTTATGGTCATAACATCTTAGACGAAGAAAATGCAAGGCGGAAGAAAAGAAAGCAGATTGTTCCAAAATCACTTACGCAAGAATCGCATTAAATATGTTGTCTTGTTCACTGAAACGGAGACGTAGAAGCAGTTTTATTTTCATCGTCTTTGGGATAATCATAACCTTATTACTTATTGTATTAGTCGCAGCATGAAATTTGTAATATAATCTTGTCAGAAAATACGTTGCCTCCACACCACATGTATTGACTACTTCAGAGACTGGTTTTCGGCTAACACAGTTGGATTCATATTAAAATTTATGCGATGTTCTTTCAAAAGAAATTGTGCGACTTAAAAAAGATTTTATTTACATTTATGTCTTTGTTTGGGCAACGTGGTACTTCTAGTTCTGCTGAAGGACGGAAGCGAATCATGTCATGCATGTTGAGCATATCATTTAATGAACCTCCTTGTGTAGTAAACATCTTGCGTAATTTCTGAGTGACGCAATGCATTAATTCAATATGGCACTTGATTAGCTTCCGGTTCGACAATTTGACACCATATTCAAGACAAACTGCCGGCCTTGTTAACCTTACATGACGTCTCAAGAAATACTGATGTGCTTATATGAACAACATATTTCTTAAACCTACTTTTTATTACAAATCACCAGTACATATACATGTACATACTCGCAAATATGAACTGACATTCATGCTAGCCAACAATCAAGTTAGTTGACATTGGAATGGGAAATTCTGCTACAAATTCAATTTTGTAACAAATGACAAATAAAATGCATTAATGATAATTATGCGCAGCAAAAGCAATGACAGTAACAAGGCCACAGCAGCGCTGTTCAATGGGACAGCGGAGGATGAACCTTGCAGCCCAAGTTATTTTGCTTGCCTTATTTTGCGACCATAGCTCGTTTGCTTATTTTTTACACTTTTGTGCCTTGATATCCAACAGCTTACAAAGGCAAGACTGTATTGGTACGGAAACAGCACCCTATTGAAGTATCATATCAAGGAAAACAGCTAATGGGTTGACATGGTAAATCATTCATAAGCATAAAGTCGAAACTGTTCAATAGATTTAAGTAATTTTGGAAAACTGTAGCCCACGAATCGCTACAAATTCCATCTTTTCCAAACATTTTCTTTAACGTGTTCCAAAAATAGAATGGATTTTATTTTAACGGACATATTTTCAAGGGTAAAATACAAAATGCATCTGCACAAATAGCTACTATGGCCGTTTGTGTTTATCATTCTTTGTCTAATGGCCCATTGTATCGACTGGAACGAACTTGGATTGTCATCTGGATGCCAAATGTACTGTGCCTGTATAAACGGGGAAGGAAGACTGGAAGAGGAAAACAATTCCTGCACAACATAATACACTGCACAGTAGTAAGTTAAGTTGCACTGTGCAATTCCGGAGAGTTTAGCCATCTGTTCAAAAAAGCTACCGTTTCGGGCCGCACTTACATGTCGAATCCAGACGGCGACTTTCCTTCCTTCTTATCTTTTCATCTGCCTTTCCTACAAACGTGTATGAAATACCAACATTGACAATTAACTTATTTGTCAATGTTGGTATTTCATACTTAAAAGTAGTAAGATATTTCAACATCCTGCAAATTTTACTTTCAAAAAATATTGTGTGATGTCAACGCCGCAAAATAGAACCTATTGGTATTGGGAACATTAAGAAGGTGAGATATCGGAAACCCGATTGTTCAGATACAAACTGTACGAACAATTTGGATGAAGTTAGGAAAAGTATGAAAAGGTGAGACCTGACCCCGCTCAAAACGTAAGCCTGTAATTTTGCCAATCGCGTCCTAGACATTAATTCAGCTACGTCCTTCAAAGTTATCATCGATGCAACTTGGACGTGTAAAAAGACTCCACTGAGGCTTCTGCAATGGTATTTAGGCTGCCGCAGTCATTCGTGTGCCCTAAATGTCCAATACTATTTAATTGCTTTCGTTGTACATACATAGTTTATGCAATTATGTGTATCTTTGTGCACATGTATGTACATAAGTTAAATGTATGCTGCAAACCTTTTAGTCATTATTGTTTTCAGGATACTACTTAATGTGCACCATTGAAGGAGAAAAATTCCCCATCTCAACTCAACAACGACCGAAAGAGAAGGTTTCTATAAAAACGACACATTTTTCTAATAACATGGAACGTAGAATCCTCTTTGTGTTTCAGCAAACGAACAACGAGAACAGAGTGTGTAAACGACCCGAAGTCAACAATTCTACTCTGTCCCCTTACTTCTCGCAAGCTTGGTTTACACCTCAGCCTACACAAGACGTGCATCACTTTCTCACTTGTTTCTTTGAAAGGGGTAATGATACTGGATGCACGGAGATGCTACATTTCTCTACGCTAGGCCTACGCCATGTTACTTACAGAATATGTCAGTCTGAACATATACCAACGCAAGCAGCTTCCCGTGGAAAACTTTCTCCGCCGAGACCTCTACAAGTGCAGCATCACCAGTTTCATTCAGTGTCTAACTAGCTCTGCTGCCGACTAGAGTGCAGCAAGTTTTAGGCCGCCAAGCAGATGCGAATACTGTTCTTCTCCTTTGCAACTGCATCATCGATTTTTTCCACCCTATGCAGAACAACAAACTTCCAGTAACGTTTACAGCATTGCTCGACTTTTCATTCAATAATAATATTAAATGCAACATTTGGACAAACGCATTCAGTCTTGAATGCAACATAAAACATGATACACTGAACGGTCTTTCAGAAACTATTATCTCATAATTAAATTCAAAATTAAACTATATTCTGACAAAAATAAGTTTTCAGATGATATAATCGGGAAATATTGAAAAATACAACTGCATTTATTTGCTTATCTGTTACTTGGTTCAAGACTGCAAATATATTACAATGCTTCATTGTCCTCGATTTCGACTTCTGAGACCATTAATCATTAACATATCAATCAAAATTTGCAGCACTTCCCAACTGTCATGCATTAACAGGGGACAAATATTTTATATCTGCAGTAATAGATTATTGGTTACCATTGCAGCATTGTGAAGTGGATTTAGCTTTCAAAGAAAAGTGTGGTGATATAAAGAAATTCTTTCGCTGCTGTTTTTATTTGTTTGCGCAATTTCATACTTCAAGCTTGGTGCACAACGGAGTCAAATTATGCATTACATTTATTGTAAGAAGTGTATACCATTGAATGAACCTCTTCATAAAGTAAACATGTTGCGTAATCTCCTCAGTCGGATCGTCCGAGCACGTAGCATTGCAGCTGGTGCTGATGAGCTTTCGGTGTGACAATTTGGCATTCTATTCATAATCAAGCCAATCTTGCAGCCATGTTAATCTAAATTGACGTCTCAACAAGATGTTGTTCTCATCCCTACAGAGATGTACATTAAAATGTTCGCAACCAACATTTCGTTTACATTTCAATAGAAGCTAGAACACTTGTAATTTTAATACAGAACATGCAAACTACCAACACATTCGTTTTTTTACCGAGGCAAGGTTCGTGACAACTGGAAAACGTCCTGGGTGCAATTGACATAACATTGAAGCTGCATATCCCTTCCTAATTTCAAAAATCATAGCACGAGTGCAATCATGTCTCATAATTAAGCTAACATAATTAAGTTCTGTGAGTTGGATCCGGAAGGCGTTCTATGTTAAATTGCCCGTAGTTTTATATCTTTCTTTCAATCAATCATGTGTTGGCCGATTTCCATGCGAATCCTTATGAGACATTGAATGGAATCGCAACAGACTTTTTCCATTCTGGCAGCACCTTTACCCTGCCCTCAGCACAAAAAATTCTTCAAAAAGCTGGGTTTCAAAGGAACAAAATGATCCTCAAAATTATGTTGCTTATATAACTCTGAAAATATTTTTGTACGTCAGATTCCATGGAGACCACGTACAAGTTTAAAGCGTTAGTGGTTGAATGTATGCAGATGGAATAAACAAACAACTGCAATTTCAGTCATATTTACGTAGTAGTTGGATCTCACAAAATTTTATACACCCCAATATGTCTTGCGATAGTACCTTATAAGTTGCTTTGCGTCTCGCCGTTCGCAAACTAGCATTTTTGAACAGTGCAGAAGTGTAGCCAACCTTAAAGCAACTGTGTATATTCTCGTCAGACCACTTGGCCGCGGTACACATTATGATGGGCTTAACGTGCAAGCACTGCATAATTCTATGCAAGGTAAAACAGTGCGCGTAAAACGAATAAAAATTTATTTTTAATCCTAGCTACTTGTTATTCGTGTCTTGTTTGATGTACTGTAGTAGTATTATGGACTCAATAGGTTGTTAAAAAGGGGAACAGCAACGACAGTTTCAAACATCCCTTTTGCGATTACATCAGTTATGTCGTTGTTGCTGATTGCAGGAATCAAGCACAAGGAGAGCGCCTTGAAATGTCTACAAGCTAATTATTGGCATATGATCAAGAGATAAACCACGTGTATTGTATTTCATTGATGACAAATGTGGATACAATCGCAATGGGCAAAAGCATCTAGAGCAATCATAGCTAACACATCATCAAAACAAAAATTCCACGGAAAAATTCAGACGGTTTGGCGAAGTCATTGGTAATAGTTAGGCGTCGGCATCTTCTAACTGCAGAGCTTGGTTCCTTTTCGTATTCGTAGATCACTTTTGTCAGCGCTTTCGAAGGGTGAACATTTGTTTTTGGAATGTGATATCCTCTGATAGACTCAATGCGTTAAATTATTTCAGCCTGCCTATTAATATTTGTTTGTTATGCTTAACTTTAATACGTTGGTGTTAAATACGATTTTTTTGCATTATTTTGCAGCTCTATAACGTGTTATTGACGAATGTATATGTTTAAGTGACCGAGTTTCTGTATGCCTAGAATGATGTTTGCAATAGAAATTGATTTTAGTACTAATTTGCTTACATTGTGTAGGCATAAACGTTTACTGATTTTCAGTACCCAATTATACTTTGTAATTACATGCTCGGATTATACAGGATCTGCTAGACTTAAATTCGCCAACATGTACAGATCATCAATATCGGCGTTCAACCTCAAAGCATTTGTAGCAATATCATTAACTACCCATTCTTAACCAAGATGGAGATGGACTGTTTTATCTGTATTTACCGATAAACCGCTTTGACAATAATCATGAATTTAATTTCTCATATTATATGCGATGTTGTAGATATGTTTAGTAAGAAATATTACAATACTTGACGTTTGCAAATTTCGGAAATTATTTCAATTCATATAGTTATCATTATTATTGGTTGGAAAACAAAGAGGAGCGGTATGCTCGGTACTGTGCCAAAAATGTTTGGCCAAAGGATTAATTTCACACACACCGACTTTCATTTACATCTCACCTCAACATTTTTAAATTTTATATGCAATTATACAAAGCTACTTCCCATGTATGTCAGGTAGGGTTTCCATATCAATAGCTTATCAATAGCTTATCAATATTAGAAATTATCAATATCTTATCAATATATTGATAAGAGAAATATTTTTCACCGTTTGTTTTGATATTTCAGCCACATAAATATTTCCCCCTATCATTCTCCCTCTTTGTGAATCATCTTGATTCGGATTATAAATGCGGTGCAATCATTTTATGACAATAGATATGGAGCTTACAAAGTCGTACGGAACGTAACCTTTTCATGTCCAGTAATTCTTCATTATTTTACTAAATCTTGGTTTATCGGTTAATTAAGAATTACTTTATTGAATGTGAATAAAGAATAGCAACAATTTTGTTTTCCATATTAAATGTTCTACATGTGCTAATGAAAATTTGTCGTGTACATAGTGTACATTCATAAATAACGAAGTGATTATAATATGGCAACAAACCCTTGCAGTCAAAATTGCATATTTTTATATTAAATGTCATGTAACAAATGTTAAAAGATTAGATGTTTGTCCTTCATAACTCCGGTAAAATCAATTTATAACTAAAACAGAACTGATATATTGAAGCAATGAATGCACGTGAATTCATTTAAGCATTTACTTTAAAAATACGAGAGCATCCAGACTGCAATCTCCAACTCGGAACCTAATTCTGGAACAAAAATTTTTGACAAAGCCTCCATAATCAAACTGTACAAGCCTCCATAATCTTTCCGCGGGTGTCCCCATTATCAAAAAGTTGCATTTCTTGTCTGAGCAATTTAGTCAATGCTGAGTCTGCGTTGGGGTGAATGCGACGAGTTCGAGCAACATTTATGGCGGTGTGAATAAAATCATTCAGTTCGTCGTTCAAGTAATTGGCGATGGGTTTATTGGCAAAGAACGTTATATAATTCCATAATTTATTTCTAATGATTGCAGCAAATTTTGTACTGGATACTTCCATTGTTGTCCGGGGTGCTTTATATGTTATCATTGGTACGTTAAACAGCAATTACTGACTGAAATCGTATCAATATATTGATAGGATATTGATAAGAAATATTGGAAAAATATTGATAGCTTATCAATATTCAGTTTTGATATGGAAACCCTAATGTCAGGTAGTGGGCGCACTTTTTGCCTTGAGTCTTCTGTATTTATATAGCTTCTCAAGATGTCTATCATGGCATATTCCCATTTTAACCCTTCTGAGAATCGAATCGCATGCCAAAGTCCGACTCAAATTTTCAGATCAAGTTATTATTGATTGCAGGATCAAAAAGGTTTTTTCATTGAAATTATATATACTTCCTTTCACGATGACTAAATGAAAATCAATACTCCCTTTTCTATTCCAATCCATAAACAAACTAAAGATGCGGTCGTGGGAGTGGTTGATAGACACTTTCACTTGATACACTATACAACATGCTTCACGAGACACGCAAAAGGTCTGGAGTGAACAGACTGCAAGTTAATATACATACGACGAAAGCATTTTTGCCGCATCGCAATTTCCAGTTGACGTTTTGGTTAACCGAAAAAATATAAACCCGTTTATGAAGCATTAATTTGCATATAAAGTTTCATGACAACTTGTAATTAGTTTGATTCAGCTTTATGCATTCTCTGCGTACATTTGTGGCATGTGTCATATTATTCATTTTCAAAACTTGCTGTCTGTATAATGCAGTAACGAGATTCTAGTAACCTAAAACCACGTTTTATCTATGTGCCACGTAAACAATTTACGTACTTCTTTTATTTCCAGAAAAACATGTATACCTGATACCATGAGGGAATGCGGTTGTAGTCAACAAAAGCAAGCGTCTTTGGTATTTCGGACTTGATTGCTCTGGCAAAGCAAAACTTTCACCGTTTTAAACACTTTGATGCGGAATTTCTCTACAGTCTCTAAAATCAAAATGGCACAAAATTCGGGTAAGCGAACGGAAAAATTCCATTTGCTAGAAACTATTTACCTAGTTCCTGAGCAGGAATCCATTTGGGACATATCTCATTTCAAGGCATTCGCAAACTTTTGAAGTTGGAGACGATTTGATTTACTTAATGCAGTAGTCGGGATACAAAGGAATGTTCAGATGGGGATAACAATTTACGTTGTCAACAACTCCTTTGCGACTACTATTAAATATTTTATTGGTCTTGTACTGAAACTGAAATCAAGGTAACCACAATGATTGAAAATAACTGAAGGCAAAAGCATGTGCGGGCTGGAGAGAAAAACAAACTGACGGTTGGTTTGACCTGTACAATTACATCTTTACATTGAGCCATTCTTCCTTTCTCGGTCAAGTTGAATGAGACCACGCCAATAACGACAACCAACGTCAAGGTAAACTAACCACAATGAACACTGCATTAGAGGTATCTTAATATTAAATCAAACGCTCCACGGAATTTCCCCGAAAACGCGTGGGAGGAAATGAGATTTGTATTTTATGTCATTTGATACCCCAGCCGTTCATATAACGGAATTCAGTGGGCTAATTGAGATAAATGGCTTTCTAGTAAAAACGAGCTTGCTGATTTTCTCAAATTACTACGTTAACTTAATATGAAATATGCTTTCACTACAGGTTGGGATGCTTTCATTGATCAATAAGATCAAACTGCAACATCGGCTTGACACCGTTGTCACCATAAACCATTCTAGTAGGGAAAACGATAGCATCTAAGACGTGACTGAATAAGCGTTGAATTGCAGTAATGGCACAAATGATTGTCGCATCCAACTTCACTAACGATCAATAGAGACTGGGGAAAGTTAAATGGCGTTTAGCGCTATTCCATAATGCAAGGTGTTTTATGCCTAACGCGAGGGCATTGCCTCCCGTCACATTCATCCCTGGTTTCATCATCATCATCATCATTGTCTGCCATGCATAGCAACAATGGCCAAAAGATAGAAATGGCAAGTGTGCAGTTCTCCTCTCAACAAATAGTTTTAGCCAAGATAATATATGTATAGCTAGCAGTGCAAGTGAATAAGTATGTATGTAAACTTCTATTCGTGGTTCATTCAATTAAATGGTTTCTTTAAACACACACACACTTCTCTCTCCTACCATTCTTATCATTGTTGTCTGCTCCTTGAGCTTGCATAATAATATCATATAAAAGTGCACTTATTGCAAACCATAAGAAACAGACGTATGCATAAAACAAAGGATAATACAAGTGAACATACCGGGTACTTGACTTTCACTGTGAATCAGGTTCATAAACGTAGGGGCGACAATCTCTAAAGTTTACTTTTAAACTGGGGAAAAACTAATTTTTGAACTGATTGCAACGTGGTCGGAGTATTCAAGTGTAAACAATCGTGGAAACTACTCTTGTATTAGTCGTCCAGCGATACCATATTTTAAACCCAATAAACTTGGTAAATATAAGATTGTCTTGTTTGAGCGGCACATTATAGTTTTCTGTTGGAGGATGAAATTATTTGCTTATGCAGATATGCAAAGGGAAACTATGCTATTTAAAGGAGTGTGGATAATTTAGAAGGATGTCCACGAGCGTTTTACATCACGTCGCAATTTCTTTATGCATATTATAACAGAATACGGTTGTATAAAGCCACAGCTATGCACATTGGACAATTCAATATGAACGTTTTCGAAATCGAATCGCACATAGAAAACCGTCTAAAATTTTTGTAACAAGGTATCATTGGTTTGTAACATCAAAAACACTTGCTCGTTGAAATTGTACACCCTTCTTTTAAGAATGGAAGAATAAAACTCATTAGATGTCGACTCCGTTGTCTAACCCACACAGAATTAAATGTTATTCGTGGGACCGGATACCTTTCATTCGAATGTCTGCATAAAATGTTTCACCACAGAAATATAGTACCTGTTGAAAACCATATTTATCGCCACCATCTCAACTTTCACTTGATTTCTTGATTAAATAGAGAAATATAAACCAGCCTATAAAGCATTTGCTCACCAAAGTCTTCAGGAGATTTTGGTGTTAGTTTAATTAAAATTTATAATTTCCCTGCATAAATTTGTGACAGTTGTCATATTACTTATTATAAAAACTTTGATGCCAGTAACAAACGAGTTGTAACAAATGTAACACCAGTTTTTTATCTCTGTCATGTAATTAATTTACCTCTTTTATCCCCACAAACATGTATACTGGTAGCTTGGAAGGAAACTCAACTAGTTCCTGACTGCAGCCTCGTCCTGGGAATGCGGTTGCAATCAACAAAAACAAGCGTCGTTGGTATTTTGTAGTTGATTGTTCTAACCAAACTCCTTAACCACTTTGATGCGGAATTTCTCTAAAGCCGAAATGGCACACATTTGGAGCTACGCAAACGGGAAAATTTCATGTAGAAACAACTTACCTAGTTCATGAGAAGCAACCCATTTGGGAACTATCTCATTTCAAGGCATTCATAAACTTTTGAAGTTGTAGTACATATTTGATTTACATAATGCAGAAATCTGAGCACAAAGGAATGTTGGGAAGAGAATATCAATTTGCTTTGTCTACAACTCCTTTATGACTACTACCATTTTATTGTTCTTTGTACTGAAATCAAGACCACCACAACAACGCATGATAAAACTACCTGAAAGCTAATCGTGTGTGGTCTGGTGAGATAAATAAACTGATTGTGAGTTTAACCTGATTTGTACTTCTTTCATTTGATCCGTCGTTCCTTTCGTGTTCAAATTTAAAGAAACCACGCACACAAAAACATCGATGTGAGCTAGATCACACACTAATTTTTCGGTATAAACTGTAAAAGTGCAAAGTGTCGTCCAGCGCTGCCACATAAATTTAGACTCAATAAACTAACCATCAAATTGTATTGCTTGAGCGGCACATTACAGTTCTCTCTTGCGGGATGAGATTAGTTGTACATATAGATATCTATGACACAAAAAAATTTGTATTAAACCAGAGGAGTTTTAATGGTTCACGCAATCCTGACCAACAATTTGCAACTATTTAATGCATATTATTGCGGATCATGGCGGTATAAAGCAAATGCATGGTATCTTGAACCGTGTTCCACATCTAAAGCCAAACAATGAAACAGAACGTTGCCGTATTGGCTCCTCCACTATTCCTCTATTAAATACAATTCAATGCAAGAAACTCTGAAAAATCAATTGTGTACTCTTCACCTTAAAATATGTGAAATCTTCACCTTACAAACGGATTCAAACCGCTCAGCACAAGCCAGCCTTTGCTAAATTATTTTAAACCTACAAACCTCTCACATTATAATACAAGTCACAAAAATCGTGGGTGCAAAGTTTACACCCTTTTCCATCTATCTCTGTTGGCACCATTCAGGTTGAACCTCTTATAAATCGAATCGCATGTCAAAAACCGTCTCAACTTTTTGTAACAAGTTATCATTGCTTACAAGGTCAAAGGATTTTTCATTGAAATTATACACCCTTCTTTTCACGATGGTGGAATAGATATCAATAATTGTCTGCTCCATTGTCAAATCCATAGAGAACTTTAATGCATTTATTGGACTAGTTACCTTTCATCTGACTGACGGCATAACATGCTGCACGACAGACAGACAGTGTCTATTGAAAACTCACGTCAGCGACACTATCTCAACTTTCACATGATTTGTTGGCTAACTTGAGAAATATAAACTTGTTTATGAAGTATTTGTTCGCACACACTGTCATGACATTTGTAAATTAGTTTAATTAAACTTTATGAATTCTCTACATAAATTTGTAACATGTGGCATATGACTCATTATAATTATAACTTTGCCGCTAGTGTACTTCAGTAACAAGTTGGTGGAAACACAAAACCTACTTTTATCAGTCGTGAAAACAATTTACTTACTTCTTTTATCTCCACCAAAACATGCATACCTGGTACCATGGAAGAAATCTACTAGCGAGCAACTTCTGTTGGGAATGCGGTTGGAATTAACAATAGCAAGCAGCGTTGGAGTGTTTTACTTGAATGTTGAGCATAACTTTCAGCGTTTGGTAAACTTTGACGCGGAATTTCTCTAAAGTCGAAATGGCACATATTTTAGAACTACGCGCAAACTAGAAAATTCCATTTGTTAAAAAACGTTTACTTACAATTAGTTCCTGAGCAGCGACCCATTTGGGACCTATCTCATTTTAAAACAAAACTTTTGAACTTGCTATATGCTTTGATTTAGTTAATGCAGGACTCTGACTACAAAGGAATGTTGAGACGGGAACAGTAATTTCCTTGTCAGCATCTCCTTTGCGGCCACTATTATTTTATTGTTCCTTGTACTGAAATCAGGGCAACCATAACAACGCATGATAAAACTACCTCAAAGCAAAGCATGTGTGGTCTATTCTGGTCTGGAAAGATAAATAAGCTAACGGTTGGTTTAACCGGTAAATTACTTTTTTCACTTGATCCATCCTTCATTCAGTCAGTCAGTTTGGAGAAAACCATATATACAAACACCGTACATTAAGAAGTCAAAATCAGAGCAATTGTGCTGCGGAGTTTCCCGGAAAACGCGCGGGAGTAATTTGAAACTAGTATTTCTAGAGGCCGTATTTGTACATATATGAATTTAAGGTGGTTTCCATCAATCAGTGGCAATAGCGCCGCATATACCATTGCACTAGATAACATCGTCAGTAATGTAACTGAATTTAGAAGGCTAATAGGGGTATACAACATCCCGTTACAAACGAGGTTGATGATTTTCCCAAAATGTAACATAGACGTTGAAACATGATTGCACAAGTCAAAATGATATGATTGGTCATTTTGGTCAAGTTGCAATGATGCATTAAATGATGTGTTGCAATGATGTGTCTCCACAATAAATGATTTACAAAGCTATAGGACATCCTCGAATCTTTCATTGTAGTAACGTCGATCAACAGAAAATGGGGAAAGTTCAAGAGCATTTAGGGATTGCTTATTTCATAACGAGAAAATTGTGCAATGGCCTTGAACATACTTGAAAATTAGATACACTGGATACCTGACTTTCACTGTGAATCAGAAGCATCAAGGCAGCAACTTTTAAATTTCGGGTCTTCAGTTGATAAAATCTACAACATTGGAAAGCAATTTAAATGTTATTTACATAATTGACATTCGATAGCAATATTTCGTAAAATATTTTGCAATGTTTTTATTCGTGGTTTGTCTCGTGTCATACGATATGTATTTCGTAACGTTGTTAAGGAAATAATAAGTGTTACGAGCCCTAAAAAAATTCTTGTGTTCCGGTTACATTAAGAATTTCATGGTTTTGCTACCACTCTTCACGACTTTTTATAAGGTAAATTTATGATTGTGTCTTTCCCTTGGGTTGGAGGGAGGACTCATCCAGCGGAAGCGACGGATGTCACCTCTGTACCTGGGATATTGGGATGTAGCAGAAGGGGAGATGTGGGAATGATGGTAGCAACTCGCTTGGCAGACAATGTGTATATTGAATAGTGGTATGATGGAATAATAAATTAAGAGAACAGAGTGGTGGTTGTTGGTTCTTCAGTGGCTCGACGACGACTCTTATTTTATTGTATTATTAGAGCGAGGAAGACATGGCATTACATAATTATACATATAACTTGGGATGACTAATCTCATGGGAATGGTGTCATGCTATAATCATTGATTGATATGATGACTAATTATGTTATGATGGGCTACATTCTAAAATGTGCTAGCTTGGCATCGCGTGCCGATGAATGACATTGTTTGGATTGAATGGCTGAGGGCTACGGACCTCACTGTAATCACTGTTCAGGGAAATTTATTTCGAATTGCTTACGATATAGTTGAAAAATTCAAATATAAACATTCCTGCAAATTATTCTTTTAAAAGACAGAGTCGTACAGCGATACGGAACATTGTAAAGTTTAGTGTTGTATACACAAGAATATTACATCATTGCACAATTATTCAATTCAAATTAAAACAGATCACGTTTCTACAAAGCCACGGCGGTGTTCATCTTCGACCCTGCTGCAGCATATCCCTTGAGACAAATTAAAAAGGTGTAATTTTATCAAACGAAACAGTGCCATGGATGATTGAGTCCCCTGCCGTTGCACCACTTCGTATCACATTGATACAATCAACTCTGCAAAATAAATTGAGTATCGGGTTCAATGTGAAATGTGCACCTGACAGAAGGGATTTATAAAACATAACCCGCGCTAACCCTCCGTGCCACATAACCTCAAATTGCTTTATGTTTGTAAACATCTTACATAATAATGCCCAGCTACTGGCCTTGCACGTCACGAAACTCGAAAACGTGTTTTCGTTGAGTCCCTTATATTTATTTATGTCGGTCCATTTCAAGCTGTCTCTGCTGGCATATTTCCATCCAAACATTTCAACGAGATCGAATCAAATGTTAAAAGCCGTCTACATTTTAAGTAGCAAGTTATCATTACTTTCAAGATCAAAACGTCCCGGCTTTGAAATTGTGCAACCGTTTTTCACGACTGCAGCTAAAAATCATGTCATGTCTATTCCCTTGTCCTATCCACACGGAATCTTTGGGGACCTACTCCCTTGTCGCATTCGTGGGACCTTTCATCTGACTGATTATCTAACAACAGTCTGCTTCGCGACAGACATACAGTGTCTGTTGAAAATCACTATTACAGAATCCGTAACAACATATATTCCCTTTGTTGGTTAACCACAGAAATATGTACGTATATAAACTAGTTTAGGACACATGTATTTGTTTACACAAATTTTCATGGCGTTGTGTAATTTGTTTACTTAATCTTTCTGAATTCTCCTCACGAATTTGCCACATGTACCATATAACCCGCTAAGGAACACTACGTTGCTGCCTATTTAATTCATTTAAAAGTTATTCGAAAGACAATATCAACTTTTTATCTCGTCGTGAAAATAATGTACTTACTTTTTTATATCCAGAATAGTATCTTTATCTTATACCTTGCCGGGAAATCAACTAACTCAATTTTTGAATGAGGTTGGACACATCAAACACAAGATCCGTTGCTAGATTCTACATACAAAGAAATGTTGTGAAGAGAAAGGCCATTTTCCATTTCAACATCTCAACATCAAGAAGGGATGTGCGGTCTCGAGAGATAAGCAAACTGACGGTTGGTTTAACATGAGTAATTATTTCTCCCATCTGAGCTATCCTTCCGTTCTATGTCATATTCAACGCAACCATGCCGCTACAAATATATTGAAGTTAGCTAAAACAAACATTATACATTGAGGTAGTCTAACATCAAAGAAAATGTTCCCCCGACTTTCCTAACAAATGCGTGGAACGGAATTGAAATGAATAGCGTAATATGCATTTCCAAAAATTACTATTATCATAAAAGCGATTTGTTACATTTCGTAAATGTGAGATGATCGAATAGAATCTCTTAGAGGAGTGCCGAATTACCGTAATAGGATAAGTCATGTTGAGCTACGCTTCTCAAATTGGCGGAAAATGGAGAAAACTGAAGATGTTTCAGCGTCTTCAGACATTCACTTCAGAATCGACATTAGGAAATTAAAAATCAGTAAACTTTTATACAACTTCATGAAAACATCTGTAACAGCTTTTCAACTGACGACATGCTTGGTTTGATAAGTGATATGAAAGTTGTTTGTCTGCAGAATATTATATGTTAAGTGATATGGTATTACGGCTCTCTACAGCCTATGTTACATAACGCGGCTAAGGACAATAAGGTCTCATGAATCTTGAAAGTATCTTGATCCACTTACAATATCATTGAGCCAAAGAGGTTCCATGAAGTTTTCCAAACAGGGCTCCTGGTCTCGGAAATTGGTATTTGAGAGCTTTTATCCATTATTCATTGTATAAGAAGGAATGTTGCATAAGCTGTTATTTTACGGCATATTTGAAACAGACGAGATCGGGTAAATAAATCAGAAGCACTGGGTCAACAAGCTTTAAAATATACCTCTGCAGTTGAGATCCAATACAACGTTCAAAGAAGCATTAAATCTTCATTTTATGTACATAAAAATGACATACGATTACATTGTTTGTAGCAATATAAGTTACTTTCTCTTTAGACCCGCGTCACAGCAGTACATGGGTAAATATGCAACTGCAATTTGATAGTATGAACACTTTATCGGAAGAAATTACATTGCATTCATGTTTACAATTCTCGCCATAAAACGATAAAATCCACATATTCAAATAGGTTAAGGACTCCCTTCCGAATCCTATTAACTCTTGATGTCATCGGGCTTTCACACAAGTTTATTTTGAAACATTCGCCGTTTCACATGTTTATATTAAAACCATAATTCCTGTCAAATTCATTCAGCGTCATTGGTTTTTTGTGCAAAGTAAGACAGTAGCGGAAATAATGAAGTATGTGTGTGGGTCTCAAATTTCGGATCAGTGACAAATGTTACCGTTACCCACGTTCCACATGAATCATCACAATACGGCCTTCCTAGTCCCAAGAGCAACGTTCAGCAATTTTTTTTAACACATTGCAAACACTTCGGAAAGTGATTATTCGCGTCTGGTCAGCGCAAGAGTGTCAGAAATAGGATGATTGAAAAACTGTGAAACATCTTTCATAAATTTTGTCAGCATTGGTATATTGAGTTGTTAGTTTCTCGTTTAGATTAATATTTTTAGTGAGATAACCATTGATAATGAGAAATGTGGATAGTGGGTATGTATCACAAGAGAATGCGGTTATTGGAATTCCAAGGAGGAGATGAATAAAAATTTCTTTTTACTTGCGAATATATTCTGTGATAAGCTAAGTTTGAGAATCTTTTCTTATTGGTTCGTAAAGCCAACTTTTATTCGCAATCATTTTAAGCAAAAATTTGTCGATGTCATTTGGTTGCTATGGACGGTAAAATTTCAAATTACATCTGTACGGGTATCAAACCAGAAAAGTTAGGATGCTTTAATGATTATTATTTAGGTTGGGAGATACAACGGGTACGATTGATATTGATAATGCATCATGTTATCTTCAGAAGTTTTAAATATTTTTACTGGCCCCTATCATACGAAGAAATCTACTAGTTAGTTATTCGGTGTGCCGGCAAGGAAGTAAAATCTATCGTCCAAATGTGACAAACGGTTTTCAGACATTGTTTTCTCCCGTTAATGTTTATGCGATTTGTCATGGATTTAGACATGAACGGAAGAAGCCATCAACGATACCAGCATTTCAAGGAAGCAACAAATGATTTTTATAATGAGCTAAGAGGCTACATTTGAAGAAGATGGATTTATCACCAGGGAATATTATTATAAAAACTGTAAAATTCAGTGTTTATTGTCTCTGATAAGAGTGTAGACAATCGTCACATAACATTAATTAACTTTGTAATAAATTTAAGGAATCCTCTTCGATATAAGCTTCACTCTTTTCATGCTCATTTAAAGAATAATAAAAGCTATATGAAATTAAACTGAGTAACCTTAGCTTCCGCCCACCCCAGTAGTTTTCTTTGCTATGTATGCATCAGCTGTATTATGCAATGGATAAATAATTCAGGTTCCTCTTTAATGCATATTTAAGGAGATTACATCTGCGTTAGCTGGACACGTAGAAACATGAAAAATATATTGCATTGCGAATTGTAGTTACCCAACGCGAAATATGTATTGCATAGGATGTTAATAGCATGCTGGCATTGGGAGCCGAAAGAATAAAATAGGTACGCTCCTGTTTATTGCAAACTAAACGCATGTTGATTACTCTAGAGGCAATTCGTATTTCTCGTCATGCTTTCCCAACGCCCCAGCTGTTTCTTAATTATGCATGCTGGTATATTTTACGAGGTTAACGACGATAAAATTTAATGGAACGCATACAATGATCGTAAACCTATTACATAAACCTGTTTTAGTTTCTTTGCTATTAAAAGGAATGAATTCTTAGTGAAGCCGTCCCATTCAGTCTGTGTAAATAACGTTGCTGTAAGGTAATTGCGAAGACTTGATAGAAGCTCCAGGCAATTCGAAACTCCCGGCACAGCTTCGATGCAGGTTTCAGGGAGTTTTTCGCCCGTCGACGTACGACTTGCCAACCTTCTTCCAAGAATTCCCCAATGCTCCAATTGTCACTCAATAATACATGCTGTTGTTTACAAATACAGAAAATCCTATGGAGTAAAGAAAATTGTAAAGCGAATCAAAAACTTATGCGTTTTAAATATTACTTGATGCAGCTCCTGCATGAATCCTAGACGCACTGTTACATCCATCCGGTAAATTATTTGACTACCCATGAAATAAAACTTTCCGAAGCGAATAGAACTGTCTGTCCCACTGTGCACTAATTTATTGACATGTTTCTTCCCATAATGTCGAAAATTGTGACAAGAGAACAAAATATTATTATTGTCAGCTACTTTGTTTTTTGTCGATTCAGGAAAACGTGTACGCAAAAATATAAAATATTGCATCATCACAAAGATCCTTCGCAAATTGTCTACCAAAGCTAGTTCCCATCGTAACATCTCTGAATGGTTTACTTTTTAGCAAGCTGTCTTTGGATTCCTATACTCAGCATAAATAAAACGGTTCTTAAAATTACAACGCTTTTCTAATGCTTCTGCCACAACATTGACTAAATGCTCTCTACTCTGTCCATATGCAAAACTTAATTTACACATGGAACTAGTTCCATTTCAAACGCGAGTGCTTGATTCTGCGACTATAGCCGACACACACATTGCGAATAGATAATACCTTTTCGCTAACACGACCGAACATCACTCAGATAAACATTTTAAACTCGTGAATGCTGGCATAATATATATCAAGTTACAATTCTTTCTCGAATTCGATTCTCGAAATGTTATGCTACTTCCTACAGTGGTTTCGCAAGTTGTTTCCCATAAATCGCTTCAGGAAACCCACTGAAATTCATTTGCGCAGAAGAATGTTTATATATTCAGACTCAGCAGAAAAAGCTGATTCTGGTGGATATTCTCGTTTCACTCTACGTTTCCTTCACATGAAAACGTTCCCTTGTGAGTAGAAAAACTGTACTACGGAATATCGATGTTCTGGCATTGCTCTATTCCTTCCAATTGTTATGCGATAAACTCTGGGTAATAAATTTTATACGGTCATAATAGCATATTCGAAATGTTCATCCTACAGGAGGAATCATATCACTTACTCTTGCTAACTTTCACCGTTGTATCCCCGCAAATTATTTTTTAAAGATTGAAATCGTGCCCACATGACTAGGTATATCAGGTTACTTTCCTTGCATGTCACGACAAGTGTGGGTAGTGCGTGCTGGGTTTGTTTTGAACCCTTGACATTTATTTGTCGTCTCTACTCAACCCTCCTTAGCCAATTGCATTTAAACCTTTGTGAGTAATCGAATCCCATATCAACTACCTTCTCAAATTTGGAGCAAGTCGTCATTGTTCATAAGATTAAACGGGTTTTTCTGTGATACAATACACTCGATAGTTTCCTGTGCAATAGTTGAAAATTCAATAAACGCTTGCTCCTTTGTTTCACCCACACATGACTTTAGTTTCATTCTTGAAACTGGTTATCTTACAAATGATTGACTGTATAACATGCTTCACGACAGACAGGCCGCATCTCAGGAGTGGACAGAAGCATGAAATGTTTGATAAAGAAGTTATGCGATTGATTTGTTTTCCTGCCTGTGGGTCTATCTGTTAACAACTGTTTACGTTGCCCGATTTGGTTCAAGCTGAGCAAGGAGGCGCCTCAGGTCATGAGAAAATTCGGTGTTTTTTGCCTACGGGGGTCAACCCCACGGCTATGATAGAGTGAATGATTTCACCATGCATCGTTATGTATTGGCGTATATGCCAGAGCTGTTTAAGCTGATCATTTTTAGTCATCACACCATTGTCAATTTCCCCAACTTCCGGAGTGTCGGTATGCTAATGTTCAAAATACCGATAGACAGAAAAGTTAAAGATTAGCATCTTGGAAGATGAAATGGGTGCAAAAGTACTCAAAATTGATGTGGAACATAGAATTGCTAACAGCCAGTGAGAAAAATCAATCGGAAATTTGTTGGATTCCTTCACCGGGTTAAAAATAAATTACCGCCAGACTCTCTTATATTTTTATCCTCCCATTTACCCTCCTCGGCTACCACATTGCGAGTACCCAAGTACTTAAGATACACATAGAATACTGATAAAAGAAAATTAAATTTGCTAGCGGACACTTTTTGCATTAATGTTAATATCATCCAATTAATTAAATATCATTCAGCCAAGCGCCGTCCAGACGTGCTAATGGGTTGTTGACATTTTCAATTTTTCTGTCAACATAATCAACAAATATGAATTCCGAGAATCGATATACGCCTTTCACAAGCTAGGTTATTGAACTCGACAACAATATAACTGCCATGACAAAAATGAAAAATGTATAAGGCCGTCAAAAGTACGGAGAGGAAAAGTCAGAAGTTAATTAAATTTAAGAGAACAGTGAGTGAGAGTAATGTAATTTGAAAGTATTTTTCAGGCATGTCTTACTTTTTTCAATAAATGCATTTCCTCTGACAATGCACGCGAAATGATTCAGATGTGGAAGGAAATGTTGATATCATTTGATGCCAAATGCAATGTGAGTTTACTCTAGTTTCACCCACTGTGCACTGCACTGCATCCAAAATTACGCAATGCACATAATCCCTAGCAGCATATTTTACTCTCAACCATCATTACTAGCTGCGGAGCATGGTGAGATTTCTTCAGTATCATCCGTGCAGCTCGTCCGAGCACCCGGCTGCGAGTTGTACAAAGAAAGCTCTCCTTCTATGCACTGTAATATCTACCTGGTGGAAATACAAGTATCCCTATTAAATATGTTTCCTAATGCTGTATCACTTTCACAGGTTACTTATTTACTTGGGCTTGCATAAACTAATTTTTAAGCACATCTCGTTTTCATTATTACACGGATAGTAGAGACGAAAAATTTTTCTTGAATTATTTCTTGATTATGAGTGATAATTAGAAGCGGGAGAGTGTAAAAAGTTATGAGATTTGAGCACCTCGGAGGATGAGCTTTCCGCTTTGGCTCTTTGATTAACGATTTGTCTTTTATTCACGTTCAAATCAATTTAGTCGCAATGGTAGCAATAGGTTGTTTAATTCAAACTGCATTTATAATCCCTAGTGAAAATGTTAATTAGACAAATGTGTCTAATTCAAATTAACAACTTGTCAATATTGTTACTCTGCAGAGTGGTTGCATCTAAAGCATTTCGATCAATGTTTAAGCCACATTGGTATGCGTAATATAGACGGATACGTACGTTCCCCTTCTTATCGTTTTCTTCTGTTATTCCTGTAAATATGCGTGAATTATAGAAGTTTACAAATAAGAGGTACCAGTTATGAATCATATTTGAAGGGTATTAATATAGCATTAATACCCTTCAAATTTTATATACAGGAAATATTGTGTGATTTTAACGTTGCAAAATAGCTCCAAATGGTATTGAGAATTCCAGGGGGATTCCGTTTTTCTCATTGAATATGCATTCCATTTTGCATTGAATGTTTCTCTCATTGAACAGATGCAAGGATTTTGTAATGTTTTTACGTATGTACGGATGTATTTCTAGAATGTGGCCAATTACCTTTTAATGAACGCAGCGGATACATCACTGGTTTCAGACGAATCGGAGGATTAAGGTGGAAATTAATGAAACGGTTTGGTAAAAGTGTGAAAAGGTCAAACTTTACATCACTCAATATCTAACTTTGAAATTTTACTAATCACGTCCAAGGCACTAGTCCTTAAAAGTTCTCATCAAAGTCATTTGAACGTGTAAAAACTGTCCTCTGGGGGTTCTTCTATGGGATCTATTTTACCTCAGTCATTGGGCTACCATGACTGTTTAATGTAATTTAATTGCTTCATTCTACATAACTTGTAGTCTATATTTGTGTACACAAAACGAAGTTATGTGCATGCTCCAAACCGTTTAGTCATTAATGCTTTCAGGATGCTAGTCCGTGCTATTTGATGAAGAAAAATTGAATGCGATAATAAAACTGAATGCACGCAGATGTGTCTCAACGCCCTAATGTGAAACACAAAAGCACAAGCAAATAAATTCCAGAAAATTTGCTGCCGCCTGTCATCTCTTGATCATGGTAAGCTGCTCTCGCTTACAAATATTACTTTCACTCCGGGACTCCAATTTCCAGGTTTCTAAAGCTGCCATACCTAACCAGATGCACACACCTTCCCACAGAAAACTTTCTCCAAACGAGATGACTACCATGCGTAGCCTCGTCAGTTTCATTCAGTCTCAAACGAGCCCTGCTGCCGAATACACTGCCACTGCAAGCTTCAGGCCACATAGTTGATGCAAATGCTGTTCTTCTCTTTTGTAACTGCATCATCGATTATTTTACTACCATACGCAGAATAGCACACTTGCTGTAATTTGTATTGTATTGCTCGCATTTTCGTTGCAACAATGATTGCAAGCGCAACATTTGCACTATTGCTCTCCCTCACATTTCTCTACAAACATGGAATATTTTACTGTCATTCGGAGACAGTTATCTCATAATTTAGCAACTCCATAAGCCATTATACATTGAGATGTAACGAGTATTTGAAAAACAGAAATTACTGCTCTAATCGTCTACCTTGAAGAAAATAAGGTAGCGTTTGATGAGATGATTCTTTCTTCAAAAATCCGACTACATTGATAAAAACAGTTTTTTCAGTGGGCACAGATTTCTTCCATGTTTATTAGCGGAATTTGCAGAAAAACGGCATGGACATTGCTATTATGATTTTTAACCAGGTTCAGCAATGATAATGAACATTTTAAAAACTCACCGGGGGTAGTAGAGGTCAAGAGTTAAAAAATTTCAAGCTTCATAAAAATCCATTTTTAGGTTTAATTTGAAGTAAATTGACGCAAAGACCAACGTACTATAATCATTTTCTTGAAGTTTCGTCCGATTAAGTGCAGAGTGGTATGTGCCATTTACCAACATGTCTTCCACAACAGGTCATTTTTAGTCATGCACAACTTTTCCAAATATTGGCCGATTTGTATTTTGAAACCAGATTTGGAATCCTTGTGCATTTAAAGAAGCCATGTACGCAAAAACATCGAGGTGAGCTAAAACACACATTGTTTATCTAGGTACCCTAACATCAAAGAAAATATTTCATGAAATTATCTTAAAACGGCGTGGGGCAAATTGAAGCTTGTGTTCATTGAGCCCATATACATATGCATTTTAAAAAAATTCTTGACAAAATCTGCAACCATGTAAACGATTTTATTTACATAATTGACATTCGATCACGCTATTTCGTAAAGTACATTTTAGCATGTTTTTGTTGTTTGTTTATCTCATGTTTTTGTTGCCGACTTTTATAAACTGTAAAAATTCTAACAGTATCGTCCAGCGAATCCATATAAATTTAAACTTAATAAACTAAATATAAAATTGTATTGCTTGAGCGGCACATTACAGTTCTTTTTTGGAGGATGCATTTAGTTGTATATGTATATATGTATGGCACAAAAATTGCGTATTAAATCGACGGGATTTTTAGAAGCAAACAAAAGTTTGCCCTTTTGGCTCCTCTACTATTCACCTATTAAATATATTATAATGCAAGAAATTCTGGAAAATAAATTGTGTTCCCTTAGTTCATGTGTGAAGTGTTCACCTTACAATCTGACTCATATCACTGAACACACGCCAGCATTCACTGCCAATTTTTTTAAAGCTTGCAACCTCTCAGATTATTATACAAGGCACGAAAATCGTGGGCGCAAAAGTTTTTCGTAGAGTCCTCTACATTTATGTGTTGACCCATTTCTATTTGTCTATGTCGGCACCATTCCATTCGAACCTTTGTTAGAAATATAATCGCATATCAGAAACCGTCTCAACTTTTTGTAAGAAGTTGTCATTGCTTACAAGATCAAAGGATTTTCCTTTGATATAACACACCCTTCTTTTCACAATGGTAGAATAGAAATCAATGTCTGCTCCATTGTCAAATCCACAGAGAAATTCAATGTCATTTGTGGGACTAGATACCTTTCACGTGACTGACTGCATAACACGCTTCACGACAGACAGTGTCTGTTGAAAACATTTTAGCGATACCATCTCAACTTTCACATGATTTGTTGGTTAACCAGAGAAATATAAACTAGTTTATGAAGCATTTGTTCGAACACACTTTCATGACATTTTCAAATTAGTTTACTTAAACTTTATGAAGTCTCTACATAAATTTGTAACCTGACATATGACTCATTGTAATTATAACAACTTTGACGCTAGTGTAATTCAGTAGCGAGTTGGTAGAAACACAGTACCTACTTTTATCTCTGTCATGAAAACAATTTACTTCTTTTATCTCAACAAAACCACGCATACCTGGTTCCATGAAAGAAATCAACTAGCTTACAATTCCAGTAGGAAATACGGTTGGAATCAACAAAAAACAAGCAACGCTGGGGTTTCGTACTTGACTCTGTAGAAAACTTTGAGCGTTTTAAAATCCTTGCTGCGGAATTTCTCTTAAGCCGAAATGCCAAACATTTTGGAGCTACAAGAACTGGAAAATTAAATTTGTTAGAAACAGTTACCTATTCCCTGAGAAGCGGTACATTAGGGAACTATCTCATTTCAAGGCATCCGCAAACTTTTGAAGTTTCTACATGATTTTCTGTACTCAGTGCGGAAATGTGTATAAACATAATACATAATGCCAAGCTACATTCCTTCACGTCACGAAAGTCGAAAACGTGTTTGCGTTGAGTGTCGTATATTTATTTATGTCGGTTCATTTCAAGCTGTCTCTAGTGGCACACTTCCATCCAAACATTTCTTCGAAATCGAATCACATGATAAAGGCCGTCTGCATTTTAAGTAGCAATGTATTATTACTTTCAAGATCAAAAGGTCCTGGCTTTGAAATGATGCAACCGTTTTGTTCACGACGGCAGATAAAAATCACGTCATGTCTACTCCCTTGTCGTACCCACACAGAACCTTTGGGACCTACTCCCCTGTCGCATTAGTGGGACCTTGCATCTGACTGATTATATAACAACAGCCTGGTTGAAAAGCACTTTTACAGAAACACATCTACAGGCTTTGTTGGTTAACCAAAGAAATATGTATTAACTATTTTATGAAGCATGTATTTGTTTACACAAATTTTCATGCCGTTGTGTAATTTGTTTACTTAATCTTTCTGAATTCTCTCCACGAATTTGCCAATGTACCATATAACCCGCTAAGGAACTCTACGTTGCTGCCGGATGAATTCCTTAAAAAGTAAGTCGAAACTCAAAACCAGTTTTGCATCTGTTTGTTGCGAAAATAAATTACTTACTTTTTTATATGCAGAATTGCATGTATATCTGAAACCTTGGTGGGAAATCAACTAGCTCAAGTTTTGAATGACGTTGGAATCAACAAACAGTAGTGCACTGCTATATTCTAAATACAAAGGAATGTTGTGAACAAAACAGCCATTTACTTTTTCAACATCTCCTCTGAGATCACTGTCATTAAATCAACCTTGTGCGGAAATGAAGGCAGCCACAACAACGAATAAAGCTACCTCAAACTAAGGCATGTGTGGTCTGGAGGGATAAACAAACTGACTGTTGGGTTAACAGGAACAATCATTTCTTCCAGCTGAGCTATCCTTCCTTTCTACGTCAAATTCAATACAACCATACCACTACAAAGAAATAATAATCTTGAATTTAACTAAAACAAACATTGTATATCGAGGTAGCCTACCATCAAAGCCTAGCGTCGTCCACCCTTCAATCTAAAATTTGCATAAGGAAAGTTGAAAATACGTAAACTTATAGAAAGCTTCATGCATATATCTGCAACAGCTTCTTCAATTGACGGCATGCTTGGTTTGGCAAGTGAAGTGAACGCTTGTTTGCCTCGAGAAGATCATATATTAAGTGATATGGAATTACGGCACTGAACCGCCGACGTTACATAATGCAGCTAACGACAAAACGGTCTCAAAAAACTTGAAGGTATCTTGATCCTGTTACAATCCCATTGAGCCAAAGAGGTTGCATTAGCTTAGCCAACAAGAACCCTAGGCTTGGGAATTGGTATTGGAGTGCTTTTATCAAATCCAGTATTGTATAAAAAGGAATGTTGCATAATTTGTTATTATACAACAGCTTTTATAACTGACAAGACCGGGCAAATAAATATGAAGAACTGGGTCAACAAGCTTTAAAATATACCTCTGCAATTCCGAACATATACAACCTTCGAAAAAACAATAAATTTACGTTTGGTTTACATAGTTGAAATCCGATCACATTATTTTTCGCAATATTTTGAATGTACTTTCTATGCTCATATAGGTACTTTCTATTTTATAAGTGTGTCTTGCAACTGTACGTTAGTAAATTTGCAACCACAACTTGATAGTCTGAAAGAAATAACCTGAATTGTTGCTTACAATTCACGCCAGAAAACGCTAGAATACATAATCATGTAGGTTAAGCAATCCCTTCCGAGTCCTATGGGCTTATGGGCTATTGATGTCGTCGAGCTTTCAAAAGTCTGCTTTGAAATATTGTATGTCACCTTAAATTTATTGGTCGCTTCACATCTATATTTCTCATGATTTATATTAAGCCCATACTCTCTCATGGTTCTCCGTCACATTCGCTCAACGTCTTCATGTGTTATTGTTAACATAAGACAGAAAGCAAAAATAATGCAAGTGTGTGTGTATTTTTAACATTTCGAACCAGTGACAAATGTTACTGTTAGGTACGTATAACATGAATCATCAAAACACGGCGTTCCTAGTCTCAAGAACAAGGCTGCCTAAGTTCTAGCAATTGGGGATACTTCAAGTGGTCAAGCTTGAGCTCAGCACATGATTTGATCAATGCTTTCTCCCAAACATAAGAGTGTCAGAGAAATGAAGGCCAAAAAACTGTGAAACATATATGCTCAGTGTCCTCAGCAATGGTATATCGAGTTTAGCAGAGTTTAGCACGGCGACTATATTATTTGAAACCACAAGAACTTCTGCAAAGCGACGTTTATCGACCACTCATCTTCATCGGCAAGGAATTATCTGTGGCAAGATGTATTTTTATGGTCGTAGAAGATATACAATTATCAAAAAATCAATATTGTAGCAAAATATTTACGGGAATCCAGTTTACTATAAAGCAAGGGGATAATTACCAATTAGTATTTGCTTACCCGTTCCGCATCGGAAATGGTAGTTTCTGAGGGCCTGTTTTATTCATTCGTGAGAAGAAATCAATTCAAATTTCAATTTGAGAGGTAATGAAATCTTTCCTCTTTTGTACTAAATCATTGTAACAGAAACCAGTGATAAATGTTTTTATCAGATTGGCCTTGGCCAAAGGTTTCGGGTGTGGAGAATCAGTTCACCATTCTCAAATGCACCGAACATCTTTGTTAGGGAAAACTTTTCCCAGTTTCCTTAGCTTCTAGTTAACATATCAGTCCAGATCGAGACTGAACGCAGCGGAATTGAGAATAGTATAACATGTGATGAGATAGTAGTTAGTTTGCGGGTTTTTCGTATAAATACAAATTGTATATTCAGATGTGCTTTAAGTGATTAATAGAATAGGCCGTTTAATGCTTTCAGAAATACAAGTACTTCTGCAAATTGTCACGAAAATGCTGTATGCAAGAACCGTCATTCCATTTAACCAAAAAACGGTGCCTGAATTCCGTAGCAATTCCGTACTGTTTAGAAGCACTGGCTACAATTTTTTTTAAACTTTTTTTAGTTTATCTGTTGTTTTTCTGGTGGCATTTAACACAAGTCCAGTTTTTCGGTTTCAGCTACGAAACCAAAAGGAACAAACTGCACAATCTGGCTACTGTGCCACCCACTTGTATAATCCAGACTTAGGAGAGCTTTCCCTCTCACATTCATTTTGTGTGTCTGCAAATACTAACGGACTTTGTACTGAGATTCAAGGAAGAATAAAGAATTCTTATTAATAATGTCGACAGATTTCCCGGAAATAAAGGATATTTCTGTGCCGAATAATATACACTAATGAATTTGGAAAGACTCACATCTGATAACATCAACATACTGCAGCGTGAATGTCCTCGATTGTGGCGTCGAGAAGTGTCATTTCCTGAGAAAGCTTATTTAATTCTCCAGCTGTACCACGAGACATAAGATAAAAAATGAACACTAAGACACTCCGATAATTATAAATACTAACATTGAGTATTTGCCTTAGCAACCCACGCTCAATGAACGACATTGATAATAGATCGCATACGAATTCCCAGAATGAAGGCCCACAGGATGAAAACTCAAACTGGGACACTCCCGAAATGAGAAAACCAGACTACTAATCATTAGCAGCGAGACGAATGGAAGCGTCTACCATAAAATTAGAGCGATGTGGCAATTAATTATACATTTGAAATCACAAGAAAATCCTGTTATTGGAATATCAAAGAAGAGATAAATAAAAGCATTTTTTCCTATTACTTGCGCATGTATTCTATGTGATAAGCATACTTCTTTGATTATATTTTCTTGTTAGTTCGTAAAGTCAAAGAATATTTGCAATCATTTTAAGCAAAAGTTTGTCGAGACTATTTTGGTAGCTATGGACGATAAAATGTCAAAATTGGCTTTACCGGTATACAACCATAAAAATGGGAAAACTCTTGTGATTATTATTTAGGTAGGAGGATACAACGGGTAGATTAAATTGAATACACATTTTTCCTGTTTCCAATAGTTTTCTATTTATTAATTTTACCAATTACAATGATCCGGCAAAGGCACCTACTCATTACTTTTTCCGTGCGACCAGAAGTAAACAAAATCTGTCGTCAAAATGAGACAGATTTTTCAGCTTTGTTTTCTCTCGTTTATGTTGACATATGTATGTATATTATATCCGTAATTTGTGAAAGATTTAAGCACGGGCGGAAGAACACATCAACCACATTTACACTTCAAGGAAACAACAAATGTTCATTATTAACTAAATAGTTGCTTTTGAAGATGAATTTATCGCCAGCGAATATTCACAGGAGCCATTTGTCAGTATTAATGCAGGTGGTGTTTACTTTATCTGCTTGATAATAAAGGATAAATTATTAAAAATGGTGAGAATAGCCACAAATGAAATTTTGATGTCAACGGTTAAGGTCCAAAGTGAGAGAAAGTTCAACAGGGCTACTTGTCAAGGATTACCTCCCATCGTGTTCCTTGGGGATATTGTAATTGTGTCAGTGGCATTCCAGCCCTTCTCCCGACTTCGGCACTGTAGCTATTCAATGCTGTTCAGTACACAATTCTTTTTGCTCTCATTTGAAATCTTATAAAAGGTTGTACCATGATGTATTAGTCTTGCGTGACTAAAAGTCTAAACAGTCTTCACATAACATCATTGAACTTGGTAATACATTTTAGTACTCCTGTTTAATATAAACTTCACACTTTTCATCCTGATTTATAGGACACTAAAATGTTATAAGGAAATTGCACAATAACCTTGGCTTCCGCTTACCTCAGCAGTTTTCTATTCGCTTCATGCAGGTCTGCATTATGCAACGGATACATAATTCAGGTGCCCTTTAATGCATATTTTAGGACATGATGTTGGAAACGGTCGTAGCATAACAAAACGAAAGAAACAAAGTAGTTACGTTTCTATTTATTGCAAACTAAATGCGTGAAGATTACTCCAGAGGCAACACTTATTTCTCTTCACGCTTTCCCCAGTGCCCCACATGTTCCTTAATTTTACATGCAAGTATATTTTACGATGAACACAAAGTTTGTTCTTAATGGAAAGCGTATGGAATGCAAACCTATTCAATAAACCAGTTTTAATTTCACTGTTATTAATGATAATGAATTCTTAGTGAAGCCGTCGTTTTCACTCTGTGTAAATAATGTCGCTACAAGATTAATGCATATGCTTAATACAAGCGCAAGGCTATCCGAAACTCCTAGCGCTGCTTAGATGCCGGTTTCAAGGATTTTGTCTTGAGTTTTTTCGCAGCCGGATGCAAGACTTTCCAAACCTTGAATTCATTCCAACATCTTGCTTCGGTGAACTCCCAAATGCACCAATTGCCACCCAATAATACATGCTATTGTTTTACAAATACAGAGAATACGGAGCAATGGAAGTGGAAAGCGAATCAAGAAGGTATACGCCTTCTGTGTGACTTGTTACAGCTCCTTATCATTAATTAGAATGAGCCATGGAGGCACTGTTCCTTTTATCCTATGAATAATTTGACAGCTTATCAGATAAAACTTTTTCAAACGAACAGAACCGTTTTACTCTTTACTAATGTAATGACATGTTTCTTTTCATAAAGTCGAAAGTTGAGACAAGAAGAGTGTAAAAATACTTGGTATACTTTTTTTCCTTTTGATGATTCAAGAAAACGTGGGCCAAAAAGAATGAGTGGAATATTTTATTTCCACAAAGATACTTCACAAGTTGTCTGCTAAAGCAGATTGCAATAATGGCAGCGTTTCTGAATATTTTGTAGCAAGTTATCATTGCATTTTTATATTCAGCATCAAAACGTTGTAAAAATAACAAAGTTTCTTTCCCTGATGCTGCAATAAAAAATGTAACAAATCCTCTCTACATTCTCGAAATGCATAAGTGCATGTATTCGTGAAAGTCGTTACAGTTCCACACTGCCCGCTTGATTCTTCAGCAGTAGACAGCAGACGCATGTTGAATAGATCATTCGTTTGTGCTGTTGCAACTGAGCATCCTGTTCATCAGGTCTGTAAAAATATTTTATTATCTCAAATGTTCGCAGAACGGGTAACAAGTTTCAATATTTTTCTTGTAGCGGGTAAAAATTGTCGAATGCAAAACTCAATAATGACGTGGAACAAAACCGAATAGGACACCCATGTTCCCCTTCCCACTTTACTTTGGTAAACAGCTTTAGTCATGCCAAAGCAAGAATAATGTACATTTATTTTCTAAAGTAAATATTCCACTCTTCCCGATTGTTTTATTGTTCACATTTTCATAAATTGAGCTGCGAGGCCGAGTTACTTAAAAACAAAATATAATATGGAATTCAAAAAGTTACACTTTAAATGCTGGCTTCTGTAATTGTGACAAGAGGGCAAATACTGAATATTGCTTCTGCAGAAGCTACTTTCCTTTTGTAGATGCAAAAAAAACGTGGGCGTTCGGTAGAGCTAAATATTTTATGCTGATTTTTCGACCCTTCGTGAGTTGCTCGTGAAGCAATTTTCCAAATGTGTACATCCTGAGAAAGCGAAGCGAATATCAAATCGTGTTTCCCTTATTATAGCAAGTGCTCTTTGCATTTTTGATCGACTGGGATTTTGAATTGCAGAAGTTTCCGTTCGTTGGTGTTTCAACAACGTTTAATAAATGTCTTACCCTTTGTCAAACTCAAAAGTTTGCATGCATTCGCAAAACTTGTAATGCCAGGCTAACAAGTGGAGTCCAATAAATAAAAATGCACTCGTTAATAAAAATAACAACTTTCGCGTACGCCTATAAGATATGGTTTTGTGTAAGTTCATAAGAAGTAGGTATGGGGAGGAACCGAAGTAATTCAATCGAAAGATAGATCGATAGATTCGTATTCAGCATCGCAAAAAATGAACCAAAGCGACAATATTTAGATGGGGCAAGTTGAAACAACGGGATAAATTGCGACACTATACCTCACACGGTGTACGGATTGTTTTTGTAATACTCACTGCCAGTATTCACACATTTTAAGTGAATATAACCTGGTCGCATGTGCCTTAAAATTAACAAATTCAAATCATTAACAAAATTTTCGCTGAAAAACTAATGTATGTACCACATTCTCATTTGCTACAAAAATGTGAGGGATAGAATTGCAAACATTCAATGTTAATACTCTATCGGACAGTTGTTTTGTTCCTACACCTTGTTAAAAATAAATTCCGGTAACAATTTCACTTATATTTCTCTTGCCATAAACTGTCCTCAGTTATCAGATTACGAGTACTTGTGCACTTAATGGAATGCCGATACGAGAAAATTAAATTTGCTCGTCGGAACTTATTGTCCTACTACATCTCATAAAATGTAATGTCAATTTTTCCTATTAATTAAATTTGACTCTGCCTAACGCTGTCGTGTCATGCTAACGGACTGTTGACTTATTCATTTTTGCTTCTGGACGTGGCATTTTTTTCTGTCAACACTGTTCAACAACAATTCATTCCGCGAATCGATATAATTTTTTTTCACTAGTTAGGTTATAAAACTCGACAGCAATTTGAAGCCATGACAAAAATGAACAATGAGCAAGGTCGTCACAAGAACACAAAGGAGAGTTCAGAACTTAATTAGATTCGAGCTTGCAGACGGTTTGACTTTTTCGGACAATATTTTTCCGACACGAGTATAGGCTTTTTTTCTTCGCAATAAATGCATTTCTTTTCAAGTTTCAGACTTTGTGCAAATAAGTCGCGTCAGAGAGAATAAAGTAAAACGCCTGGATGTATTTGAAGACGGATGTGAAGAAAACTTAAATTACTCTAGACTTTGACTCCGTTTGATAATTTTTGTCGCTAGAATAAATACTAAGAATAAATAGATTGTCGTAACTCGAGTAAGTTATACTAGCCAAATATTTTTTTTATTCCAGTGTCATAACTAAAGTCATCTTACGATTTTTTTTACATTAGTAATTCGCGTAACAGTCTAACCTAACACTTTCAGATCGTTTGTGTCTGACAGAGTCATAGATGAAACAATTTCTGTCCTGAGAAAAGAAAATACATTGTTTTACTCACTTTTCTACGTTATCATGTAGTGTCTACATGAGTTGAATTTATAAATGTCATCAATATAATTTACGAAGAACAGCCATGTCAGCATGAAATACCTGTGCATATGCTTAGCCGTTCACTTTCAACAAACTGCATAAGAATCTGACGACAAGATAATATCACAATTGCATCTTCTATTCATATCGCACAACTTTCTCCGGTTTCTTTGCATTTCCGAGAGACATCGCAAAAAGTTATGTGTCATGGCAGCGTCGTAACATAGTCAACTGAGTCAAAAGCTTGCAGCATTCAGCAGATCTTAAAATAAAACTACAGAGGCGTTCGAAGGTCAACATTTTAGAAACTTTCGCGCTGCATGGCTTTTCAAGTAGTAACTTTCAAACGAAATAATGATAACTGCATTAGGAAACAGGCAAAGGGGCTGCATTAATGCCATATGGAAAGGTTGATAGAGTCATTTGAAGCGAAATGCATTGCACGTTTACTCTATAATTTCAATCAATATTCACTGCACTACTCTCCCCAGCATTACGCAACGCACCCATTCTGTAAGTACACAGTTTACTCTCAATCAACATCTCTTGCAGCGGAGCTTCGTAAGGTTTGTTCAGTATGATTCCAGCAGTTCGTCCGACTACAAGGCGACAAGTTGTACAAAGGAGATGAGTCGAGAAAGCTCTCCTTGCCTGAAATGTAATATTAACTTGGTCTAAATACAAGTCTCGTTTTGCTGAATTACGTAAAGATTACTCTAGACAATTCGAATTTCTCTTCACGCTTTCCCCAACGACCAATCTGCTCCTTAACTATGCATTCTAGTATGTTTTACGATGAACTCTTTTTTTGTTTTAATGATAAGTATGTAAAGAACGTAGGCTTGTTAAATAAAGCTGTTTTAATTTGTTTGCTGTTAAAAGTAATGAATTCGTAGTGAAGCCATCACATTCACTCTGCCTAAATACTGTTGCTACAATTTAGGTGCAGAGACTTAAAAGAAGCTCAAGGATATTCGAAACTTCCAGCGCTACCTTCATGCAGGTTTCATAGACATTCATCCCAACATCTTACATTCATGAATTCCCATTTGCACCAATTGTCACTCAATAATAAAAGCTATTGTTTTGTAAATACAGGGAATCCAGAGCGGTGGAAAGCGAATCGACAAGGGATATGTACGTCTTTTAAATAACCTGCTACAACTCCTTATTAACTACCGGAAGCATGAAATGCTTATAAAGGTAGTTATTGCGATTGATCTGTTTGTCTGTCTTTGTGTCTGTGTGTCCGTAAGTCTGTAAGCACTATAACTATTGTTAACATTGACCGATTTGGTTCAAAATTGGCATAGAGGTACCCCAGGTCATGAGAAAATTCGGTATTGATTTTGGGCCTCCGGGGGTCAACCCCACGGGTATGGTGGGGGATCAGGTCATAATGCATCCTTATGGCAAAAAAATGTTATATGCTTATCTGATAGAGAATTTTATGCTGATCATTTTTTGTCACGGCACCATAGGTCAATTCGGCCAACTTTGACCATTGACCTTAGGGTCAACAAAGGGTCAAAATATATTATTTCGGAAATTGATAGAAAAATTCAAGATTAGTGTTTGGAAAGTTGAACTTAATGTCACATTTCTCAATTTCACATAAATCGCGCTTCCGGTAGTTTTTTATTTCGGGTTTACACCCGTCCTAGTTATTTAAAAGAATGATTATACTTATTACACTTCTTCCATGATGCTGCAATAAAACACTGAATAAAAATGCTCTCTACCCTGTCCAACTGTATAACTTGACTTTATTCGTGAAACGCGTTACATTTCAACACTGCTCGCTTGAATCTTCTGCCACAGGCAGAAGAAGCTTGTTGTTTAGGTATTGCGTTCACGCCACATGTCTGCTGATATCTGAAACGTAAAATTTATGTTTTCCGGAAGTTTTTCTAATAGTCTTTAACACGTCGCAGTATGAATTAGGATACAAACCATCGCACCAGTGTACTCTGGTAGAAAGTGTTTAGAAGTTCATGTTAACGAATTCTTCCGGTTTAACAATTAGATGGTTAATTCACGGTCGAAATACGAACAATGTTTGCATCAAAAGTAAATGGTCCTCTCCGTCCATCCGTCTTTCGTTCACAATTTCTTAAATAGAGCTGAGAGGCCGAGTTACTCAAATATAAATACAATATAATATATAATTCAAAGAGTTCAATTTTAGATTGCAAATTTGAGAGTGCAAATACTGAATATTGTTTTTGGAAAAACGAGTTTCCCTTTCGAAGATGCAGAAAACGTCGCAGTTCGATAAAAAATATTTTATGCTGATTGGTCGACCCTTCGCCAGTTGTATGCGAATGCACTTTCCCATGGTTGTACATTCTGAGATATTGAATCGGATGTCGAAACGCGTTTCCCTTTTTGTAGCAAGTGCTCTTTTACATTCCAAATCAACAGCGTCTTTGAATTTAAAGAACTTTTCTTCTGTCGATGTTTAAAGAAAGTTCAACAAATGAATAAATGTACTGCACTCTTCACTGCCGCAAAATGTTCAAGCGAAACTTACAAAGAGCCGATGTGAAGACATTAAGCTTTTAAGACTACTACATTCTAGAAAGGGTAACGTCAACTCTTTCAATCAATGAAACTTGACTGTATCAGAAGCCGTCATGACGGGAAATGGGCTGTCGAAATTCTCGCTTTTTATTGTGCACGTGGCATTTTTTCTGTCAACACAACTCAACATATCTGAATTCCGAGAATCGATATACGCCTTTCACAAGCTAGGTTAAGGAACTCGACAAATTTTAACTCCCATGACAAAAATGAAAAATGCATTAGGCCGTCACAAGTACTGACAATGAGAGGAAAACTCAGAAGTTAATTAGATTCATGAGAGCAGACAGTGAGAGTAATATCACTTGAAAGTATTTTTCAGAGATGTGTATAGGCTTGCTTCTTTTCAGTAAATGCATTTCCTTTCACATTTCAGTCACTCCACAATGATGCTTGGTCAGACGAGCATATCAAATGTAAGGCTGGATGGATTTGAAGAAAAGATCAAATTTTTTAAAGAGTGCCTCAGTTTAAAAAAATGATGCCGTTTAGATGCTGGACCCATCAGTTTGATCATACTGCATCATGAGCAGAACTGAGAAATTAGACTTGAAATGCTTCCGCAATTGCATTCGCTTCTCGTTGCAGTGTGGAAAAGATGATAATGTCAATTCGTGCGAAATGCAATGTGAGTTTTATCCTACTTTCACTAACTTTGCACTGTAACTGTACTGCATCCAAAGTTACGCAATGCATACATCTTCTAGCGGCGTACTTTACACTCTGGTTACGTCGTGAGATTTGTTCAGCGTCATCCGCGAAGCACATCGAACGACATTGCTGCAAGTTGTGCGAGGAGAGCAGTCGAGGAAGTCACGTTCAAATCCAATATGTGCAATGTTTGCAATAGATCGTTTAATCCAAACTGCATTCATAATTCCGAATCAAAATGTTAGTTATTCAAATGTGACTAATTCTAATTAACAACTTATAAATAATGTTTCCCTGTAGAGTGGTTGCATCTAAAGCGTTTCGATCAATATGCTTAACGACATTAAAACTGAGAGTGGCGTTAAAAGACAACGTAAACTTTCAAAACTTGTTGCTAGAAATTTTGTTACTTCCGTCTTTCCTCTTTCTCAGAAACGTCAGCAATAAGTCATGTCCGCGTTCTGGAAATTCATGCATCGCCAAAAATGTTTTTTTTCTTTTGCATAGCCGCGGCAATTATGAGTTCATTTGTAAGACATTATCTACATACATTCATAGCAAGTAGCTATCTGTATCTTAATTATTTTGGAATGAGTTTGGAATCAACCACATCGGTGTTCAACGTAAAGATAATCCACAGAACTAACGCCCACATGATTAATGCTCCAATTACGACACTATAGCAATGAGACAACGAGACAAGTAATCACGGACTGCGAGACGAAAGGAAACTTTTTCGAAAGCAATTGGTTAATATTATGGATCATCATTGATTACAGTCACAAGAGAATGCGGTTATAGGAATTGCGCAGAAGAGATAAATAAAAACATATTTTCAATTTAACATATTCCCATACTCCCTTCAGCAGTTTCCTACTTATTAATTGTATCCATAAAATTTTCCTGTCAACCTATCTACTAATTGGCTTTTCCATGTGGTCAATAGGAAATAAACCGTATCGTCGAAATGTGACAAAAGTTTTTCAGACGGGTTTTATCTCGTTTTGGTTTCACTATTTAGTCGTAACTATTACTCTATAAAAAATTTGACTACAATAAAATACAACTTTTTTAAACGAACAGAACTGCCTCCCTGTGTACTATTTTAATGAACTGCTTCTTTCCATAATGTCGAAAATTGTGACAAGTTTGCAAAAGTACTGAATAGTATTACTGTGAACTACCCGTAAATGGTACAGTCTACTCATCCTTTTAATTAAATTTCACTCTATCAGACGCCGTAATGACGGGGTAATAGGTTGTTGTCATTTTCATTTTTTCTGTCAGCACACTCAACAAATATGAATTCCAAGAAACGGTGTAAGCCTTTCAAAAGCAAGGTTAGGGAACTCGACAGCAATTTAACTGAAAAATACATAAGGCCGTCACAAGTACGGAGACGCTCGCTTGAATCAAACTAACTCAGAAGTTAATTAGATTCATGCGAGCAGATAGTGAGAGTAACGTCATTTGAAACTATTTTTCAGATATGGGTATGGGTTTGCTTCCTTCTCAATAAATGCATTTAGTTTGACTTTGAACTGCGCTGATAGTTCAGACGAGCATATTGTAGACTCAAATTAGTAAATACAGCAGTTTTTAAATAATGTGTCCCCTAAAATTCATGAGACCTGCAGTTAAATTAGTAGAATCTGGCGCGAGTTAAACTAAATTAGCAACTGCAGTTTTATTCCAGCTGCGCTTTTAGTTTAAATGTGGAAAGGGTGTTGATGTAATTTTGAAATGCAATATGTATTTTTCTCTACATTCAATCACTTTGCGCTGCACTGCATCCAAAAGTCTCTAGCTACATACTTAACTCGGAGGTAATATCACTTGTTGTGGAGCTAGGTGAGATTTCTTTACTATGATTCTTGCAGTTCGTCTGATCCCACGGCTGCAAGTTATGAAAGGAGATGAGTCATTAGAGCTCTCCTTCCCTGCGCGGTAATATTCATTTCGTCGAAATGCAAGTATCCTTATTAGCTACGTTTCCCAACTTTGTATAACTATCATATGTTCCTATATTACTTGGACTCACAAAAATTAATTCTTAAACACATCTCGTTTTCATTTTTACACATAGAGTAGGGACTACAAATTTAGCTTGGAGGTCTCTTTGACTAGTATTAATAATCAAAGCGTGAAAGAGTAAAAAGTTACGTGATTTCCGCACCTCAGAAGATGAGCTTTCTGCTTTGGCTTTGTGATGAACGATTTGTCTCTTATTCGCATTCAAAACTAATTTGCTCGCAATAGTATCAATAGGTGGACTAATTGAAACAGCGTTTATAGTTTATAATCAAAATGTTAATTAGACAAATGTGTATAATTCAAATTAGCAAATTGTCAATAATGTTAAAATTAAGACTAGTGTCATCTAAAGCATTTCGATCAATGTGCATAACGAAAATTAAAACTGAGAATGGCGCTAAAAGACAACCTAAACTTTTAAGACTTGTTCTTAGCGTTTTTTTAAACTTTCGTATTGACTCTTTCTCAGAGACGTCAGGAATAAGTGATGTCCGCGTTTTGGAAATCGATACATCACCAAAACTGTTTTTCTTCTGGAGAGCTCCAGCAATAATGCGTTCATTTATAGAACATTATCTACAAACATCCACAAGTGAAGGATATCTATCTCTTAATTATCTGTGGAATGAGGCTAGAAGAAACCACAATGGCGTTCAACGTAAACAGAAGATATGTTATGGAATCTTCACTTTCATCACATGCCATGTATTCGATGCGAGTATCTTATTTTCACTAGAATCTGCAATGAAAGTTTTCTTCGTGGCTTCCTGGTACATCTGATATTAGTAGACTCGAAATAAAGTTTCTCAATACACTTTACGGAAACATCACGAATCACAATAGGGTTTCTGTAAAAAAGCTATCTACTATTTCACAGGTGTCGACAAAACGATTGACGCGAAAAGATTTGATCATTTCCTAAATACAATAATAATAATGCCTTACTTGCAATTCATTGCTAGAACTCCCTATTATTACTGTTGTGGGAGTTTTTGCGAATTTTGTATGACGAGGGCAAATCCGCAAACAAAAGTTAACGGGCGACAACAATAAAAGTAAACTGGATGATTTACGACTACTATGACAGCAGCAACCTTACATAATTGGATACTTGCTGTAATATCACGACTGATCTTATTTAAAATGCTTCATAGGCTTTCTCGAAGTACTCTGAACTTTACGTTCGCTTTCGGGTTTCCAAGGTTACTATACTATATATCACAAAAGCAATTTCTTGCGGAAGTGCCAGACCTTCAGGGAACTGAATAGTTATCAAACAAACGTGTTCACTGCATTCAACATTGGTTCCTCTGCTTTGTCAGGACAAACTATTTCGGTCTCTTTATTTCATTACGACACGATGTAACAACAATGAACTTCCGGTCATGCAATTTGGGAATCCGTAGCTGCTGGTATTTTTTACCCCTTTCGGGATATGCTATCCGGATAGCCGATGTAAGTAAACGCTATAACGCAGCATCATGGACTTAAATTACACTTTTATTTTGAAGAGAATATTTCGTCCCGTATCCGGTTTGGTTCGCGCGACTCACAAATTGCACAAAGCCAAGCGCACGGAATCAGTAACGGAAAAAACATCAGAAATATCTGTAAACCATGTCAGCTGTGTGGAAATTGATACAACACCAAAAACACTTTTTTCAGGAGAGCCATGGCAATTAATTGTGTACTTAGAGGAGATTATGTACAAACATAAGCAGCGGACTACGGAGTCATCTGTATTTCTATTATTTTACAATACTGTTAGAGTCAACCGCATTGGCGTTCAATGTAAACAAAACATAAGTAATCAAATGTTTGCTAGAATTTTATAACATGGACTCGATTCTAGCATCTACTCTGTCGTCAGAATCTGCAATTAAAGTTGTGGCATACTTTCCTCGTGCATCTGAAATTAGTACAATAGAAAAAATCGACACACTTGATGGAAACATATTGTCACGAATATCTGTATCCATGAAATTAATGAACAGACAGTAATTTTCATTGATCTCATGGGATGTGGAAGACAGTTCTAGAGACGTAGCAATTGCTTTATTCAATAACATATAATAAAAATCTCTGGAAAATAAATTGTCTGCTCCAATATCGTTTATATGACACGTTAACCTTACAGAAGCACTGATGCCAATGAACCTTCGCCCACATTCTTTTAAGGTTTTCAACATATCACATAATTATAACAGTCACGAAAACCGTCTGCGCAATGTTTACGTTGAGTCCTTTATATTTATTTGTCGATCCTTTTCAATCTGTCTCTGTTGACACCTTTCAATTTGAACCTTTATTAGAAATGGAATCGCACATGAAAGACGTTCTCAATTTTTTGTAAGTTATCATAACTCGCAAGATCAAAAGGTGTCCTCGTTTGAAATTATAACCCCTTTCTTTCACGATGACAGAATGAAAATCAATAGATGTGTACTATCTTGTCAAGCCTACTTCAAATTTGATTTACTTAAAGCAGTATTCTGATTGCAAGCGGAATGCTGAGATAGAAACAACCATTTACTCTGTCAACATCTCCTTGCGACCACAGCTATTTTACTATCATTTTTACTGAAATCAAGGCGAAGACAACAATGAATGAATGTAAATTAAACCAAAGCTTGTGTGGTCTGGACAGATAAACAAATGGACAGTTGGCTTAACCGGCACAAATATTTCCTTTGCTTGATCAAGAAATGAAACCATGTTGTTACAAATACATTGATGTGACCTAAAAGAAACATTGCTTATTGTGGTATCCCAAAATCAAAGCAAATGTGCCAAGGAACTTTCCGAAAACACGCATGGGAGAGAATTTGTATTTTTGAGCCTGCCTATGTACATACGCAATTAAGGTGGCGTCTCTCAATCAGTGAAGACCGCTCCTTATGTTTCTCTTGGTTCGACTGTTATAGTTGATCAATATGTTCAAGCCATAGCGATTGTTTGAGTTTATTTCCACCATAAATGATTCGTGTAAGGAAAGCCATTGAATGGAATCTCTGGATGTAGTAATGTCGTCTTACAGCAATGGCATAAATCATTGTCGCAACCAACTTCACCAACGATCAACAGAGAATGGCGAAACTTCAAGGGCGTTCAATGCTTTCCCATTATTCCCACTAAAGAATCCGGCATTAGGAAAATTGAAAATAAATATGCTGACGTACTGCTTCATGTAGTTGTAAGTAATTGCTTTTCCATCCGACGGCAGGTTGTGCTTAGGCAACGTGAAACCCGACCACCCTTTTGTCCCGGGTGCATTACATGCTAAGGGCTAAGAAGTCATCCATCAGCATTACAGGTTACGGAATGTTTCTAAAGACAACATTGCATAGATGATGCTGGAAAGTGGCTCGTTGCATTATCAATCCCATTGAACTTAACAGGCTTGAATAGCTTGCACAAGAAGGTTTCACGTCTCGGGAATTGACATTGGAGAGCTTTTACCAAGGCCATTATTTCGTGAAAGAAAAGTGAAAGTTACCAAACAGCTTAGTTTATAACACTTTGGAAGCACCATGCTTAGGATATAAATTTCACTGTCACTAGACGCACTCGGTCAATAAACTTTGACATTATGTTTGTACAATCCTTTTGTTTATGATTTTGTTGCTGATTTGATATTTGATATCATACTTTGTATTTTTGATCGTACAGAAAGAAAACCGAAGCATTACGCAATGTACTAATTTTTCGCTATGAAACTTGATTCTACTGTTGACAAACATTTATAATGCTTCCATTATTAGGGGACCAAAATCTATTTCGAATTGCCTGCTGGGTAGTTTAAAGTTTCAAATATCCCTGCGCCGTTACTCCGTAAAGTAAATGTAGAACTATGGGGGATTGAGCAGCTACCTTCCGCTCACCTCGCAGCAGCTGTCCTTACTCTTTTTACAGCTGCTGCATTATGTAATGGATAAATATTTTACGTTCTCTTTTCTGCATATTTGAGGAAATGGCAACTGCTGCTTTTACTTGAAACGTGTAGAGGCAGTAAATATACATTTCATTGAGAATTTTAGGTACAAAACGGGAAATCTAGTTTGGATGGGACGGTCATAACATACTAGCATTCCAACCTGAAAGCAAAAATAGCTAGTCTTATTTATTGCAAACTAATTGTCAATAAAACATGCTATTGGTTTAGAAATACAGTTAATCCAAACTAGTGCAAAGTGGATTTCGAATTTAGAATATATACGCCTTCTAAATAACATGCTACAGCTCCTTATTAATAAAAGAATGGGCATAGGACTCCTATGATAGGAGGCACAGCTAGATTTTGACCCGCTAAATAATTTGACTGCTCATAAATTAAAACTTTTTATGGAAACAGAATGTCTCACCTTTCACTATTTTCTTGAACTTTTTTCTCTCCGTAATGTCGAAAATTGTGACACTAGTGAAAATAGTATCGGTTGTTGTGAACGATTTTCCTTTTCGAGGACTCAACGAAACGTTTCCAAAGAATGAGTTGAACATTTTATGCTCGCAAAGATGCATCACAAGTAAGTAGCTTGCGAAATCACATCACAATGGAAGACTTCCTGAATTTTTTTGTAGCAAGTTATCTTTGCATTTTTATATAAGGTTGTAGAAATGCCAAAGTGTTTCCTTGATGCTGCAGTAAAAAAATGAGTAAATGTGCTCAGCATTCTCGAAATGTTTAAGTTGATGTATTCGTAGAACTCGTTACATTTCAACACTGCACGTTTGATTCTGCAAACAGACAGAAGACTCTTGTTGCAACTTCCTATACAATAGTATCATATTATTCAAAAAGTTACACTTTCAATGCGACCTATTCAAATTGTGACAAGAGTGCAAATTGTACATATTTTGCTTTTTAACCCACTTTCCAATTCAAGCGTGGGCGTTCGATAGACTTAAATATTTTGTGCTGATTTTCCGATCCATGTTGAATGCGAAGGCTCATTCCATTATACGTGTGAAGACTCTGACAAATTCAATCGAATGTCGGAACGTGTGTAACTTGCCCTTTTTGTAACAAGTGCTCTTTTGCATTCTATATCAAAAGTTATTTTTGTTGAACTGAAGAATTTTTCGTATGCCAATGTTCTAACAAACTTTAATAAATGTCCTACCCTTTGTCAAACTCCATAGTTTGCTTTTATCGGCGAAACTTATATTGTCAGATTAATAAATGGTGCCCATTGAAAATATATTTCTTCGCGCGTACACCTTTAGGAAAAAAGTGCATCCCTTTAACTTTAGCACTCCGCCATAAAGTCATAACTCAATCTTTACTCTTGGTAAATCTTACGACACGTGTTCAACTGACGAGCACAATGGAACATACAAAAATAATATCAACGCAACTGGATCGGAACGTTATTGGATGGATTCCTATACATTGTTAACACAAAGTTCAGTCTTGTTTCATCTTACGAGAAAAAGAAAGTATGCCAATCCCAATGTTTTAATCCCAACGTTATTTATAACTTGTAATCATAATATGTTAATTACACGCTTACGTTTCATTATCAATTTGTCAAAATTCTGTCAGCAAAGGCTTTTATCATTTAAAAGATTCCGACTAATGTGCCCACGAAGTTAAAAGTTGAGAATATCGTTAAACGATAATTTAAGCGTCAAAACTTGTTGTTAGAGTATTATTACTTCAGTATTCAATGTTTCGTAAAAACGTCGGCAATAAATCATATCAGCATTTTGGAAATAGGTAAACACCAAAAATTCTTCGTTTCAGTTGAGCAAATATTTGTAACTGGGAACATTTATAAAGCATTGTGAGCATACGCACGAAACTGTAATAGATCTGTACTATAATTATTTTGGAATGTGGTTACAACCAATCGAAATGGCGTTCAACTTGAACATAAGGTAGTAGTCATCCAATCTTAACTTCAATCTTAGGTCAAGGATTCGATACTAGTATCAAATTTGTCGTCAGAATCTGCAACGTCTTGCTGCATAATACTTTCTTCGTTCATATGAAAATAGTTTACCGGGAATTGAGGACAATGTTACGTAATAACATGTTTTTAAAAGTGTTAATGTTTTATTGTTTTATAGTTTTCATGAATTTTGTCCCCACTACATCATTAGTGAATAAATGTTTCTTTAGTCGCGGTAACCTCTGAACGCGTCGTCATAGCATATGTAAGCAGTTATTTATCACCCAATAATTGACCATATAAATACCAACGCTGAAAACTGAAGCTAGTGTTACTATTACTGGCATAGGTTGACACGTAAATCCTTTCTTGATTTAATGGTTATCTAATGCAAGCATTACGAAATTATGCTTGTTTGCTCAACAGCAATAATAGTTAATGAACGACATGGACTGCTCAGTTGGATAAATTACTGGTTGAATATATTTCTTAATTTCTAATGACGCCACTAAATCACTATCCATCACCACAAAATCGACCAAACCATTGAAAGTCAAGTGGATGAAACTATCGATTATAGGGTTGATATTATTGCCGGATTTCTATGTAAAGTTACATACAATAGAAAATGTTTAGAGTCACTACCATGCCAACATGAACATGTCTTGAAATGTCACGTGTCGTAGTTTAATCATAAAACAAAGCTCGTGTGCAGATACAACCACAACTCAACTGCCTTGTATCGGAGCAATATTGGTCGCGAAAGGTTATATGACGCCAATATATTCGACGAAAGCGAATGCTCAACCAACATTACTTCTAACCTTGGAGCATGTGTCTACTCAAGATCGCTCTCCATGATGAATACGTGCTGACAAACGACATAATAAAATGACAACTTAAATTTGTTCTGTAATACAGAATAAAGCATATAATTGACTTGTTTTAATTTCCTTGTTATTACAAAGAATGAATTCTTATTGAAGCCGTCACATTCGCTCTGTTTAAATAATGTTGCTACTATGTAAATGCAGATACTTGATAAAAGCTCAAGGATATTCGAAACGCCGGATGCTGTTTCGATGTTGATTCCATTGATTTACTTTACAATTTTTAGCCGGTCGACTCACTGCTTCATAACCTTGAGTTTATTTAACTCCACATCCATCTTCCATAAATTCCCAAATACACCAATTGTCACTCAATAAAAGATGCTACTGTTTTACAAATACACAGAATCCGCAGCAATGGAAAGTGTAAAGAGAATCAAGTAGGTAGACCGTTTTATTGATTTGCCAAAGCTCCTTAATATTAAATGAATTGAGCTATGGAGGGACTATTACATTTATCCTATAAATAATTTGACTAGTCATAAATTAAAACATTTTAAACGAACAGAACTGTGTCACTCTGCACTAATTTTATGGAATGTTTCTTTCCATAATGTCGGAAATTGTGGAAAGAGTACAAGAACACTTATTGGTATTGTGAGCTACTTTCTTTCTTGTCAATTCAGGAAACGTGCACCCAAAGAATGAGTGGAATATTTTATGTTCACAGAGATTATTTACAAGATGTCTGCGAAAGCACAGTCCCATGATAACCTTTCTGAATTCATTATTTTGTAGCAAGTTATTTTTGCATTTCCATACACAGCAGCAAACGTTGTTGGAATAACAAAGTTTTTCCTTGATGCTGCAATAAAAAACTGAATGAATGTGGTCTGCATTCTCGAAATGTAAAACTTGATGTATTCGTGAAACTCGTTGCATTTCACCACTACTCGGTTGATTTTACAGCCACGGACAGCATTTACCTATTTATGAAGTATATTTGCTACATGTCTGCATATTACAATACATCCGATAAGTAAAAATAATTTTATTTCATGTAAGTAAAAAAATCAATCGGGTCGGATTGTTGGATTCCTTAACATGGTTAAAACTAATTTACCGTCAGACTCTGTCATATTTTCATCCTCCCATATACCCTTCTCGGCTTCCAGATTCCGAACACCTAAGCACTTCAGATATGGAATGCTGATAAGAGAAAATTAAATCTGCCAGCGGACACTTTTGCATTCATGGTAATGTCTTTTCATCCTATTAATTAAATTTCACTCCACCAAACGCCGTCATGACGTGTTGATGGATTGTTGACACTTTCACTTTTTTTCATCTGCACGTGGCATTTTTTCTGTCCACACAGCTCAGCAAATATGAGTTCCGGGAATTGATATTTGCCTTCCACTAGATAGGTCAAGGGACTAGATAACAATTTTAATGCGATGACAAAAATGAAAAATGCATAAGGCCGTCGCAAATACGGAGAGGAGAACTCCGAAGTTAATTAGATTCACGAGAGCAGAGAGTGAGAGTAATGCAATTTGAAATTATTTTTCACACATGTGTACTGACTTGCTTTCTTTTCAATAAATGCATTTCCTTTGACACTTCAGACTTTCTCCAACGATGCTAGTTCAGACGAGCATATCAAATGTAAGGTTTGGAATCCAAGCCTTGGATGGATTTGAAGAAAAAAATTAAATTAGTTAAGACTGACTCTATTTACAAAATTGTGCCCCTAAAGTTTATAAGACGTGCAATTAAATTACTCGAAATTGCAATGAGTTAAACTGTCGGATACAGTTTTTATTCCAGCTGCGCTTCTCGTGAAAGGAGAATATGGGAATGTGGAAAGGATGTTGATATCATTTAAAGCGAAATGCAATGTGAGTTTACTCTACTTTCACTCACTTTACACTGCACTGCATCCGAAATTATGCAACGCACGCATTCTGTAGCAGCACACTTTACTCTCAGGCAGCATCACTTGCAATACAAGTATCCTTATTGAATACGTCTCCCAATGATGTATAACTTTCACATGTTCCGAAGTTACTTGCGCTTATAAAAGTTAATTCTTTAACGCATATCGTTGCATTATTACACAGATACTAATAGTAGATACTATTAATTTGGCTTTGAGGTCTTCTTGACTTGGATTAATAATCAGAAGTGAGAGAGAGATTGAGAACAAAAAGTTCCGAAATTTCGGCACCTCTGAAGATGAGCTTTCCGTTGTGGCTTTTCGATGAACGATTTGTCTTTTATTCACGTTGAAACCAATTTGTCAGCAACGGTAGCAATAGGTATATTAATTAAAACTGGATTTATAATTCCTAATCAAAATATTAATTAGACAAATGTGTGCAATTCAAATTAAGAACCTGTCAATATCGTTAACCTGGAGAGCCGTTTCATCTAATTCATTTCCATCAATGTGCTTAACGAAAACTAAAACTTTGAATGGCGTTAAAAGACAACGTATACTATCAAAACGCGTTATTATAGTTTTTCTTACTTCCGAATTTACTATTTCTTAAAAAAACGTCAGCAATAAGTGATGTCTGCGTTGTGGAAATAGATACATCACCAAAAATTTTTTGCTTCTGGAGAGCTCCATCAATTATGCGTTCATTTATAGAACATTATCTGCACAAATCCACAGCAAGAGGATATCTATCTCTTAATTATCGGAAATGAGGTTAGAAGAAACCACAATGGCGTTCAACGCAAACAGAAGATAAGTCATCCAATCTCCACTTTCATCATTGACCATGGATTCTATTCGAGTACTTTATTTTCATCATTATCTGCAATGAAAGTTTTGCTGCGTTCTTTCCTGGTACATCTGAAGTTAGTAGACTCGAAATAATGCTTCTCAATACACTTGATGGATTGGTTCATCTGGTTAGGCTAGCTATTTTGGTTTCATTACTTTGGTGCGACATGATTGGGTTTTAACATTTGCAACATCACAGGAGTTCTGCAACTTTTAACTTCCACAACTTCTAATGACAAAGTAGACCCAGGTCACATTTGAAATCATACCGTCCCACTGGAACAACAATGAACTTCCGGTCATGCAATTTGGGGGAAATGACTCGTTTCATCTACTCACAGAACCTTTGGATGTCCTTACATTTGATACCGTCGAGAACGATGATAACATCTGATTGAGCAAATTTAGAAATTGAAGCATATCTGCATGATAACTAATGAGCTTCCGGCTGTGCAATTTCAATCTCAGTTGATATTGATCGTAGCTGGCAGTATTTTCACCCTGGGATAAGCTATCCCGTATAGCCGATGTACGCAAATGTTACAACGCTACACCACACGCGAAAGTAATACTACAACTTTGGGAGTTTTTCGCCCCGTATCCAATTTGGTTTGCGCGACTCACAAATTGCAAGCCAAGCTCACGGAATCTGCAACGGAAAAACATCAGCAATATCTGTAAACCATGTCAGCGGTTTGAAAATTGATACAACACCAAAAACGCTTTTTTTCTGGAGAGCCATGCCAATTAAGAGTTAACTTATAGGAGATTGTGTCAATACATAAGCTATGAACGCATAAATGATCTGTATTTCGATTATTTGAAAACACTGTTAGATCCAATCGCATTGGCGTTCAACGTAAACAAAACATAAGTCATCAAATGGTCACTAAAAATTTATACCATGGATTCGACTCTAGCATCTACTCTGTCCTTAGAATCTAGGTTATGGAACTCGACAACAGCTTAACTGCGACGGCAAAAATGAAAAATGCATAAGGCCGTCACAAGTACGGAGAGGAAAACTCAGAAGTTCATTAGATTCAAGCAAGCAGAGAGTGAGATTAATTTTATTTGAAAGTATTTTTCAGACATGTGTATAGGCGTGCTTTCATTTCAATAAATGCATTTCCTTTGCCATTTCACACTTTTCCCAAACATGGTAGGTCAGACGAGCATATCAAACGTTAGGCTTGGATGGATTCTTCTTGATAATGATTATTGATCAGATATAGCAGAGTGCAGAACGATATGACATTTCAGCACCTCAGAAAATGAGCTTACCGCTTTAGCTTTCTGATGAACGATTCGTTTTTTATTCAAGTTCAAACCAATTTGTCCGCAATGGTAGCTATAGATGGTTAAATGCATACTGCATTTATAATTCCTAATTGAAATGTTAAATACACAAACATGTCTAACTCAAATTAGCAACTTGTCAATATCGTCAACCTGGAGAGACGGTTCATCTAATACATTTCTGTCAGTGTGCGTAACGAAAATAAAAACTGACAATGGCGTTAAAAGACAACGTAAATTATCAAAACGAGTTGTCTGATCGTGAGTTTATCTTACTTCCCACTTTACTCTTTCTTAAAAAACGTCAGTAACAAGTCATGTCCGCGTTATGGAAATATATACATCATCAAAAATGTATTTTTTCTTCTGGAGAGCTCCACCAATTATGAATGAGTTCATTTATAGGACATAATCCACATATAGGCCCATGCATAACAAGCAGATATCTATATACTACTTATTTTATGCGGTTAGAACCAACCACGTTAGCGTGTATTTCCTCTGTCGTCAGAATCTGCCACGAAAGTTATGCATCCTTCCCTCGTGCATCTGAAAATAGTTGACTCGAAAAATAGTTTTCACTACGTTTGATGTAAACATATATCATATACATATATCACAAATACAATTTCTGATACCTACTGATTTATTATATGCTTTAATAATTATTGATTGATTTATATTTTATTTCACGTTCGTTTTTTAAATTCTCTCAATACTTTATCATTCATTCTTACTTAATGTATCATTCTTCAGTCGCGTCAATCCTCCGAATGCAAATGAAAGCAGGTGGATAAATGCAAAGATTCACTGAGAACGATAAAAGTTATGCGTCTCCAAAACTAACTGTCCATATGTATTCACAAGTAAATGTTTACAGTATTTTCAACACTTATGTTTTATTTATTTGCCTGCGACTTTATTGGTGTTCAACATTTCTAAAATCACGGGAGTGCTAAATTTTTACTTGAACTGTTCCTTATCGGATAGAACACCATGGTCACGTATGCAATCATACCGTCCCGTTGGAACAACAATGAACTTCCCGTTATGCAATTTGGGTTTGGAGAATCAGTTCAGTAAGTGATAATGCAAATATTCAATTTGAGTTGCCGACGTCGCCCGAGATATGATATCTTTCGCGTCGCACTTAAAATCATTTCATCATCAAAGCGCTTTAACTGCATCAAAAGTGCACACGAAGCTAATGACAAGATAAATATGGTGTATGCAGGATTCGCAACTGTGCCGACTCTCTATGTTATGGGCGGTAAATTTCAAGTTACGTCATTAGCGGTATAAAATCATAAAAATGAGAAAACGTTTGTGATTATCATTTACGGAGCGAGATATAAAGTGTAGATCAATTTTGATCCTGCACCGTACTCCTTTCGGCAGTATTAAATCTTTTAGTTTTACTGCAGCTGACCAGGCATCATCCTCATCCCTCATTTATTTTCATAAATTCCAACAGCCAATGAAGCTAGCTAGCTGGTGATCAGCTGATATCGGTTGGTAGTACCAGACCGTCAGCTCGAGGTTTCATTGGCTGTTGGAATTTATGAAAATAAATGAGGGATGAGGATGATGCCTGTCTAGCGGCAGTACCCTTAAAACCACTCCACGCTGGTGAGGTACCTATTTAACTGTTTTTTTGCGAGGCCCGTAGGAAACAAAATGTATCGTCAAAATGTGACAAAAGTATTTCTCATTAGTTTTCTCTCCTTTATGTTGACGTATATAAATACCGCTGATTTGTGAAAGACTTTAGCATGGTAGATAGAAGCTATTAAGGACACTACGAAGTAACACAAAACGTTAACAATTAGCTAAATAGTTGCTTTTGGCATTCAAGGTGTTCTCCCGAACGAACCACTGCAGGAATGATGTGCATCAAACAACTCTTTTTGTTCGCAATTGAAATCTTATAAAAAGCAGTGAAATTCTGTATTTGCTTTGTTTGATAAAAGTATAAACAATCATTACATAACATTAATGAACCTCGCAATAAATTTGAGAGAATCCTCTTGAATGTAACCTTCACTCTTTCATCCTGATTTATAGGACAATAAAAACAACAAGGAAATTGAACACTAACCTTGGCTGCCGCTCACCTCACCAGTTTTCATTGCTCCGTATGTAGCGGCTGCACTATGCAATGGATAAATTATTGAGGCTCCCTTTACTGTATATTTACGCTTTGATTCTGAAAACGGTCGTAATATAGCAAAACGTAAGAAACGAATTAGTAATGTGTCTATTTATTCCAAACTAAATGCGTGATGATTACTCCAGAGGAAATTTGTATTTCAGTTCATTCTTTCCCCAGCATCCTAGTTGTTTCTTAATTATACATGCTGGTAAACTTTGTGAATGTAGCAAAGTTTATTTTTAATGGCAAGCACAATAGGACGTAAACCTCTTAAGTAAACCTGTTTTTATTATCTTGATCTTAAAATTAATGAATTCTCGACGACGCCGTGACATTGAATCAATGTAAATAATTTTGCTGCAAGGAAAATGCATATACCTGATACAAGCTGAAGGATATTCGAAACTTCCAGGCTGGAAGTTCCAGCGCTGCTTCTATACAGGTTTCAAGGATTAGATGTAGAGTATTTTCTCCGGTCGGCGTAAGACTTGCGATAACCTTGAGTTCATCCCAACATCTTGCTTCCATGAATTCCCAAGTGCACTAACTCTCGCTCAATAACGCATGCAATTGTTGTACAACTACAGAGGATCCAGCGTAATGGCTACCGATTCAAGAAGGAACACGACTTGTAAATAACGTTATACAGATCCTCATTATTACAGAAATGATCACTGGAGGCACTGTTACATATCAAATATAGATAATTTTTACTACTCTTAAAATAAAAGCTTTCAAACGAGGAGAACTGACTCACGTTGAATTGCAGAGACTGTACTACCTTAATGTAGTGTTTCTTTCCATAATGTCGAAAATTGTGAGAAGAATGCAAAAATGGTGAATATTGTTATTGTGGGCTACTTTCTTTTTTGACCATCCAAGAAAACGTGGGCTCAAAGAAGGAGTGGAATATTTTATGTTCACAAAGATCAGTCAGAAGTTGTCTGTGAAAGCACATTCCCATAACAGCCTTTCGGAATGCTTTATTTTGTAGCAAGTTATCTTTGCATTTTCATACGCAGCATCAAAAGGTTGTTGAAATAACAAAGTATTTTCCTTGATGGTGCACCAAAAATTTGAATAAATGCGCTCTGCATTCACGAAATGTATATTTAAATAGTTTATGCTGAGTTGCCCATCATTCGAGAAGTGCATGTGAGGGCTCATTGCTCATTCACATATGTGCAAAGTCTGAGAAATTTAATCCAATATCAAAATATGTTTCCCTTTTTGTAACAAGTGCTCGTTTGTGTTGTGGATCAAAAGTGTTTTTGGACTTGAAGAAGTTTTTGCCTGTCGATATTCCAACAAAGTTCAATAAATGTCTTACGCTTTGTCACACCCAAAAGTTTGCATGCATTTATTCGCGAAACTTATAATGCCAGGTTAACAAATGGCTCCCATTGAAAATAGAGTTGTTAATAATAATGATCACTTTGCCATACTTCTCACGTGCGCCCATAAGAAATGATGATTTCCGTTAACTTTTAAACTCTATCATAAATCAGTCTTTACTTGTACAAATACTTGGAACAGGTATTCACAAATTTTACTGATAGACACGCAAGAACATACCACAAAACAAGATGAACACAACTAGGTCGCTAGAGCCTTAAAACTTGCGAAATCAATTTCCGCTAAGTATCTATATTACATATCTACGGCACGCTACACTGCTGAAAGATGTTCAAACTAAACTTACAAGGAGCCAATGTGAATACATCAAACGGAAAAGTTTACCATTCCTTCACCTGGTTAAAAACTGGTAAGGTGTAAACCTATAATACATAACTACCGGAAGTGCAATGCATGCCCAACTAACAACCAAAATACTCATTTGACCAATTGCAATATGTCTTATAAACCCAAATTGAACTTCCTATTGAATTTACACAATTTAAGGTCGGAGACCGCTCCCCCTTTCACCCTGACGCAAGAGAATGGTTAGGCCCATTGTGCTTTGGCAAAAAACATCGTCTTGAATTCCTCTATTCATTTCTACAATAAACGTTTTTGACGATATTTGTACCCCCACCACCCCAAAAACGTCGACAGACCGCCCTACGTCCGGTCAATGCTTAGGTACATGGTTGAAAATCATTAGGGTACGTGGCCTTGCGCCAAGGTACTTCTATGCAAAATTTGAACCAAATCGGCCAACGTGGAGGGAAGTTAGAGTGTTCACAGACAGACAGACGGACAGACAAACCGATCAATCGCTATACCTACCTTTCAAGCATTTCATGCTTCCGGTAGTTAATAAATTCCGTCAGGCTTTCTTCCACTTTCCTTCTCTCAGAGACCCTCTTCATTTACCAGATTACACGTGCTGGTGCATTTTAGATATGGAATGATGATAAAAGAAATTCAAATGGGCTTATAAAACTCTTTAGACTACTGCATGCCATAATGGCTAACGTCTACTTTTCCTTTAATTAAATTTGACTCTATCAGACCCCGTCATGTTTTGGTAAAGTGTTGTTGAATTTTGCATTTTTTGCTTCTGCACGTGGCATTTTTTTCTGTCAACACAACTCAACAAATCTGAATTACGGGAATCGATATACGCCTTTCAGAGGCTAGGCTATGGAGCGCGACAACAGTCTAACTGCCATGACAAAAATGAAAAATGCACAAGGCCGCCTCAAGCTTGGAGAGAAGGACACAGAATTTAATTAGATTCAAGCGAGCAGATGGTGAGAGTAATGTCATTTGAAAGTTCTTTTCAGACATGTGTACCGGATTGCTTTCTTTTCAATAAATGCATTTCGTTTGACACTTCAAACTTTTCACAACGATGCCAGGTCAGACGAATAAATCAAATATAAGGCTTGGTTGGATTTGAAGAAAAGTTCAAATTAGTAAAGACTTTGACTTTCTAAAAAATCGTGTCCATAATATTGGCAAGACGTGCAATTAATCGGATCAAAACTGGAGTGAGTTAAACTAGCGAATACAGTTTTATTCCAGCTGCGCGTATCGTTTAAATTTGGAAAGGATGTTGGTATCATTTTATAAGAACGCAATGTGAGTTTACTCTACTTTCACTAACTTTGTGCTTTACTGCGTACGAAATTACGCAATGCACGTATTATGTAGCAGCAGACTTTACTCTAAGGCATCAGTTCCACCGACCACACGGCTGGAAGTTGTGCAAAGGAGAAGAGTTAATAAAGCTCTCATTTCCTGTCACGTAACATCTACTTGGTCAGGACACAAGTATCCTTATTGAATACGTTGTATAACTTTCATATGTCCCGGATTTACTTCGAGTTTAATTTAAATTAATTTTTAAATACATCACGTTTTAATTATTGCACAGATAGAAAAGACTATAAATTTAGATTGCATATCATCTTGATTATGATTAGTACACAGAAATGGAGAACGTACAGACCATTAGGAGATTTCAGCACCTCGAAAGATGAGCGTTCCGCCTTGGATATTTGATGAACGATTTGCCTTTTATTCACATTTAAATCAATTTGCCTGCAATGGCAGCAATAGGTAGATCAATTAAAACTGCATTTTTAATTCCTAATAAAACTTTAATTAGACAAATGTGCCTGTCTATAGTTAATTACTTGTCAATATTCTGCCCGCAGAGTGGTTTCATCTAAAGTACTTCGACAAATGTCCTTGACGAAATTTAAAATTGAGACTGGCGTTAAAAGACAACGTAAACTTTCAAGACTATTGGTAAAAGTGTTATATACTTTGGTCTTTACATTTTCTCAAAAACGTCAGCAATAAGTCATGTCCGCGTCTTAGAAATAGATAAATCACCACAAATGGTTTTTTCTGTAGAGCCAAACACATTATGACTACATTCATAACACATTATCTATATAGGCCAAACGCTGGCTGGTATCTATATTCAAATTAGTTTTGAATGAGGTTAGAAGAAGCAACATTGGCGTGCAACGTAAACAGAAAATAAGTCATCAAATCCGTTAAGAGACAAAACAGCTTCCGCAAAATACCAAGCAAATATTGTGCTCGCAAGACCACAAAATTGCACGTCAGACATGTTGCTAAGCACATGAGAAGTGTTCCATTGTCTTGAAAAGCACATTTTATCCTCCAGCTGTATAGCGAGACATAAGATTAAAAATGAACACTAATGGACTCCAAATAATTACAAATACTAAGTACGTGTCTTAGCAGCCCACGCTCAATTAACGATAAAAATAAAAATCGCACACATGTTCCCACAATGTACGCCCACATGATAATATTACCTAGGTTGGGAGATACAACGGGTGGGGTGTATCAAAAATCCGGAAATCCAAAAATCCGGAAGTCCAAAAATCCGGAAATCCAAAAATCCGGAATTCCAATAATCCGGAAAGCCAAAAATCCGGAATCCAATAATCCGGAAGTCCAAAAATCCGGAAATCCAAAAATCCGGAATTCCAATAATCCGGAAAGCCAAAAATCCGGAATCCAATAATCCGGAAGTCCAAAAATCCGGAAAACTATTGAAGAGAAATCAACGAGAGATTAGTTTAAATTAAGTCAGGTTCGGTTAGGTTCGGTTCGGTTAGGTTCGGTTCGGTTCGGTTGGGTTAGGATGACCGAACTATGTCTATTTGTATAAAAATGTTTGTGTTTACCAATTTTCTGAGTTACGGATTTTTGGATTTCCGGATTTTTGGACTTCCGGATTTTTGGATTTCCGGATTTTTGGACTTCCGGATTTTTGGTTTTCCGGATTTTTGACATAAAGCACATCGGGTAGATTGATATTGATACTGCGCCATATTCCCATCATCGGTTTTCCACTTATTCATTTTATCCTTGCGTCTAAGCCTACCATGATAACTGCGTAATTGAATTGCCTTGTGGCCAATATGAGACAAGGGATGTCGTCAAAATGTGTCAAATGATTTTCAGTGATATTTTATTCCCTATATTTTGTTGATATAAGTTATTGGCTGCGATTTTGTATGAATATAAACAAGAGAAAATATGGTACAATATTGCACGGTTTATAAGCACAATGTTGCATATGAAATAATTCGTCTCTCAAGGAAATGAATGAATGCCATAATGACTCACAATCAGTACCAACAATTATAATTCTGATGTGTTCATTCAATCCTATTATTCCTATTACAAAGCCTACAACCTTAATTATGGTCAATTTCCCTATTTGTTCGATAAATTTTCATTCAAGCTCGACGAAATCTGAAATGGCTGCATTTACTGTGTGCAACCAATATATTATAGTAGAATAGATATAAGCATGGACGGAAGAAGACTTTAGCGACACTTTCAACGAAACTGCACAAGATGTTTACAGTTAGCTAAAAGTCACTTTTGAGGAATGGGCTGGATTGTCAGTATAGTTTCGTAGCACATGTTGTACGTCGCTGAGTGAAAAATCATATGATGTATATTTCAATTTATTAAAGGTGATGGTCATCTTCTAGATAATGCTAAGAATGGTTGAATTATTAAAAGTTGTGGAACGTAGGGACAACTGTTGGCTGTGATCTTGATGCCAACGGTTAAAGTAAAAAGTGCAGCGGCTGAGAGGATGCGGAAGTCATCTGCCGTCAGTGTGAGTTTAGTCGACACTGATTGATTTTGAATTGCGTGCAAAATGTCTTATCTTGCACACATCCACTGAAGTAGCATAATTTTATGTCAGGCAGTACTATCCTTCGTCGAATAGCTTGGGATATATGTCCAGTGACATTCAAGGCGTTCTCCCGACTCTACCGCTACAAACTCTGCAACGTTGTGCATTAAACTTTGCTCTTGTTGGAAGTCTTGTAAATGGTATGGAATATTATATTTGTTTTGTCTGATAAAGTCTAAAAATCAACATTTAACATTAATGAACTTGGTAATAAATTTTAGAAAACCATCCAGAATGTAAACTTCACTCTCTTCATCCTGATTTATAGGGCAATAACATCTACAGGGGAAGAGAACAGTAGCCTTTGCTTCCGCTCACCTTAACCTGTTTTCGTTGCGCTCTATGCAGCTTCTGCATTATGCAATGGACAAATAATTCAGGTTCCCTTTAATGCATATTTTAGGATATGATGCTGAAACGGGTCGTAGCATAATAAAACGAAATAAAAATATAGTAACTATGGTAAATACAGGAACTATTCTTACATATTCAAAAAGTAAATATTCCCATCAACCCATTCGATTTTCTATCCAGATATAATGCTGGAAAGCGAGTTATTAAACTATACAAATTAATTGAAAATTCAAAAAGTTACACTTTCACTGCAACCCCCTGGAATTGTGACAAGATTGCAAATATTCCATATTGTTCTTGGAGAAACGACATTCCCTTTTGAGGATGCGAAAAAGGTTGGCGTTGGATACGAATTCTATACGAATGCACCTTTCCTTGGCTGTATATTCTGAGATATTGAATCGAATATCGAAACAAGCCTTCTTTTTATAACAAGTGCACTTGGCATTCTGGTTCAAAGGTGGTTTTGAATTAAGTAACTTTTCGTCTTTCGACGTTCTAAGAAAGTTCAGTAAATGTCTTACGCTTCGTCACGCCTAAGTATCTAACTCAGATATATATCTACGGCACGCTTCACTGCTGCGAAATGCGCAAGCTAAACTAACAAAGACGTCAGTTTTACTTCTTCCGTAGAGCCTCTTCATTTACCAGATTGATCGTACTTATGCTCCTTAGAAGTTGAATGCTTATAAAAGAAAATTAAATGTGTTTGGGAAATTCTTTAGAATACTGCATCCCATAAAGGGTAACGTGTACTCTTCGTATTAATTAAATTTGACTCTATCAGACGTCTACATGTCGTGCCTATGGGTTGACATTTTAATTTTTTACTTCTGCACGTGACATTTATTTCTGTCAACACAGCTCAACAAATATGAATTCCGAAAATCGATTGACGACTTTCACAAGCTAGGTTATGGAACTCGACAACAATTTAACTGCCATGACAAAATTGAAAAATGCATAAGGCCGTCACAAGTTCGGAGAGAAAGACTCAGAAGTTCATTTGGTTCAAGCGAGCAGAGAGTAAGAGTAATATCATTTGAAAGATTTTTTTTCAGACATGTGTATAAGTTTGCTTTCTTTACAATAAAATTATGCATTTTCTTTTACACTTCACACTTTTCCCGGCGATGCTTTATCATACGAGCATATCAAATGTAAGGCATGGATGGATTTGTAGAACATATCAAATTAGTACAGACTTTGCCTATATCTAAAAAAATGTGTCGCTAAAATTGATAAGACGTAAAGTTAAATTAATATAAACTGGAGTGAGTTAGACTAGCGAATATAGTTTTATCCCAGCTGCGCTGCTCGCGAAAGAAAAGGATGTGAAACGAATGTTGATATCATTTGATGCCAATTGCAATGTCAGTTTACTCTACTTTCACTGACTTTTCGCTGCACTGCATTCAAAATTACGGAATGCACACATTCCCTAGCAGCATATTTTATTCACAAGCGTCATCTCTTTTTCATCATCATCGTCATCTCAATTTACTTGGAATTTACAAAAAATAATTCTTAAACGCATCTCGTTTTCATTATTACACCGAAAGTGGAGGCTATAAATTTACGTTGAATTTCTTCTTGATTATGATTAATAATCAGAAATTGGAGAGTGCAAAAAGCTACGAGATTTCGGCACATCGGAAGATGAGCTTTTGCTTTTTGATTAACGATTTGTCTTTTATCCACATTCAAACCAATTTGCCCGCAATGGTAGCAATATATACAATATGACAATACATATCTCATTAAGAATGCTTACTATGCTTAGTCCAAATATTCCAAACTTTACGTTTGCTTTCGGCTTTTGAAAATTACTATGTCCCAAAAAAGCAATTTCTTACCCGCACTGATGTAATATATGCTTTATTAATAATCATAAAATTTATATTCCAATCACGTCCGTTTTTTAATTTCCTCAATATTTTATCATTCCTTAATAAATCATTCTTTAGTCGCAGAAATCCTCCGAATGCGTCGTCATTGTAAATGTAAGAAGCATAATAAATGCCCAATGGGAACCAACATCCACAGCGATTCGAGTCACGATTAGTGACAAAGCCGCAATGGTTGTTATTTAGGTAGGGAGATACAACTAACAGATTGACATTGATACTGCACCAAACAACCATCAGAAGTTTTCTATTTATTCATTATCTCCATGATGCCCAGCAGCCGAAAACACCTACTTATTAATTATTCGTTGTGGCTGCTAGAAAACAAAATCTGTTGTCTAAATGGGACAAATGTTTTTCAGACTTGTTTTCTCTCTTTAATGTATATGTGATTTTTGTGAGATTTAATCTTGGACGGCAGAAGACTTCAACGACACTTACGCTTCAAGGAAACAACACAAAATGTTTATGAATAGCTAAAAGGTTACTTTGAAGAAGGTGGATTTCTCGCCCGGGAATATTCATATAGGCCATTTGTCAAAATTAGTACAGGTTGCTCCTTTGCCTGGTATGAAAGATTGAATTATTATTCAAAGTAGTGACGAGCAGCCACAAATGTGACCTTGACGCCAGAGTTTCAGGTTCAAACTGTGAGAAAATGGAACACCACTTACCAATTCAAGTTATAAGAAACCGTCTCGTGGGTTACACTGATGCAGCTGAGAGGTTGTACAATCATTTGTTAACATTTAAAATCTTGTAGAAAGCTGTAAAATTTTGCTTTCTATTGTCTGGGAAAAGTCTAAACATTCATCCTAGAAATTCATTAGAAATCCTCATAAATGTAAACTTCTCTCATTTTAACCAGATTAATAGGGCAGTAAAAACTACAGGCAAACTGAACAGTAACCTTGACTTACGCTCACCTCAGCAGTTTACTTTGCAAAGTATGCAGCTGTTGCATAATGCAATGGTTAACTTATTCAGGTTCCTTTTAATGTATATTTTAGGAGATGATGCTGCTAACGGTAGTAACATACCGAAACGAATGACACACTTGGTGCGTTGTGTTTATTGCAAACTAAATGCGTCAAGATTACTCTAGGGACCCCCATATTTCGCTTCACGCTTTCCCCAAATTTCCCAGTTGTTTCTTAATCCTGCATGCTAGTGTATTTTATGAATATAACAAAGTTTGTTCTTAATGGAAAGCACATAAAGAACGTAACCCTCTTAAATAAATCAGTTTTAATTTCTTTGCTGTTAAAAATAATGAATTCTTATTGAAGCCGTCACATTCTCTCTGTGCAAATAATGTTGCTAAATAAAAGGTAAATGCAGAGACTTGATAGATGCTCAAGGATATTGGAAACTCCCAGCGCTGCTTCGATGCATGTTTCAAGGATTTGCTTGAGAGATTTTTCCGCTGGTCGATGTAAGACTTGCGATAACCTTGAATTCATCCCAACATCACATGTCCGTGAATTCCCAAATGCACCAAGTGCCACTCAATAATACAAGCTATTGTTTTTTTTGCAAATACAGAGAATACATAGCGATGGAAAATGGGAGGGGATGGGTATCGTGAAGGTATACGTTTTGAATAAAACTTGATACAGTCCTTACTATTTAACGCAATGTGCCATGGAGGCACTATAGCATTTTTACCATATAAATAATTAGACTATTCATACAATAAAACCTTTCTTAAACGAACAGAACCATCTCGTCTCTCTTTGCGCTAATTTAATAAAGCGTTTCTTTCCATAATGTCAAAAATTGTGACTTTAGTGCAAAAGTAGAGAATAAAGAAAAAAAGATATAAAAAATAATTGCATTATTGTGAGCTACTTTCTTTTTTGATGATCCAAGAAAACATGTGCCCTAGGAATGAGTGGAATATTTTATATTCAGAAAGATCCTTCACAAGTTGCCTGCAAAACCATATTCCCATGGTAGCCTTTCTGAATGTATTATTGCGTAGCAAGTACTCTTTCATTTTCATACACAACATCAAAAGTTTGTTGAAATAACGAAGCTTTTTTCCTTGATGCTGCAATAAAAACTTGAATACAAATGTTCTCTACTTTGTCGAAATTTTCAAGTTGACTTTATTCGTGAAATTCGTTACATTTAAACACTGCTCGCTTGATACTGCATCCACAGGCAGAAAATAAGTTTTCGTAGGTAGTTTCGGACGGTGCAATTGTGCGTTTTACAATACATCTGATAAGTAAAAGTAATTTTCCTTCGCAGTTTGTCTAAATTTTTTTGACATTTCACAATAGCTATTATGATACCAACTATATCTCATTTGTATATATTTACGTAGTGTGTTTGACAATTCATGTTAGCAAGTTCTTCCTTCCGGTTTACCGATTTTATACTTTGTACATGGTCAAAACTGTGAAGCTATACTTACTATGCTATATTAATATAAAATACAAAGATTTACACTTTCAGTGCACCCATTTGAAGAGTGCAAATACTGGATATGTCTTTTGCAAAAGCAGCTTTCCTTCTTATGGATGCAAAGCACGTGGGTGTTTGATAGGCTTCAATATATTTTATGCTGATTTTCCGATCCTTGGTGAGTTGTATATGGAAACATATCCCCGCGTTAAAATCTTCAGAAAGCGAAGCGAATGTCAAAACGTCAAAACGTGTCTCCCGCTTTAGAGCTTTTCATTTAACATAACTCAACAAATCTGAAATTCGAGAATCGTTATACGCCTTTCACTAGCTAGGTTAAGGAACTCGACAACAATTTAACTGCCATGACAAAGATGAAAAATGCATTAGGACGTCACAAGTACGGAGAGGAAAAGTAAAAAGTTAATTAGATTCAAGGGAGCAGAGAGTTAGAGTAAAGTCATTTGAAATTATTTTTCAGACATGTGTATAGACTTGCTTTTGGAGAGCCGCAAAAATTATGATTTTTAATTATAAGGCATTATCTACTCAAGCTCAACAAAACTAGATACATATCTGTAACTTAATTATTTCGAAATGAGGTTTGAATCAACCCTCTTGGCGTTCAACTTAAACAGAAGAAAATTCATTTGTGACACCCATTGGTTCCATATGCGTCCAAACAAAAAGTAAGTGTTTTCGTGACTTTTGACAACAGATCTTATGTTTGAATATGTGGTTCAATAAAAGCATTCATCAGTTTAATTTCGCTGTTTTGATCGCGTTGTGATTACTTTGTACTTTTGACTCAGAGACAAAGCAGTTTTTGCAAAATATCAAGCTAGCGTTGACGCTGATACATTGTGTTGGTAAAACGAGAATAGGGTAAGGCAGACATGCGGCTGTACCACATGAGTAGCGGCTCAAGCACACATATGGTTAGACGTTCCCGATCCTCCTGAGCGCCGCCAAGTTGCAAGATGACATTTTGACCCGTCATGCAATGACAAATAATGACCACCTGTGAATGTATTTACATCATAACATTTGTAGAACGCAACCGCGAACCAAATCATCCACGAAATGGTGGTACCGAAGCTACACCAATAACGTACATCATGTGAATATGCCCATGCGAGATTTTTTAACAGATTTAAATTCAGCGCCCCAAAATTAGTATATCTACCGATTTTCATTGACCTAAGCGTGCATCGGTTCATGCACCTTCCCAGTAAGTAAATGCCTTAGATTCCCACGCGTTATTAACGATTTAAATATTAAATCGCCACCAAATCCTCTGAATGAACGTCCACATGATGAATACCTATTTGATTATCTTTTCGTATTAGTGGGTAAAGCCAACGAATATTTTCGATCACTTTGGCAAAATTTTGTCGACGGAATTGTGATTGTTATGGACGGTTAAATTTAAATTATCGATATAAAAATCTTAAACGTGAGGAAGCTCCGATGATCATTATTTAGGTAGGAAGATTTAAGGACCAGGTTGATATTAATACTGCACGGTATTACCTTCAGCAGTTTCTATTTCTTCATTTTCTGTCAATGCAATTGCAGCCGAAACACCTTCTTATTAATTATTCCGTGTGGTGTCTAGCAAACAAAATCCATCGTTCAAATCTGACAAGTTTTTCAGACTTATTTTGTCGCCTTAATGTTTATGTGATTTGTGAGAGATTTAATCATGAACGTAATAAGACATCAACGACACTTGCTTCCGTGAATTCCCAAATACACTTGTTATCATTCAATAATACATGCTGTTGTTTTACAAATTGGGATTACAAACAAATAACAAGTATTTTTCGTTCCACAAAGTCGAAAATGGTGACAAGAGTATAAAAATACTTAATAATTTTATCGTGAGCTACTTTCTTTTTTGATTATTCAAGTAAACGTGTTAGCAAGAAATTCTAGATTACTCTGTGTTCGTTTCACGGTTCTTCAGAAGTTGTCTGAGAAATTGCATTCCCATGGTAATATTTCTGAGAAATCGAGTCGAGAACCTTCGGGCAAATAATAATAATAATTTCGAATAATTCATGTTAGCAAATGTTTTTTCTCTCGGGTTAGAAATTTGATGTTTTAAGAACAATGTACACATATTTTCAAATGTAAATATGGCTGCCCACAATTCCTTGTTCCTTCCAGATTTTCAAAAATTAAAGCCGCAAAGCCGAGTTACTGAACTGTAAAACTCAGCAAGTTATACTTTAAATGGACCCTTCTGAAACTGTGACACGAATGCAAATACTGAATATTGCTGTTTAAATAGCTACCTCCCTTAAAACGAAATTCTTTCCACAAAATTGTAGATGTAAAAACATGGGCGGTCGATGGATATAAACATTTTATGCTAATTTTCCGACCCTTCGCAAGTTGTGAGTGAAGGCACATTCACTCTGGGAAATTGAATCGAATATCAAAACGCGTAGTGGTTACTTTAACTAGTGCTCTTCGCATAATAGATCAAAAGGGTTTTTTGAATTCAGGAAGTTTTCGTTATCGATGTTCCAACAAAGTTCAATAAATGTCTTGCCCATTGTCACACCCTAAAGTTTGCATGCATTTATTCGCGAAACTTACAATACCATTTTAACAAATGGCCCACATCAAAAATACAGTTATTATTAATAATGGTCACTTTCCCGCACTTCTCACGTACGCGTCGAAGAAACTGTTTGATTTCCTTTAACTTTAGCACCCTATCATAACTAAATCTTTACTTATACTCAAACTTGCAACGTATTCACAAATTTTAATGATGCCACCCAGGAACATACCAAAACACTGGTGCTCTTTAGATATGGAATGCTGATAAATGAAAATTAAATGTGACTGGGAAACTCATTTGACTGCTACATCCCATAAATGGTAACGTCTACTCATTCTATTAATTAAATTTGACGCCACCAGACGCTGACATGTCGTGCTAATGGTTTCTTGACTTTTCCGTTTTTTTGCTTCTGCACGTGGCATTTTTTTCTCTCAACACAACTCATCAAAGATTCATTCCGAAAATCAGCATAAACTTTTCACTAACTAGCTTAGGCTACTCGAGGCCAAGTTTGCAGAAATGACAAAAGTTTAAAATGATAAAGGCTGTCACTAGAATGGTGACGAAGACTCTGACGCTTATTAGATTCAAGCGAGGAGACAGTCTCCTTTTTCCGGCCCTATTTTTCAGTGTAGGCTTCCATTCTTCTCAATTAATGCAATTTTTAACTTTTCATACTACCTCAGGTTTTCACAAAATATCATATATGTAACGTTAGGTCATATAAAATATACAGCTTGGATGTACATACTTGAAGGTGGATCTGAAGCAAAAATTAAATTAAAAAGCCTTTGCCTCTAAAATTGATAACGCATGTAATTCAATTGCTCCAGCGAGTTAATGCAATGAATACATTTTTATTCCACGTGTTTTATATAACTAAATTTATCACACAAATTTCTGTTTTACTTTAGTAATTAACATAATGGGTTCCTTAACACTTTTAGATTGCATGTGTCTGATAGAGTTGTAGATAAAAACAATTTCAGTCATCGTCAGAAAAAAGCTTTCATAGCTTTAGTCATTTCACTACGTTATCGTCGAGTCTCCACATGACCTTAATATATAAATGCCATCACGATAATATACCAGGGATGCCCACGTGTACACATACATTCCTGCTTTACATGCCGACATATAAGCAATGTCGTTCACTTACCCAATATACATAAGAATCTCACAAGATACTGTCACACTTGTACCGTGTTCATCCATATCAATCAACTTTCTCCATTTTTTACATTCGTTGTAAGTGGAAGCAAAACTTCGTCCTGCCCAATATTTAAAAAAAATGCCATGCAATTAAAAAAACATCTATGCCCGTCACCTAGTAGTGTTGAATATTCTGTCTCAAAAGCGGTTGCATTGATGCAATATTATGGAATGGATGAAGGAGTCATTTGATGCAAATTGCGTTGTGCGTTTTCTCCATATTTTCAATCAATATTTGCTGCATTTTCCCCAAAATTACGCAACGTGCACATCGCAACGCAAAGTGTTTACTCTATTCTCACGCAACATCACTTGCTGCGGAGCAGTATGATCCTAGCAGTTCTTCCGACTGCACGGCGGCAAGTTGTGCAAAGGAGATGAGTCGCGAAAGCTTTCCTTCCCGGAGTCGATAATAAATCTTGTCAACGTTTTGAAAGTAGATACAACACCATTTTTTTTCTATTTTTTTCATTTTCATTTCATTTGTAAAAGATTACCTAAAAGCGCAGGAAGCCGCTAGCTATCTCTTTTTCAATTATTCTGGAATGCGGCTAGAACCAATCTCATTGGCGTTCAACATGACCAGTAGGTAAGTCATCCAATCTTCAATTCCATCTTATAATAAGGTCATGGATTCGATTCTGGTGTCTTTTTTCATCAGAAATTTGCAATGAAACTTGTCCTGCGTGCTTTCCCAGTACATCCGAAATTTGTAAACTCTAAATAGAGTTTCTCAACACATTTGATGCGAACATATTGTAACGGGTAACCAGTCATATTTTTTGCTGTGGTAGTTTCTGCGAATTTTGTATGACGTGTGCAAATCCTCATATAAAAGTAGGCGGGCAACTACAACAAAAGTAAATTGGATGATATGTGTTTTATGTTTTGTTCTTCTGTTTTTGTTATTTCGCTGCAACCTGATTGGATTTCAACGTTTCCAACATCACACGAGTTCTACAAATTTTTACTCGAAAATTTTCGTGCCGGAAAGTACAACCGGACTTGCAGGACGGCAACCATTCACCTTCATACCAGTCCGTTGGAACAACAATGAACTTCCGGTCATGCAATTTGGGGGAAATGAACTCCGGATGCAAATTCGTACCATCTACTTACAGCTCGTTTGGATGTCCTTACATTTGATCATGGGACGAACGACGATAACATCCGACTGAGCAAATTAAGAAAATGAAGCATATCTGCGTGTTACATGATGAGCTGCTGGCTTTGCAATTTCAATCCCTATTCATATTGAAACATACCTGTTAGTAGTTTCGCCCATTCTGAATAGGTTACCCGCATTGCCGATGTGCGCTATTGCTATGACGCGACACCACTAAATTATACCATTATTTTGAAACGAGTTGTCCGTCCGGTATTCAATTTGGTTCTCGAGAGTCTCACAAATTGCACAAAGCCAAACGGCATCGGCATCAAACTGAATCATGAAGCATAATCGGAACAAAATAAATGTACTTTTTACAACTGGTGGAGTCGCCTTAAAGTTGGTATCAAAGGTTACATTTACTTATATATGTTATGATCAGAATTATATTCTAATCACGTCAGTTTTTTAATTTTCTCAATACTTTATCATTCCCTAATAAATCATTCCTTAGTCGCAGCAACCCTCATAATGCATCACCATTTGCAAATGTAAGCTGCTAAATAAATGCAACGACTCACAAGGGGAAGAATTATAATGACCCTATCGATATTTCCTTTAGATATATGGCATATTTATCAATTTTTCGTTGGAAGTTCTACTCGACTGCGAGACGAGAGTTAACTGTTTCGAAAACACAAGAGGGATGTAGCAATTATTTAATATTAAATTTTTTGACTATCAGAAAAGAATGCGGTTATTTGGGATTCCGAAGAGGAGATAAATAAACCCCCATTATCTTATTATTACCTGCGAATGTATTCTATGTGATAAACATACTTTATCATATGAAGCAAAAATTTGTCGGTCATTTTGATTAGTTTGGGCGGTAAAATTTCAAATACGTCTTTGCGGTATAAAATCGTAATAGTGACTATTGACAAAGGTCTAATGCTTGTTATTTTGGTATGGAGATGCAAATGATAGATCACCACCTTAATAAGTTTTTGATTTATTTATTTTCCCCATAAAACGAGGACATCGAATACACCTACTTATTAATTATTCCGCGTGGCCGCTAGGAAATAAAATTGGTCGTTCAAATTTGAGAAATGTTTTTCCGATTTATTTTCTCTCCTTAATGTATATGCAATTTTTGAGAGATTTAGTATACTTGCATCTCAGGCAATGATCATCTTTTGTCGAGTAGGTTTGAATATTTGTCCAGTTGCATTCAAACCGTTCGCCCGACTCCACCGCTCCAAGCTATTCAATTTTGCGCAATAAATAACTCTTAGCAGGATCCATGGCAAAGTGGATGGGTGGATGGTCTGGTGTGAAGGACTTCATCTCAGGGGTCAGAGCAACTTTCGGGAAATCAGGCGAGTTTGCAGACCGTAATGGATTCGATTATAAGCAGATTTATAACTCCCTGTTGCAGTATGACGTCGTTCAAGCGTTCGAGGCCGCCAAGGGAAACAACATACTCCAGCACATGTCAGAGGACCAAGTTAAAACTTTCAACGAACAAACCAAAATTTTTTATGGGATTGTGATTGTGATCGTTGTGTTGGTAGTAAATATATTTGTGGCCATGGGCATTAACAGAGGCCAACGTCAAGACCAGAATGTTCATGTTATGAACAATGGTAATAATCATTAAGAAGTGTCGTAGGTACCTTTATACATATTAATCATATTTAATTCTTAGTTTTAAGTTTTGAAAAATGGGATGTGAACTGCTCTATATTATATTACGTATTTGTCTAGGGTAATATAATTTTTATCGAGCTAAATAATGTTCTCTCTTATCTCTCGTTCTGTGCTAATTATTTACTCCAAATTTTAATCTATAATTCAAGATAGTAATATCATTTACAAATGAAAATCATTAACTTTTAAGGTCAAGAATCACTCTTTTATATGACATGTTGATGTAATCATGATGTGATGACGCTCTATGGGCCGTGTCCCTTAAGAGATATAATAAAACCTTACATACATACATACAATAACTCTTAGCTATCGTTTAAAATCTTGTAAATGTTTTGAAATATTGTATTTGTCTTGTCTGATAAAAGTCTAAACATCATCGTATAACATTAAAGAACTTGGTAACACATTTTAGAAAATCCTCTTGAATGTAAACTTCACTCTTTTCATTCTCATTTATATGACAATAAAAACTACCGGAAAATCGAGCAGCAACGTTCGCTTCCGCTCACCTCAGAAATTTGCATTGCTCCGTATGCAGACTTTGCATTATTCAATGGATAAATAGTTAATGTTCTCTTTAATGCATGTTTAAGGAGATGATGCAGCAACGGTAGTAGCATACCAACAGGAAAGAAACAAAGTATGTAGTTACGTTCCTGTTTATTGCAAACTAAATGCCTGATGATTACTGTAGACAATTCGTATTTCTCTTCGTACTTTCCCCAACGACCCAATTCTTTCTTAATTCTGAATGCTAGTTGGCTTTACGGTGACACAATGTTTGGTTTTAACGAACTGTATATTAAGAACGTAAATCCATTAAACAAATCAATTTTAATTGCTTTGTTATATAAAATAATGAATTCTTAGTGAAGCCGTCACATTCACTCTTTGAAAATAATGTTGCTACAAGGAAAATGCAGAGACTTGGTAGAAGCTGAAGGATCTTAGAAACTTCCAGCGCTGCTTCGATGCAGGCTTCAAGGATTTGCTTTGGAAGATTTTTTCGCCGGTCGACATAAGACTGGCGTTAACCTTGAATTCATATAAACATCTTACATCCACGAATTCCCAAATGCACCAATTGTCACTCAATAATACGTGTTATTGTTTTTCGCAAATACAGTGAATATGGAGCAATGGAAAGTGGAAAGCGAAGGGAATCGTGAAGGAATACGTCTTGAATAAAACTAGATACAGTTCCTTATTATTTAATGGAATGCGCCATAAATGCAATATTACATTTTTACGCTAAAAATAATTTGACTACTCATAAAGTAAAACTTTTTTAAACGAACAGAACCGTCTCGTCTCACTCTTCGCTAATTTAATGAAGTGTTTCTTTCCGTAATGTCGAAAATTGTGACTGCAAAAATAGAGAATAAAGATAAATGATAAAAACAGAATGGCATTATTGTGAGCTACTTTCTTTTTTGATGATTCAAGAAAATGTGTGCCCTAAGAATGCATGGAATATTTTACGTTCAAAAAGATACTTCGCAAGTTGTTTGCGAAAGGACATTTCCAGACGAGCCATTCTGAATATATTTTTGTAGCAAGTAATGTTCGCATATTTTACACAGAATAAATAGATTATGGAAATATCGAAGCATTTTTCTTGATGCTGCAATACTGCAGAATAAAAATGCAATATACTTTGTCAGAATGTATTAGCAGACTTTATTAGTGAAACTCGATACATTTAAACACAGCAGGCTACATTTTACAACCATATGCAGCATACGCTTGTTACATTTGTGATGCGTTTTCGCTGGAAGTCTGAATATTAATATACATCAGAGGAGTAAATATAATATTTTTGACGGGTCACTAACCCATTTAGGATGCCAACCATGTCCCCAGTGTAATGTGGTACTGAGTGTTTCGCAATTCATGTAGGCAAGTACATCCTTGCGGTTTAACAATTTTATGCTTTGTTCAAGATCAAAACTGTGAGGCTAAACTTACTAAGCTATAGTAATACAAAATTCAAAAAGTTTTACACTTTCAATGTACCCTTTTGAAGAGTGCAAAATACTGGATATTGCTTTGCAAACGCTACTTTCCTTTTTATGGATGCAAAACACGTGGGTGTTTGATAGACGTGTTTGATATTTTATGCTAATTTTCCGACCCTTGGTGAGTTGTATATGAAAGCATATTCCCGTGTTACCACGGACCACAGTTGAGAAAGCGAATCGAACGCCGAGACGTGTCTCCTTATTTTATAGCAAGTGCTGCTTGCATTTTTGATCCAAAGTGGGTTTTGTATTGAAGACCTTTCCGCCCACTAGTGTTTAAGCAAAGTTCAACAAATTTCTTAAATTTCGTCAAAGTTTGCATGTATTCATGCTTGTAATGTCAGGCTAACAAATGAAAATAATTGAAAATATACTCGTTAATAACAATGACCACTTTCGCAGACTTCTCACGTGCAAACGTATTTCAATACATCCCCTAAATGGTAATATCTTTTATTCCTATTAATTAAATTTCACTCTACCAAGCGCCGTCATAAGGCGCTGATGGGTTGTTTACATTGAATTTTTTCTTCTACACGTGGCATTTTTTTCTGTGAACACAACTCAACAAATATGAATTCAGAGAATCAATATAAGCCATTCACTAGCTAGGTTAAGGAACTCGACAACAATTTAACTGTCATGACAGAAATGAAAAATGCATAAGGCCGTCACAAGTACGGCGAGGAATACTCAGAAGTTTATTAGATTCAAGAGAGCAGAGAGTGAGAGTAATATCATTTGAAAGTATTTTTTCAGACATGTGTAGATATTGACTTGCTTTTTTTCAGTAAATGCATTTCCTTTGACACTTCAGAATTTTCACAACGATGCTAGGTCAGAAGAGCATATCAAATGTAAGGCTTGGATGGATTTGAAGAAACGATTTAATTAGTAAAGCCTTTGCCTCTATTTAAAAACTTGTCCCTATGATTGATAAGACGGGAAATTAAATTACCCTAACTTACGATTAGAGTGACTTAAACTATCGAATACGGTTGTGGCATTTCAGCTGAGCTTCTCGTTGCAATGTGGCAAGGATGTCGATGCCATATCATGCGAAATGCAATGTGAGTTTGCTCCACTTTCACTCACTTTGCGCTGCACTGCTTCCAAAATTACGCAATGTACACATTTTCTAGCAGCAAAATTTACTCTCAAGCAACATCACTTGCTCCGGAGCATCCGTGCAGTTCGTCCGAGCACACGGCTGCAAGTTGTGCAAAGGACATGAGTCAAGAAAGCTCTCCTTATATGCCATGCAATATCTACTTCTTCGAAATCCGTATTTAATACGTTTCCTAATGATGTGTAACTTTCATATGTTCCGAAATTATTTAGGCTTAGAAAACGTAATTCTTAAACACATCTCGTCTAGTCTTCTACAGAGACAGTAGAGACAATTAATTTATTTGGGCTAATAATAAAAAGCTGCAAGTGAAAAAATATGGGATTTCATCACCCTCAGATGGCGAGCTTTGGTTAGTAGCAATTTGGCTGTTATTCACGTTCAAAAACAATCCGCCCGCTATGAGAGCAATAAATCGATAAATCCAAACTGCACTTAAAATTCCCACTTAAAATGTTAATTAGGGAAATGCGTCTAATTCATATTAACAACTTGTCATTATTGTTGCAGTGCAGTGTGATTTCATCTAAAGCATTTCGATCAATGTCCGTGACAAAGATTAAAACTGAGAATGGCGTTAAAATACAATGTAAACTTTCAAAACTTCTCAAAAAACGTCTGCTATAAGTCATGTCCATGTTCTCGCGATAGATGCATCCCCAAATATATTTTTCTTCGTCTGGAGAGCAGTACCAATTTTGCGTTCATTAATAGGACATCATCTAAGTGAGCACACGATAAGCAGATACCTATGTCTTTATTATTTCGGAACGCGATTAGAACCGAGAGCAATGGCGTTCACCTTGGACAGAAGATTAGCAATCGAATATTCAGGTGAATGTTAGGCTATGCGTTTGATTCTAATGTCTCCTCTGACGTCAGAATCTGCAAAGAAATGAAACTAGAATATTCTAATCACATCCGTTTGTAATTTTCTCATTACTTTAGAATTCCTTAATAAATCATTCCTTAGTCACGACAATCATCGGAATGCGTCCTCATTGCAAATGTAAGCAGCTAAATAAATGCAAAGATTCAGTGAACACAGTGAAACTGTGTCTCCAGAATTGATGAACTGAAAATATGTATTCACAAGAAGTCATTGCAGTATTTTCAGCGCTTAATTTGGATGCAACTTTATTGGTTTTCACCATTTCTAACATTACAGGAGTTCTGTAACTATTTTGAACAGTTTCTAATGGGAAAGAATACGTAGGTCACATTTGCAGTCATACCGTCCCGTTGGAACAAGAATGATCTTCCTGTCATGGAATTTGGGTTTGGTGAATCGGTTCAGTAAGTGATAATGCAAATATCTAGTTTGGGTTGTTCACGTCGTCCCAGATATGTCAGTTTTCTCATCGCATTTAGAATTATTTCACCAACAAAGCGCTTTAACTGCACCAATAGTGCACCAAATGCTAATGACGAGATGAATATGGTGTACGCATGATGTTTCTAAGTTTTATGTATAAATCTTTTTTATTAGTTCTTAAAGCATACACATAATACCAATCGTTTCAAGAAAAAATTTGTTCAGATCATTTTGGCTGTTATGGAGGGTAAGATTGCAAATTAGCTCTTAACAGGTTTGTAACCATAATAGTGAGAAAACGGTTGTGATTATTATATCGGTCGTGAGAGATGAAGTGTAGACCAATTTGGATTGTGCACCACAATCCCATCTGTAGTTTACTGTTTAATCATTGTATGATTAAATCAATGCATCTGTTTGCGCTCTACCTATTTGATAGTTTCTCCGTGTGGTCAGTAGGAAACTCAATCTATCGTCAAAATGTGACAAAAGTTTTTCGGACTAGTTTTCTCTCATTTTTGTTGACATATATTATGCACACGAACACCTTACGCTTTTCGTCCTGATTTATAGGTCGATGAAACTTTTTTACCCAATAAATAGTCAATATACATTCGAGGTGTCATAAAATGACTTTTCTAAACGAACAGAAACGTCTCCCACTGTATAAATTAATGAAGCCTTTTCTTCCATAATGTCGAAAATTGTGACAAGAGTGCAAAAATACTTAATAATATTATTATGACCTACTTTCTTTTTTGACGATTCAAGAAAACGTGTGCCCAAAGAATGAATGGAATATTTTATATTCAGAAAGATCCTTCACAAGTTGCTGCCAAACCATATTCCCATGGTAGTCATTGTGAATATCTTTTTTTTGTTTCAAGTTATCTTTGCATTTTTATAGACAGTATAAACAAGTTGTTGAAATACCAAAGCTTTTTCCCTAATGCAGTAATAAAACCTTGAATAAATTCCCTCTGCGTTGTCGAAATGTAAAACTGGAGTGTATTCGTGAAACTCGTTACATTTCAACACTGCTCGCTTGTTTCTACGGCCATAGGCAGCAGACGCATGGTGAATAGATTATTCGGCTGAGCGGTTGTGATTGAACATCGTGTTCATCAGATCCGGAAAAAATATTTTATAGTCTCGAATGATAGTAATATAATTTTAAGAAAGTTGCACTTCGAATGCGCCCTTCTGAAGTTGTGACAAGATCGCAAATACTCAAGATTGCATTTTAAAAAGCTACTTTCCTTTTTGTAGATGCAAAAAACGTGGGCGATCGATATAGATAAATATTGTATGCTGATTTGAGAACCCTTTGTGAGTTGTGTGACATATAATGTATCAGAAGACATATTATTAATGTGTACATCCGTGGTAAGCGAAATGAATATCAAAACGGATCGTTCTTTTTATAGGAAGTACACTTTGAATTCTAGATCAAAAGGTTTTTTTAATTCGAAAAACTTTAAACCCTGTGGTGTTTTAAAAAAATTTCAATAAATGTCTTACCCTTTGTCAGTCTTGAATAGTATGCATGTATTCGAAAAACTTGAAATGACAGGTTAACAAGTGGAGCCCAGTAAACATGCACTCGTTAAATAATAATAACCAATTTCGCATACACCTCCCGTTGCACCTATAAGAAATGTTGCTTTCCTTTAACTTTAGCATTTCTGATAAGAGAATATTAAATTTTTTAGTAGACACTTATTTTACTACATCCGATTAACCTTAATGACCTTTCTTGCTATTAATTAAATTTTACTCTACCAAATGCCGTTATGACGTGTAAATAAGTTGTTGACACTTTCATCTTTTCCTTCGGCACGTGACATCCTTTCGGTCAACACAACTCAAAAAACATTAATCATACCGAGAATCGATATAAACTATTCATTAGTTAGGTTATACTACTCCACAACAATTTAACAGCCATGAGAAAATGAAAAGTGAACAAGGCCGCAAATATACGGAGAGGAAGGCACCGAAGTTAAAGAGACTTTACGTATCAGAGACCAGAGGTCAGATAGTGGAATTTGTTGGCATTAATTTTCAAAGATGTGTGAAGGATTGCTTTCTTCTCAATAAATGCATTTCTTTTCACTTTCTGGACGCGAATGTGAAAAGTATGATGGTCGCACTTGATGCAAAATGCAGTGTGACTTTGTACTACATTCACTCACTTTGATCTTCACTGCTTCCGAAATTGTGCAACGCAAAAATACTCCAGCAACTTACTTTTACTTGAACCAAGCTCACTTGCTGTGGAGGTCCGTGAGATTTGTGAAGTAACATCCGAGCATTTCGTCGTATGGCGCGGTAGCAAGTTATTCAAAGGAGAGCAGTAAATGAAGCTGTTCTTCTCGGAACTGTAATATATATTTTTCTAAATGCAATTGTCCTTATTGAATACGTTTCCAAAAGTGTATACCTAATTAAATTGTGTCGTTATTCTTAAATGGCAGACTGGTCTCATCTTTCAGCACAATATGTTCAATGAAACTAAAAACTGAGATTGGCGTTAAAGGACAACGTAAGCTTACAAAACGTCGGTCCTATATTTATTGTCTCCTAAAACCGTTACTAATGCATGTCCAGTAAAGTACACTTCAATAATTACAAATACTGAGTACATGTCTTAGCTACCTACCAATACTCTCAGTGTCAGATAAAAATAATTAATCGCAGACAAATCGCCAGTATGAACGGTCACATGGTAAATACTCCAACTGCTACACTCCAGACAGCAGAAAACTACACCAGTAATTACTGACGAAAGGAAACTAATACAAAAACACAAGAGAAATGTAGTAATTGGTTAGTTAATATGATGGCAATCACTATAGAATGTGGTTATTGAAATTCCGAAGAAGAAATAAATAAAAACATACTTTCTTACTGCTTGCGAATATATTCTATGTGATAAGCATATGTTTTATTATTATTTTATTTATTTTTATTTTATTAACGATAAGACACCTGTCCTTTTAGGCAAATCGCCCATAGAACAACGAAATACATAACGTTATTATCAGTTGGATTCTTGGTTAATAATAAGTTTCAGAATTATTATACTGAAGTTGCGCTTGCACAAGAAGCACTTGTGCAATTATGCACTTTTTTATATATATATCGACTGGAATAAATATAGATTAATATTATATTATAAAATGAACAATAGAAAATAATTGTTTAAAATTGAGTTATTCAGACATTAAGATACATTACAGATACATTAAGATTAGGATTTTTACTTCCGAATTATGATAATGAAATTATTATTTTATTTTGGAGTAAGATAGATATGGTGACTATAGTTTGCTTTTTTGCTTAGACATAACGATAAGGTTATCTTAAAACTAAACTACTGTTTTAATAATAGAAGAACATTAAAAGTATGAACTATACGATATCTTTGGATATACGAATTGATGGAATATTGAAGGCACTCAATACACTCATTATAACCATACATATACATATAATATATAACATATGTTTTATTATATTTCTTATAAGTTCCTGAAGGCAACGAATATTCGTAATCATTGTAAGCAAAAATTTATCCAGGTCGTTTTGGCCGTTACGGACGGAGAAATTTCAAATTCAATCTTTACCGGTATATAACCATAACAATGAGAAAATTCGAATGATTCTTACTTAGGTTGCGAGATACAATGTGTAGATCAATTTGAATACTGCACTACGTATTACCTTCAACAGTTTAATACTTATTCATTTTCGCTCTGATATCCAATTTAACAACAATACCTACATGTTATTTATGCGGTGTGGCCGCTAGGAAACAAAGCCTGTCGTCCAAATGTGACAAAAGTTTTTTCAAACTCGTTTTCTCTACGTAATGTTTATGTATGTGTTTGAAAGAGATTTAAGCATGAACGGAAAAAGACATCAACGACACTTACGCTACATGGTTGCTTTTGACGACGATGGATTTATCGCCTGGGAAAATTTACAGGAACCATCATTTGTCAATATTGGTACAGATCCTGTTTAGCTCTTTTCCTGGCTCAGAAAGGTTGAATTACTAAAAATAGTGACAAGTTGCTACAAATATGTTGTCTTCACGCTGAAAAAAGGAACGTAAAAACCGTTAAATAAACTCACTTTAATTTCTTTGCTATTAAAAATCATGAATTCTTAGCGGAGCCGTCACATTCATTCTCTAAATAATGTTGCTAGAAGAATAGAAGCAGAGACATACTTAATAGGAGCTCAAGGATATCAAAAAAATCGGAGCACGCCTTCGATGCATGTGTCAAGAATTTTCATTAGATTTTTTTCCGCCGTTGATATACTACTTGCCAACCTTGAATTCAAGCCAACATCGACTTTCCCTGAATCCCCATATGCGCCAGTTGTCATTCAATAATGTATGCTATTGTTTTACAAATGGTTTACAAGTGGATAGCGAAACAAAAACTTGTACGTTTTCAATAACGCCTGATATATATCTCCTTATTATTAATACGAATGAGTCCTAATGGCACTGTTATATTCAGCCCATCAATAAATTTGACGACTCATGAAATAATAAATTCTAAATAAACAGAAACAGACCCGTCTTACTCATATCTAATTTAATCACGTATTTCCTTCCATATTGTCGGAAATAGTGACAAGGGTTCAAAAATACTTAATATTATTATTGTGCAGACTTTCTTTTTTGATGATTCAAGTAAATGTGTTAACAAAGTATAGTGGACTATTCTATATTCGTTTCACGGTTCTTCAAAAGATGTCTGCAAAAACATATTCCCATGGTAGCTTTCCCACAAAATCGAATCACACTTAAAAAAGTACGGCTCTGTGTATAAAGTTTTCATTGCGTTTTTATATGCGCCAAAAGGAATAATTTGTAAAATTTCACGTTATATTTCGACGATGTATGCTTGCTTTTGTAACTAAAAGTATTTACGTATGGTGAATAGATAATTCTTCTCCGCATGTAGGGCTGAGCATGGTCTTTTGACATGTCACAAAAATAATTAGGATAGCGACAACCCCCGTTTATTATTTGGCAAATTGGAAAAAACCACTTTACTTTTTGAAGATTTCAAAAACGTGGGTGTTGCACAGATTTAAATATTTTATGCTCATTTCGCGACCCTTCGCGAGTTGCTTGCGCAGGCGCTTTCCTCAAGACACTTTCTGAGATATTGAATGGAATATTAAAACAGGTCCACGTTTTATAAGAAGTGCATTTGGCATTCTAGATCAAACGGGTTTTGAATTCAGGAAGTTTCGTTATCGATGTTTCAACAACAAAGTTCAGTAAATGTCTTGCCCTTTGTCACACCCAGAAGTTTGCATGCGTTTATTCGCGAAACTTATTATAATGCCATTTTAACAAATGGTCCCCATTGAGAAAAGAGTTGTTAATTATAATGGTTTTCCCACACCTCTTACGTACGCCTTTAAGAAATTGTTCACCTTCCTTTTATGTTTTTTAGCACTCGATCTTAACTCAATCCTTTCTTGTGGTAAAACTTGCAACACCAATTCACAAATCTTAATGATGCCACCCAGAAAGATACCAAACGCCTAAATCTACCTTAGCCTTAGAACTTGTAAAATCGATTTTCACCAAATATCTGAGATATATAACAACGACACGCTAGCAACTGCTGCAAAACGTGCAACCTTAACATACAAAGATCCAATGTAACAAAATCAATCAAAAAAGGTGAGGATTCCTGCACCTGGTGAAAAATACATTACAGTCAGACTCTCTCACATTTTCCATCTCCCATAGAGCCTCTTCATTTACTAAATTACAAGTGCTGGTGTTCTTTCGACATGAAATGCTGATAAAATAAAATAAAGGTGCCTGGAAACTTTTTTGACAACTACCTCCCATAAAGACGGTAACCTCTACTCCTCCTATTAGATAAATTTCACACTACCAGACACCGATATGTGGTCTTAGCTATTCCAGTTTTTGATCTGTGCACGTGGCATTTTTTTCTGTCAACACAATTCATCAAATATTCATTCCGAGAATGATTATAAACTTTCCCTAACAAGGCACCAATTTTTGGAGCCCTGACAAAAGTTTGAATGCGTAAGGCTGTCACAAGGATTGTGAGCACGGCTCTGACGCTTATTAGGTTCAAGCGAGGAGACAGCCTAATTTTTCCCTGGCCCTATGTTTTAGGGATGTGTATAGGCTTTCTTTCTTCTCAATTCCTTCTAAACTCATTTGTTCTCTTGCATTTTGCAACTTTTTATAGTTTCTAGGCTTTTCACAAATATGTTACGTCAGAGCATAAAAAATGTACAGCGTAGATGAATTTGAAGACAGGTCTGAAGACAAAATTAAATTAGCATAGAATTTACATTCATTTTAAAAAAGTGCCTCTAAAATTGATAACAAGCGTAATTAAATTGCTCCTTACATGTAGTGAGTTAAGCTTATGAATACATTTTTTGTTACGCGTGTTCTATATAATCAAATTTTTCACCCAAAATTATGTTTTACATTGCTATTTAACGAAAAGTTTTCTTAACACTTTTAGATTGTATGTGTCTGCAGGAGTCGAAGATAACAACAATTTCAGTAAAAAAACCGTATATCCATGAATGGCTTTGCTCACTTCAGTACGTTATTGCGATCATCGAGTTTCCACGTGGCCTGAATGTATAAATTCCGGCACGATTATATACCATCCATTTAACCACCATTTTAAACACTCTTTCTCACTGTTGCACACAAACCTTGCCTGGAGTAATCTATATTTTAATAATTTCAGAATGTGGTGAGAACCAACCGGATTGGCGTTTAACATGGCCATAAGGTAAGTCAACCAATCATGGCTTCAATCATGTTCCATGTGCCCTTGTGTACCTTCTGTCTCGTCAGAATCTGCATTGAATGTTTTGCTGCTTTGAACAAGCATGAAGGCTATTTCACTTGAGTCGCGACAAGTGTCTGTATGTGGAAAACATGAGATGACTTTTTGCTTCATTCTGTCAACCCCTTCAAAACTGTCTATGTTGGCATCTTTTCATTTGATCCTTCAGAGAAACTCGATAACATATAAAAGACCGTCTCCACTTTTTGCGACAAGTTATCATTGTTTGCTAAATCAAAAGGTATTTTCCTTGAAATGCTTGAAATGATACACGCTTCCATGCAAGATGGCAGAAGCAAATTCAATAAATGTCCGTTCTACTGTATAATCAAAGGAATTTTATGTGCATAGGTTGGTTGCCGTTCTACTGACTGTGTAGCATGCTTGCTAGTTTCAGACTGACCGCCCAGAGCGTGAACTGGAAAGCCTTACCGCAGACGTTATTAAAATATGGAAATTGACCAACCTAATGAGAGAACAAAATGGTCTGTAGCGATATCGTCGCAGTTTCCATTTTCGTGTTGTTTTATTGTACAAATGTACAACGGTATATAAATGTATTCTCCATATAAACTTTTATGACGTTTTGTAATTAGGTTAATCATACATTATGAAGTTTTTGCACGAATGTTTGACATGTATCATATAACACATTAAGAACAGCACACTGCCGCAACTTGGAATTATATTTTTGGTGCTGATATAAGCACAAAACTAACTTTGTATCTTTGTCATGGAAACAATTTACTTACTTCTAGTTTTGGGGAATGCAACTACACAGCATCACTATTGAATGGGGTTTGAAATGAACAAAAACAAGTTCCGTTGCAAAAGCATTCTTGCTTCTTCTTACAAAACCTAAAACATTTAAAAGTTTGATGTTGAATTTCTCTACACTGAAAATGGCACAGAAGCTACGAGTAAAGCAACGGATAAATTCCATTGGCTAAATACAAATTACTTGCTTTGTTTGCAGCAACCCAAAAGGAAACTATCACAAGTCAAGATTTCGCAAACTTCTCAAGTTGAAACACAAATTTGATTTACTTAATGAATATAAAAGGAATGTTGAGAACAGAGCAGCCATTTACCTTGTCAACATATCCTTTGAGACTGCTTAGTTCTTTGTACTAAAATCAAGGTAACCGCAGTGAGTGGAAAATGCTAAAAGGAGCGCATGTACATGTGTGTGGTCTGATGAGATAAACAAACTGGCTGTTTGTTTAACCTGTACAATTATTTATTTGACATGATCAATCCTTAGTTTCTCGGTCAAATTGAACGAAGCCATGAGAATACATAAACATCACAGTAAACCAGTACAAACATTGTACACTGAGGCAACCTAACATCAAAGCAAACTTTCAACAGACTTTCCGGAATAACGCGTGGGATTAAATTTATATTTTTGAGCGTAAACATATATGCATTTAATGTTGTTTTGATCAATAATTGAATAGCTGTCTTCAGATTTCGTGTCATTAAGCTCTCTCTTTGTTTGTGTAACAGACGTAAGAGAGCCAACTGGAATACATAACACGACCTACTAAGATTATTACAATGGCACAATGACATATCGACTTTTACCATAAATCATCCAGTAATGGCAGACATCATTACCGCGTCTAATTTAACAAAACATTGACAGAGACTGGGGAAAGGTCAAGGGCGTAACGATTTTCCGTTACGCCACTGTATAATACAACGTAAGGGATATTGAAAGCACATTAGCGAACATATTGATTACAGTAAGTATTTACAGATAAGGGTTGTCCGGTTGCTATTACGACATTTTGTGCCCCTCAGTAACTCAAAACTGAAAAGACTAGTGCCGATGGGGGTTATATTTTCAGAATCTACATACCTTAAGGTACAAAAGGATATGCTGCTTCAGATTCTTGAATGCCACGGTACCATATTTTTTGGATCTTCTTTGCTGCGGTATCCATCACTGCTTTTCCCGACTCATTAGCAACTTTCTTGCTGATATTTGTCCAGAGAGTTTTGAATCCTCTCAAAGTCTTCGGTGCATTTGGTCGATTGGAGTACTCCGACTTGCATAATGCCCAGAATCTTTCAATTCCTCTCGCTTGCGGCACATTGGGGGCATTCTTAATTTTTTGGTACAAATTCAACATTTTCTTCACTTAGGCACTCTGTCACTTTATTGGTGTAGAGCGCAGTTGTCATGTCGGGCTAGAACAAAACTTTATCACGCTTTTGATGCTGATCAATAAAGCATAACAATCGCGCCTTGACAGATTCCTCCAGGCAGACGTCGCCGTTGATTGTGTCCTCCGAACTGAACGGTTCCGATGCATTCCCAAATTGCCAACCGCTTACCAAACCAGACTTTTTTTGGGGGAACTTAGCTTTAGGCTTCACTTTATCGTCGTACGACACTTTTTAGGGTCAACGGCGTGAAAAATTTCCTTCCGGGCACATCTCGAGGGTCCCATGGGACATAAGCTTCATCGTCAATTAGTAACACTTTACGTAATTGTTTTTGTACGCACACCTCCGTCCACTTTTTGCGTATTCTTCCTGGTTTTTGGCGTACTTTGCGGCAACTTGCTTATTGTAGGATTTAATGCCCAGTTTCTTAGCTTTAATATGCTGTAAAGTACTTTTCTTGATAGTAAGTTTTTTGCGCAGACTGAAATAGATGGATTTTTTTCAAACGTTTTCAAAATTCGGTTTCCCATTGCAGGGGTGTCCCCGATAGGCAGTCCACCTATATTTTGGTCGTAGTTAGTTTTTTTGTAACTAAATACGTATTTATGATATTGTATATAGGATCCTGTTGTTTGTCTTCGCTGGTAAAATGTTTCACGGCATTGACGTTTGACATTTGAGCAACATTTTCGAAATAGGAAATCACACGTTTTTGAAACGCTTCGTTAGCGGCGGTACTCGTCGTGATAAAAGTGAAAAATGAAAATGAAAAAGCACAGGGACGTAGCTAAAGACCTCGGGAATCAGGAAAAATCCTGTTCTTTCCATTATCTTATCTCCAGGATTTGTTATCTTTTATGCAAAAATGTCGTAATATCAACCGGACAACCTTTAAGAGGTTTGTTAGCAGACTATGTTTTGTTCCAAGTGAAGAGACACTTGAGCACTCTATTATCAAAGGAGAGCTATATGCTAAGTACCAAAAAATCAAAACACTTGTCGATCCACATTACGCGATTATTTAATGTCGCTTCTAAATGTAAAATATCTCTGATAATCCTAGAAAGTATATCATTCAAGTCACTATCCCATTCAACTCGACAGGAGTCATTCCCGTAAGCAAAAAGTAACTCTTTTACTCTCGGGAATTGATATTTGAGAGCTTTTATCTAGGCCCATATTTCGTCAATGTAAAGCAGCATAATGGCTTATTATATAACATTGTTAACAAGTTGCTTGAACGCCTACATAATTTTCCATATCGTTCAAAACCATTGGGCCAATAACCTTTAAAATACGCATGCTGGCTGTTTGTTTACATGACACTTCTACCAATGTTGGTGGAAAAATAGATTTAAATTGTACTTACAGAAATGACATTTGATCATATTTTGAATATATATTATTGCCGATTGGCTCACATATCATGTGATGTATTTTTGAAAGTTCAGAAACTAAGCGTAAGCGTTGCATATGCAATAATACAAATTGCGGTTGGCATTGAAAGAAGACGGGATCGGGTTCCAGAACTACAACTGTCAGTATCAAGACAATCAGATTATTTTACCTCGCTAAAACTACCGCATACCGCTGAACATCTGATCTTTAGTTACAAATACATTAAAAATTGGAAGACTTCCATTTAAGGTCGCTAAAGACAATTTACCGTCATTATATGAATGTGGGATTGTGAGAATACTCTGTGTCGTAAAAATGACATAGGTTCAATTTTAAATGTGATTGGAGAATGATTTACATACCGTAATAATAAGAGTAGAAAGGAATGTTGGGAAAGGCACACATCTAACAATTCCTTTGCGACAAAATGCACTTTGTAATCATTTGAACTACAATCAAGGCAACCGCAATTAACGTGAAAGCCTATGTGTTATTCCATACTGCTTCGCAAACAGTAATGTAAACTAGATCTTAAACGCTTCCGCCAATTCCGTTCGCTTCTTGCTTCAATGTCGAAACAAAACAACAACAAAGGATGATCATATCATTTGAAACAAAATGCAATGTGAGTTTACTCTGTTTTTGCTCACTTTGCGCCGCACTGCTTCCGAAGTTACGCAATGCACACATTTTCTAATAGCATATTTTGCTCTCAGGCAATATCACTTGCTGTAGAGTTTGGTGAGATTTCTTCAGTACCATCCGTGCAGTTCGTCCGAGTGCACGGCTGCAAGCTGTACAAAAGAGAGTAGCCAAGAAAACTCTCCTTCTCTTTCCACTGGAATTTCACCTCCTCGGATGGTGAGCTTTGGTTTGTAACAATTTGGCATTTATTCACGTTCAAAAACAATCTGCCCGCAATGGGAGCAATATAAATGGTTAAATCAAAACAGCATTTATAATTCCCAATTAAAATGTTAGTTAGACAAATGTGACTAATTCAAATTAACAACTTGTCATTATTGTTACAGTGGAGTGTGATTTCATCTAAGGGATTTCGATCAAAGTGCGTAACGAAAATTAAAACTGAGAATGGCGTTAAAAGACAACGTAAACTTTCAAAACTTCTCCAAAACGTTTCCAATAAATCATGTGAATGTTTTGGAGATAGACATACTATCAAAAAGGTTTTTTCCGCCTGGACAGCAGCACCAATTATGAGTTTATTTATAAGACATTATCTACACAGGAACAATCCGTGAAGATGCATATCTATCTATATATTGATTATTTTGGAATTTGGTTAGAAGCAACCATATGTTATTTACCAGTAACAAATGATTGTTGCGGGAGTTTTTGCGAATTTTGTATCACGTGGGCAAATTCGCATATAAAAGTAAACGGGCGACTACAATAAACGTAAATTGGATGATATATGACTGCTATTACCGCAGCAATAATAAAGCAATTGAACACATGTCAAGACAGATTTTATTTAATATTATTACTAAGCTTACTCCAAGTATTTTGAACTTGACGATCGCTTTCCACTCGTAACAAAAAACAATTTCTGACACCTACTGATTTATTATTTTCTTTAGTTAAAAGGAATAAGTTTATGTTATAAACACGTCCGTTTTTTTCATTTGCTGAATACTTTTTCATGATGATGATGATGTTCACATTGATTATGATAGCAATCACAAATGAATGCGGCTATTGGAAATTCGAAGAAGAGATAACTAATAAAATAGCCCGTTAAGTAAAAGCCTATTTCAAATCATTTTAAACAACAATTTGTCGACGGAACTTTGTTTGTTATGGATGGTAAAATTTAAAATTAAATCTTCACCGAAGCTCTGATGATTATTATGTAGGAATGGAGATACAACGCAACGGGCAGATTGATATTGATACTGCACCATATTACCTTCAGCAGTTTTCTATTTATTCATTTCACCCTAAACTGAACCAGGAAAAAAATCTACTTATTAGTTATTTCATGTGACCGCTAGGAAACAAAATCTATCGTCCAAATCTGACAAAGGGATTTCAGACCTGTTTTGTGTCCTTAATATTTATGTGATTTGTGAGAGATTTAAGCATTAACGGAAGAAGTCATCAACGACACTATCGCTTTAAGGAAGCAACACAAGATATTTATAATGTGCTGAAAGTTTACTTTTGGAGAAGATGGATGTGTCGAGAGGGAAAGCTGTAAAATTCTGTACTTGTTTTGACTGATAAAAGTCTAAAAAGCCATCAAATAGCATTCATAAACTTGGTAATAAATTTTAACAACACTCTTTAAATGTAAACTGTATTCCTTTCATCCTGATTTATAGTGCAATAAAATCTACAGGGAAATTGAACAGTAATCTAGGCTTCCGTTCACCTCAGCAGTTTTACTTTGCGCTTGATGCAGCTGCTGCATTATGCAATGCATACATAATTCAGTATTCATTCAATGTCTATAAGGCGAAGCGGGCCACATCCTCTGGATCCGTGTAGAAACAACAAATTATATATTGTATTGCAAATTGTAGGTACTAACCCGGAAATCGAGCTTGGGCAGAATATTCATACCTGTATACCCGAATACCTACATTCTAAAACGAAAGAAACAATATAGTTACGTTTCAATTTATTGCAAACTAACTGATTACTCTAGAGGCAACACTTATTTCTCCCCATCATTTCCCCAATGCTCCAGTTGTCTGTTAAGTATGCATGCAGGTATATTTTACGAGGAACACAATGTTCGGTTTTAATGGATGGTATATAAGGAAGGTAAAAAAAGTCGTTTTAATTTCCTTGTTATTAAAAACTAGGACGGGTGTAAACCCGAATTAAGAAACTACCGGAAGCACGTTGTATGTGAAACTACGATCAATTTCCGAAACAATATATTTTGACCCTTCGTGACCCCGTGACCCGAGAGGGTAAAGGAGCAACCACTCCGACATTTGGTCAAATTGACCCATGGTGTGGTAACAAAAAATGATCAGCTAAAAATTCGCTATCAGATAAGCGAATAAATTTTTTTCCCCATAAGGATGTATGGGGGGTCGTACCCCCACCATTCCCCCGGGGGAATGGTGGGGCCTGGAAGCCCAAAATCAATACCGAATTTTCTCATGACCTGAGGTACCTCTATGCCAAGTTTGAACCAAATCGGTCAATGTTAACAAAAGTTATAGTGTTTACAGACTTACGGACACACAGACACACAGACAAACAGATCAATCGCAACTAGGACGGGTGTAAACCCGAAATACAAAACTACCGGAAGCGCGATTTAAGTGAAATTGAGAAATGTGACAGTTAGTTCAACTTTCCAAACACAAATCTTGATTTTTTCTATCAATTTCCGAAATAATATATTTTGACCCTTTGTTGACCCCAGGGTCAATGGTCAAAGTTGGCCGAATTGACCACTAGTGCCGTGAGAAAAAATGATCAGCATAAAATTCTCTATAAGATAAGCATATAACATTTTTTTGCCATAAGGATGCATTGTAACCTCATCCCCCACCATACCCGTGGGGTTGACCCCCGGAGGCCCAAAATCAATACCGAATTTTCTCATGACCTGGGGTACCTCTATGCCAAGTTTGAACCAAATCGGTCAATGATAACAAAAGTTATAGTGTTTACAGACTTACGGACACACAGACACACAGACAGACAAACAGAACAATCGCAATAACTACCTTTATAAGCATTTCATGCTTCCGGTAGTTAATAACTGCCTTTATAAGCATTTCATGCTTCCGGTAGTTAATAACTGCCTTTATAAGCATTTCATGCTTCCGGTAGTTAATAACTACCTTTATAAGCATTTCATGCTTCCGGTAGTTAATAATGAATTCTTAGCGGAGCCGTCACATTCATTCTGTAAATAATGTCGCTAGAAGAATAGAAGCAGAGACATACTTAGTAGGAACAGGTTTCAAGAATGCATCATTTTAATATAATTTGCTAAAGGCAATATGTAAATTTGACATAATTCATGAAACTCGTTACGTTTCAACGATGTTTTCTTGCTTCTGGAACAACATGCAACAAATACATGATGAATAGATAATTGATTCATTCGATAATAGATTCGAGAAAAGAGTATCCTGTTTGTCAGAGAAGTAAACATATTTTTATAGTCTCGAATGTTGCAGATGTGCAGCAAGTTGCCATACTTGTATAGCAGTGTACCAAAAAGTGGGCAAATGTATTTAAACTTGACAGCAAGACGTATACACCTTTAACATACATAAATTCGTAAATAAAAGCCGCGAAGTCGAGTTTTTGAACTTTCCAATAGTATCACAAAATTCAAAAAGGTACGGTTTCAATGCGACCTTCTCAAGTTGTGACAAAAGTACAAATACTGAATAATATTTTTGGAGAAACCACTTTCCGTTCTGAAGATGCAAAAAACGTTGGCATTCGATAGATTTAAATATTTTATGCTGACTTCTGGACCCTATACGAGTTGTATGCTAAGGCAGTTTCGTGAGATATTGAATCGAATATAGAAATGTGTCTTCTTTTTAGTAGAAGTGCACTTCGCATTCTACATCGAAAAGTGTTTTAAATTGAAGAACTTTTCGCCAAACAGATGATCTTCTAGCAAAGTTCAATACATGTCTTGCCCTTTGTCATAACCTAAAGTTTGCATGCATTTATTCGCGGAACTTATTATGCCAGGTTAACAAATGGCCCCCGTTGAAAATAGAGTTGCTAATTGTAATGATAACTTCTCTACACACTTCTCACGTGCACCTTTAAGAAATTCTACTGTCCTTTAACTTTAGCACTTCATCATACGTATTCATAAAGTTTACTTTTACTGACCAATTTTAGTGCCCTAAAAATAGCAAAATCGATTTAGATGTGTTGTGCTGATAAGGGGAAATTAATTGTGCTTGCGAAACTTATTAGACTATTGCATTCCATTAATGGTAACGTCTACTCTTCGGATTAATTAAATTTGACTCTATCAGACGTCTTCATGTCGAGGTAATGGATTGTTGAATATTGCATTTTTTCTGCACGTGGCATTTTTTTCTGTCAACACAACTCAACAAAAATTCATTCTGAGAAACAGTATAAACTTTTCACTAACTAGCTTAGGCGACACAACACCAATTTTGCTGCCATGACAAGTTTCAATGGTTTAGGCTGTCACAAGAATGGAGAGGAAGGTTATGACGCTGATTAAATTTTCCCAACCATGGTTTGTCTGATATGTGTAAGGCTTGCATTCGTCTTAATGGATGCATTTCTCTACTTTTCAGACCTTTTAGTTGCGTCAAAGAATATAAAATGTACAGTCTGGATGAATTTGAGGATGGGTCTGAAGACAAAATTAAATTAGTCACGCCTTTACCCATCATTTTTGAAAGTTTCCTCCGGAATCGATAATTAGAATTGCTCCTAACTTTAGTGAGTTAATGTAACGAATACATTTGTATTCCATGTGTTTTAGATAACTAAATTTATAACATAAAATTTCTGTTCTACAGCAACAATTAAAGTAGCGTTTTCCGTAACTCTTTAAGTTTTTATGTGTCTGACAGAGATGTAGATAAAAACCATTTCAATCGACGTCAGAAAAGAGAAGAGAAAATTGCATCTCCTTTGGTCACTTTACTACGTTATCATCGAGTCTCATCATGTGTTGAATTTATAAATGCCATCACTATAATATACCGAGGATACACATGTGCCTGCAATGCATAAGATCTCACGATAGGATAATATCACATTTGTACGAACCTACCAAATAACAACTTCATATCAAACAACTTTAGGGATAACAGACATAAGGGATAGATATATTGGGATTCCATATTTCGTTGAGCAGTTTTCTATTTATTAATTTTACAAATACGACATCCAAGTCAAAGCACCTTCTTATTAGTTTTTATGTGTGACCAGAAGGAAGCAAAATCTTTCGTCAAAATGTTACAAAAGTTGTTCAGACTACTTTTCTCTCGTTTATGTTGACCTACACTACTGGTGATTTGTGAGAGATTTTAGCATGGATGAAAGAAGACATCATCGATTCATACACTTCAAAGAAACAACACAAGATGTTTATAACTAACTACAAGTTTAATTTTGAAGAAGATGGATTTATCGCCATGGTATTGTCACATTAGTTATTTACCAAAATTAGTACATGTGTTGTTGTTTAGCTCTTTGACTTGCTAATAAATGTTGAATTATTAAAAGTGGTAACAAGTAGCCACAAGTGTGATCTTGATGCCAACAGTTCAGGTCCAGATGTGACAAAATACAACGCGATTTGTGTATCTGATTACCTTCCATCTTGTAGCTTGGGATATTTATACCGTTCTCCGTATTACACTGCTCCGCGTTCACCAATGCATCCAGCGTTCTACAATAAGCAACTATTGGCTCCCGTGTGAACAATTGTAAAAGCTAGGAAATTTTGCACTTGTTTCTTCTATTGAAACTCCTCTTGATGTTTTTGGAGCTCTTTTGAAAGAAACGCAGCGATGCGAGTAGAAAATTTTGTGAATTATTAGGTTGGGATCTGAGGGATAACGGTAGATTTCAACGAACAATTAAGATTTGGAGACAATAAAAGTAAGATTATTGCGTATGCTGGCAAATTTCAGGGGGGGGGGACAGAGACACGTCTGTCCCCCGCTTGCTAAATCCTGTGGGGGATTTATCCCTCACGTTCCCCACGGTTCAACAACAAGTGAGCCTTTCTGAATGCATTGTTTGGTAGCAAGTTATCTTTGCATTTTCATACACAACATCAAAAGGTTGTTGAAATAACGAAGCTTTTTTCCCTGATGCTGCAATAAAAAAATGAATAAAAATGTTCGCTACTTGGTAGAAATTTTCCTTTACAGTTTTTCTAAACTTTCTTTGACATGTCGCCGCAGCAATTGTGATAGCACATATGTTCCCATTGTTAACAGGTATATAGTCTGTTTGGAAATTCATGTTAACAAATGTTTCCTTTCTGTATAGTAATTTAATGCTTTATTCATGATGAACGCAGGAACAATGCATACATATATATCTTCCAAGTTAACATACATGGTAACAAATGGTCATCATTGAAAAATAGAGCTGTTAATAGTAATGATCACTTGCCCATACTTCTCACGAGCACCTTTAAGAAATTGTGTGTATTCGTTTAACTTTAACACTTCATCATCAATCAATCTGATGCAACACAGGAATATTCCAAAAAACTAGATCACCTGAAGTTCAAAACTTTTGAAATGGATTTCCGGTAAGTAGCTAAGGTATATACATATCTACGGCACATTAGCAAATGCTGCAAAATGTACTAGCTATACTTCCAAAATCCCAATGTGAAGTCATTAATCGGAAAAGTTTAGGATCCCTTCACCTGGCTAAAAATAAGTTACCGTCAGACTCTCTTGTATTCTCCTTCTCCCACATACTTTACTCTCAAGCTACATCACTTGGTGTGGAGCTTGGTGAGATTTCTTCAGTGTCATCCGTGCAGTTCGTCCGAGCACACGACTGCTAGTTGTGCAAAGCGAAGGTGGGGCAAGAAAGCTCTCCTTCCCTGCATTGTAACATCTACTTGCTATCTTTAATGAATAGCTTTCCCAATGTTGTATACCATTCACTTGTTCTGAATTTACTTGGGTTTACAAAACTTAATTCTGAGTGCATCTCGCTTTCATTATAACATAGAAACTAGAGACTATTAATATAGCTCGGACGTCTTCTTGAATATGATTAAATAATCAGAAGAGGGAGAGTGCAAAACGTTATGACATTTCAGCACCGTGCACGATGCGCTTTAGCGTTTTGTCCTTTTGTTGAGTGATTTGTCTTTTATTCACGTTTAAAAACAATTTCCCGTAATGGTAGCAAAAGGTGGTTTGATTCAAACTGCATTTAATTTTATAATTAAAATGTAGCCAAATGTGTCTAATTCAAATTAGGAATTTGGCATTATTGTCAGACTGTAGACTGGTTTCATCTGAAGCATTTCCATCAATGTACTCTTAACGAAAATTAAAACTGGGAATGGCGACAGAGGACATGGTAAACTTTCAACACTTGTTGTTAGAGTTTTACTTGCTTCGGTTTTTACTTTTTCTCAAAATCGTCAGCAATAAGTCAGGTCCGTGTTTTGGAAAGACATACATCACCAAAATTGTTTTTTTTCTTCTGCACAGACGTACCAATTACGGGTTCATTTATAAAACATTATTTACATAGACGATATCTACAACTTAATTGTATTGGAATGTGGTTAGAAGAAACGACATTGGCGTTCAACGTAAACAGAAGATAAGTCATCGAATGTTCAGTTCAATGTCAGGCCATGCATTTGATTCTAAAATCTCCTCTGACGTCACAATCTGCAGTGAAAGTCGTGCTGCATGCTTTCCCCGTGCATCTGAAATTAGTGACTGGAAATATAATCTATCAGTACATGCTATGCTCATGCTCAGTAATATGCTATTTACCAGTCATAAATTTTTTGTTGTGGAAGTTTTTGCGAATTTTGAATTACGTGGGCAAATCCGCATATAAAAGTGAACGGGCGACTACAGCAAAAGTAAATTGGATGATATATGACTGCTGTTACAGCAGCAACAATACCTGAGTACATGCAATGTCAAGCCAGATTTTATTAAAATGATTACCATGCTAACTCCAAGTACTCTGAACTTTACGTTTGCTTTCCGCTTGTCATAAAAAACAATTTCTGACACCTAATGATTTGCTATATACATCAAAAATAATGGTCAGCAGCTTCTGCAAAATACCAAGCTAATGATAAAGCCGGTTTATTGTGTTGGGAATTCAGAAGACACTATAAATAAACACATATTTTCTTATTTCTTGTGAACATATTCACTGTAATAAGTAAAGTTTGATTATTTTTTCTTATTAGTTTTAAAGTAAATGCATATTTGCAATCCTTTTAAGCAACAATTATCGAGGTCACTTTGCCATGGATGATAAAATTTCAAATTAAATCTTTACCGGTTTAAAACCATAAACGTGAGAAAGCTCCGATGATTATTATTTAGGTAGGGCGATACAACGGGCAGACTGATATTAATGCTGCACCATATTACCCTGAGAATTTTTCTTTTTATTCATTTTCTTCCCAAAATGAACCCGGTGATGGTATCTACTTATTAGTTATTTCGTGTGGCGCCTGGCAAACATAGTCTATCGTCCAAATGTGACAAAAGATTTTCAGACTTGTTTTGTCTCCATAATGTTTATGTAATTTGTGAGAGATTTGAATAATCAGCAACGAAAAAGACATCAATGACACTTACGCTTCTAGGAAACAACAAAAGATGTTTACAATGAGCTAAAAGGCTACTTTCAAAGAAGATAGATTTATTGTCGGGGAATATTCACATATGCCATTTATCAAATTAGTACAGGTGTTGGTTACCACTTTTGCTTGTCAAGGAATGATACATTAGTAAAAGTTGTTAGAAGTAGTCACAAATATGATCATGACAACGGTTCAAGTCCAAGGTGCGACAAAATGCAATAGAATACTTTTATGTCAAGCAAGATTATCTCCAGTCGGAGAACTAGGGGATATTTCTTCACTAGCATTACAGCCGCTCTCCCGACCACACCTCTGCAGCTTTTCAATGTTGTGCAATATACAAATCTTGTAAAACGCTGCAAAATTCTGTATTTGTTTTGCCTGAAAAAAGTGTAAAAGTCATCAAGTAACGTTAATAAACTTGGTAATAAATTTTAACAATCCTCTTTAATGTGTTCTGTATTCCTTTCATCCTGATTTATAGGGCACTAAAATCTACAAAGAAATTGAACAGTAACCTCCCGATTACCTCAGTAGGTTTCTTGCCGCTTTATGCAGCTGCTGCATGACGTATTCCTTTCAGTATTCAGTATTCCTTTAATGCATATTTAAGACAACGAGGTCAACTTTCTCTAAAACCGTGTAGAAATAGCAAATTATATATTGTATTTTAAATTGTATGCACTGAACGGTAAATATTGCTTGAATAGAATGTTCAACGCACACCCGAATACCTACGTTCTAAAACGAAAGAAACAACGTAGTTACGATTCAAATTATTTCAAACTAAATGATTACTCTAGAGGCAATACTTATTTCTTCCCATCATTTTCCCAATGCTCTAGTTGTCTTTTAATTATGTATGGAAGCATATTTTACGATTAACACAAAATTTGTTTTTAATGGAAAGATATAAGAAAAGTCACAAAACTCTTGAATAAACTCGTTTTAATTTCCTTGCTAAATATTAAAACCAATGAATTCATAGCGGAGCCGTCACATTCATTCTGTAAATAATGTTTCTAGAAGAATATAAGCAGAGACATATTTAATAGGAGGCACTTCTACATTTATTCCATAAATAATTTGACGACTCGTTAAATAAAAAAATCTCAGTAAACAAACCCGTCTGACTCGTAAATTATTCAATCAAGTATTTCCTTCCATAAAGTCGAAAATTGTGTCAAGAGTTCAAAAATATCTAATATTATTATTGTGATCTATTTTCGTTTTTGATGTCTCAAAAAAACATCTGCGCACAATATGTGGAATATTCTAAACATGTTCGTTTAACGGTACATTACAAGTTGTCTGAGAAAGCACAGTCCCATGGGAGCCTTTCTACAAAATCGTATCTCGCATAAAAAGTATGGCTTTTGGAGAAACTTTTCATTGCATTTTAATATGCATCTAAAGGCAATATGTAAAACTTGACATAATTCGTGAAACTCGTTACGTTTCAACGATGTTTGCTTGCTTCTGGAACAACATGCAGCAAACGTATAATGAATAGATAATTGATTCATTCGATAACAGATTCGAGAAAAGAGTATCCTGTTCGTCAGAGAAGTAAACATATTTTTATAGTCTCGAATGTTGCAGATAGTGCAGAAACTTGCCATACTTCTGTAGCAGCGGACCAAAAAGTAGGCAAATGAATGTACAACTCGACAGCAAGATGTATACACCTTTAGCATCCAAGATTTTTGTAAATTGAAGCTGTGTAGCCGAGTTTTTGAACTTTGCAATAGTATCATATAATTCAAAAAGTTACATTTTCAATGTGCCCTTTTTAAATTGTGACAAGAGTGCAAATGCTGAATAGTGTTTTTGGAGAAACCACTTTCCGTTTTGAAGACGCAAAAAACGTTGGCATTCGATAGATTTAAATATTTAATGCTGACTTGTCCACCCTTTGCGAGTTATATTGGAAGGCACTTTCGTGAGATATTGAATCGAATATAGTAATGCGTCTTTATTCGCGAAACTTGTAATGTCAGGCTAACAAATGTCCCGCGTCGAAAATAGAGTTGCTAATAGTAATGATAACTTCCCACACTTCTCACGTGCGCCTTTAAGAAATTCTGCTGTCCTCTAACTTTAGCACTTCATAATAACTAAATATTTACTTGAGGTAATACGAACCCGTATTCGTAAAGTTTACTTTACTGATCAATTTGGATGCCCTAAAATTAACAAAATCGATTTAGACATGTAATGTTGATAAGGTGAAATTAATTGTGCTGGCGAAACTTGTTAGACTATTGCATGCTATAAATGGTCTACTCTCCGTATTAATTAAATTTGACTCTACCAGACGCCGGGATGTCTTGCTGTTGGGTTTCTTACTTTATATTTTTTTCATCTGCACGTGGCATTTTTTCTTGTAAGCGGAACTCATCAAAATTCATTCCGAGAATCAGTATAAACTTTTCACTAACTAACTCAGGCGAGATGACACCAACTTTGCTGTCATGACGAAAGTTTGAATGCTTAAGGCTCTCGCAAGAATGGAGAGAAAGGTTATGACGCTGATTAAATTTTCCCCACCATGTTTTGTCTGACATGTGGATATGTTTGCTTTCTTCTCGACGAATGCATTTTTCTACATTTCAGATCTTTCAGTTACGCCACAGAATATAAAATGTACTGTCTGGACGAATTTGAGGATGGATCTGAAAACCAAATTAAATTGGTCAAGACTTTACTCCTATTTTTTTAAAGTTTCCTCCTTAATTGATAATGAGAGTAATAAAATTGCTCCCAACTCTAGTGAGTTAATGTAATGAATACATTTTTATTCCACGTGTTTTAGATAACTAAATTTATAGTACAAAATGTATGTTTTACATCAGCAATTAACGTAGCGTTTTCCGTAACGCTTTTATTTTGTACGTGTCTGAGAGAGTTGTACATATCAGTCTAGTACCAGGTGTCTATTTAGACACCTAAAGTGTCTATTTAGACACTCTGAAAAGGTGTCTATTTAGACACCTAAAAGTGTCTATTTAGACACCTAAAAGTGTCTATTTAGACAATTTCGAATAATTAATTATTTAGGTGTCTAAATAGACACTTTTTGGTGTCTAAATAGACACTCTGAGTGTCTAAATAGACACTTTGTGTATTTATTAAATATATTCTAGGTGTCTAAATAGACACTTTGGGGTGTCTAAATAGACACCTAAAATCATTTAATTGAAATAGCGCATGAACTAACTGCAGTAAATTTATGAAAAAATAGTAGAACAATCAGAAAAAAATGCTCGATTTTCTGAAACTAACATCATAAATTTTAGTTGAATACTTTTTGAAATATTTAATTAACAAAAAATAATTATAATTAATTAAATATCTACCAAACCAACCGGTAGAAATTTTTTATTTTTTCACAGAAATTAGCAAATTTAACGCACTTTATGAAAATATACTCCTTTTGATGCGAGCTCTGTCCTGGAAGCCAGGATTAACTATTTTTCATGTCCTCCAATGTAAAAATGATGCTTATTTTAATTTAGCGGTCGTATATGAAGAGCTCGCATCAAAAGGAGTATATTTTCTTAAAGTGCGTTAAATTTGCTAATTTCTGTGAAAAAATAAAAAATTTCTACCGGTTGGTTTGGTAGATATTTAATTAATTATAATTATTTTTTGTTAATTAAATATTTCAAAAAGTATTCAACTAAAATTTATGATGTTAGTTTCAGAAAATCGAGCATTTTTTTCTGATTGTTCTACTATTTTTTCATAAATTTACTGCAGTTAGTTCATGCGCTATTTCAATTAAATGATTTTAGGTGTCTATTTAGACACCCCAAAGTGTCTATTTAGACACCTAGAATATATTTAATAAATACACAAAGTGTCTATTTAGACACTCAGAGTGTCTATTTAGACACCAAAAAGTGTCTATTTAGACACCTAAATAATTAATTATTCGAAATTGTCTAAATAGACACTTTTAGGTGTCTAAATAGACACCTTTTCAGAGTGTCTAAATAGACACTTTAGGTGTCTAAATAGACACCTGGTACTAGACTGCATATATTTTCAAAAATAATTTCAATCGACGTCAAAAAAGAAAAGAAAATTTCAGCTGCTTAGGTCACTTTACTACGTTATCATTAAGTCTCCACATGACCTGAATTTGTAAATGCCATCACTATAACATACCAAAGATACACATGTTCATGTGATGCAAAAGATCTCACGATAAGATAATATCGCACTTGTACGTTCTTATCATATAAGAACTTCATATAAAACAACTTTCTCCATTTTTTACATTCGTAGTAAATGGCAGCAAAACTTCATTCTGTCTAATATTTTTGACGAAAATTCTAACGCAATTGAAAAATGCACACGAGCACATCACCCAGCATTTTCTGTTTCCGTTTGGTTGACTTTTGTGAACAGATCTGAAGTTGTATTTAACTCCCTTATTATGCTTCTGGTAGGTCACAAAATTTAACTTGCTTATGATGACCTTAATGAGGTCCTTAATGTAATAACATCGCCTATACAAGAGTAGACTTTTCGTACGCCAATTCTACGCACATGTATAATCCAAAACCAGAATTTTTTTTTCTTCAGGAGGCCCAGGCCTTCAGAATGAGTTCATTTTTTGAAAGTTACCTACATGCAATTTAGAGAAAACAACTATCTATATGTTAATTATTTTGGAATGTGGTTAGAATGAACCGTATTGGCGTTCAACGTGACCATAAGATACGTCATCCAATCATCACTTCAATCTTTTGTCGCGGCTTCAATTTTAGTATCCCCTTCGTCTTCGGAATATGCAATGTAAGTGTTGTTGCTTGGCTTTCCCTTACATATTTGAAATTAGTTAACGCGAAATAGAGTCAACTCATTTGATGGAAATACATATATTGTCACGGGTCGCTATATGATTTATGTTTAATCGTATCCACCATTTCAAAATTGATTATAACATTATATATACAACCAACCTGCATCATTTCCTACTATATTAATAAATTATAAAATTTAATTTAAGACCGGAAATCTCTATGGACATTGTTATTACCTGCATACACACCAAAGCTCGTTCTGTATCATCCTGAATGCACCTGGAACTACGGACAATGCTTCGTAATAATATGTTATTTCAAGTAATATTTGTTTTGCTCTGGCAGAGTTTTAGGGAATTTTGGTTTGTGTGATGTGAGTGAATCTGCCGATAACTGACTGTGAGTGAGACTCCAACAAAAGAAAATAAATCGGAAGATACACGACTCTTATTATCACAGCAACAATAGCTTATTGAGTAAATACTGTATAACCAATAACAATATTATTTGCAATGATCACATTGATTACTGTTACTTTTCTAAACACCTCGCTTGCTTTCAATTTAACAAGATTACAAGATGTCACAAATTCAATTTCCTGCAGAAGAGCCAGACTTTCCGGCACTACGAAATTCACCAGATACCATTTTTGTGTTAAGTGGATTCTTTTCTCCATATCTGCTTTGTCAGGGAAAGCAATTGACACCCACTGACATATATATTTATTTTAATGATAATGATCCGATTTTTGTTTTGATCACGCCAGTTTTTATGATTTTTCCCAAGGGGAAAGTGTACTTTATCATTCTTTAATAAATCATTCTTTAGTCGCAGCAGCCTTCCGATCCCGTCGTAATTGTAAATGTATGCATCTAATTATTATGAATAAACACAGTGATACTTCTGTGACTTCAGAACCTACTGACTCAAAGTATGTATTCCCCAGTAAACCTTTGTGGTATGTTTTCTTTATTTCCCTGCGACCTGATTGGGTTTCAGGATTCCCAAAATCGCAGGAGTGCTGCAACTTTTTACTCGAAGATTTTTATATGGGAAAGTGCACCCATATCACCAGCAGTCATACCATTCCGTTGGAAGAAAAATGAACTTCCGGTCAAGCAATTTGTTTGATTTGAACTCCGGATGAAAGTTGTTATCATCCTCTTAAAGATTACCCAGATATCCTTACATTTGATCATGTCAGGAACAACTATAACATCCATTGAGCAAAGTAAGAAAATGGAGTATTTATACATAGTAAATGATGAGCTTCCTGTTGAACACTTTCTATGCCTTTTGATTCAAACATAGCTGTTATTATTTTTACCCGTTGGTGTAGGTTATCTGGGATAGCTAAGGTATGCATATGTTATAACGCCACGCAACGAACGGTTTACGGGGCCAATTTTCAAATATTTTATACAGTGTTGAACATTCAGAAACTTATTACATAGAAAAGAATAATTCTTTACGTTTATCGGTTGCCTGCAGATTCGCAGCCTCTGCTGCATGCTTGTTAGCGTCAGACGGACTGCACATAGCGTGAACTGGCAACCGTTTCCGCAGAAATTAATATAATATACTTTACAAGCCTAATGAGTACAAAAGCGTGTGTGGTGATATCGTCGCAGTTTCCATTTTTGTGTTGTCTTAATCGCACATATACCAATATACACCAGCATATAAAAGAATTGCGCACATAAACTTTTATGACGATTTGTAATTAGTTTAATCAAACCTTATGAAGTTTCAACATAATCGTGTCACATCTATCAAATTACCCATTATAAGCACTACACTGCTTCAACTTGGAATAAATTTTCGTGCGGATGGAAACACAAAACTAACTTTTCATGTTTGTCATGGAAGCAATTTACTTGCATCTGCTTTTGGGGAATTCAACTCCAAAACTTCACTTGAGAATGCGGCTGAAATCAGCAAAAACAAGTTCCATTGGTAAATCATACTTGTTTGTTCTAACAAACCCTAAAACATTTTAAAACCTGATGCTGACTTTCTCTAAACTGAAAATGGTACAGACTCTTGAAGTAACGGGAAAATTTTACTGCCTAAATACAACTTATTTGCTTTGTCTGCAGCAACCCATTAGGGAACTATCACATTTCAAGGAATGCACAAACTTTTGAAGTTACATCTTAAATTTCATTTGCTTAAATTCTGAACACAATTGGAATGTTGAAAACAAAGCAACCATTTACATTGTCCACATATCCATATCCTTTGAGTCATTTGTGCCACCAAAATCAAGGTAACCGGAACAATTGGAAACTGCTTAAAGGAAAGTATGTTTATGCGGTCTGAAGGGATAAACAAACTTACGGTTTGTTTAACCAGTACTGTTGTTTCTTTGACACGATCACTCCTTCGTTTGAATATCAAAGCATTACATTACGGTAAACTAAACGCAAACAATGTAAATTGATGCGACCTAACATCAAAGTGAATATTTGTTGAGCATAGGTACACATGTTTATTGAAGGTTGTTTTGATCAATAATTGAATACCTTTCTTCAGATTTCACCTCGTTACGCTTTCCTTGTTTGTGTAACTGACGTCAGATGGCCAATTGAAGTAAATATCTTAAACATGACCTTCTCCGAGTATTGGGTTGACTGAATGGCATACTGACTTTCACCATAAATCATCCAGTAATGGCATAGATCATTATCGCGTCCAACGTCCCTAACGATCAGCAGAAGCTGGTGAAAGTTCAATGGCGCTCAGCGTTTTCCTATTATTCCCACTTTATAATCCCGCATTAGGGAAATTGAAAATGCATTAGCGAGCACAATGCTTCAAGTAAGCAGTTAGAGATATTATCTCTTCCACGAGATTTCGTTTTGCTCCAAGTGAAGTAAAAATTGAGCTCCCGTATTATCCCAGGAGAACTATATGGAAACTGCGAAAAATCAAGACACTCGTCTATCCACATTACGCATTGATGTAATGTCACTAAAGCCAAAATCGAACTGATAATCCTGGAAAGTATCTCATTCAAGTTACTATCCCATACAACTCGACATGCGTTATCCGCCTAAGCAAAAAGGAATTTCTAGTCTCTGGAATTGATATTTGTCAGCTTCAATCAAAGCAAGTAGTTTGTAGAAGAAACGCAACATAATGGCTTATTAAGCGACATTGTTGACAAGTTCACTGAGCGGATGCATAATTCTCTACATTCCTCAAAAGCATTGGGCCAATAACCTTTGAAATATTCTTGTTTGTTGACGTGAGAATGCTCGCAACCTTGAAAGAAAAATCAATTTACATTGTATTTACGGTAAGGATATTTGATCATATTTTGAATATCTTATGGCTGCTTTTGCTCACATAGCATGTAATATATTTTGGGACGTTCAGAGGGAAACAATTAGCACGACGCACAATAAAATATTTTAGGTTTCCTGTAACATTCAGCAATTTATTAAATTCGATATGACTTGACAAAAAAAACTTATAAACGATAAAGATATACGTTGTTGAGGACAGGAAACAGCTATATTCGGAGAGTGTGATGTATACATAAGTAATTCCATACTGTATTGCAAGCAGAGCTGCAAATTATACTTTAAATGCTTCCGCAAATTCCATTCGCCTCACGCTGCAGTGTAGAAAGGATGCTGCATTTGATGCGAAATGCAATGTGATATTATTCTACTTTCACTCACGTTGCGCTGCACTGCTTCCCAAATTACTCAACGCACAATTTCTCAAGCAGCATACGTTACTCTCAAGCAGCATCACTTGCCGTGGAGCTTGGTGAGCTTTTTTCAGTATCATCCATGCATCTCGTCAGAGCACACGGCAGCAAATTGTGGACTAGAGTGGAGTGAAGAAAGCTCTCATTCACTGCACTGTAATATCTGTTTCGGCGAAATACAAGTACACTTATTGAATACGTTTCCCAATGCTGTGTAACTGTCATGTGGTCCGAATTTAAATTTGGCTTACAAAAAGTAATTCTGAAACATGTATCGTTTCCTTTGCTACAGAGACAGTAGAGGTTATTAATTTATTTTTAAATTACTTTTCATTAGGATTTAAAATCAAAAGCAGACTAGCTTCATCCAAACCGATCAATGTACGTAACTTATATTAAGACTTAGAATGGTTTTAAAAGATAACATAAACTTTCGAAACATCTCAAAAACGTCTGCAGTAAAACATGTTCATGTTTTGGAGATAGATACGCCACCAAAAAAGGTTTTTTTCTCGAGAACCGAACCAATTATGCGTTACTTTACATGACATTACCTACACAGGCCCAACTCTTGAAGATATCTATAACTTTAATTGTTTTCGAGTTCGGTTGGGACAAAGCGCAATGGCGTTCAACGTAAACAGAAATGAGTCATCTAGTGTTCAGTTTAATGTTAGGCCAGGGGTTTGATTCTAATATCCTCTCTGACATCATAATCTGCAATCGAAGTTCTGCGGCATGCATTCCTCATGGAATTTCTCAGTAAATGCTATGCAAAGCAATATGTTATTCACCATCTGTTAAAAACAAGCGTTTGAGTAACACTTTCATGTGTAATCCAGGCGGCCATTTTCCTCCAGTCTTACGGTTTTATTTTTATTTTCCTGCATACTTGTACGAAACACCAGACTTGACAAATTAATATCCGATTGTCAACATCCTTCAAGTTTTAGTTGCAAAAAAGTATTGTGTGATTTCGACGTCGCAAAATAGCACATATTGACATTGAGAATGTAAAGAAGATGAGATACTGGAAACACTTTAACGCTTGGTTTCTGGTGAAAATTAAATACACATTTAGGGCGGAGATTGGAAAAGTGTGAAAAAGGAGAAACCTCAAATATTTAAACCTGTCATTTCGCTAATCACGCCCAAGGCATTAATCCAACTACGTCCTTCAAAGTTCTCATCAACACTATTTGGACGTGTAAAATAGTCCACTGATGTTTCTGCAGGAGCATTTATTTTGCCGCAGTCATTGGGGTACCCTAACCGTTCAATAATATTTAGTTGCTTTCATTACACATATTTTATAGTCCATTTTTGTATACATACACTTAAGCTATGCGTATTCACCAAACCGTTTAGTCCTTAACACTTCCAGAATGCTACTACGTACGAATGAAGGCACATGAAAGTTCCCCATCTCAATAAAAACGGAAAGAGATTTGTGCCATAAATACGACACATTTTACCGGATGACTTGGAACGCGGAAACCCTTTTTGTGTTCGTGCAAACGAACAGGCACAAGATGGAATGTAAACGGCCCAAAGTCAACAACTCCATCGCGTTTCGTTACTTCTCGCAAATTTGTTTTACACTTGAGCCATGATAGGACGTGCATCACTTTCCCACTTGCATCCATGAAAGCGGTAATAATACAGAATGCACGGAGAATATGCATCTCACTACACCCTACGCTGATATAAGAAATAATAAATTCCTGGAATTTTCCTGCACTCCCCTTGATCTTGGTAAGCCGCTCTCGGTTGCAAAAATTACTTTCACTTGGGGAGTCTCATTTGTGGAGTTCTAAGGATGCTCTACCCAACGAAATGCACACAGCTCCCAACATAAAGCTTTCTCCAAACGAGATCACTACCACTGCAGTCTCGTCTGTTTCTTTCAGTCTCAAACGAGCTCTGTTGACGAATAGACTGCTCCGAGCTTTAGGTCACAAAGTAAATGTGAGTGCTGTTCTTCCGTTTTGTAACTGAATCGTCGATTTTATCCAGCTAAAAGGGAACAGCACACTTCCAGCAATTATTATTTATATCTTTCGCACTTACATTGGAATATTGAAATTCAATGCATCAGTAGCACAAACACATGCCTCAAACGACAAGGCCACACTGTACGGTCATTTACTATATGAAACAAGTAATCATTTACAATGCACTTTAATCAAAAAGTGTGGTCTTTAGTGAAACACACACATTTTCTATGATTAGGATTGATCTTAATTAGTCCATTTCGTTTAATGTACGCATTAAAGAATGGAAACCTTCTCCTCAAAAGCATTTATTTTAAGCCAGGCGTTGGAAAATATCATATATGTTATTAGTTTGCTCTATTACGTTTCTATGATACGGCGTTCCACTGTAACCATTGATATCCCCGAAGCGCAACTTATTGATTGCAATGAACTTTTTTAAAATGTAACGACATGGACTTGTATTCTATAGTCGTTAAGATCTGTAAATTTCTAAAAACTAAATACATATATGGTATACATGTGATATATTTGTGTACCATTATTATCTCGTAACCTCGTATTTTAAAGTGGATGGCCACAAATAAAATAAAATTGTTACATAGTGTAAATAAGCAACTACATATTAATGCTTGGTAAAATGCAATTACGCCATTCCCAAAGATTTATTTGATTCAGATCGCCCCATTTTCTTTTGAACTCAATTAAACTTTTTTTGCTTGCACTTTCCCCATTTTGGATTTGCAAAAGTAAGGGGTAAGACAATCCTTAACGCTCGTATTGCCATAAATATATTTGTATGTAATAAAATGTTATGCCAACCATAAAAGTATAAAATGAATGATAAAATAACAGATTGCACCAATATGATTCAAATAAATACGCCGTAATGTTTTGACGTGTTGCACTGATGCAGATACGTAGTTTCAGTTCTATCCCCAGAGTTTTTATGACTTTAATAAAATTGTTAATTATTTCAACGGTTGCTAAATGCGATTTCTAATCTCTGCACTTCACAAATGTCTTGAATCCACAGATTACACATATTTTGATAACTGCAGCAATAGTCGTTATGCTCCACTGCACATTCAGAATTTAGCTTACTGTGAAAACCAATTGACACGAAAAAAATCTCTTGCATCTGTTTTTCTTTCATTCGTCCTTCTTGCTAAGGTTCAAAATGGAAGTGCAAAATAGCATATTTAAATATTGCTGTTCCCAACATGTTCGTCTTTGTTGCCGGTTCTCACAAATTGCACAAAGAAAGACTTATTCCACGAAACTTAATTCGGATAGACTGTATCTACAATTTTATAGCCAGGCACAAATTATAAATGTTGCTTATGAGGATTCAGTTGCTTACTTATTTAGATATGATGCAAAACGAAAATGTGTATACTGAACGGAATATGTATCGCTTAGAGAGATAAACACTTGCATAATGCATCACTGCGCTATTGCTTATTGTAAATTAAAACAGCTCACGCTTGTGTACTGTAGCAGCTACATATCTTCAATCGTGTTCAAAATCTCTTAAGACAAATGGAAAATGTGCACTATTATTTGTGAATACAAAGGTTTGGAATCTTGCCTCTACTTTGCTCGATTCCGTACAATTGTAACTCCAGGAATTCTGGAAAATCTATTTAATAGTTCTATGTATGTGCTTTACGAAATGTTGACCTTGCAGTAGGATTAATATCAAACGCCAACTTTCAATTCCATATCGCCTAAAATATATGTCACGTAAATCGTTGGCGTAATGTGTGCCCTTGTGTATGTTAATATAGCGGCCCACGTCAAGATGTCCCTCCTGACACATTTCCATTTGAAACCTACAGAGAATCGAATCGCATATCAAAGTTCGTCTCAATTTTTTACATCAAGTTGTCATTGCTTTCAGGATCAAAAGGTTTTTGCTTTGAAATAACATTCCCTTCGTTTTACGATGACGGAAGAAAATCAATACGTATGGTATACTACCTTGTCGAATCCAACCCATACAGAACTTTAATTTCATTCGTGAGAGAGGTTACCTTTCAAATGTTAGACGGTATAACATGCTTCACGACAGATACACAGGATATAGAGTGAACAGAGTGAAAGTGAATAAATATACGACGAAAGTCACGTTGCAAGGCGGTTTTGGTGACATCGCAACTTTCACTTGATTTGATGGTTAACCGTGGAAATATAAACCAGTTTATGAAGCATTAATTCGAATAAAGTTTCATAACATTTTGTAATTAGTTTGGTTCAACTTTATGAATTATCCGCATAAATTTGCGGCATTTGTCATATGAGTCATTACAAAAACTTTGCTGCCAGTATAATTCAGTAACGAGTTGGTCGAAATATAAAACCACGTATTATCTCCTTGTCATGTATATAATCTACTTACTTCTCTCCAGACAATTATTTAAACCGGACACCATGAGGGAATGCGGTTGAAATCACTAAAACAAGCGTCGTTGGTACTTCGCACTTGATTGTTCTGACAAAACTGTCAACGTTTTAAAGTACTTTGATGCGGAATTTCTCCAAAGTCTCTGAAGTCGAAATGGTACAGGTTTTGGGTGAACAAAACAGGAAAATTCCATTTGTTTGAAACAATTTACCTAGTTCCTGAGAGATGCGGTCCATCTGGGTCCTATCTCATTTCAAGGCATTCACAGACTTTTGAAGCTGCTTTACGATTTGCTTTACTTAATGCAGCATTGTGAATGGAAAGGAATGTTGAGAAGAGAACAACAATTTACTTTGTCAACATCTCCCCTGCGCCGCTATTATTTTATTGTTCTTTGTACTGAAATCAAGGCAACCACAATGAATGAAATTACCTGAAAGCAAAGCTTATCTGGAGAGATACAGGATGGTTGGTTTCCCCTGGTACAAAAATTGCCTTTGCTTCATACATACTTCTTTTCTACCAAAGAATGAAATCATGTTTGTGTATCGGCTTGCAATAATGGCATAATCAGCTATGTATCTTTGACGCTGTTCTACATCACACTAAACATGAAATGTTGACGAAATGTTCTTATTCGTCTACGAAATGTTGACCTTCATATCACTTAACCCACGCTAGCTCTCACTGCAATATTGCTGCAAATTCTTTTAACGTTGCTACCTTTTATTTAATTATGTCAACCTACTGTTCGTGCGTGTCACGAAATTTCTGCGCTGGAACCTTGGTATGTCTGCCCTTCCCGAGCTCTCTCAGTTGGCATATTTCCTTTCGAATCTTTCTTAGAAATCCATTCGCAAATCAAAGACCGTCTCATTTTTTGTAACATGTAATCATTGCTTGCTGGATCAAAAGGTTTTTGGTTGGTGCTGAAGAACATTTTTCCAAATCAAAATCTGTCTACTCCCTAGTCTAACCCACACAGAACTTTAATGCCGTTTGTGGGACTGGTTACCTTTTATCTGACTATATGTATAAGTTATACAGTATAACATGTTTCACGCCAAACAGCATCTTATCAAGTATTTGTTCATGATAATTTTCGTGACATTTTGCAGTTAGTTTAATTAAACTTGATGAATTCCATGCAACAATTTGTAACATGGGACATATGACTTACATATATGCAGCAACGTTGCCGCCAGTGTAATATAGTAACGAGGTAGTAGAAACACAATAGCAACTTTTATATCTGTCGTGAAAACAATTTACTTAGTTCTTTTATCTCCACAAAAGCATGAGCACCTGGTACACGGAATCCAGTTGGGAATACGGCTGGAATCAACAAAAACAAGCAACGTTGGGCTTTCGTAATTTACTCGTGTAGCAAAACTTACAACGTTTTGTAAACTATGCGCGTAATTTCTCTAAAGCCGAAAAGGCACATATTTTGGAGCTACATACGCGAAAACGGGAAAATTCCATTTGTTAAAAACAATTTACCTAGTTCTTTAGTAGCGAATCATCAGGGAACTACTTATGTCATTTCAAGGCATTCTCCAAATTTTTAAGTTACTATACCGATTTGATTTACTTAGTACAGGAATCTGATTTCAATGAGATGTTGAGTACAGAACAGCAATTTACCATGTCAACATCGCCTTCGCGGCCACCATTATTTTATTGTTCTTTGTACTGAAATCAAGGCAACCGCAACAACGCATGCTAAAACTACCTCAAAGTAAAGCATGTCGGGTCTGGTCTAGAGTGATAAACAAGCTAACGGTTGGTTTCACGTGTAAATTACTGCATTCACGTGATCCCTCCTACATTTCTCGCGGTCAAATTGAATAAAACCATGCCTATAGAGAAATGTGGTTAACTAAATCATACATCGTACTTTGAGGAACCCAAATCAAAGCAAATGTGCTACGAATTTTTCTGGAGAACGCGTGGGAGCAACTTGAAACTTGTATTCGCTGAGCCCATATACATATATGTGCATTTAAGTTGTATTCCATCAATCATTGAGTACATCGGCTCCGATTTCATGTCATTAGATATTCTCGCCGTTTATGTAACTGAATTTAGAGAGAAAATTGAAGTAAATGGCATTCCAGTGAAGGCGACCCTGTTGACTTTCTCAACTTGTAACATTGACTTAAATTAATTATAATTCCGCCACAAGTCAGAATGCTACAGTGGGCCAACATGGTCAAGCTGTAATGATACGTTGACTCTGTTTCCTCCATAAATCATTATCACATGTACTAGAACAAAATCCAATCTTTGAATGTGGTAACGTCTGGATTTTATGAAACAAATTATCATTTACGGCGTTTTGTAATTGATTGATATTAATTAATTGATAAATAATAGCGTACTCCGTGACTAATTGCACATCCAATCTATGTGATAAACATAGTCTGATCATCTTTTCATCCGTCGGTAAACCCAACGAACATTCATAAGTTTTTTAAGCAAAAAATTGTGTCATTTTGTCGTTATGGACTGTGATATTTCAAATTACGTCTTTAGCGGTATAACATATAAGTGTGACAACTTATTGATTATTATTTAGATAGCGATATATGATGGACAAATCAATTTGGATACTGCACCAAACTTCCTCTGGCAATTTTTAATTTTTATTAATTCTACCCGAAACCCCGTTTCCCTAATGTCCCCTTTTTAATTGTTTTTCCCAGTGGCTACAAGGAAACCAAATATGTCGTTCAAATGATACAAATGTTTCTTCAGACATGTTTTATCGCGTTTATGTTGGTATATATTATATCGGCCATTACATACGCCATTTGTCAAAATTAGTACAGGTACTGTTTAGCTATTTTATTGCTAGGAAAGGATGATGTATTAAACGTAGTGACAAATAGCCACACATGTGATCTTGCCGCTTAACGGTGCACGTTCAATGAGCGAGATATTGCTGCAGGGTTACTTTCTAATGCTAAATATTTCCCTAACTGTAAGAAACTTGCTCGTGGATTACACCGATGCTTCTGAGAGTATGTAAGAGTCATTTGAGTTCACTGTGAGTTTAATCGACATGCATGGATTTTGCATTACTTTCACAACAGCTTCGTTTCTACACATCCATTGCAGCAGCCTACTTTTATCTCACGCCGGGTTACTCCCCTCACATTGTAATTGAGGCTATTTTTTCAGTGGAATTCAAGCCGTTCTCTCAAATCCATCACCGCAGCTATTCAATGTTGTGAAATAAACAGCTCTCTGTGTTCTCATTTACAGTCTTGTAAAAAGTTGTGCAATTTTGTATTTGTATTGTCTGATAAAAGTCTAAACAAACATCACATAACATTTATGAACATTGTAATAAATTTCCGTAATCCTATTTAATGTGAACATCACTCTATTCATCCTGATTTATAGGGAAACATATACTACATGGAAATTGAACAGTAACCTTGGCTTTGGCTCACCTCAGCAACTTTCTTTTCGCTTTATGCAGCTCTGCATTATGCAATAGATAAAATATTCAACTTTCCTGTAATGCATATTTTAGAAGATGATGCTGTGAACGGTAGTAGCGGAGCAAAACGAAAAATAAAACAAAGTAGTTACGCTTCAATTTATTGCAAACTATATGCGCGATGATTACTCTAGAGGCAACTCTTATATATTTCCATACTTTCCCCAATGCTACACTTGTCTTTTAATTATGCATGCTAGTATATTTTACGATGAACACACAGTTTGTATTTAATAGAGGCCGTATAAGTTACGTAAACCTCTTAAATAAATCTGTTTTAATTTCGTTGCTGTTAAAAGTAACGAGTTCTTTGCGAAGCCGTCACATTCACTGTGTGGAAGTAATGTTGCTTCAAGGTAAATATATAGAGTTGATAGAAATTCAAGGCTATTCAAAACTCGCAGCATACTACTTTCCAACCTTTAATACATTCGAATACCCGATTTCCCTGAATTCCCAAATGTTTCAGATGTCATTCAATAATACATGCTATTGTGTTACAAATAGTGAGAAGATAGAGATATATATAGAGAGTGAGTGAATAGAGATAATCCTATGCAGTAAGGGAAAATGGAAAACCAATCAAAACCTTATACGTTTTAAATAAAGGCTGATATCGCTCCTTACTATAAATATGATATGATGATGATATGATGTTGATGTCGTTTGATGCAAAATGCAGTGCGATTTTACTTTCACTAAGTTTGTGCTACACTGCTTGCCAAATTACGTAATGCACAGTCTCGGACAGCATACTTTACTCTCCAGCAACATCACTTGCCGCGGAGCTTGGTAAGATTTCTTCAGTATGATCCGTGCAGTTGGTCTGACCACACGGCTGTAAGTTGCATCAGGGAGTTGAGTCAGAATGGCTCTCCGTCCTTCCCCGCCCTGTAATATCCATTTCATCGAAATTCAAGTATCCTTATGGAATACATTTTCCAATGCTGTATAACTTTCATGTGTTCAGAATCTACTTGGGCTTCCAAAAATTAATTCTTATGCATATCTCATTTACCTTATTAAACAGATAATAGTACTATAAATTTCGCTTATGAGATTGCAGCACCTCGGAGGATGGGATTCCGCGTTGACTTTTTGATGAACGATTTCTTTTATTTACGTTCAACCCAATTTGCCCACAATTGTAGCAATATGTGTTTTAATCCAAACTGCATTTATAATTCGTAAATAAAGTGCTAATTATAAACAAATGTGTGTAATTTAAATTTACGACTTGTCGTTTGTTTTAAACTACAAACTAGTTTCATGCAAAGCATTTTGGTGAATGGTTTTAACGAAACTTAAAACTTAGAATGGCTTAAAAACAACGTAGAGCTTGTGGTTAGAGTTCTACTTACTTCGACGTTTACTCTTTCTCACATCACAGACGTCAGCAACAAGTCAGGTCCGCGTTTTGGACATAGATACAGCACCAAAAATATTTCTTTTTCTGGAGAGACGGACAAATTATGAGTTCATTTATTGGATATTTTATACACAAGTCCAGACCAAAGACATATCTATATCTTCATTATTTTGGAATGAAGTTAGATCTAACCATATTGGCGTTCAACGTAAACAGAAGATAAGTCATTGAATGTTCCCGTGTAATGCCATGGATTCGATCCTAGTATCTCGTCTGTCGTCATACTCTGCAATGAAAGTTGTGTGGCATTGTTTTCTCGTGGATCAGAAATTATTAGACTCGAAATAAGGGTTCTCCATACACTTGATGGAAACATGTTATTACGAATCACTATAGCAATTTTTTGTACATCGGTATCTTCTATTCCGCAGTTGATGAGAAAATTAATAACGCAACCAGATTGTATTATTTTCTACAATATTAACACCGTTTTAATTGCAATTCATTGCTGAAACTCCGTATTTACTCCTTGTTACTTACTGCCTAAGCAACAGAATCGTTTTATATCAAGATCAAGAATGTACCGGGAATTAAGGATAAGTGATAATTAATTTTATTGATAAGTGAAAAATTTTGTTGTGGGAGTTTTTGCTTTTTTGCATGATATGGGCAAACCCACAATCAAAAGTTAGCGGGTAACTACAATAAAAGTAAATCGGACGATACGCAACTGTTATAACCGCAACAACATTAGCAAGTAGAGTACATGCTGTAATGTCAAGACGTATTTATGTTAAAATGACCACTATGCTTACTCCCAGTATTCTGACCATTACGTTCGCTTTCGGCTCTCAAAGGTTACTATATGTATGCCATCAAAATGCACCTTCTGACCCCTACTGGTTTATTATAATATGCTTTAATAAGTATGAAACGAACAGATGAATATTCTATTCACATCCGCTTTTGTAATTGTCTCAATAGATAAGCATTTCTTAGTAAATCATTCATTAGTCGCGGCAATTCTCCGATTGCGTCGCTATAATAAGGTGTGTCAGAATACATAGGGGTCGGTGAATATTTTTTGCCCTAGACACCCACGTTGAAGTAACGATAAAAATAATAAACCGCAGACAAATCCCAGGAATTAACGCCTACATTATCAGTACTCCAACTGGGACACTCCAGAAACCAGTCAAACAGATCACCAATCACAGAATGCGAGACGAAATGAAACTATTTCGAAAACACACGAGTAATGTAGCAATTTTTAATAGTATGGGCCATCATTGATGACAATCACAAGAGAATGTGGTTACTGGTATTCCGAAGAAAAAGTAAATAAAAACATATTTTTTAAAATTATTACATGGAATTTAGTCTATGTGATCAACATAATTTAATCGTCTTTTCTCATTAGTTCGTAAAGCCAACGAATATTCGTAATCGTTTTAAGCAAAAATTTATCCATGTCATTTTGTTTGTTATAGGTAGTGGCAAAATTTGAAATCTTTACGCTATAAAACCAACATGGTGACAGAGCTCTAATGATTGTTAATTAGGTACGGAGATACAACGGGCAGACTAATATTGATACTACTCCATACCACATTCAGAAGTGTTTTCTGCTGATTCATCTTCTACATACAACAAATGGCGCGCAGAAACCTACACATTTATTATTCCGTGTGGCTGCTAGGAAGCAAAATGTGTCGTTCAAATGTGACAACCGACTTTTAGACTTGTCTAAGCATGGACTTATCTTGGACTTTAAGAGAATGGATTTATCGCCAAGGAATATTCACAAAAGCGTTGGTGCAGGTGTTGTTTAGCTCATGTGTTTGCTAGGAAAAGTTGCATTATTAAGAGTGGAGAGAATTAGACACAAATGTGACTTCGATGCCAAGGGTAGTAGCATACCGAAACCAAAGAAACAAAATACATAGCTACGTTTCTATTTGTTGCAAACTAAATGAGTGGTGATTATTCTGGAGGCAACCCTTATTTCTTTCCATGCTTTCCCCATTGCTACAATTGTTTCTTAATTATGTATGATACAACATTTTACGAAGATAACGAAGTATGTTTTAACGGAAAGTACAAAAAAGACTAAGACCTCTTAAATAAGCCAGTTTTAATTTCCTTACTGTTAAAAATAATGAATTCCTAGCGGAGCCGTCACATTCATTAAGTAAATAATGCTGCTACAAAGTAGAAGCAGAAACGTAATTGTAGATCAAAACTCGTCGAAGTTCTTCGATACACGGTTCATGGATAGTTTTTTCGCCGTCGACGTACGACTTGCCAACCTTGAATTCAATCCATCATCCGCCTTCCTTGAATTCACTAATGTTCCGGTTGCCGTTCAATAATGCAAACCATTTCTTTACAAATGGTGAGTTGAGATAATCCAATGGAGCGAAGGAAAACGGAAAACGAATAAAAAACTTATACGTTTTAAATATAGCCTGATACAGATACACATATATTTTTGAGATGCACGATTCCTACAGGCATTTCTTTCTGAGATATTGAATCGAATATCCAAACCCGTCTTCTTTTTATAACAAGTGCAATTGGCATATTAGAGCAAAGGGTTTTTGGAATTGAATAACTTTTCGTTTATCGATCTTCAAGCAAAGTTCAATAAAATTATTAAACGTTCGCATGCATTTATTCGCGAAACTTATAATACCATGTTAACAAATGGTCTCTATAGAAAATATAGTTGTTAATCAAAATAATCACATCCCGACACTCCGCACGTGCGACCATAAGAAACTGTTTGCCTTCCTTTAACTTAAGCATTCCATAACTTATCACAACTAGTTCGCCCGAGCATGAAAACTTATGGCTGCAAGTGATGGCGTTCTTTAGATATGGGATGTTAAATAAGCTTAAATGAGCTAGGGAAACTTATTAGACTACTACATCAAATATATGTTAACTTCTCGTCTTCCCATTAATTAAATTTGACTCTTCCAGACACCGTCAAGTCACGCTAATGGGTTCTTGGGCTTTTCAGCGTTCTTCCCTCTGCATGTGGCATTTTATTCTGTCAACATTACTCAAGTGCAAATTCATTCCGAAAATCAATGTAAACTTTTCACTAACAAGTTTTGGCGACGCGACACCAATTTTTGAGCTATTCGGCTGGAACACAGAAGGCTGTCAAAGGAATTGTGAAAAGGATCTGACGCTGATTAGATTACAGCGACGAGATCCATTTTTCCCGGCTCAATTTTTCACAGATGTTATACACAACTCTGAATTTAGCTTTCTTCAGCTTATTCTCCTTGCGATGAATGCAATTTTAAACTTTTCATACTTTTCAAAGTTTTCACAAATATGTTACGTCAGAGCACATAAAATATACGCCTTGTACTAATTTGACGAAGGACCTGAAGAAAAAATTAAATTAGTCGATACTTTGTCTAAAATTAATAACACAAGTAATTCAGGTGTTCCAAACTCGGGTGAGTTAATGTAATGCATACACATTTATTCCACGTGTTTTGCATAACCAAATTTTTCACACAATATATTGTTTGACTTTAGTAACCATCGTAACTGCTTCTTTAACACGCTAAGATTATGTGTCCGATAGAGTTGTAGATAAAAATAATACCACCCGTCGTCAAAAAAAGAAAGTTTTATAGCTTTGGTCGCTTTACTACGTTATCATCGAGTGTTCACATGACCTGAATATATAATATTCTATCACGATAATATGCAACTCGCGCTATTTCTTTATCACGGCGACCTTCCGAACACGTCGTCATCCCAAATGCACGTAATCATTTATTATGCAAAATTTAATAAACACGGTGATACTTCTGCGTCGCGATAACTGACTGGCTAAAAATTTGCATGCATTCACAAATAAATCTATGTCGAACAACAATCTATGTCTATAAAATATTCACAACGAATCTGTTTGCTTTGTTTTCTTTATTTCTCTGCGACTTGATTTTTTCCACCATTTCTAACATCACAGGAACTGCAACTTTATACATGGAAAGTATCTAATGGACCGAGGTCACATTTGCAGTCATCCTATCCACGTGGAACAAAAATGAACATCCGGTCATGCAATTTGGGTGATTTGAACTCAGGATGAAAACTCTTATCATAACATTACAGATTATCTAGATGTTCTTGCATTTGATCCCGTCACGAACGACGATAACATCCGAACAGCAAATTAAGAGAGACCAGTTCTGTACGGTCAATGATGAGCTTCCTGCTCAGCAATTTCGATCCCTGTTGTTTCAAAAATAGCTGTTACTACATTGACCCCCTTCGTGATAGATTTTCCCGGAACTCAAATCTACAAAAACAAGTTCCGTAATTCATACTTGTTTGTTTTAACAAAACCAAAAACATTTTAACGTTTGGTGTTGACTTCTTTAACCCCAAATTGGCACAGACTCTCAAAGTAACCGGAGCGGAAAATTTCCATTGGTTAAATACAACTTACTTACTTTGTATGCAGCAACCCATTATTAGGGAACTATCACATTTCAAGGTATTCATAAACGTTTGAAGGTACGACACAAATTTGATTTACTTAATGTAGGAATCTGATAACAAGAAGAATGTTGAGAACACTACAACCATTTACTTTTTCAGCTTATCGTTGGAGACCGCTTAAAAACATTGATTCAATAACCTTTAAAAAATCCATGCTTGTTTACATGAAAATTCTTGCAACCTTCGGGGAAACCCCAAATTTAAATTGTATTTGCAGAAATTTGATCATATTTTGAATATGGCTGATTCTTGATTTTGCTCACATATCATGGGATGCATTGTCGAAAGTTCAGAAAGAAGGCATAAGCTCGACGCTCACACGAAAAAATTTTCGGTTTCCGGTAACGATTTGCAATGTATGAAATTGGACACAACTGTTGACAAAAAATTATATTATATTCGTTATTGGGAACAGTAAACGTTATTTTCGGACTGCGTCCCGTGTACTTTCAAGTTTCAAGACTTTCACCACACTATTTATTAATCACACTCTTAAGACTGCTCCCCCAACACACGTACTTATGAAATATTCCGCGTGGCCGCCAGGAAACAAAATGCATTCTCTAAATGTGACAAAAGTTGTTTATAATTGTTTTATCTCGTTAATTCTTACGTGATGTTCTTCGGATTGAGCATTAACGGAAGAGACAATAACAACGACACTTGCATTTCAAGGAAACAACACAAGAGGTTTATAATTAGCTAATAGGCTACTTTGGAAAAAGCTGCATTAGCTAATATTGAAAAATGATGGATGGATGCTCGCAGCTAATATTAATAAAGCATTTACTCCCATAATGCCGAAAATTGTGACAAGGGTTGAAAAATATTATATATTATTATTGTGAGCTCCTTCTTTTTTGATGATTCAAGAAAACGTCTGCGCACACTATGTATAATTTTCTAGCTTCGTTTCAGGGAACTTCACAAGTTGTATGCAAAATTGCATTCCCAATGGTATAGTTTCTGAAAAATCGAGTCTTTCACCAAAAGACTGGTACATTTTATGTAGCAAGTTTTCTTTGCAATTTTATGTGCATCGAAAAGGGTGTGTTTAGAATAACGAAGCCTTTCTTTCCTGATGCTGTAATAAAGTTGAGTAAATGTTATCTACTTGCTCCAAATCTAATACTCGAGTCTACTCATGAAGCTCGTTACATTTCAACACTGCACGCTTATTTCTGCAACTACGGATATAAGACGCTCGTTGCATAGGTAATTCCTTTCGCTACTAGTCTGCATTTTACTATGTCAGCCAATGCCAATTGCACTTCGGATAAGTCAACATAGTTTTTGCATCGAATGTTGGGAGAATGTGTAACAAGTTACAAAACTTTAGTTGCAGCGTTTCCTTTTGGATCATCAATTTTATGCTTTAAAACAACGTATACATATCTTCAAAAGTAAACATTCCTACTCCCAATTAGTTTTTCCTTCCCGACTTTTATAATTTAAAGTTGAGGAGCCGAGTTAGTGAACTATACCATAATAATATATAATTCAAAAAGGTATGTATACTTTCAATGCGACCTTCTGAAATTGTGACAAGAGTACAAATACTGAATAATGTTTTTGGAAAACCACTTTCCTTATTGAAGAGGCAAGAAAACGTGGGCGTTGGATAAATTTAAATATTTTATGCTGATTTGTCGACCATTTGTGAGTTGTATGTACTTACCTGAAGGCACTTTCTGAGATATTAAATGGAATATCAAAATGCGTCTTGGTTATAACAAGTGCACTTCACGTTCTAGATCAAAAAGGGTTTGAATTAAGGAACTTCCCGTCAAACAGAAAATGTTCTAACAAAATTCAATAAATGTCTTACCCTTCGTCACACCCAAACGTTTGCATTTTTATTCGCGAAACTTATAATTCCATGTTAACAAATGGCCCCTATTGAAAATAGAGTTGTTAATAATAACAATCACTTTCCCACATCTCTCACGTGCGCCTTAAAATAAATTTTTGCTTTCCTTTAACTTAAGCACTTCATCATAACTAAATATTTACATGGGCGAATACTTGCAACACGTATGTACAATTTTTACGGATGCCACCCAAGAAAATGCCAAGATACTAGATAAAAAGAGATATAATACTTGCGAAATCAATTTCCGCTAAATATCTAAGGTACATATTTACGGCACCGTAGCAACTGCGGCAGAATGTGCAAGCTAATCTTACAAAGGGCCAGGGTGAAGACATCGATCAGAAAAGTTTTGGATTCCTTCATCTGGATAAAAATAAATTACCGTCAGACTCTCTTAACTTTCCCTTGTCCGATAGAGCATCTTCATTCACTAAATTACTAATGCAATTACTCGTCAGTAATGGAATGCTGATAAAATAATATTAAATGGCGAAATATTTGTTGACCCAAGAAATAGCCTAACTTTTCCATAAAAATAGATGCCGAAATCATAAAAAAATACTACGACTCATTTGGCCATAGAGTCGTTTTTAAGGAAAAGTGAGTATTCGAAGTTCATTTTTGTTATACTAATAACATAGTTATATACATATTTCTTATAGGATATGGACGCCAAAAGTTTGACATGTCAGTACATATCGAGTACAGTTATATTTACTTCGGATTCGATTTTGGATCTGAACATAATATTTGGCACAATTTGACATCATAATTTTCCTACAATTAGCAAACAACAGCTGAAGCTACTTCCGTATTTGTGAAGGCACGTCGTGTTTTTGCCAACAAGATACTTCGTCCTTTTTTATTGTTAAAGTTAAAAGTTAAAACCTCAGTTTAGAGTCCATTCCCTTTTCACGCGCTTCCGCATGTTCTTCCAAAGGAGGGCCTTGCCTGAACTCATATATTCTTTGTCGAGAGCAGGCGTCATCTCACAGAGAAGGGCCACTCTATGAGGATGCTGTTGGATCTGCCCTCGCCTTGTTTCCAAGAGCGTTACCACAGCATATACCAGATTCAAAATAAATATCGACATTGAGGATAATAATCAGAATTTTGTTGAACCTGGGATTAGTCATTAGGAAAGGAAATACAAATCCGTGTTACCGAATCAGGCTAAATCTCTTATATGAGAAGGAGAGATAGGGGTCTGGACGTCACAGGACACGCCAGCAGCATAGGTTCTGCGAGTTTCTGTAAGAAAACCAAATGCTATTCCCTTATCGGTTATTCTAACACCCCAAAGAGGCTAGCGCAAACTAAATGTGTTATTATGTCATGAGAAACGTACGAAACGAAATTGGGATTGCGTAAAAGGTCGTAGATGTTCTTCGAAATAACCGTCAGCTTTGTTACCGTAATCATGATAAAGGTCGAAGGTCGGGTCATTTTGGAAAATATTGGTGTCTTTTCTTGCAATTCAGCTTTCATCATCTCGCTTCTTACTTTAATCTAGTGTTTAATGACCATACTAACACGAATGGCATAGGGGAAATGTATGTTTTGAAAATCAAATATGATTTTAAAATGATATAATTGGAGATTTTGGTAAATTATTCACATTCGGACTAAACTTTATAATTGATGGCTTTAGATACATTGAGGCTGCCACAAACATCCATTGTAGTGCTAAATACATACACATAGTATACGTTTTACCCAATAAAATTACCATTATATATCACGAAATACACGCCAATGCCTCAGTTTTCCATAAAAATGACTCTATGGCCAAATGAGTCGTAGTATTTTTTTTTCATGATTTCGGAATCTAAATATCAATGATAAAGTAGCTTTTTTTTGTGGACGAGAAAATACATGCCATATTAAATACGCTAGGGAAACTTATTTGACTACTGCATCCATAAATGGTAACGTCTACCCTTCCCTTAAATTTGACTCTACCAGACGCTGACATGTCATGCTAATGGGTTTTTGCTTTTGCACGTGGCATTTTTCTGTCAAAACAACTCATCAAAAAAATAAATTAAATTAATCAAGACTTTGCCTGTAAAATTGATAATAATCGTAATTCCATTGTCCTATCTCGAGTACGTTACGCTAATGAATACATTTTTATTCCACGTGTATTAGATAAGCACATTTTTCACCCAAAGTTATGTTTTACATAAGTAATAAACGTAACGGTTTCCTTAACACTTTTAGATTGCATGTGCCTGATAGAGTCGTAGATAAAAACAATTTCAGTCGACGTCAAAAGAAGAACATTTTACAGCTTTGGTCACTTTACTGCGTTATCATAGAGTCCCCACATGACCTGACTTTATAAGTTCCATCACGATAAAGTACCAAGTGTGCCTACATACGTATCCAAACTGCGCAGGAATTTCATGATAAGATACTGTACCCAGTCATCCAGCATTTTCTGTTTCCATTTTGTCGACATTTGAGAACAGATCTGAAGTTGTATTTAACTTCCCTTTTTTGTTTTTCTGGTAACCCACAAAATTTAATTTGTATTTTGATGCATTTTCTTGATGACACAACAGCGTATAAACAGTCTTTGGTTGCATGAACGCTATATGGCAAGGATATGATGGAGTGAATTGATTCGAAATGCAGTTTGAGTTTCCTCTGCTTTCACTCGAGTTACGCTACACCGATTTCCGATTACGATACGCATACATCCTCCAGCACCATATTTGACTCTCAAGCAACATCACTTGCTGTGAGATTTGTGAAATTTGTATATACAAATATTATATAGTATTATCCCAGTAAGTTATCCAGCTACAGCGCTTCAACTTGTGCAAAGGAACGTAGTCAATGAAGCTATCCTTCTCGGAAATCTAATATCAAATTGGATTGCATACAAGGGTCTGATTGCATACGTTTCCCTATGGCGAATAGCTTTAATGCGTTCCACATTTACCAGGGATTACAAAAAATAATTCTTAACTACAAGTACATATCTCGTTTTGATTATTACACAATTACACACGCAGCTTGACCATACACATCTATGTTTTAATTATTTCGGAATGTGATGAGAGCCAATCGTATTGGCGTTCAACTTTAACAAAAGATAAGTCAACCAATCTTCGTTTCAATCATGTGTCCTATCTGTCTCGTCAGAATCGTCATTGAACGTTTTGTTTTGCGGGATGGTTTCCTATTACCTCTGAAATTGGTACACTCGAAATAGAGTTTTTCAATACGTTTGATGGCAATGTGTTATCAAGAATCACCATAATAATTCTGTCAAACTGTATCCACTCTTTCCTATAGGTAATTGATAAAAATATGAATGACGGAACCAGTCAACATTATTTTCAACAAAGTTAATACAATATCAACTGCAATTCAGTACTTGTACTTTGCATTCATATTGGCATTAACTGCCTCAGCACTAAAGCTTTTTATATCCAGATTGATAATATGCACAATGCTTCATAATAATGAAAATGCAAAGTGAATACAAAGTTTTGTTGCTGGCAGCGTCGCAACAATGTTTTCTGCTGAGGTTGAATATTGACATTAAAGGGATAAATGTATTATCTAACCTATGGCAATATTGAATTTCACGGCAATGTATGTTCTACTGTATCATTTAGAGAACTTTTTTTATCGGTTGGTTACCGTTCTACTGACTGTGTTGCATGCTTGTTAGTGTCACACTGAAAGCACATAGCGTGAGCTGACAGTCTTTTCAAAAATATACACCAGTATATAAAAGCATTCTTCATATAAAAATTTCATGCGTTTTGCAATTAGTTTAAACAAACCTTATGAAGTTTCTGCACGAATTTGTGACATGAATTGTATAATCCATTAAGAACACTAAACCGCCTCAGCTTGGAATTAATTTTCGCCACAGAGACACAAAACTAACTTTTCATTTTTGCCATGGAAGCAATATACTTACATCTGCTTTTGGGCAATTCAACTCCAGACACTCACTGGTGAATGCGCTTGAAATGAACAAAAACAAGTTCCATTGCAAATTTACACTTGATTGTTTTAACAAAACTTAAAACAATTTTATGTTTGATGCTGACTTTCTCTAAATTCAAAAGGGCACAGGCTCTTGAAGTAACCGAAAAATGTTATTGTTTAAATACAACTTACTTGCTTCGCCTGCAGCAACTCATTAGGGAAATATGACATTTCAAGGCATTCGCAAGCTTTTGAGGTTAAAAACAATTTGGTTTACTTAATGCCGCATTCTGTATACAATCGCAATGTTGAGAACAAAGCAACCATTTACTTTGTCAACATATCTTTTGAGTTCTTTGTACCTCAAATCAAGGTCACCGCAATGAATGGAAACTGCTTAAAGGAACGTATGTATATCTGTACGTACGTCACTAACAATCACCAGTAGATGAAGTCGGGAAAAGTTCAAAGGCGTTCAGCATTTGCCAATTACGGCCACATTATAATCCGGCATTGGGGAAATTGAAAATGCATTTGCAAACATCGTGCTTCCAGGAAGTATTTACAGATAAGGGCTATGCTAGCAGACTACGTTCTATTCCAAGTGAAATTTGAGCATCGTATTATCCATCCCATGAGAACTATATGCCAAAGTGCCGAGAGATCAGGGAACACGTCGATTAACGTTACGCATTTATGTAATGCCATTTGCACGGACCAAAATCGCTTCCGATAATCCTAGAAAGTGTCTCGTTGAAGGTACCCTCATATTCAACTCGACAGGCTTCATTAGCGTTAACAAGAAGCGGTTTTTACTTTCGGCAATTGATACTTAAGAGCTTTTATCAAGGCCAGCGTTTTGTAAAAGGAGAGTAGCATAACTGCTTATAATATCACATTGTTGACAAGTACGTTGAACTTCTACATGATTTTCTACATTGCTCAATAGCATTGGACCAATAACCTTTTAAGTATTCATGCTTGTTTACGTGAGAAGCTTTGCAACCATGGAGGCAAACCCAATTTATGTTTTCTCTACAGAAATGACATTTGATAATAATTTGAATATATGATTGCTGATTTGGCTCACATGGCATGTGATGTATTTTTGGATGTTGAGAAAGAAAACATAAGCAGGACGCACACTAATAAATTATTGGTTTCCGATAACATTAGGCCATGTGTAAAATTCGACATCACTACTGATGACAAAAAATATATTATATTCCTACTGAGGGCTGGAAACGTTATTTTCGGAAGAGAAAAGTAAAAATTTCTTCAACTGCTCAACTTTTATTTTTGCATGATTTCAGGGTACCTGCTGTCCTTTTTTTACTAGACTCTTTGTCCTGAAACCCGGTTCATACTGCTTTCGTGGAGCACTTGCAACTATAATTTGGCATTATTATTATATTGCAAGATGCAACATGAAATATTTGCCTTGAATTTACGATGAACATGGATGGAATACATAACTCTATTAGGACAGCTATCTTCAATACTTCCAGCGAACTCTTGATAACTAACCTAACGCTCAATAACGATAGAAATAACAAATCGTTTGCAAATGTCCAGACAAATGGACGCCGAAATGATCAATAGTCTAATTGTAATACTCCAGAAATTAAAAAAATACCAGATAACTAATCACTGACTGCAAGAAGAAAGCAAACTACTAAAGTAAGAAAACACAAGAGCGAAGTAGCAATTTGTTGATATAATGGAAATCACAAGAGAATGTGGTTATTGCAATTCCGAAGATGAGATAAAAACATATTTTCGTATTACTTGCTCATATATCCTTTATGATAAGCATAGTTTGGTCGTGTTTTCTTATGAATTTATAAAGTTCATTTTAGATTAATTTCCGTTTTCTGTACGGCAAATTTTTATTTTAGCTCGACGGTCTAAATATCTGAAATGGTAGCATTTACGACATGTACTAAAACATATTAAAAGAATATATATAAGCATGGACGGAAGATGACTTCAACGGCACTTTCAGGGAAACAACACAAGATGCTTGCAAGTAGCCAACAAATTACGTTGGAACCAGATGCATGTATTGTCAGGTTAGTTTCGAAGCACATGCTGCACGTCGTTGAACGAAAAACCAAATGAAATATAATCTGTAATTCTATTACATGTATTGGTGGTCTCTAGTCTTTGCCTAGAATGTTGCATTATTAAAGTATTGGGACGCATTGACAAGGGAACCCCGGGTGAATGTGATCTTGATGCCAACGGTTCAGGTCAATGGGGAAGCGGTAAATACTTGTCTTTACGTTGCGAAACCATAGTTTATCCGACATCCATTCATTTTGCATTGCTAAAAAGCTGTACAATTTTGAGTTGATTTTGTCTAATAAAAGTCTTGAAATCATCAAATAATAATAATAATAACAATTTCTTTATTGTCAAAATATGGTTCCCACAATATTTGTGGCAAATTTCACCATTGACATGTACTATTAAACGCATTCTGACAGGAAAAAAGTAAAAACATGTAATAATAAATATACCAAAAAGTAGATTGTTTTAGCTTATTTAACAAAAAGATCATTCAATTAATTAGTCAATTAGGCTTATAGTTATTTATAACATTTTCAATACAAGTGATAATTATCTCAGAATTGTCATCATCATAATATAATGTTTCATCAATTTGTTTTGTTAACAGGTGTGACAAACAAGAGTTTTTAAAAATGCTTATAGATCGCATATTGTTTTGAACATATGCTGGTAATTTCAACCAAAAGTTAACCGCAGAGAACTTGAAAGAATATTTTCCCCACATTGTATTGGGCTGATAGCCCGGACAAATGTAACGGGTGCTGCGCGTGCTTTGTGTCTCTGTATGGGTAAAATCAAGATAATTATAAAAGAAATCGTGTTCATTACTCGAATAGATTCTGTACATAAATATTAGTACCGAATACTCATACAAGTTCTTACAAAACAACCATTCAAGCTCAAGGCATATATCTTTACTGACGGAGCCGTATTTCCTTTTATTGAGAATAAACCTCGAAACATTCTTAATGAGTTTGTCTATACCACCAAAATTTTTGCTGGACTCTCTACTTAACCAAATGATTGACGCGTAGTTAATAACAGACATAATATATGCGTTGACAAGTATTTTTTTGTACTCAGTAGGAATGATATATTTTAGAGGATATAATCTTGATAGGCTAGCATAACATTTCTTAATAACATAGTTTGTATGGGTTTTCCAAGTAAGACATTCATCAATATTCACACCAAGGATTTTGAGGTTGTTTGGCCTTTTAATATTAAAATTACCCATTCGAATTGTTACTGATTCCAGCTTTTTAAGCTGACTAGGCTTACTAACAATCATAAATTTAGTTTTTTCAATGTTTAGTGAGATACGATTATCGTTTAACCAATTGTTGATAGACTGAATGTCTTCTTCAAGTAATTCTATTGTATGATTTATATCCTGAGGATTACCACTGATATTAGAGTCGTCAGCGAACATGTATATGTTGGAATTTTTTACATGTAGTGGCAGGTTATTAATCATTATACTGAATAGCAGAGACGAAACTGCACTTCCTTGGACGACCCCAAGCTCAGTTTCTTTAGTAACTGAAAAGACTGTTTTGTTGTATATACCTCGACATGAAACATATTGTTTACGTTCAGATAACAAAGATTTTAGTATTTCTGTCTTGATACCATACCATGCAAGCTTTTTACAAAGAATAGTTCTATTTACCTTATCAAATGCTTTTTGGAAATCGAGTGAGACTACTATACATATGTTATAATTGTCAAGTTGTTCATACATAAAATCAGTCATGGCGACCAGTGCATGAGTGGTGCTTAGATTTTTTCTGAACCCTAACTGGTATTTACTGAGAATATGATTATTGTGAACAAAAGCATTAAGTTGTGAAAGTAAGCATTTCTCAAATAATTTAGTTAATACAGGTTGTATGGCTATTGGTCGAGTGTCATTAGGGGAACTTGGGTTATCAACTTTAGGAATTGGAACTACTCTCGCTATCTTATATATTTCAGGTACATGACCATTATCAATGAAATCAATAAATAGTCTAACAAGTGTTATACCGAAGGTGTCAGATTTGATACATGTGTCTATCATGATTGGAGATATGCCCATTGGGTCTTCTGATTTAGATTTTACATTTTTCATTTTGCGCCATGCATTCTGAAGAGAACTTAATGTAATTGACTGAAAGGAGAATTGTGACTGAGGAAAGGATACACCTGGGTGTCTGTTAGGAATGCTGATCAGAGGAGTAGAATTTTTGGATACGTTAACATAGTAGTCGTTGATTTCGTTTAGAGATAAGTTCATTTGAACATTGCGTTGACTTTTGAGAGGATAATTATAAGTGAAACCTTTCCAAAAACCTTTTTCTTCAATAGCATTTTTAACATGCTTTCGAGTATCAGCTCGAATACCAGCCTTGATGCGTCGTTTTAGTACTTGCAGAGATGCAGAGGTGCAAGACGTTGGCTGACGTATATGTTTTTTATATACGCGTTTGTTCTCTTTAATTAGAGATTTTGTATGTGCTGATACACAAATTTGATTTGGTTTGCATGTTATTTTCTTTTGAAAAATTGGAGCATATTCATCAAAGCAGCTTAGCAAAAATGATATGAAGATGTCATGGTTAAAGGAGACAGAGGAAACGGTGTTGTGGATGGTATTGGAAAAGGAGTTCATTTCAATTGCATTAAAGTTACGAATGGAGATACGTAATTGAATGAATTCTTTAGTCTGTTTGGTACATTCAGTTGAGCATTCAGTAACCAAATGGTCAGCTAGTGATGCATCAAATACACGTGCCTTAACATGTTCATCGTCATTTGTAAATATGAGGTCAAGTACATTTTCTTTTCTCGTAGGAGAGGATATAAGCTGCTTAATTGATATACTTTCAGTAAATGCATGAAGGTTAGAAACGTAATTCTTTTTGAGGTTAAAGTCTCCTAGTACATAGTACCTTGAATTCAACGATTGAAGTTGATTGAATAATTCAATAAAGAAATCATGATCATTGTCTAAAACTTCTTTTGAGTAAACAGGATGTCTATATACACAGCATATAAAAATGCATTTATTGAAATTGACTTGTATTTTCAAAATTTGATGTTCTATATTCTGATTATTTGGAAGAGAAAGATTGGCAGAGCTAACCTTGAAATAACATTAATGAACTTGGTAATACATTTTACATAATTGTCCTGAATGTCAGCTTCAGTCTTTTCATCCTGATTTATAGGACAATAAAAACTACATGAATATTGAATACTAACTTTGGCTCACCTCCGAAGTTTCATTTCTGCTTAATGCAGCTGCTGCATTATGCCACCGCTAAATAGTTAATGTTCCACTTTAATGCATAAAGAGATAACGCTGCCAGCTGCAGTAGCATAGCAAAACGAATAAACAAACTAGTTACCTTTCTGTTTATTGCAAACTAAATGCGTGACTAATACTCTAGAGCAAATTCGACTTCCTCTCCATGCTTTACGTAACACACCAGTTCTTTCTTAATTATTTATGAGAGTAAATTTTATGAAGGCAACAAAGTACGTTTTTATGTAAGGCATACAACGGACGTAAGCCTCTTAAATGACCTAGTTTTAATTTCTTGCTATTAAGAATAATGAATTCTTACAATTAGTGAAACCGTCACTTTCACTCTCTGTAAATAATGTTGCTAAAGATCAATGCAGTTACTTGAATGATTCAAGTTGAATATTGTCGCTTGATACAAGCTCCAAGCTATTCCAAATACCCAGATCTGCTTCTATGCAAGTTTCAAGGATTTACATTAGAGTATTTCACTGGTAGGCAAAGAACTTGAGATAACCTTGAACTCATCCCCATATGCAACATCCATGAACTCCCAAATGCACCAATTGTCACTCAATAATGCATGCAATTGTTTTGCAAATGCAGAGAATCCAGAGCAATGGAAAGCGAATCAAGAACGCAAAAGTCTTTTCCATAGCCTGCAACAGCGCTTTATTATTAAATGGATTCAGCAATGGATGTACTCCTATATATTTGCCCTATAAATAATTGGACGATTCATGAAATATATTTTTTAGACTAAAACAGAACCGTTCAACTCTTCGCTAATTCAATATAGTGTTCCTATCCATAAAGTCGAAAATTGTGACAAGAGTGCAAAAATACTTAATATTATTATTTCTAGCAATATTCTTTCTTGACTTTCTTCAAAGAAAGAGAGGAATATTTTATATTCACAAAACTCCTTCACAAATTGTCTGCAAAAGCACATTCCCGTGGTAGCCTTTCTGAATGCATTATTTTGGAGCATTTTTTCTTTACATCTTCATACACAACATCCAAAGGCTGTTGAAATAAAAAAGCTTGACGTTGCAGTAAAGAACTTAAAATGAGCTATGCATTCTCCAACTTGATGCAAGCATTCGTGAAACTTGTTACATTTCAACACTGCACACTGGATCCGACAACCACAGGCAAAAATCGTTTGTTGGTAGATGCAAGTCTGCGAAATGCAATACATCGGACAAGTAAAAAGAATTGGGTAATTCTCAGCGAAAACCGACCTTCGGTGGAAAATAATAACCGTATGATTTTGGTTAAAAGCGTGGACCCAAACAATTCTGTATGTGTTCGCGTCGTATGTATGTTTTCGCTTAGAATTATCCAACTTTCCTAGGCAGCTTTTTTGTGAACATTTTTAACATGTCACAAAAGCAATTATGGCATCAACTGTGTCTCCATTGTACAATAGGTACAGAGTATTTGCAAACTCTTGGTAGCAAATTCTTCCTTCCGGTTTAACAATTTGATGCCTTATTCATGATAAAAGCAGGAACAATGCATATATATCTTCCAAAAGTTCCAAAGTAATTATTCTTCTCCCGAAGTCGGGTTTCGGCCCCATTTTTCATCAATTGAAAGTGTAAAGTTAATTCACTGAACAATACAAAAATAGTATAAAATTCAAAACGTTGTACTTTAAATGCACCCTTAGGAAATTGTGACAAAAGTACAAATACTGAATATGGCCTTTTAAATAGCTGCTTTCCTTTTTGTACATGCAAAAAATCTGGGCGTTCGACTGATTTAAATATTTTTTGCAGCCGACCCTTCGCACGTTGTGAGTGAAAGCACATTCCCATCTGTGTACATTCTGAGAATTTGAATCGAATATCAAAAAGCGTATGCGTTAATATGACTAGTGCTCTTTGCATAATAGATCAAAAAGGGTTCTTGAATTCAGGAAGTTTTCGGTCGCATATGTTCTAACAAAGTTCAATAAATTTCTTGCCCTTTGTCACATCAAAATGTTTGTATGCATTTATTTTCGAACTCTTAACGCAATTCAATGCTAACAAATGGTCCTATTGAAAATAGAGTTGTTAATAATAACGATCACTTTCCCGCAATTCTCACGCGCGCCTTAAAGAAATTGTATGCTTTCCTCTTACTTTAGCACTTCATCATAACTCATCACAACTATGCCGCCCCCGAGCCTTAAAACTTCTCACGTGTTGGTCCTCTTTTGAAATGGGATGGTGATAAAATAAGTTTAAATTTGCTAGGGAGACTTATTTTACTACAGCATCCTGTTTGTGGTAACGTCTACTCTCCTTTTGACTCTACCAGACGCCGTCATGTCATGATAATGGGTTCTTTGTCTTTCCATTTTTTCCTTCTGCACGCAGCATTTTTTTCTGTCAACACAACTCATCAAAAATTCATTCAGAGAATTAGCATAAACCTTTCACTAACTAGCGTCGGCGACTCAACGCCAATTTTGCAGCCAGGACGACAGTTTAAAATGGTAAAGGCTGTCACATGAATGGTAAGGCTCTGACGTTTATTAGATTCAAGCGAGGAGACAGGCAAATTTTACCAGGCCCTATTTCTTAGAGATGTACATAGGAATAAAAAATACACATCTTTCTTATTTTCACCTTTTCATACTTTCTAAGTTTTTCAAATAATATCAAATATGTGACGTCAGAGCATAAAACTGTACGGCTTTGATGAACTTGAAGACGGGTCTGAAAACATAATTAAGTTAGTCAAGACTTTTCCTCAAAAATTAATAACACAAGTAATTAAATTGTTCCTAGCTATAGTGAGTTAACCTAGTGAATACATTTTTATTCCACGTGTGCCATATAACTAAATATACCACACTTTATGTTTTACAATTAACGCAACAGATTCCTTAACACTTTTATATTGTATGCGTGCGATAGATTAGTAGATAAAAAACATTTCAGTGGACATAAAAGAGAAAATTTCATGGCTTTGGTCACTTTACTCAGTTACCATCGAGTCTTCACATGACATGAATTTATAAATGCTATCACGATAATACATCAAGTATACCCGTAAGCCTACAGTGCATAAGAATCTCAGAATAAGATAATGCAACAATTGCACTATTCATTCATATCGCAGAACGTAGTACATTTATTAAATACATTCGTGGTAAATGGGAACAAAGTGTCTGCTTGCGCTTGCTGCTAGCATACGTTTCACAATATTGAATAGCTTTCACGGGTTCCAAAGTTACTTGCGACTACAAGAAATACACCTTAAACTCACTCATCTCGATGTCGTCATTTCCCAGGGAACCAGGCTATTGATATCTGTCATTATATTATTTAGGAATGTGGCGAGAACCAATCGCATTGGTGTTCAACTTGAACAGAACCAACCTCAATAAAAATTTTGCTGCATGCTTCCTGAGAAGACGATTTACGCTGCCTGCCTAAATTGCCGATATTTCATATAGTATTAATACAATATTAATTGCAATTCACTGCTGGAATTCACTATTGCTACTGTTGCTGACTGCCAACGCGCTAAAAGCTTGATTAATTAAGCAAGATTAATAATGTACATACCGGGAATTAAGAACAATGCTGAGTAATATGTTATTTGCCCTGTCATAATTTTTGACCGTTGGAGTTTTTGCGGATTTTGTATGACATGGGTAAATACCCATAGGTCACTAGAATCCGTGGTTCATCTGCTTTGTCACGGAAAGCTATTTTGGTTTCTTTACTTCGCTGTGAATTAGGCTTTAACATTTCCAACATGAGAGAAGTTCTACTAGTTTTTGCTTGAATATTTTATCAATGAAAAGTATAACAATATCTCATTTGAAGTCATACCATCCCGGTGGAACAACAATCAACTTCCGGTCATGTAATTTGGGGTAAATGAACTCGGGATGCAAACTCGTGTCATCTGCTTACAGATCTTTTGGATCTTCTGACATTTGGTAGTATCGAGAATGATGATAACATCCGATTGAACAAAAGAAGAAAATGAAACATTTCAGTATGATAAATGATGCGCTTCCGGCTGTACAATTTGTTCCACCACTATTGTTATTCTATTATTTTTAAAAGAGTTGTGCTCGGGAAGCTCACAAATTGCACAAATCCAGACGCAAGGAATAGAACTGCGAAAGCATAAACAGACTAACATGAGCATAGTATAGCAGCTGGGATTGTCAGCTTAAAGTTGGATTCAGTGGTTTCGTTTCCTTATGCAGCTATATAAATACAGCAAAGCGTGAATGACATGTTAACCTTAACGGAAATTTCATTTTACCTAAAAATTGGTAAACCTTCATTGCATATCGTCCTATCTCATCTTATTAGGATGCAATATTTTTAATCTAAGCATTTCATACAACTTTTATTGGATGTCAGGGCAAATGTGGGTGCTACGTATAAGTTGATTTTTTTCAACTGTTGACGGTTTTCAATTGATCTCTGTTGACATATTTCCATTTTAACCTTCTGAGAAATTCAACGACGGAGGATACCGTCTCGATTTTTTGTAACAAGTTTCCATTTCTAGCTAGATCAAATGGGGTTTTCCCTGACATAATGTTTAAAGGTTGATGTTGAATTTCTCTAAACCCAAAAATGGCAGAGATTCTGAGAGGAACAGGAACGGAAAAATTCCATTGGTTAAATACAACGTACTTGCTTTGTCTATAGCAACCAATTAGGCAACTATCACATTTCAAGGAATACGCAATCTTTTGAAGTTAAAACACAAATTTGACTCCTTCAATTCTGAGCACAATGAAATGTTGACAACAGAGCAACCGTTTACTTTGTCAACTTATCCGTTGAGTTCTTTGTACCAAAATCAAGGTGACCGCAATGAATGGGAAAGCCTGAAAGGAAGCCATATACGTGATCTGGAGAGATAAACAAGCTAACGGTTGGTTTAACGGGTACAATCAGTTCTTTGACATGATCAATCCTTAGCTTCATGGTCAAGTGGCGGGAGGCCATGTGAATACAAAAACGCTACGGTAAACTAAAGCAAACATTGTACATAGAGGCGACCTAACATCAAAGCATACGTTCTACAGAAGTTTCTCAAATGCGAGTGGGAGCAAATTGAAACTAGTGTTTGCTGAGCATATGCACATATGCTTGTAAGGATGTTTTTATCAATAATGGAATACCTTTCTTCAGATTTCATGACGTAACGACCTCTTTGTTTGTGTAACTGACGTCAGAGGATCAGTTAAACTAAATAACTTAAACACGACCTTCTCAGATTATTACACTGATTGAATGGCTCATTGGCTTTCACGATCGATCGTCCAGTAATGGCATAAATCATTATCGCTTAGAACTTCACTAACGATTATCCGCAAATGGGGAAAGTTCAAGGGCGTTCAGTTTTGCCCACCATATAATCCGCATTAGGGAAATTGAAAATGCATTAGCGAACATAGTGCTACCAGTAGGTATATACAGATAACAGCTTTGCCATCAGACCATTATCCCAGGAGTTTTACATATATGCTAAGTGGGAAAAATCAAGACACTCGACGATCCGCATTACCTATTTATGTAATGTCATTAAAGAAAAAAACGCTCTGATAATCCAGAAAGCATCTCATTCAAGTCACTATCCCATTCAAGTCCACATGAGTCATCAGCCTAAGCAAAAAGGAACTTTTAGTCTCGGCAATGGATATTTGAGAGGTTTGCCAAAGCCATTATTTTGTTAGTGTAAAGTAGCATAATGGTTTATTATATAACATTGTTGACAAGTACTTGGTACGCCTACATAATATTCTATATCGCTAAAAAGCAATCGGCCAATAACCTTTAAAACATTCATGCTTATTACATGAGAATTCTTGCAACCTGGGAGGAAAACCCAATTTAAATTGTGTTTACAGAATGACATTTGATCGTAGTTCGAATAAGTCTTATTGCTGATTTGGCTCACTTTTGAAGGTTCAGACAGAAAGCGAAATCAGGACGCACACTAATAAATTTTCGGTTTCCGGTAACATTAAATAATATACAATATCGACACGACTGTTGCCATAAGTAATAGTGTATATTATATTGAGGGCTGCGACGTTATTTTAGGATTAATTACGTTCTGTTAATTTTCAAGTTTCAAATTACAACTTACCATTACTCAGGCTTTCAGCACTTTTCAGTTTATTCATTAGACACATAGAACTAATCCAACCGACCTACATGCAGTTACATATTCCGTACGGCCGCTAGGAAGCAAAATCGATCGTACAAATGTGCCAAAATTTTTAGACATGTTTTCTCTCCTTAAGGTTTATGTAATTTGTGAGGATTTAATGCTGAACGGAAGACGATAACCAGGACACTTGCGTTTCAAGGAAACAACACAAAATATTTATAATTAGCTAAAGTGTTACTTTTGAACAAGATGCGTGAGATAACAAAGCTTTCTCCGTAATGATGCAATATAAAATGGAATGACAATTCTATCTACTTTGTCGAAATGTACAACGTGAATTTATTCGTGAAACTTGTTACATTTCAACACTGAACGCTTGATTCTGCAACTACTTGCGGTATATGGTTGTTGAAAAGGTAATTTCGTACGGTCTCAGTATTGTATATTACAACAAAGCGTAAAAGTAAAATTAATTTTCCTTGACCCTTTTTTATTAATTTTTTGGACATGTGACAAAAGCAATTATAATACCAACAATGTCCCCAATGTACTTTGGTACATAGTGTGTTTGGAAACGTGGCATGTTTTTATGTTAACGCAACTCATCCAATATTCATTCCGAGAATAAGTATAAACTTTTCGCTAACTAGCTTAGGCGACACGTCACCAACTTGGGAGCCTTGAAAATATTCTAAAATGCTTAGAGCTGTCACAAGAATGGCGAGAAGGCTCCCTCGCTAATTAGATTCAAGGAAGGAGACAGGCTAATTTTCCTGAGACATGTATATCATTTTTATCTTCTCATTGAATGCATTTTTCTCCTTTTAATTTTTTGAAGCAATTCACAAGTGTGAAACGTATGACCATATGAAATGTACCGCTTGCATGAATTTGAAAACGGATCTGAAGAAAAAAACTAAATTAGTCAAGACCTCGTCTCTAAGATTGTTAATAAGTACATGTAATTCATTTTGCCCTAGCTCTAGAGAGTTAAGCTAATGAATATATTTTGATTCCACGTGGTTTGCATAAAATGTATCACACAAATTTATGTTTTACAAAAGCAATTAGCGTAACGGTTTCCTCAACACTTTTAGATTGTATGTGTCTGATAGAGTCGTCGTTAAAAACAATTTCAGTCGTCAAAAAGAAAATTTCAAAGCTTTGGTCACTATATTTCGTTATCATCGAGTCTCCAGTGTCTCCACATGACCTGAATTCATAAATTCCGTCACGATAATAAACCGAGAATACCCATGGGCCCACAGTGAATCTCAAGATCAGATAATGTCACACTTGCATCATTCATTCATAGCAAGCAACTTCGTCCATGTTTTACATTCGTAATAAATGGGAACAAAACTTCATTCTGCACACTGCTTTTTAAGGAGTTCTAACGAAATGGAATAATGCACACGAGCCCGCTTTCTACGAATCTGCCTTCACTCACGTTACGATGCACTGCTTCCCAAATAAGGCAAGGCACACATCCTCTACCAAACATGATTCACTCTCAAGTAACATTACTTGGTCTGGAGATTCGTGAAATTTGTAAAATCCTATCCCAGTAGCTTGTCATATTACAACGCTACAAGTTGTGCAAAGGAAAGCAGTAGATGAAAATATCCTTCTTGGAACTGAAATCCTTACTTGGATTCAACACAAGTGATTGCTTGTATACGTTTGCCAATGCTGAATATCTTTCATGGGTTCCAAATTTACATGTGACTGCAAAAAGTAATTCATAAATACAACTATATATCGCTTTCATTATTTCACAGGAAACCAGACTATTGATATCTACCATTAAATTATTTCTCAATGTGGCGAAAATCAGTCGTATTGACCTTCAACTTGAACAGACGGTAAGTCAACCAATATTCTCTTCAATTATGTCATGGATATGATTCTAGTGTGTCCTCTGTCTCGCCAGAATCTGAAATAAATGTTTGCTGGATGCTTTCCTCGTATTTACATCTGAAATTAGTAGACTGGAAATGGAGTTTCACAGTACATTTGATGTAAATATGTTATCACATATCACATTATTATTTCTGTATTGCGATATCCATTATTTTCCAGTTTATGCGAAAACTATTTACGCACTCAGCCCAAGTTATTTTCTATAATTGTAATAAATATTAATTGCAATTCACTGCTGGAACTATTTATAACCATGGTTATTGACTGCCGACGCACCAAAGTGTTTCATGTGCTTGGGAAACATAATTTTGCAGTTATGAAAATACTATTTTTTCTCAATGTACCCCGTGCAATCGCATTTTCGAAAAAAAAAATCACCTGTGCATATCCTTCCTTATTATTCTACTCAAGGAACATTACTACGGCATTAATTTGTGATTTTCAAACACTTGTTATATCTCACTGTATGCTAGATTATGTTGTTACTAAATTATGAATACATTTATTGCACATTATGAACAGTCACACCCCCAAAGGACAAATCTACATTTAAATTCTCTTCAATCTTGGTCACAACGAAACCAATTGGCGTTCCACTTGAACAGTGGTTACGCCATCAAATCTGCACTGCAATATTAGACCACGAATTCGATTCTAGTGTCTAATTTCAGTGAGATCTGCAGTAATAATTTTTCTGCATCCTTTTCTCATACATCTGAAATCAGTAGAGTCGAAATAGAGTTTCTCAATACATTAGATGTAAATATATCAGCAAGGTTCACTATATTATTTCTATATAATCGTATCCACTATCTCGCAGTTGACGAGAACATGACAGACACAACCAGCCTACATCATTTCCTACAATATTAATAAATTATTAACGTCTATTCACTTCGGAATTCTCCATGGTCACTGCCATTGTCTGTAGCAGCAAAGCCAAAAACAAAATTACTTGAAATGCTCACAATGATTACTATTACTTTTCTAAACGTCTTGTTTGCTTTCAATTTCAGAAGGTTACTAATGTCACAAATTCAATTTCCTTCGGAGTAGCCAGATCTTAGATGAACTCAATATTCACCAGACAACCGTTCATTAACTGCATACCGTTATGCAAACCGTAGTATGTTTTGTTAGGGCAAACAATTGACACACCCTGATATATGAATTTGTTTTAATAAAAATGAGCAGATTTCTAGTTTGATCACGTCCGCTTTCATGGATTTTTACCATACTTTATCATTCTTTAATAAGTCATTATTTTGGCGCGACAGCCTTCCGATAGGGTAGTAAACGCTAATTCATGCAGCTACTTATTACGCAAAAAAATAATATACACGGTGAAATTCCCGCGTCTCCAGAACTGATTGACTCAATATTTGTATGTATATATTCAACAATAAATATTTGTCATACTTACAACGCGTTTGCTTTATTTGTTTCTCTGCGACCTGGCTGGGTTTCAACGTCTCCTACTTCACATGAGTTATGAAACTTTGTACTTCCGCAATTTCTAATGACAAAGACACCCAGGGCAAATTTGCAATCATACCGTCCGTTTGTAGCAACAATGAATTTCCGGTCATGCAATTTGGGTGATTTGAACTTCGGATGAAAACTCGTGTCATCCACTTACAAATTGTGCCCTTACATTTGGACATTCCACGAACCACGATAACATCCGATTGAGCAACTTGAGCTTGGAGAGCCACATTAAAGTTGGACTCAGAGGTTACGCTTGCTTATGTAGCCATACACAGCAAAACTGTAGGCACTAACGAAACATGTTATGCTTCAAAGTGATAGGACAAGCAACTCCCTTCACAACACAGCTCTGTAATGCATATTAAAACAGATAACGTTTGTGTGGAACAACCTCTTTGCATCTCCTACCATATTTAATGTCTCTTGAGAGAAATGAAAAAGGTGGAAAGGAAAGATCCTTAAAATTAAACACCGTACTTTCGGATCTTGCCTTTCCCACCACTGCCGTATCCAATAAATTTTAATGCGTTGAACTCTAGCAAATAAATTGGGCAACGTTGCTGTACGAATGACATGCTAAACTTAAAGGAAATTTCATTTCACCTACCACATAGTTAACCTTCAATGCATATCGTCTTATCTCATCTTATAATGTTGCAATATTTTCCATGGAAGGATTTTGGGCTACCTTTCTTGGAAGTCTCGACAAACGTGGGGTATCGTTTTGGATGAATGTTGGTTTTCATCTTCTGACCCTTTTCAATTCGTGTCTCTGGGTATATGTCCATTTTAGCCTTCTGAGAAATTCAATGTCATGTAGGATACCGTATCGATTTTTTGCAACAATGTTCTAGTACTTGTTAGATAAAATGGTACTTTCTTTGAAATAATACACCATCCGCGTCCCGTGCACGATGGCAGAACAATATGGAATAAATGACTACTCCATTGTGTAATTCAGGGAACTATGGTTTTATTGGTGGGACCGGCAACCTTTTAACTGACTGACGGATAACATGCTTCATGTCACATGGACCGCATCTCTGGTGAACCGATCAGCTTCGGCATGTATCATATAAACAATTAAGAACGCTACGTTGGTGCCATTTTAATCAGTCATTTAAATCATTAACTAGTGGACAAAAACGTAAAACAGCTTTTCATCTTTTTTACGGAAACAATGTTCTTACGTTTGCATTGGCGAATTCAACTCCAAAGCTTCACTAGTGCATGCGGTTGAAATTAACAAACCTAGTTGCACTGCAAATTCATACTATTTTATTCTAGCATAACGTCCATCATTTTAGAGATTTTGATGTGGAATTTCTCTAAACCCAAAATTGTACATTTGTTTAGTTTAGAGTTACCGGAACGGAAAAATTATATTGCAGAAGCACAACTTACTTGTTTAGCCTGCAGTATTGGGGCACTATCACATGTCAAGGTATTCACAAATTTTGAAGTTACAGCACAAATTTGACTTATTTAATGTCGTATTCTGAATACAATGGGCATGTTGAGAACAGAGCAACCATTTACTTTCTCAACATATCATTTGAGTTCTTTGTACTCAAATCAAGATAACCGCAATGAATGGGAAAGCCTGAAAGGAAGCCATATGTGGTCAGGAGAGATAAACAAGCTAACGGTTGGTTTAACCGGTACAAGTATTTCTTTGACAGGATCACTCCTTAATTTCTCGGTCAAATTGAACGAAGGCATGTGAATACAAAAACATTACTGTAAACTAAAACAAACATTGTATATTGAGGCGATCTAACATCAAGGCATACGTACTACCGAATTTTCTTAATAATGCGTAGGAGCAAATTTATACGTGCTGATCATATGTAGGTACTTATGCTTTTAAGGTTGTTTTGATCAATAATGGAATACCTTTCTTCAGATTTCATGTCGTAACGATCTCTTTGTTTGTGTAACTGATGTCAGATGATCAATTGAATTATCTAACTTAAACACGACCTTCCCAGTTTATTGCATGGGCTGAATGGCGCATTGACTTTCACCATTGATCGTCCAGTAATGGCATAAATTATCGCTTCCAACTTCACTAACGATCATCCGCAAAATTCAAGGGCGCTCCGTTTTCGCATTATGCCCACTATATAATCTGCATTAGGGAAAGTGAAAATGCATTAGCGAACATGGTGCTTCCAGTAAGTATTTACAGATAGCATATTTCCCAGCAGACTGTTTTCCCAGGTGAACTATATGCTAAGTGGCAAAAATCAAGGCACTCGTCGATCCACATTACCCATTTATGTAGTGTTGCTAAAGGAAAATCGATTTGATAATCCCAGTCAGTATCTCATTCAAGTCACTGTCCGATTCAACTCGACAGGCGACATCCGCCTAAGCGAAAAGAAACTTTTAGTCTCGGGAATTGATATTTGAGAGCTTTATCAAGGCCAATATTTCTTCAATGTAAAGTAGCATAATGGCTTACCTATTAAATAACATTGTTGACAAGTACGTTGCACGCGAACGTAATATTCTATGCCATTCGAAAGCATTGGGTCAATGACCTTTAAAATATTCATGCTTGTTTATGTGAGGATTCTCGCAACCTTGGAGGAAAACCCAACTTAAATTATATTTGAAAAATGACATTTGATTATATATTGAATGCCATATTGTTGATTTGGTTCACATAACATACGATGTAGTTTTGAAAGCATAAGCAGAATTTGCACTATTAAATTTTTGGTTTCCGGTAACATTAAGTAATTTGTGAAATTCGATAAGACTATTGAGAAAAAAATTACAATATACATATATACACAGTTGTAGCGCACCATTTACTGCTTTCTCTTGATCCATCCTCATTTCTCGGTCAAATTAAATGAAATCATGCTGATACAAAAACATTGAGATAAATACTAATGGCTTTTGTTATAGCATCTTTGAAAAGCAACCAGCCGCAACATGACATTCACTGTCAATCAGAAGCAGTAGGCCAACAACCTTAGAAACACGTGCAACCTTGTAGGACAAATTGGATTTCAATTTCATTTACATAATTTAAATTCGATGGATTTTATTCCTATATTTTTGTTAAATGCTTCTCATAAGGTACTTGTGCTTTTACTGCTGAGTTGACTCTTATGCCATATGTGAATTTGGAACATTGAAGATTCAAAAGGAAAGAATAAACATTACGAATTCAAGCGAACTCGGAGCTTCTTGTTACTTTTGCAATAATATGAAATTTGAAACAATTGTTAATGAAGTAAATAGTCAACCCTTCATAACGTGAAGGAAATCTCGTGTTGGATAACTTCGGGATTCAAATAATCAAGTCTTACAAGGGAACGTTTTCAGGTGTAGAGAGGACAAGCCCCTGAATCCGTTTTTTCCGCTGATTCCAACGGTATATTTACTTTTTTGCACAAATGAAGTTTGGAGATTTTACGGGCATTTTCTCCTTAACGTTCCTCAAATGTGTTTGTAAGATGCACATGGGGTTAGCTACATGTACTACGGTGCTCACTATTTGCAAAAATAATCTACCAAAATATCGTAAAATATATTAATTTTCATTGCTGCTCTAAAGATATGGAATTTGTTGCTGCTACGGACTAATGAACGAAACTTTCAGAAATGAAAATTGCCGATTTAGTGTACAGTTCATGCTTCTATTATATGCTTGATAATGATAACTATTCGCGTGATATTACCTTTTACTAATGGCACTATTTTATTAATATGCACTTAATTTATGGTATCGTCATTTCATCCTTTAGTATACTTTATTGTGTTTTTCATGCCATGCACTTCCTAAATAAGGACATTGGTTGAAAGTGCGGTTTGCATATTTTGGCATTTCCATCCATCTTCCTCACAGTAAATTTAATGGTTGCAAAAATTTTAGGGGAATTCTCCTTCATTTTATCGTAATAGCGACAAATTACATATCTTTCAAACATCAATAAAACTTATTATATTTTATGATATTTTGAGAAGATTATTATTGGAAATAGTGAGCACCGTAGAACATGTAGTTAACCCTATGTGATAGTACAAACACATTTGAGGAAAGTAAAGGAGAAAACACCCGTAAAATCTCCAAATTTCATTTGTGCAAAAAAGTAAATACACCGTTGGAATCAGCGGAAAAAACTGATTCAGACGCATATCCTCTTATCTCTCTGCGCTCTCTACACCTGACAACGTTCCCTTGTTAGTTCCATGGCCTTCAGTTATTGCTTTCTTGACTGGCTGGTTACAAGAACCCATTACGTTCTTCACTAATCATATATATAAATGAACTCAGTAAGATTTTCGGTGTGTGACTGTTTTGTTTACAAACCTGTACACATACTTATGAGATGAGTACAATACAGATGAATCATGTGTACTACCACAAAAATCCTAAGGAAGCCAAATAAGATATACGTCGTCACAACTTTAAAAAAATGTATTTACCTGTTTCGATGAAAAATAGTTTGTAAATGTAAAACAGGCCTCCTGATTTCAAATATAATATCGATTAATATTCAATGCTTATCAACGGTCGATAACGTGTTGATAACCCTACATTTGTCCACATTTCGATGAAAATCAGCATATAAATGTAAACGGGCCTCCTGATTTCAAATATAATATCGAAATTAATATGCAATGCTTATCAACGGTCGATAACGTATTGATAACCCTACATTTGTTCACATTTCGATGAAAATCAGTATACAAATGTAAGCGAGCCTCCTGATTTCAAACATGATATTCAAATTGAAAACCAATGTTTATCAACAGTCGACAAAGTGTTATGGTAACCCGCACTCGAACAAATTGCGCTGTAAATCATTATGCATAATATGTAAATTGACATCCTGATGTTAAATATGAAATCCATTTAAAAATCCGATTCTTTGATCGGGAACCGCCTTCTGTAAGCCTTACGCAATTACGTTCTAAACGCAGATTTTTAGCATTGTAATGGATAGATGTATTGTTACTGAAACATTTGGAGTCGCATTGCAATTGATAACATTAATGATATGTCAAAGCGGGCGATATTATGGCCTAAGATTAATGATGAAGTTCTTGACTTAATGGCTGGAGAGGAGCATATCTACCTCAGTAGTGACACTTTTGTGGATAAGACAGATAGTGGGACTAATAATTCTTTGCCCGTCGTCGCTTGCCCTAGGCAATTCTTCGGAATTAGCAGATGCCTCTTTTCTTTCCTATTATTAAAATAGTATTTTAATATGAAAGAAAACAGGCATCTGCATATGAATTTTTGACGGAAGCTAGAGCCCGTCTTGGACGGGCCCCGCCAACTAGTAGAAGTACAAATCAATAAAGGCTGAAGTACAAAGTTTTAGATGTTCCATGCCCAGATCATCGAGATTATCTGTATGAATCCTTAAGATATAAATTATTCAAAATGAATCGAAGGCATTTTATGTAGCAGTAGAATAATGGCAGATGATCTCTCTCATCTTATTTGGTTGGATGGTCGGCATATCCTCGCAGTAGTTTTACACTTGAAGCAGTTGCCATTATTAAGCCTCAATTTGTTGTATACACAGGGGAAAGTGGAAATTGGTTGAACTGTTCTATTTTCACTTTTTATCCGGTCATTGTACATGCTTACTTTCTCCTTTTAAATTTGTCACTTTGTCCTTAAACGTAGATTATCACTTTCTCTTGGCAAAGTTGCAACAGCAATATTATGGCATTGTGGGTATTATGTTCCAAGAAACAGGATGGGATTTATGCTTTCAATTTGCACTTAACAAGGCTAGAATTGATACGTACTGGTGAGGCAGTCTGCACCTCCTGCTCTGAGCTCTTGATGAAGACACGGCTTCGCAAGTATGGTTTGAAATATTGTCTGTCATCTTAAATTTATTTGTCGTTTCACATATGCTAACCTAGTTGCGTCTTTCTTTTGTCTGTCGCTATCGTTGAACGTCGCCTTGTTTTATGGGCATAGTAAGCCAGTACCGGAAATAGTACAGCGGGGGTACGGTTCACACTTTGGAACATTGATACATTTTACTGCTTGACATAACATTAACTTGGAACGATAAATAATAGAGCCTCAGGTTATGATGATATGCTCGGTCAATATGCTCAAACTGCAACGATACTTGACTCTGTTGCCACCATAAATCATTCATGAATGAAAAACGACATAATCGTTTCAGTGAATTCAGTAATGTCGAACTGCAGTAGCGGCATAAATCATTGTCACATCCAATCTCACTAACGATCAACAGAAAATGGTGGAAGTTCACGGGCGTTCACCGCATTACCTTCATACCTACGTTAGAATCCGGCATTGGTGAAATGGAAAATATATAAGCGAAAAGTGCTTACAGTAAGTATAGATAATGGCTTTTTTGCAACAGAGGGTAACCTTTGTTCCACGTTAAGTGAAACTCGAGCAGAACATTATCCTCTGGAGCAGTATCTGTTAAGTGCTATGAAATCAACGCATTCATCTATCTACATTACCAGTTATGCAAAGTCGCTCACTCGCGAAAAAAAACCGCTCCGATGATGCCTGAAAGTGTCTCGTTGTCGTCCCTGCTACAATCCCCTTGAACTTAACCGCTTTCGTTAGCTTACACAGAAAGGGTTTCTGTGCTTGGGAATTGATATTTGAGAACTATAACGAAATGGAAGTTACGTAATACCTAATTCTATTACATTTTGAAGAGTACCTTGAATGATTTATAAATTTTTCTGTGAGCTGAATACACTGGGTCAACAATCTCTAAAATACAAACCAGCGCTTGGGTAAGTCTAGAACCTTGAAGGCAAATTAAATTTAAATTACATAAGCGACATTGGATGACATTACATGAAACAACACGAAATTTATGCTAACAATTCACGTCCAACAAGACTAGAATACATATAATCATGTGATAGTAAAATATTTACAGACTGCTCTGAACTCTTGATGTGATCTACTTTGAAATATTATCTGCCATCTTAAATTTATTGGTCGTTACACATATTTACTCACGTATGTATATCTCCTGATTTTGTATGTTGCCTTCGCTTGATGTCGCATGTTTTAGTGACAACGTGAGCCAGTAGCGGAAATAATTCAGCTTCCGTACGGTTAGTATTTCAGACGAGCTCCACTAGACACGAGCTCTACTTGGGTCATCCCAAAAACCGTCTCAGAAGTCGTAGGAACAAATGTCACAACATTCTAAACAATCGCGACTATTTAAGCATTTTTGCGCTAGTGCGGCACATGACTTTATAGATGCACGCGCCTTCTCACATGATTTAATAAATTAGCATAGCCGTGTTTTCACGGTTTGCATTAACAATTAAGCAGTTCACAAAATTGGACCGGATTGAACCTTGCTGAATTGGACGCAGTCATAATCCACACAACACTATCTTTCTCCAGAAAACTATTGTGAAGGATATATAGCCGATAATATAGTAACAAATGCAATGAAAATTAATCCATGGGTAAAATAATGTAAAACTGATGTACAATAATGCATTAATTAAAATATGAATATGCCGGCAAAATTATGGATTAATATAACAATGAAAACGACAGACATATATTCATTTTTATAACAGCAACAGTAACCGATCAAGCTCACTACGTTTTCAAAATGGCAGAATTAGGATCACCTCAACGACGTGCATATTTTTATACGTTAATTATATTAATTGGTTTACATAGGTGTGATGATCTTCAGAGGTTGTTTTTAAATTTACTGATGCAACCTTATCATTCTGTGCATGAATTTGCAACATGAGACCCGTTTAAAATGCGATATAAAGAAACAGGAACGAGTTCCGTTACTGTTCATACATATTTGTACAAAACTGAAAGTTTTATTGAAGTATTAATATGGATTTTCTGAAAAGGCAGTCATTCCACAGTTGTAGTTATTCCAGCGTAAAATTCGTATTTGTTAGATGCGGTTTACCTGCTTTTGTCTGGTGCGGCCCATTTGGGAAACTGTCGCATTTCAAGGCTTTTGCAAAGTTTCAAATTACTATACCATTTTATATACCTGTTTCTAAAATATGAATTCCAATGAATGCAGAGAAAGGTTCAATGGTTTATTTTGTCATTTCCTTTGCGGCTATGTATACTTTGTCGTCCAGTGAACTGATATCAAGGTAGCCGCAATGAATGGGAAAGGCTGAAGGCAAAGCGTATGCGCTCAGGAGCGATAGAGACAAATTGACGGTTGGTTTAATCGGTACAAGTATTTCTTTTGCATGACCAATCCTTCCACTCGCGGTCAAATTGAACAAAAACCACGAAGGTCAAAACATTTACTTTATCTAAAACAAATACGGAACGTATTATATCCGTTTGTAATTGTTCCTATGTAAAACTTGGCCAAGGAACTTTCCCCGCAAAAGTTTCCCTTGTTGATTTTCTCAAATTCGTACAGTCATTTATAATTGAAAAAGTCAATGATGCAGAACTGAATATAATGGCTGGTCAAAATGTGTTTCTTTCCAAAATAGAGTAACAAGAGAAAAGAGGTACGTGTTACTGTAATATGGGAGAAATCATGTGGCCACCAACTTCCCAAACCACCGATATAAAATTGAGAGAAAGTCAGTATGTCTCAGTATATTCGTGCCCCCACTTTAAAATACGGTATTAACAAATAACTTAAATAGTTTCTGACACGATACCATTCAAGTTATCAAGATGTATCGAAAATTATCTCCGGTTTAGGGAGTTCATATTGGAGAGCTTTTGTCAAAGCCAAGATTTCATAAAAGAAAGTTACGTAATGGCTTGAATCACTACGATCTTTGAAAAGCAACTAACCGCTATCTTACTTTCACCGTCAATAGGAATCATTGGGTCAGAAACCTCAACGAACGGACCACTTAGGAAACAAAATTGATTTTATATCTTATTTACATAATTGACAGTCGACCACATTATTTCGTACCTTATTTTTTAATATTTGTGCTTCACAGGTGACTTCCGTCTTCTGTTATGCAGTGTGTAGGTAAGTGTGTATTGACGATTCATGTGGTAAGCGTAAGCATTATGAAGTTTGATGAAATTAATAATGTGTCCAGTATTCAGTAAGGAAGACTTATGTTTGAGTTTCGTGCTTGACAGCTTGTGGGTTCAAATAACACGGGGCCATTTCACTAACATTCAATGGTTATTATTACTATTGGTGATCTGTTACGTGAAACCATTACGCGCATCACCAAAAGTATAAATTCCAAGTTGTGCTATCACTTCACCTAAACTATCTTCTAGAAAATCTAACTGTCATATGCCAAGCATGGCCCATTTTATAGAATAATCTTTATACAATAAATCGTTGAAAATTTAAGGAAGGATCCCATTTGAAGTAGTTTTAAAATAAAAACAGATAATACCTCACTATATTTGATTGGAGTGTTGCCGTCATCGCAGTAGTATCATTCCTGAAGCAGTTGCCATTGTAAAATTAAGACGCAATCAGATACATGCATGGAATGGGGAATTGAAGATTTGTTCCAATGTTATATTGCATTTGATTTGAATGGGCCTACTTTCTCTTTCTAAATGATCGTCGTCACTTTTTCTTTGCAAAGTCACCTCTACAACCTTGGCATTCTGAATACTATACTGCAAGAAACATCATGAAATGTATGCCTATATTTCACACACACCAAGGTTAGAATACATAATCACGGGTTATGTAATTCATACGCTCTCCTCTGAACTCGTAATGCCTTCAGGCTTTCGACTGTCTCCTTTGAAATGTTGCCTGTCATCTTGAATTTATTGGCCGTTTCACATACATTTACCTTGCTCGTACCCTATTGCCTTTTTCACATTCGTTCAACATAACAGTTTTGTTAGCAATGCACGAAACTGGCGGAAATAATGCAGTGTGAGTGGGTATCGTATTTCAGACGAGTGATAAATATTATAATATAATACGACTAGACAAACGTTACACATGAGTCATCACGACAAGTTCTTGAAGAGTCACAAAATTTTAAACAATGGAGAATTTTTCAAACGTTTCCCGCGTCAGCGAAGCACATGACTTAATACATTGCTGCGCTTTCTCCCTTCGGGACTTCATGGTTTGAATTAAGTAATATTTATAGAGCTCTCACAGTTCGCCACCTTGTAATAGATAAACCCAATATCTACAAAGAACTATATTTCTCCATTGATGTAAATGATACGAGAGGTCTATAAACTCGAGTGGAATTGCATTTGTAGGAGCGACAATTACAGCAGCTGATTGTAATAGTTTAAGCTTATGATTGCATCATCAAAATAAAAGATCGGTTTTGCGACAGCTACAATAAAACTTCAACTCTAACATTCTGTTTGAAAGACAGAAGTATGGTTGCATTGGCGGCATAAAAAAAATTTCACGTCATTTCGATTTTTCGTTGACTATAGATGGATATTTCCTGCAAGAGAAGCAAACGTCTTATGTTTTGTATTCATTGTCAATCCTCTGTCCTTATCGTTTCACTATTCAAAAAGAAGTGTAATTTTGTAAATGTTCTAAACATCCAACCAGCGTTCCGTTACGTAGACTCAAACAGCGCATTATCTCTTATTATTGCAAAGGACTACGCATATGGTTTCCGATGACGTATTAACATGTGTCATATTTTCCCCTCGCATGTTTAGTTAAGAGGTACACTCAATTTGCTCTTCGCATCGAAGAAAGGACGGTGGCCTTCCAGAAGTAAACAAAATCTCATCACAACACACAGCAATGTGCAGTTTTGAGTTATAAAGCACCCGTTCTATCTTCCAAGACGATAATCTTGAACATTTCATTCACTTCATTTTGCACATTAGCCCACCGACACTTTCCAAGAACCACAACTCTTAAAATCGTGATGACAAAAATGAACAGCATAAAATTTGGTATCAAACAGAAATTATTTTTCCCACATGGAGAAATTACCACCTACCGTACCCTCTGGGTTTGGCCCCGGATAACCAAAATCAATACCGCATTTTCTTGTGACCTAAAGCGATTCAGTGCAAAGTTTGAATCAAAGCGGTCAACGATGAGGAAGGTTGCAGTGACTACATACACACATGGAGCAAAAAGATCAATCGCAATAGCTGCCATTATAAGCATTGTATGTATAAGCATTGTATTCCGGTAGTTAATAAACTATTCATTTCAATTTTCTAAAACCTCCAGTTAAACTTCGTCAACCAATCTTCAGTAACGTAAATCCTCTCAATTTCAATACTTCAATTGAATGGCGTATAAGGCATTGTATTAAATGCATACCGGTGGAGTTAAGTTATCAATTGTCAACTACAAGGAGAAGTTGTGTATTGACGCTTTTAAATAATTCAAAGAAAAGCACCACGTGATAAAGACAGCAGCTCGACATTGGTAAACTGCATACTTAGAGACCGCACAAGTAATAACGAATACAGCTGGCAACATATCGCCCTGACTCCTGCTCATCTGTACCTTTTTACTTGAAGCCATGGAACGTTTGTTACAGGTAGCACAAAATTCATCCACTTGTTACAAAGTCACACCATTGAGACAATGACCTGACAAACAAATAAGTCTTCCAGTTCAAAAGAAACTAAGCGCGACGCCAAGATAATCCAGTGATTTTTAGCTAGATGCTCGCTCAAACTTTTGTAATGATAAGGTAGTTTGAAAAAGTACAATCTCTAATTAAAGTCCTCAAAAAGATTGACCCGTGAAAGTAAATAGTAATAAATAAATTTTCATTTATCTACGATACTCTCGCTCTTTTTATTCACTATCAAGTTGTTAATACTTCAAGCATTTTAAGTACTTTTCCAAATATCAACAATCTTTGCATCCTCATGACGGCCCATCCTACCTAAACCTACATATATATTTCATAATGACCTACTATTCCTGGAAACGGAAGGCTTTGCAACTTTTTTTCCACATTTTGCGCATAATTGGTACATGGAAGCAGGTCACTAAATAGTACCCAAATCGCGAAAGAACAGCCCTTAAACATTGATAAATCAAAAAATAAGGGCATTTTTTCAGAAATCGTTTGTGTGCTCTGTAGCCTACAAAACTTGACCTAGAAATCCCAAATTTGGCACGGTGGTGTAAAACACAATTCCCCAGAATGCGATTTTTGCGTTTTTCAGAAAAGGTAAATACGTAAAAAGTTTTGGCGGGAAAACTATTTAATTCAAAAACGGTATATGATTTTGAATATCCGACAACGGGAGCATAATTAGTACCTAAACCTACGTTTTGTGCGTTATTTACAATGATACTAAACACAGTAATTTGCCTAGAATTTGAAATTAAATAAAAAAATTCGGTCACAGAACACAATTTTGACAGCAAAGTCCTACGATATCTTAGAATCCAGAGCAGTTATGTTATATATACCGTTTTTGAATTAAATAGTTTTCCCGCCAAAACTTTTTACGTATTTACCTTTTCTGAAAAACGCAAAAATCGCATTCTGGGGAATTGTGTTTTACACCACCGTGCCAAATTTGGGATTTCTAGGTCAAGTTTTGTAGGCTACAGAGCACACAAACGATTTCTGAAAAAATGCCCTTATTTTTTGATTTATCAATGTTTAAGGGCTGTTCTTTCGCGATTTGGGTACTATTTAGTGACCTGCTTCCATGTACCAATTATGCGCAAAATGTGGAAAAAAAGTTGCAAAGCCTTCCGTTTCCAGGAATAGTAGGTCTAATGCAAGACTCTCACGTACACGTATGGTCGTCGAAGCTCAATTGGCATAAGAAAACGTGTTTGATCGACATAATATTTTGTTGCATTATATGTTTTCAAATTTATAATACCGTTTATGTGAAATTTCTCAATAGACACAATAGACTCGGTCAAATTGAATGGAATGATGCCGAAATTGAAGCAAACATCTTTCGTTTTTATACCATTTCATCAATTTCGTTATATATTTTCGTCATTTATAACTGTTCTCATGGAAACTTAAACCACAGAACGCTCCCTCTAAAACGTTTCGCTGTTGATTTTCTCACACCCTTGTAGTGATTAACAATGCAACTAAAAAGTTTCTGGTTCCTGTCAAGCTCCTGTTGAATTCAATATGCATCATTTGATGGTCCAACAAGAGCGATTAATGTTGGGAATAGACATTTGAGAGATCAATGCAAAATTTCCATTAAAGGGAAGTTACATAATATCAAATATTATTGTATCGTCGAAAAGCAACCAGATGCAAACTAACTACCACCGTCCATCGGAAGCGTTGGGCCAACATCCTTAAGACTCGGATATTTAACTTTGGAAAGCATGGAATTTAAATTTTATTTAGAAAGTGTCACCTTCATCTTGCAATCCCATAGAGCTTAAAAGGCTTTATTATTGACCTACTCAAAATAGGGTTTCCAGTGTCGAGAATTGATTTTTAGATAGCTTTCATCAAGGCCATTATTTCGTAAAAGGAAAGTGACTTAATAGCTTATTGTATAACATTTTGAAAATCCCACTGATTGAGTTATAAATTTCACAGTCCACGGGAATCATTGGTGGGTCAATAAACTTTAAAATATACCAGTTGCATGAGGAAATCTACAACCTTGGTATCAAATTAAATTTAACTTACATAAATGATATTTGAACACATTTATTTTTGTACTATGAGTCCTTACTAATAACTACGTGTTCGATGCCAAGCCATATAAGGTTGTCAGAATGAATCCTTACATAAACCATAGAAAGCGCACGGAGTCCATTTGAGATGGCTATAAAATAAAATGCAGAAAACATCATACCTATTTGGTTGGATTATTTTCATATCCTCGAAATAGTATAATTTATGAAGCAGTTGCATTGTAAAGTTAAAACACATTTTTTACATGGGAAGGGAAAGTGAAAATTTTGTTGAAATGGTTCATTTCTATTTTTGCCTGATTAAATTGTACCTTCTCTCCTTTTAAACGCGAATCATCGCTTTTTGTTGGCAAAGTTACAACAACATTATGGCATTATGAATATTAAATTGCATGAAGCAACATATAATTTATGATATGTCCTATCCTATTATATTACTTGTCTCCGTCATTCACCGTCACCAATTTTTTTTGGCAACGCCAGCAAGTAGCGGAAGTAACGCATCGAGCACACGGTTGGAATTTAGGAACAGTCATCAATTTTACTAGACAAACGTTCCACAAGAGAGTCCATCGCAAATAACCGTCCTACAAATATAAATGTCACAAATCCTAAGACAATTGCGATTGCATACGCTCTTTTTTTGCGCTAATTCAGCACATTACTTTATACATGAATGCGCTTTGTCACATGGTTTCATAAATAAACATCCTTCATCGTGACTTCATCGTTTGCATTATCAATGAAGCAGTTCACAACATTTGACCTTGCTTAACTTTGCTGAATAGGAAGCAGTCAGAAACCACATCAACACTTTCTTTTTTCAGAGTATGGAATGAAAAAGTGGGCTTCGTCTACTACCGAAAACTGAAAATGCGAGGGTAATAACGGTGAAGAAAATTACCTCGGCATTCATAATTTGTTCGATGTGGTATTAAATATTCTCTTGTGCACAGCTCAATAGTTTAAAAGTGAGATTTGTGGTAATTTTTTTCTTGCCCTTCGCATCCAATAAATTTCAGGTTTGGTGACGTTTGTAAATAGTCAGCGTAAACTTATAACTTCGACTCATATCAGCAAACTGTATGAATTTGCAGTATGAGTCATATAACTTCTTATGAACGAAACATTACCGCCGGTTTAATTCATTAACAAGTGGATACAGCGGCGAAACTTGTCTATTATCACTGAAAACTAGGATAAGGTTTATATGTGATGGAAAGAAACAGAAACGAGTTCCGTTGCTTATTCATACATGTTTGTACTGGTCCTAGCAAAACATGCAGTATTGTTGAAGCTTTAACGTTGAATTTCTGTAAAGGTACAATATCACACATACAACCACGCTTAATTATATTCCGGTGGAAAATTCAGATTTGCTAGATACGTGTTTGCATTGCTTCATAGCAAGAGATAATTTCACACTCTATTTGGTTGGAGTCTTGCCATCACCAAAGTGCAGTGGTTTCATTCTTGAAACAGTTACCATTGTAAGATTAAAATGCAATTTGTTATATACATAGAATATGAAAGTGTAAATTTGTGCAAGTGTTCTGTTGCTATGAATATATGCTGTATTTTGTACCTACTTCCTTCTAAACGCGAATGGTCACTTCTTGTTGACAAAGTCACTACTGTAATTTTGGCATCCTGAATACTATATTGGAAGAAACAGCATGACGTTTATGCTTGCAATTCATGCCGAACAAGTCTAGAATACATAATCATTTGTGTAAGGTAATACTGACTCCAGTGAACACTTGATGCGTTCAGGCTTTCGCACGTCTCATTTGAAACATTGTTCGCCATCGTAAATTTATTGGTCGTTTCACATATATTATACAAATACGTACCCACGTTTCCCAGTGTGTCACACTCGATTTCATTCAAAATGTGCGAAACTGGCGGAAATAATTCACTTTGGGTGGGTTTCGCACTTCGGACGAGTGATGATATTACGACTAAACAACAATAAACATGAGTTATCACGACACAGTCTTGAAGAGTAACAAGAGTTAGCTTGGTAAAATTTTAAACAATTGCGAATATTTCAATCGTTTCACGCATCAAAACAGCACAACCCGAACTTTTTTTTCAGAAAAACAGAAGTATGGCTACATCGGCGACATAAAATTGTTTGACGCATGACTTCGATTTTTTGTTTATTGTAGATGTTGTATCTCTGTTGGTGAAATGAGCTTCTTGATATTTGTTGCACCTGGTCAAACTTCGTTAGTATTCGGTTCACTATTCAACGAAAAGCGAATTTTGATAATTTTCGAAAAAATCATCCGGCGTTCTGTAACCTAGATTCACACTACGCACTATCGTTTTATTTCAGTGGTTTTCGTTTATCGTTTCCAATGCCGTATAAACATTGGAATGTTTAATCTTCCTCTGGCATGCTTAATGATAAGGAAAACTCACTTTGTTCTTCGCATCGAAGAAGATAAGGTCGCCTTCCAAAAGCGAACGAGGCCTTACCATAATACACATATTACATTAATTTACTAGAACCTCGACCGAAGTCACAAATCTCCCATCTTCAGTATAAAAAATGCTCGCAAGTTTAAGTGTCCTAATGAATGGCGGCGAAGGAATTGTATAATATGCATACTGAAGGAGCGAAGCTATTAATTGTTAATTTCAAATTTTTCAATTCAATTTTCCAATCATGTTTTATTAGCAAAATAATACACTAGCGGATACAATACAGTGTTGGCGTGGTTCGTATTTTGGACGACAATTTATTGTTGCTAGTAAATAAAAGCGTCCGCACGTCTTATCACAACACGTGACATCCCACGAGATGACTTTATAAATGTTATAAGAGGACGTTATTAAATTACGCTTGTGAGTATGAGTGCTTTACCGTCATTTCTGGAAATTTGTTACATCGGAATTAAGTATGCAACTGATCTTACTCATGCATGCATAATTGCAACAGAATACTCACAATTTGTACTTTGCATTGAAAGGAAATGATATCTAATTCGATTGCACCACAATCGTATGATTTGAACTGACTATAATATCAAGACACCTCTGCCCAATCAATCTTTTTCTATAAATATATTCCATAATGACAGTCTTTTAATAAATATCGTTGAAGATATTCTGGAATCAGCAAACGAATACAGGTAGTTTAGCTTAGGCATCCTTCCAGTCCGGCATCGGAGGACTCAGTATGCTTAATGTATTCCAGCGCAAGAGCAAATCCATTTAATACACCATTCGAGAAGTGAAATCTCGCCTTCGTCTAATAACTCATTAAAAAGCTAGTGGCCAAGAACCCATTAGATCGCTTTAAGACAAAGGGAATCCGACAAAGATTGTTGGCATCAACAAAAGGTTAGAAAAGTTTCAAATCCCACAAATGAGCTGTTGACATCGTCCCACGTAAAGATTTGACTCGAAAATGAATGAAGCCCAATTTAAGTCGTTGTAAAATAAAATCAGATAATTTAATTCCATTCCGGAAAGTGAAAATTTGTTCATGTGTTCCATTTCTACTTTCCACTGTTTATTTTCGCCCAATATCTTTCTGCTGCAGTATGGACATTACACCGCAAGAAGGAAACAACATGAAATTTTATGCTATATATGCAAATATACATTTAATTCGAGCAAAACGGAATTCATAAGCGTTGGATAGGCAGTCTGAGCCGACTGCTCTGAGCTCTTGATGCAGTCAAGGTTTCGAATGTATAATTTAAAATATTGCCTCCCATCTTAAATTGACTTGTCGTTTCAAATATATTAACCTAGTACCAACTTTCTTTTGTCTGTCGACTTCATTCAACGCTAAAATGGTTTATTGGCAACGTGAGCCAGTAGCGGATAGAATGTAGCGTGCGTACGGTTCGCATTTCGGGACAGTGATACATTTTACGCCTAGACAAAAAATTTCGTTTGGGTTATCACAATACCATCAAACTGCAATGACACTTGGCCTTGGCCCTGTTGCCACCATAAATCATTTATGAAAGTAAAGCGACAGAATCGATTCTTTGAATGCAGTAGTGTCGAACTGCAGCAATGGCATAAATCATTGTCACATCCAATCTCATTAACGATCAAGAGAAAATGGGGAAAGTTCAAGGGCGTTCAGAGCTTTCCCATTATGCCTACGTTAGAATCCGGCATTGGTAAAATTGAAAACAGATAAGCCAAAAGTGCTTCCAGTAAGTATAGGCAATAGCTTTTCCAACTGAAGAAAATCTTTGCTCAAGGTTAAGTGAAACTCGAGCACATTATCCCTCTGGTACATTATCTGTTAAGTGCTAAGAAATCAAAGCATTTATCCGCCTACATTACCAGAATTCGGTTTTCGGTTACATTACGCTTGCTATGAAATTTGATAAAACTGTTGCTAAACGTATTATGTATTCGTGATGGATGGAAGCAAATTTGTTTTCTAATTGCTGGCTGGGTGGTTCCAAGTCTCGAATTATCCAGTGTCATAACCTTGGCTGTTGAAGTAAGCATTGACTTACAGTTTCGCATAAATGTGTCTTTTCTTTCACTGGAAACGTATATTTCAAAAGTTATACGAAGGGATTATCAGAAATGTTGAATAGACTTTGAGAAGGTATATTTTTAAGATGACTAGCTTGTGTAAGCTAACATTCATATCATCTGATAGAGAAATAACAGGGCTTTATAATGACCGTCAACTCACGGTATCCGGCCCTTGCCTTATTGAGCAAGAGCTGGAAATATGAACGAACATGTTTTTTACGAAACAAGGCGTTAGTGAATAAATGACGTTACATTTTTCGAAGGGTGATTTCTATGCTATAATAGATAACGAAATAGAAATAGTTGGTATCGCCAGGTAGCCAAACCGATCAGGTATCTCTCAGTGGTGTCAGCATATTAAAATTTGTGACTTGTAACTTCAAAACAGACCGAGTGCTCGACAACCTCAAAACGCTACGGACGAAGGACATGTTGCCAATGTTAATGCTGTACACGGGAAAGACGGACGATTCTATTGCGATAAATTGCAGATATGGTCCACATAAGTATAACGTTAGTGTGGGTATATTTGCAATTCAAGTTGTTAATATAGTTTCGCCGTCCTGGTTCAATTTCTGAAGTGATCGCTGAAGAAGTAGCAAATTTGGAATGCAACCAAATCGGCAAAATACCGCCATTCTCCCAAAGGACGGAGAGTGTTTACTGGGTGAAAATTGTGATTGTAGATGAAAGATATATTCATCCTAATGTAAATCATTCGAAGAAACAACCACTACAATTGATACCGCTAAGTTTACAGCCCCGTTTAAAAGGCTACACCGAGAAAAAGCGGAAAACGTGCAATTTCAAGACTTGCACATCGATGCCCACCAAATCTCTCCAGAGGTAGCCAGGGACCCGAGGGTTGGTGCAAAATACGTACAAGGGTCCAGGGAAACTACAATCAAAAAATTGACTGAATGTGTTGAATGGTTGTAAAATGACAGCGAATCAAAGTCTATTCACCATTTCTGATAATCCCTACGTATGTAAATAGTCATTGCAAGCCCGTTAGGTTTGCTAGAATGAATCTTTACACTATAAACCATTGATTTGGCTGTAAAATATAAACACAGATAGTTTCGTTATTGAAGCACTTGCCATTGTAAAATTAAAACTCAATTTTTATAGTTGAACTCCCTGATTACTATTATCACCCAACAACGTTGTACCCACTCTGCATTTAAAACGAGGATCATCACTATTTCCCGGAAAAGTCATAACTGCATATGCCATTCTGAGTATTATATCACATGAAATAACATGAAATTTTTGCTAACAATTCACGCTTAACGAGGCTAGAATACATAATCATGTCTTAGTCAAATATTTACTCACTCCTGTGAGCCGATCATGTGTTCAACCTGCCGCACGTTTACATTGAAATATTATCTGCCATCTAAAATTTATTGGTCGTTTCGCATAGATGTAATATGTAGATTAACCCAATGCACCCTTGCTTTTGCTTCTCGCCTTTTATTTGCAGCGTGAGCACGCAGCGGAAATAATACAGCGTGTGTGCGATACGAATTTCGGAACAGGTGATACATTTTACTAGAAAAACGTTCCACACGAGAGTCCATCGCAAATAATACGAGGCCTACGAGTCACAAGTATAAATGTCACAACTTACAAAACAATCGCGATTGTATTATCATTTTTGTCCGCTAGTTCGGCACATTACTTTATGCATGTGTTTTGTCACATGGTTTCTTAAATAAAGATGCTTAGTCGTGACTTCATAGTTTGCATTATTATTGAAGCAGTTCATAAAACTTGACGAAATTTAACTTTGCTGAAGTGGAAGCAGTCAGAATCCACAACAGCGCTATCTTTCCCCAGAATACTAATGATTGCACGAGTTATATAACCTAAAATATTATGACATATATTCGTCAGAGTAATAAATGGGAAAGACTGAGCTAAACAAATGGAATAATTAAAGTGTTTACTAGACAAATTATGGATTTTCATAATAGTTCAAACAACTCACGTATATCCGTTTTAAAACAGCTGCATTAACTCACTAGTTTATCAAAATAATTTATATCACATCAACGATATTGGTACTTTTTACAGGCTAATTCGATTTATTGCTTTGCTCAGGTCCGTTGGTTCTGGCACTGAATTGAGCTGTTCATAAGATAACAATTTTGTGCTCATGTGCTAGCGAGTTATCCGCAATCAATCCCCATTTGATTTTGGTTCCTTCTAATGAGAAAGTGGGTTTCGTCTATTATCGAATCCGACAAATGCGAAGTTCTGAGTTCATAATTTACTCAACATGGTAATAAAATATTTTCCCGGGCACAGCTCGATAGTTTAAAAAATTATGGTAGTTTTCCTCAGCCCAGCCGATCGAGTCTATTTCACGGTATACTTTTCAGGTTTTGTGACGTTGGTAACTAGTCTAACGCAAACTTTCTCTGCATGAGTTTGCAATATGAGTCAGATAACCCATTATGAACGCAACACTGCCCCCGGGTTAATTCATTAACGAGTGGATAGAGCGGCAAAACTCTCAATATTTTTGAAGCCTTGATGTGGAACATCTAATAAACGGCAGACATAACCACACTCGTAGTTATTCTAGCGGAAATATCGTTTTTGTTGGATAGAGGTTACTTGATTTGTCTACAGCGACCCATATGGAAAACTATTGCATTTAAAGGCTTTTACAAACTTTAGAAATTACTATACCATATGACTTCCCTGTTTCAATGCACTGAATACAACTGAATGTAGAGAAATGCGCAACGGTTTACTCTTACAAAATTATCTTTGCGTCCATGTATATTTTTGTCTTCCATTGAACTGAAATCAAGGTAACGACAATCAATGGGAAAGCCTGACAGGAAAATACATGCGGTCCGGAGCGATAGTCAATTTGACGGTTGATTTAATCGATACAAGTATTTCTTTTGCGGGACCAATCCTTACATTCGCGGTCAAATTGAAGGAAACCATGTCGTCACAAAAATACTAACGCACCCTAGTACAAACATGCTACATATTCTCTCAGGTTACAACTGTTATCAAGTCTAATTTGGCGAAAGAATTTCCCCGCAAATTTTCATTTGTTGTCTTTCTCAAATTCCTACAACTGTTTCACATTAACTGCGACAAAACACGGACAGGAACGGGAATCAAATTTTTAAAATCTCATTTGCACACAGATAATATCTTATTTTATTTCGTTGGACGGTTGCCATCTTATCACAGTAGTTTTTTACAAGCAGATGCCATTGTAAAATTAAGACACAATTTCGTTCAACAACATTTTATTAGCAACGTACGAACCTGGCGGAAATAATGCAGTTTGCCTGGGTTTCGCATTTCAGACGAGTGATAGTCAAACGTTTCACATGAGTCATCGCGACAATTTCCTGAAGAGTCACAACATTATAAACAATGGCGAATATTTCAAACGTTTCTCGTGTCAGCTCAGCACATGACTTATACATGGCTGCGCTTTCTCCCGTCTCTCCAGTTGGATCTTCATGGTGTGCATTAATAATTATACTGTTCATCACCGTGTGGTGAACACACACAGGATCCACAAAAATATTTCCCCCATATATCTCATTCATCAGGGGGTTTCCAACAAAAAAGGAATGACAAATAGAAACGGTAATTGTAGAAGTAAAATTCACACCTAATAAAGCATCAAAATTAAAACTAAATATCAGTTTTGTGACAAAAACAATAAAACGATAATTCTGACATTTTGTCAGAAAGGCGGAACTATGGCTGCTTCAGCGACGTTAATAATTTTTACACATCATTTGTAGGTTTAAATGAGTGCAGATGGAGACTCGCTACCGCGGATATGTTTTTATTGATGTTTTCATGTAAATTGTGAATCCTTCGTTGCTGCAATTTCATAATTCAACGATTAGTGCATTTTGGTAATTTTCAACAAAAACGAGCAAGCTTGCCGTTAACTAGATTCTCAGTACTCATTATCTTTTATTATTTCAAAGGTTTTCGTGTATCGTTTCCGATGGGATCCGGGCTATTGTGCGGTCCAGAATTACACCACGGACAATCCTTACCCGGGCATTTGTGCGGTCGGACATTTTTCCGGCCGGACTATTCTTCTACCGGACTTGAGTTACATGGCAAAGATTTAAATGTACATTTTTTTCCATTGGTGCTAAGTTATACATTTTCCACTTTGCATATTTGCAAACAACATTTTAATAAGATAATGCATGTCATTTTATATACATACATTTAAAGGCACAATTGGGGTTGGTGATCCCAACAATATTTCTTCCCATCCATTTGTATTATACCTAGTTTAAAATTTTAATCGTTAGTCACAATTAACAAAAACAAGGCCAAATGTTATGGTTTGTGTTCAACCGACGCATTTGTCTTTTGTAACGTAAAAGATAGGATGCTATATGATTGATACATGTGTTGATTGTACATGAAAATCGGCACTTAATCTTCATATTCGAGGAACGATTATACCTCCTTTTACAGTTGTTGCAGAGAAATGGAACTTCCCCTGTATGCTGACGGATGTGGTTTTCCAGCTGCTCATAGTCGTTAAATCTTTTTTCACAAAGATTGCATTTACGCACCTTCATATTGAAGCTATTATTAGTCGAAGGTCAATTAAACTACTCAATTTAATGATCGTGCTGTAGTAGAAATTTAAAAGATATCAGTTCGTAGCACATCTATTTCTCTGAGCTAGGTAGTAAGTGTCGAGCTAAGTTGCTAATTAAGTAAAGCCGAGCAGAGCACAACATAATATCATCTGTGTAAACTTGCATTTCGCGGCACCTAAAACATTTTTTCTCATTTTTCCCTTGAAACGGTGATGGCATAATAATTTCTTTGTTTGTGTATTGCGTTCTCACTCATGGTTGCGTTACCACATAGCATTATGCGTATGCACTTGTATCACAGTAATATCAACATTTCACTTCACTTGAATGAGAAAAGAATACCTATGCACCTGCACAACATTACGATCATTATCATAGTCGTCAGCAAGTTGTTTTAAAAAATGCAATGATTTATATATGTGGATCTCATTTTTTTGTTCGAGAATACCTATTCATTTTGTATCACATGACCAATAAGCATAGAGTTTTTTCTGTCGCTGCTGCTGTTGCAAGCTGAAGATTTGAAGATGATGGTATGATCTGCTTGGTCATCAGTTGTTCACGTTCATAAGAGATGATCTTAACAAAACAATATTATCATCATAATCATCAGCCTAAGTTCTGTAAGTAGTACCTACATTATCAGTTTTAAAAAATCACCTCCACATTTTTATAACCTTATACACACTGAGTGATATTTATAAACGTAAGTGAGTAAATGTATTTATCATCACCATCGTCATCAGTAAAATACTGTATATGCATCAAATCAAGAATTTTTAATATTTTTCACAGGTTGAGGAGCCATGTATAAGTGTTTGCACTGCAGCAGGTCATTCCAATCCTTTACCGGATTACAGGCTCATGGCTCTAAATATCACACGGTTTCTGGAGATGGTGTTCCAATTCTTAGGAGTGAAATTAAACAGCGGAAATATTCATGCCTGATGTGTCACCGTCAATTACGGAAACCGTGTGATCTCGAAGTGCATATGCGAATGCACAGGAAAGAAAAAACCTTACATCTGTCGATACTGCACGAAATCATACTCGTCATCGTCTTTTCTGCTAAGACATCAAAAACATCATTGTGATCAGTTTGATTCATAACAGAATGTAAAATTGTTCAAATACCATTGTTTGGAATGTTGTAGATTCTACAAAAACAATGTATACCTACAAACTCACCGCAAATACTATTGCAAAATGAGAGTATAATTTTCAGTTCAATAAATTGTCAATCACGCATCATGATGCGCCAGCTTTATATAACCGAATTACCTATGACGCTCAATTTATTCATAATTTCATCGTTTTCACTCATTATCGTGTTAACAAATAGCTTTATGCGCCTTCGAACACAAAGTTGAGGATTGTGACCTGGACATGGGTCCTGGTCACAATCCTCAACTTTGTGTTCGAGGGCGCATAAAGCTACTCATCAGCTGTGGTTACTAGAGGTCGTGAAACGAGATTTCAACAGTTCACGACACAATACACATGTCTAAGTCATGAATAGTATATACCATAAATGTAAGAATTTCTTGAATGAATGGAAGTGATTATTTTTTTAAAATGAAAATGGAAGCCTGCGTAAAACGTTGTACATTGAAATAATGTCCACCGAAAAATATGTCATATGTAACTCAAGTCCGGTAGAAGAATTGTCCGGCCGAAAAAATGTCCGACCGCACAAATGCTCGGGTAAGGATTGTCCGTGGTGTAATTCTGGACCGAAAAGTAGCCACCAACCCGTTTCCGATGCCTTATCAAGATGTACGTCATACTTTACGCTGGCATTTCTAATTATGAGGTAAACTGCATTTGTTTATGGTGTCGCAGTATAGACGATCAACGTCCGAAACCAAACGAATTCTTACCATAATAAACGTCATAGTTTAAATTTATTATTAGAGACACTTCAATGACCACATCTTAAGTACATAAATAATCACGCTTTTTAAGATTTCTGTTGAGTGGTGTTTTGTAATGACGTTTAAATAATTAGAAGGAAATTGCCACGAGGTAAAGGCGACGACAAACTCAAATTCTCATTCACATAAGTTATCTCTTATGTAATTGCAGCAGAACAACTAATTTAAAGTACTAAACGATTGCGGATGTAACCCAAACAGCTCGATATTAGTAAATTACATATTTTGAGACATCAGTGATAAAAGCTAAGCTAGGGGAAACATCTCGACTACGGGCTTCATTAGCTTATCCAACAAAGGTTCTAAGTTTTGGGAATGGACATTTGCGAGCATGTATCAATGCCAAGATTGCTTTTAATGAAAGTTGCATAAGCAGATTATTTCAGAGCGTCGTTCACCAGCAGCCATCCGACACCTCTCTTTCGCTGTCACTTGGCTGAATTAGGTCACCAACCTAAAATCACGTAGAGGGCCAATTTTCTATAAATCGTTTTCCGGTAACAAAGAATAATAATTTCCTCAAACTGTAGCATTAACTTAATATGAAATATAATATAGATTATAAGCAAATGATCGGTCAATATGATTAAACTGCAATGCTGCTTGAATATGCTGCCACAATAAATCATTCATGAAAGAAAATGAATAAAATCCATTTTGTGCGTGTAGCCATGAGGAACTCTAGTAATGGCATAAATCATTGCCACGCCAACCTCACAAACCATCAACAGAAATGGGGAAAGTTTAGGGACGTTCTGCGCTTCCCCATTATGCCCACTAGAGTATCCAACGTTAGGAAAATGGAAAATACGTAGACCTACATGAGGTGGATCAAAAACCCGGAATCCAAAAAGCCAAAAAAATAATGACGAAAATGGAGATTTTGTTATTATTTTCGTATAAGTTATGTTCGGTTTGCTCAGGTTAGGTTGGGTTAGGTTGGTTTAGGCTAAACTAAGGTTTAAAAGCCTCTGAAAACATTTATTCATTTCCGGTTTTTTGGACTCTGGCTTTTTGGCTCTCCGCCATTTTGTAAGTCCGGCTTTTTGCATTTCCGGCTTTTTGCATACGACCGTAGTATATCCTTAATACTACTTTCCAGTTGAACTTAACCGGCTTCATTAGCTCACACAAATGGGTTTCTGGTCTCGGAAATTGATTTTTGAGAGCTTTTATGACTGCCATTATTTCGTAAAAGGGAAGTGAAGGTTACATAATAGCTTATTGTATAACATTTTGAAAAGCACCCTGACTGGTTTATAAATTTCACTGTCAAGAGGATGCACTGGGTCAACAACCTTTAAAGTATACCCCAGCGCCTAAGCCATAATCTACAAACTTGAAGGCAAATTAAATTTAAATTACCTAAACGATATTTGATCACATTGTTAATGTACAATAATTTTTGAATATGTATTTGCATTTCTGATTTCACTCATATCTCATACAGCGAATTTTTGAAATTCCATCATGTAATCATTCTATTGACGCAACATAATAATTTTTTTTGGTTTCCGATTACATTACGCTAGTTATGAAATTGGATTCGATTGTTGAGACAAAATTATAATATACCCAGTATTGAGGGAAGTATATCTAATTTCGAATGGATTTGTGCATTGGTACACTGGGTTGAAAATAAAATAATAAATAACCGAAACATAAAATCTCATCGTATTTGACTGGCTGGTTGACATCTCATATCAAAAGAATCTTATATTTCAGGACGCCACATGAAACTTATATTTACAATTCACGCATAACGTGGCCAGAATTCAAAATCATACATTAGGTGATCTTTACGATCTCCTTTGAGCTCATAATGCAGTCTAGGTTCCTCACGCCTTGTTTAAAATATTGTCTGCCTTCTTAAATTTATTCGTCCTTTCACACATATATGTTCGTAAACACGGTACCCTTCTGCGTCTATCTGTCTCCTATCGCTTAACGTCGCCTTGTTTTAGTGATAACCTGAGCCAGTGGCGGAAATAATGCAGCGTGCGTACGGTTAGCATTTTAGATGAGTTATAGATACAAGGACGAGACAAACGTTCCACGTCAGTCATGGCAAAAACCGTCTTACGAGTCACTGTTACGAAGGTCGCAAAATTCAAAACAATTGGGATTATTTTAGCTTTCTTTTCGTTAGTTCGCTACACGACTTTATGCATGCATGCGATCTTTGCATCGCTTCATAAATGTGTAATGTCACCGACATGAGTATTTTTTACACGTCATTTGGATTTATAAATTAATACAGGTTTGGTAATCCCAGTGTTCAGCAAATTGGTAAGGGGACGACTTGTTCCAAAGGTTAAACTAATGGAGCATAGCTGATGTCTTGCCATCCGTTATCACGCGCCCATTGTTTCCGCATTCTTCTGCAACCACAATCTGTTTCGCTATCGCAAAAGTACGAGCCAAAATGATAGAGATCTCTAGTGTTTCCATGACCATAAAAAGTAAAAGATGAAGGAATAGTCTGCTAAGCACCCTGGTCATACTTACACAGCTTCTATACAACGACTTTGCTGATTTCCGGTTTTTAAATTTGATAAATTGTGACTCGTGTGGAAATAAGTTTTACAGAAATGACCGATTCCCGATATTTCTGGAAAGTTACATCGATAACAAGCATCTTATTTCCCCTGAATGTATAATATTGGTAGTTGACAGAAAAGCAATGGCCATCACGTCTCAATACCACACAAGTCCATAGTGACACAATCACATTATTTTAACTAAACCAAGCTTAAGAGCGTTCAATCTTTACATACACAGACGTTCTTTAATGCAAAACTTGCACTTAAGGTCGTTGAAGGCATTGTAGTGTCAGCAAATGTATACATATATTACAAACATATTTTATTGCGCACAGCTTGTTATTTTAAAAACAGAGATTTTCCCAATAGCAAATATTGAATTTTCATTTGTAATGCCGGTTAACCAAAATCATGTCTCCGTTTATGACAAATTGTCAATACAAACTTTTATCACGTTTCGAAGAAGTGTAATAAAGCCCACCTAGCAAATATCTGCACTGGATTGTTAGATATGACAAATAGCTCATTTGGAACGCCGGATAATTCATTATCGAGTGAAGATACGTTAAGCTAGGCATTTGTCTCGTCGTTGGCGCTGGGAATAAAAACGACTTCAGATGCTTGTAAATACATTTATGTTGTAACGAAACTTTCAATAGTGTAATAACTTTTGTGTGGAGTTTCCTTCAAGTTAAAATAGGACATGCGCATACTCTTGTTGTTCAGATAGCGGAAAATTACATTGGTTAGATACACGTTTCCTGCACTACTAAACAATACAATATTCTGAATACAAAGGAATGTGGAGAAAAGCGCAACGATTTTCTTTGTCGCCTTTGTGGCAATGTACACTTTGTCGTCCTTTGAACTAAAATCAAGGTTCCCGCAACGGATGGGAAAACCTGAAAATAACGCACATAAACAAACTGACTGTTGGTTTGACCTGTACAATATTTTTTGCATGAAAAAATATTCTTTTCGCAGTCAAATTGAACGAAATCATGCCGCTACAAAAATATTCACGTAACGTAAAACAATCTTATGCACCACGTCCGTTTATACTAATTGCGGTCATGGCTAATTGGACAGGAGAACTTTTCCGAGAGACGTTGCCCTAGTTGACATTTTAAAATTTGAAATTCTGGACGGAATATGTTTCTTTCTCAATGGAGTAACCAGAGAATAGGGTATCATGTTAATGTTATACGGGAGAAGCCATGTGGCCGCCAAATTAACAAACTACCTACAGAAAATTGAGAGAAAGTTGCATAGACCACTATTTAAAATACATCATTAAAAGAGAAAGTATTTTGTTCCTGTCAGGATCACATTGAAGTCAACAGGCTTCATTAGCTAATTAACCAGAGCTTTTAGTTTTGGTATTGATATTTGGGAGCGTTTTCAAATCGGAGATTTCAGATAAGAAATCTATATAATTGCTTCCTATACTAATACCGTCCTTGAAAAAGCAACTAGGTTTCACATCCCTTTCCATGACAATTGGAAGCATTGGGTCAACAATCTCAGGACACGTATACTCTTGGAAGTCAAACATATTTTTAATCTTTTGCATAGTTGACCGTCGGTCACATTATTACGTACACTATTTTCCAATATTTATGCACTACAGGTGACTTAACTTGATGGTGATGCTGTTACGTTGCTGAATGCTTGTAATTCAAAAGGAAGAAATAAACATTATGAAATTTGATACAACTATCGATGAAACTTATAATACAACCAGTATTATGTAAAGGAGATTTATTTTTGAATTTCCTTCTTGATACCTTGTATGTTCAAATAAAACACCGCCACTGCCCTAACCTTCAATGATTATTATTGCTCTTGATAATCTGGCCTATAAGAGAAAACTGTTACCCGGCCAAGTTGTACCTTGCCGTCACCTAAGTAATCCTCTAGAAAATCTGGTTGTCACATACCAAGCAAACCATTTTCTAGAATTTTTGTACGCAATAAATGCTTGAAAATATATGAACTCCATTTGAAGTGTATGTAAGTTAAAATCACATAATATTTCATTTTATTTGGTTGGATGATAGCCAGCTGATCGCAATAGTTTCATTCTTGAAGCAGTTGGCATTGTAAAATTAATTCTAATTCTAATTCACGAACTTTATCTCTGACATCCAATTGCAGCAGAACAACTAAATTGAAGTACTCTACGGATGCGTATGTAAAGATAACAGCTCCACATCGGTAAATTATGTATTCAGAGACCGCAGTGGAAAACGAAGCAAGCCGGCAATGTATAGGCGCTTCTGCAGCCCCTCTGGAAGCCATGAAAAGCTTGGTACAGGTAGCACGAAATTAATCCACTTGTTTCAAACAGGAACCATGAATCATGACAAAAAGCTTCCTGACTAAGAAATTAGTCTCCCAGCTCAAAAGAAAATTGAGGTCGTCGAAGCAATAGCAGCATGAGCAAACGTGCATGAGCAAGAACTTTTTTTCTTTTATTACATATTCAAAGTTGTAAAAACTGCTTATGTGGAATTTCTCTGTAGACCCAATTGGCTCTAATACAGCCACTCTTGCGAATAAGTCGAAAATTTCTTGTGTTACATACAAGCTACCTGCTTTCTATGAAGCAAGTTACCACTAGCAACCCATTCGGGAACTGTCAAATTTCAAGGCATCCTAATTTCATTTAAAATTAGCATTCAATTTGATTTATGTACATAGTTCAATATTCTGAATACAAAGGAATGGAAAGCAACCCCAACGATGATTTCACCATTGCATTTGTCAACATGTGTACTTCATCGTCAAATAAACGGACATCAAGGTAATCTCAATCAATGGAAAAATCTAAGCAAAGCCTATGTGGCCATGATGGTTAAAGATCCGAAGGTTGGCTTGACCTGTTCAATATTTTTTCCTTGATTAATCCTTCCTTTCTCGGTAAAACTGAATGAATACAGTCTGCGTGTTTGTATGATGGGTTTCATGTAACTCATAAATAACTCTACAATACAGTATGTCTCATTTATTAACAAGTGGGCATATACGCAAAACCTACATTTCCCTTTGTCCCGGGAAATAAACTATGTATGTCCAGTTTTAAATGTGGTTGCAGTCAGTAAAAACGGGTCTCGTTTTTATTAAAAGTTATCTGTCCTAACAAAACTTTCAGCGTTGCCGAAACTTTGACGTGGGATTTCTCTGAAGGTTAAATGGCACACATCGTTCTACCATATGCATATCTGTTGCAACCACGCTAACGGAGAGTTATTTTTGTTAAATACAGGTTGCCTACTCAGTCTGCAGCAACCCATTGGTTAGCTATCGCATTTCACGATATTCGCAAACTTTTGAAGCATGATTTATATAATGCAGATTTATGAGCTCAAATGATTGTAAGGAAAAGGTCAACGATTTAATCGATGGTAGTATTGCCTTTGCAACTATATCTGTAAATACTAGATTTTAAATCAGCGACATATGTAAATAAATTTTGCACCTAATCTGTATTTATATGTTGACTATAGAAGGTTAATTGTCAACAGGTGATGAACTGTTTTTACTCATAGGTTTTCGTGCATCTCTTCGGCTGCCGCATGATCATGCGTGCCACATTTTCCTCTGGCATGTATAATTATACGGTAAACTCAATTTGTTCCTGGCATCGAAAAAAAGATGGACTCTTTCCAGAACTAAACAAATTCTGACCATAATAAACTGTATAACTTAAATTTTCTAGAACCTTCAGTCACAATTATGATCACGCCTTTAAGACTTGTAATGAATGGCGTCGGAGGCATTCTATTATATGAATACTGATAGAGTGAAGTTTTAAATTTTCAACTACCAGGACTGATTTTGCAATGACGTTTTTAAGTAATTAAAAGAATGTCGTCACGTGATAAAGACTACGACAAGCTCGTATCCTTATTCGCATACGTTATCACTGATATCCAGTTCCTACTGTGCCAATTAATGAAAGTAGTAAACGGTTGCAGATGTAAAGATAATAGCTCGATATTGGTAAATTACCTATTTAAGACCACAGTAGTAAAAACTAAAAACGATGCTAGTGGGTGAACACATCGGCTGTTGTAGCTTTCCTGGACGCAGCCTTGGAAACAATGGAGTATTTGTTCATTATCTTGTCCCATACCACGCACCATTAAAACGATGATCTGACAAAGCTTCTTCCCCCAGCTCAGAGGATACTAACGGCGATCCAAGATCTTCCAAACAATTTTTAGCTTGGTGCTCGCTTAATTTTATGCAATGATATGGTAGATTTTAAAAAATTGCTGCGGTTTATTAAAAGTTCTCAATAATAAATTAAGGTTTCTTAACGTTTGCACTTTTCAGAACTTGAAACATTCTTACATTCAAAATAAATCAATGACATGATAACACAAATCTACGACAAAAGCGCTTTCCTCGCATCAAAATGTAGGATAAACAAGAGCCGGTTACCCGGTCTTATGACCGTCACAATTTACAGTTGTAATTCCCAATTACAACTGTCACGGCTAACTATGGTATGATGCAATTTCACATTTCACATATTTGTTTTTTTACAGCAACAAAAAAGATGTGAACTTGCATCTTACTAGTTGTTGTGAGACCGCTGAAAACTCAACTCAGTTTTCAACCCAATCCATGCGATATTCAAATAAGCTTGTAGACTTGCTGAAAGTAGAGCGCAGAGAGTAGAAAGTGGTTAGAAGCGAGCCTAGAGCAGCACGGCAGAAATCCAACATTATGCAAATTAAAATGGAGACGGATTCAAGTTGGCCTGCTACATAGGTATAATCAATGTATAAAAGATGCCAACTTCGTCAAGTCTCCATTTTAATTTACATACTATTGGTTTGTTGAGTTGAGATCTGGCTTGAAATTTTCTGCATTCTCATTCGAAATGAAAAAATGATGGTAGATGTGCCTGGAACTATAAAAAGTCAATCCCAACTCAACGGAAGAGTATAAAATGAAGCCTTCTTCAATTCATTCTTCATTCCGAATTCTACCAGCACTACTACAACAGCAATTATCTCTTCTACCTCTATCAGCATGGCGGAAATTTGTGGCGTGTGTCGTGCACCACTTACGGGATGTATAGTTACCCCGAATGGCTGTGGCCATCACAAGTTCCACTCCAACTGCATCGAGATGGCCGTGGAGTTTAAAAACATCACTTCTCGCAACGCTAAAGTACCGTGTCCAGTCTGCAAGCAAGGAAACTGTCGCATCACAACCATTGTTGTAGTCCTACCAATTCCGCCAGCCTACCTGACTTGTTAAACCTGCGGAGTTAGCTTTAACAATACATCGATGATGAGTCCAAGTGTGGTTTTCGTGTGTGAATGCTGTGAGAAGGACTACGCGCTGAAGAGTGCACTCAAGCGGAACTCCAAGAAATGCAAAGAATGACGATGATAACGACTCGGCCTGACTCACGGAAACGGACTGGACTAAAATGAAAAACGGCCCTTTTAAGGGTTCATAAGGCAAATTTAACTTGCATGGGTAAATTTAACTTGGGGTTTGAATGGGAACATTTTATATATATATGGCTAAGTAAATAGTCTGCGCATACTCCTCCCCAAGGCGTCGCAGACCTTCGGTCTGCGCCGCCTTGGACGGCATTGCAGTAATTTATTAATTAGAGCTTAGCACTGGCGAACAATAAGCTGGGCTTAGCTTGTGCAAATTTTAACCTGGGTTTAGCATAGGTTAACTTTAACCTGGGCTTATCATGGGTTAACTTTAACCTGGGCTTATCATGGGTTAACTTTAACCTGGGCTTAGCATGGGTTAACTTTAACCTGGGCTTAGCATGGGTTAACTTTAACCTGGGCTTAGCATGGGTTAACTTTAACCTGGGCTTAGCATGGGTTAATTTTAACATGGGCTTAGCATGGGTTAACTTTAACATATGCTTAGCATGGGTTAACTTTAACATATGCTTAGCATGGGTTAACTTTAACATATGCTTAGCATGGGTTAACTTTAACATATGCTTAGCATGGGTTAACTTTAACATATGCTTAGCATGGGTTAACTTTAACATATGCTTAGCATGGGTTAACTTTAACATATGCTTAGCATGGGTTAACTTTAACATATGCTTAACATGGGTTAACTTTAACATATGCTTAGCATGGGTTAACTTTAACATATGCTTAGCACGGGTTAACTTTAACATATGCTTAGCATGGGTTAACTTTAACATATGCTTAGCATGGGTTAACTTTAACATATGCTTAGCATGGGTTAACTTTAACATGGGCTTAGCATGGGTTAACTTTAACATATGCTTAGCATGGGTTAACTTTAACATATGCTTAGCATGGGTTAACTTTAACATATGCTTAACATGGGTTAACTTTAACATATGCTTAGCATGGGTTAACTTTAACATATGCTTAGCATGGGTTAACTTTAACATATGCTTAGCATGGGTTAACTTTAACATATGCTTAGCATGGGTTAACTTTAACATATGCTTAGCATGGGTTAACTTTAACATGGGCTTAGCATGGGTTAATTTTAACATATGCTTAGCATGGGTTAACTTTAACATATGCTTAGCATGGGTTAACTTTAACATATGCTTAGCATGGGTTAACTTTAACATATGCTTAGCATGGGTTAACTTTAACATATGCTTAACATGGGTTAACTTTAACATATGCTTAGCATGGGTTAACTTTAACATATGCTTAGCATGGGTTAACTTTAACATATGCTTAGCATGGGTTAATTTTAACATGGGCTTAGCATGGGTTAATTTTAACATGGGCTTAGCATGGGTTAATTTTAACATGGACTAAGCATGGGCAAACGATAACTTGGGCTTAATATGGGCGAGCAATGACTTGGGCTTAGCATGGGCGACAATAACTTGGGCTTAGCATGGGTTAACTTTAACCTGGGCTTAGCATGGGTTAATTTTAACATGGGCTTAGCATGGGTTAACTTTAACATATGCTTAGCATGGGTTAATTTTAACATGGGCTTAGAATGGGTTAACTTTAACATATGCTTACCATGGGTTAATTTTAACATATGCTTAGCATGGGTTAATTTTAACATATGCTTAGCATGGGTTAACTTTAACATATGCTTAACATGGGTTAACTTTAACATATGCTTAGCATGGGTTAACTTTGACATGGGCTTAGCATGGGTTAATTTTAACATGGACTAAGCATGGGCAAACGATAACTTGGGCTTAATATGGGCGAGCAATGACTTGGGCTTAGCATGGGCGACAATAACTTGGGCTTAGCATGGGTTAACTTTAACCTGGGCTTAGCATGGGTTAACTTTAACATATGCTTAGCATGGGTTAACTTTAACATATGCTTAGCATGGGTTAACTTTAACATATGCTTAGCATGGGTTAACTTTAACATATGCTTAGCATGGGTTAACTTTAACATATGCTTAGCATGGGTTAACTTTAACATGGGCTTAGCATGGGTTAATTTTAACATGGACTAAGCATGGGCAAACGATAACTTGGGCTTAATATGGGCGAGCAATGACTTGGGCTTAGCATGGGCGACAATAACTTGGGCTTAGCATGGGTTAACTTTAACCTGGGCTTAGCATGGGTTAACTTTAACCTGGGCTTAGCATGGGTTAATTTTAACATGGGCTTAGCATGGGTTAACTTTAACATGGGCTTAGCATGGGTTAATTTTAACATGGACTAAGCATGGGCAAACGATAACTTGGGCTTAATATGGGCGAGCAATGACTTGGGCTTAGCATGGGCGACAATAACTTGGGCTTAGCATGGGTTAACTTTAACCTGGGCTTAGCATGGGTTAATTTTAACATGGGCTTAGCATGGGTTAACTTTAACATATGCTTAGCATGGGTTAATTTTAACATGGGCTTAGAATGGGTTAACTTTAACATATGCTTACCATGGGTTAATTTTAACATATGCTTAGCATGGGTTAATTTTAACATATGCTTAGCATGGGTTAACTTTAACATATGCTTAACATGGGTTAACTTTAACATATGCTTAGCATGGGTTAACTTTGACATGGGCTTAGCATGGGTTAATTTTAACATGGACTAAGCATGGGCAAACGATAACTTGGGCTTAATATGGGCGAGCAATGACTTGGGCTTAGCATGGGCGACAATAACTTGGGCTTAGCATGGGTTAACTTTAACCTGGGCTTAGCATGGGTTAATTTTAACATGGGCTTAGCATGGGTTAACTTTAACATATGCTTAGCATGGGTTAATTTTAACATGGGCTTAGCATGGGTTTACTTTAACATATGCTTACCATGGGTTAATTTTAACATATGCTTAGCATGGGTTAATTTTAACATATGCTTAGCATGGGTTAACTTTAACATATGCTTAACATGGGTTAACTTTAACATATGCTTAGCATGGGTTAACTTTGACATGGGCTTAGCATGGGTTAACTTTAACCTGGGCTTATCATGGGTTAACTTTAACCTGGGCTTAGCATGGGTTAACTTTAACCTGGGCTTATCATGGGTTAACTTTAACCTGGGCTTATCATGGGTTAACTTTAACCTGGGCTTATCATGGGTTAACTTTAACCTGGGCTTAGCATGGGTTAACTTTAACCTGGGCTTAGCATGGGTTAACTTTAACCTGGGCTTAGCATGGGTTAACTTTAACCTGGGCTTAGCATGGGTTAATTTTAACATGGGCTTAGCATGGGTTAACTTTAACATATGCTTAGCATGGGTTAACTTTAACATATGCTTAGCATGGGTTAACTTTAACATATGCTTAGCATGGGTTAACTTTAACATATGCTTAGCATGGGTTAACTTTAACATATGCTTAGCATGGGTTAACTTTAACATATGCTTAGCATGGGTTAACTTTAACATATGCTTAGCATGGGTTAACTTTAACATATGCTTAACATGGGTTAACTTTAACATATGCTTAGCATGGGTTAACTTTAACATATGCTTAGCATGGGTTAACTTTAACATATGCTTAGCATGGGTTAACTTTAACATATGCTTAGCATGGGTTAACTTTAACATATGCTTAGCATGGGTTAACTTTAACATGGGCTTAGCATGGGTTAACTTTAACATATGCTTAGCATGGGTTAACTTTAACATATGCTTAGCATGGGTTAACTTTAACATATGCTTAACATGGGTTAACTTTAACATATGCTTAGCATGGGTTAACTTTAACATATGCTTAGCATGGGTTAACTTTAACATATGCTTAGCATGGGTTAACTTTAACATATGCTTAGCATGGGTTAACTTTAACATATGCTTAGCATGGGTTAACTTTAACATGGGCTTAGCATGGGTTAATTTTAACATATGCTTAGCATGGGTTAACTTTAACATATGCTTAGCATGGGTTAACTTTAACATATGCTTAGCATGGGTTAACTTTAACATATGCTTAGCATGGGTTAACTTTAACATATGCTTAACATGGGTTAACTTTAACATATGCTTAGCATGGGTTAACTTTAACATATGCTTAGCATGGGTTAACTTTAACATATGCTTAGCATGGGTTAATTTTAACATGGGCTTAGCATGGGTTAATTTTAACATGGGCTTAGCATGGGTTAATTTTAACATGGACTAAGCATGGGCAAACGATAACTTGGGCTTAATATGGGCGAGCAATGACTTGGGCTTAGCATGGGCGACAATAACTTGGGCTTAGCATGGGTTAACTTTAACCTGGGCTTAGCATGGGTTAATTTTAACATGGGCTTAGCATGGGTTAACTTTAACATATGCTTAGCATGGGTTAATTTTAACATGGGCTTAGAATGGGTTAACTTTAACATATGCTTACCATGGGTTAATTTTAACATATGCTTAGCATGGGTTAATTTTAACATATGCTTAGCATGGGTTAACTTTAACATATGCTTAACATGGGTTAACTTTAACATATGCTTAGCATGGGTTAACTTTGACATGGGCTTAGCATGGGTTAATTTTAACATGGACTAAGCATGGGCAAACGATAACTTGGGCTTAATATGGGCGAGCAATGACTTGGGCTTAGCATGGGCGACAATAACTTGGGCTTAGCATGGGTTAACTTTAACCTGGGCTTAGCATGGGTTAACTTTAACATATGCTTAGCATGGGTTAACTTTAACATATGCTTAGCATGGGTTAACTTTAACATATGCTTAGCATGGGTTAACTTTAACATATGCTTAGCATGGGTTAACTTTAACATATGCTTAGCATGGGTTAACTTTAACATGGGCTTAGCATGGGTTAATTTTAACATGGACTAAGCATGGGCAAACGATAACTTGGGCTTAATATGGGCGAGCAATGACTTGGGCTTAGCATGGGCGACAATAACTTGGGCTTAGCATGGGTTAACTTTAACCTGGGCTTAGCATGGGTTAATTTTAACATGGGCTTAGCATGGGTTAACTTTAACATGGGCTTAGCATGGGTTAATTTTAACATGGACTAAGCATGGGCAAACGATAACTTGGGCTTAATATGGGCGAGCAATGACTTGGGCTTAGCATGGGCGACAATAACTTGGGCTTAGCATGGGTTAACTTTAACCTGGGCTTAGCATGGGTTAATTTTAACATGGGCTTAGCATGGGTTAACTTTAACATATGCTTAGCATGGGTTAATTTTAACATGGGCTTAGAATGGGTTAACTTTAACATATGCTTACCATGGGTTAATTTTAACATATGCTTAGCATGGGTTAATTTTAACATATGCTTAGCATGGGTTAACTTTAACATATGCTTAACATGGGTTAACTTTAACATATGCTTAGCATGGGTTAACTTTGACATGGGCTTAGCATGGGTTAATTTTAACATGGACTAAGCATGGGCAAACGATAACTTGGGCTTAATATGGGCGAGCAATGACTTGGGCTTAGCATGGGCGACAATAACTTGGGCTTAGCATGGGTTAACTTTAACCTGGGCTTAGCATGGGTTAATTTTAACATGGGCTTAGCATGGGTTAACTTTAACATATGCTTAGCATGGGTTAATTTTAACATGGGCTTGGCATGGGTTAACTTTAACATATGCTTACCATGGGTTAATTTTAACATATGCTTAGCATGGGTTAATTTTAACATATGCTTAGCATGGGTTAACTTTAACATATGCTTAACATGGGTTAACTTTAACATATGCTTAGCATGGGTTAACTTTGACATGGGCTTAGCATGGGTTAACTTTAACCTGGACTTAGCATGGGTTAATTTTAACATGGACTAAGCATGGGCAAACGATAACTTGGGCTTAATATGGGTTAACTTTAACATGGGCTTAGCATGGGTTAATTTTAACATGGACTAAGCATGGGCAAACGATAACTTGGGCTTAATATGGGCGAGCAATGACTTGGGCTTAGCATGGGCGACAATAACTTGGGCTTAGCATGGGTTAACTTTAACCTGGGCTTAGCATGGGTTAACTTTAACCTGGGCTTAGCATGGGTTAATTTTAACATGGGCTTAGCATGGGTTAACTTTAACATATGCTTAGCATGGGTTAATTTTAACATGGGCTTAGCATGGGTTAACTTTAACATATGCTTAGCATGGGTTAACTTTAACATATGCTTAGCATGGGTTAACTTTAACATGGGCTTAGCATGGGTTAATTTTAACATGGACTAAGCATGGGCAAACGATAACTTGGGCTTAATATGGGCGAGCAATGACTTGGGCTTAGCATGGGCGACAATAACTTGGGCTTAGCATGGGTTAACTTTAACCTGGACTTAGCATGGGTTAATTTTAACATGGACTAAGCATGGGCAAACGATAACTTGGGCTTAATATGGGTTAACTTTAACATGGGCTTAGCATGGGTTAATTTTAACATGGACTAAGCATGGGCAAACGATAACTTGGGCTTAATATGGGCGAGCAATGACTTGGGCTTAGCATTCAAAGTGGCTTGTTGGAAAATAGAGTGAAGTAATTGTATATTTGTACTATAACTAATTAAAATATAGTTAGGCGACTTCTGTCATTATCAGGGTATCAGAACGCCTTTGTTTGTACATACTCTTTCCATTTCATATATCATTAGTGTGTATTGTATACATTCCGTATACTCCTGTCCGGTGTCTAGGTTGCGTCTTGATGAAAGATTTCCTAATATATTTTTGGACATGTGTTCCGTTCCTAACAATATTATATTATCCACCTCTTGAATTCATAATACTACAATAGATACAATTTGCATTTCGGATCGAAGGAAATCACTATCCGAAATCACACAATTCGATAGTACTACTATAAGCATTTTCTGTATTATTTGAACTCAATACAGTAAACGCCTGGAAGCCTTACGTATCTTGAACTTTAAGAGCATTCTATAATGCAAGACTCCCACGTAAGGTCGTCGAAGCAATGGGTGGAACTCCCCCAGGCTGCCGATCGGCCCCTCCAGGCTGCAGCTGCCGTTCAGCCCCTCCAGGCTGCTGATCGGCCCCCCTAGGCTGCGGGCTGCCGATCGACCCTCCTAGGCTGCCGGCTGCCGATCGACCCTCCTAGGCTGCCGGCTGCCAAACGGCCCCCCTAGGCTGCAATTTCTAGGCTACAAAATGCACCCTATGGGCTGCAATATCTAGCTACACATTCAATCAATACGCAAGGCAAGTTTCTATCCTTTCAAGGTTAAAAAATCTCGGCTATTCTTCAGTTTACGGGTCAGCGCCGAAAGCGCTTAACTGTATACCAATGGACAGCCCTTGACCAGGGCAGTCGAATGACACCAATCTCAGGTGGCGAAAACGGCCACCTCGGCCACCAGGGGTATTTACAATGTCTCACTTTGCCCCAGACAAGCGCGGGATTGATGTGGATGGAAGATGGATGAAAAATGTGAGTCATAATATAAGTTGTGTTAGGTTCGGTTAGGTTGAGTTAGGTTCGGTTTAGGTTCGGTTAAGTTAAGTTATGATAGATTCCCGCGCTTGTCTGGGGCAACGTGAGACGTTGTAAATGTGTATTTAAGATGGTAAAATTACACTTTTGGCGCACTTCGGCAGAGTGGTGTCATTCGACACCCCACCCCAGATCAAGGGATTTCGATTGGTATAACTTTTGTCCCGAAACTACGTGACCCGTATACTGAAGAATCTACAGAATCTCATCTTACGTAAACTATGCTGCGATCCTGCTAACGGCAGTCTGGAGGGGCCGTTCGGCAGCCGGCAGCCTAGGGGGGCCGATCAGCAGCCTGGAGGGTCATCACCGAAGCAATGATAGTGTTAACAATCGTATATGGACGATAAAATAAAATATTTTGTCGCATTATTTATCTTCAGCATTGCAAAAATTGTAATGTGGAATTTATCTGTAGACACAACTGCTACAAATTCAAATATTCATGTGGCTAAGTCGAAGATCTCGTTTGTTGCATAAAAATTTGGTTTGAAATATTGTCTTTAATCTTACATACATTTGTCGTTTCACATACATTAACATGGTACCGTCTTTCTTTTGTCTGTCGCCTTGATTCAACGTCGCCATGTTTTGCTCGGAACGCGAGCGAGCACTGGAAATAATACAGAGTGCGTACGATTCTCTTTTCAGAATATTGATTAATTTTGCTATTAGACGAAACGATTCCATTGATGTCAACATGCCTTATTAGCTTATCCAACTAGATCTCTTAGCTTGGGGAATTAACATTTAAGAGCATGTATCAATGCTAAGATTTTTTTATTAGGAAAGTTACATAAGAAGCTTGTTTTCATAGCATCATGGAAAAGCAAGCATCGGTTCCCAATTCTCCCACGTCAAACAGCAGCATTGGACCAACTACCTTAAAACACTAACGGGTCAATTACAATAAATAGCTTTCCTGTAATAGCGAGCTTAATAATTTTCCCAAACTGTAACATTCACTTAAAATGAAATATAATAGCGCCTCGTGTTATATTGGTCGGTCAATATGATATGTGCTTAACTGACACAGCAATGGTGCTTAACTCTGTTGCCATCATAAATCATTCACGAAAGAAAAACGACATCATCGATGGTTGGTAATTATAACGTACCCAGTATTTAGTAAAGCAGACATGCCTTCGAGTTTCGTGCCTGAGAGCTTATTGTTTCAAATGACACAGCACCATTACCCTAAATGTTAATGATTAAGTTCAGAATCTGGTTTGTTAATACTGCCAACCATTTAGCTCTTCACCAAAAGTGTAAATTCCTAGATCTTCGCGCAACTTAAATAATAATATGAATATCTAGTTGTCCCATGTCAGGAATTTTCAGGAGTAATATTTACACAATACATTCCTCAAAACGTATGGATCCCATTTGAAGTGGTTGTAAAATAAAACATATAATATCCCATTTTATTGGTTGGATGGTTGCCATTTTATCGTTGTAGTATCTTTCTTGAAGTAGTTGCCATTGTAAAATTAAGACACAATTTGTTACTTACACGCACTGAAAGAGTACGTGAAAATTTGTTCAAACGTTCTATTGCTATACATCTGTATTTGATTTCAATGTCCCTACCGTTTATTTCTACACGCTAGTCGTCATATTTTACTGACAAAGTCACAACTACGATTTTGCCCTTCTGAATATTACATTGCAAGAAACAACATGAAATGTATGCTTATATTTCGCACATAACAAGGCTGGAATACATAATCGTGTGTAAGGAATTCTATACGGACTACTCTGAATTCGTAATGCCTTCAGGCTTTCGCACGTCTCCTTTGAAATATTGTATGTCATCTTGAATTTATTGGTCGTTTCACATATATTAACCTTGTACGTACCCTATTGCCTCTGTCGCATTCGTTAAGCATTACCGTTTTATTAGCAACGTACAAACCTGGCGGAAATAATTCACTGTGCGTGGGTTTCGCATTTCAGACGAGTGGTAAATACAATGATTATACAAAACTTTCCACAGGACTCATCACGACAAGTTCTTTAGGAGTCACAACATTCTAAACAATGGCGAATATTTCAAGCGTTTCTCGCTTCAGCTTTGAACACGCCTTCATTTCATACATGGTTGCGAATGCTCCCATTTCTCACATCGGGACTTTATTGTTTGCATTAATAATTAAGCAGTTCACTCAGATCGCTACCGTGTAAGAGATAAACACAGGATCCACAAAGAACTATCTTTCTCCATTGAACTAACTTATACTAGTGTTTCATAACCGAAAGTGCAATGACATATGTTGAAAAGCAATTTTTGTAGTTACTTGTAAATGATTATACGTAATAAAACATCAAATAAAGGATAAATATCAGATTTGTGACAGCAGCAATAAAACTTTAACATTTTTTCAGAGACACAAATATTTTTACATCAGCGCCATAAATTATTTTTGCACTTCATTTCGATTTTCCGTTGCTTGTAGATAGACGATCCACTGACCAATACGAGGTTATAAACTAATTGATATTTCTTGTAAAGCATATCTACTGTTGAAAGATACTTTATTCAAATGAGCATAACATGAGATAACGCATAAGATAAGGAAGAACGTTTTCATGCAAACATTCTCCGACCCCTAGATCCTCTATTTTCATATTTATGGTTTCCAATATTTTATTTTGCACCAAAAACTCACCAAATGTCCCCAAAGAAAGAGGAATCGAGAGGTTTGGGGTATCATGCAAATGTACCAAATGTTATGAAATTTGATACCATATTGATGATATTAATAATGTACCCTATATTGCTAAAAGGAGATTTATTGTCGAGTTTCGTGCTTGCAGCTAGCATTACCCTAACCGTCCATGATTATAATTACCAGTCTGACTTCTTAATAGAAACCATTACGTGCATCCAGCAAATTATAACTACCAATTGTGTCTTCAAATCTTCTAAATACAGAAATCTGTAATTCTTTACAAAATCTATTGGTCCCATGCCAAGCTCGTTGAAATTTCTAGAATACTCTTTACTCAATAAATCGTTGAAATATTTGAAGACTCATTTGGGGGAAATGATATAATAAAAGCGGATAATATGTCATTGTATTTGTCTGATAAAAGTCTAAAATATCAAATAACATTCACGAACTTGATAATAAATTTCAGAAAATCCTCTTGAATGTATACTCCACTCTTTTCATGCTCATTTACAGGGCAGTAAAAACTACATGGAAATTGAACAGTAACCATTGCTTCAGCTCACGTCAGCACGTTTCTTTACGCTGTATGGAACTGCTGCATTATGCAACGGATAAATTGGTAAGGTTCCCTTTAATGCAATTTAAGGAGATGCTATCTGCTTTCGCTGGATACGTACAAACGGCAAAAATATATTGTATTGCGAGTTGTACGTACTAAACGGGAAATCTAGCTTGGATAGGATTGGATTGATACTAGGTCCACCTTATCTTGAATTCACACCAATGGTGGCTACCAAATGACATGGAATTTCAAAGTATTTATTTCCTGTCACGATCCCATTGAAGTCAACAGCTTACCAATCCAACTGGAGCTCTCAGTTTTGTGGATTGATATTTGAGAGCTTTTATCAAATCGAAGACGTCATAAAGAAAGCTGCATAATAGCTTGCAATAATAGCATTCTTATCGACGCTCAGTATGATATGACCGATGATGCGGGGTGGTTTAGGTTGCGACTTGACAATTAAAATAATTGGCGCAGATCAGATCGAGATTTTTAAACATTAATTTTAGCACTTTAACCCAAAAGTTTACTTGCATTTACAATCTAAACGCTTTTCTATCAATTACTCACGCCGTGAGGCCCTTTGCCTTACACGGTCTTACAGAAAACATAATTTGACGGAACTCAGCCGAACCTGACTTACTGACTCGAGCTTACGACTGGAACAAAGATGACGACTGGCGCGGCACCTTATATACCCCGAATTTTCCTATTTTCAAGATGACCTTTGGTGCAAGGGTGGAATATCTTCCAAGCGTACTCCGAACCGCCAGTTTTCGTACTCCCAACGTCAAAATGAGTACTCCCAGTCATAGACGCTAGGCAAAACGACCGTGGAACAGGAACAATTATTATAATAATGCATTTATTGTCTTGACAAAACTCAACCAGCTGGACGTAGTGTTTCGTTGGAACAAAATACTGGGATTTTCAGGCTAAAACCCTTTAATGTTGTGCACTTATTCATTGATTCAAGAATCCAAGCAAACGCGAATATTATTTTAGCTGCGTTAATGAGATTTCTATGGTTTTTCTTGTCTAAAGACACTTCTTGTCGAAACGCTTTTTTTCTCGAAATGCACTTCTTTTTGAAATGCCTTTCTTGTCGAAATACTTTTCTTGATAAACGTTTTTCATTTCAAAAGACTTTCCATGTCGAAATGCTTTCCATGTCGAAATGCTTTCCATGTCGAAATGCTTTCCATGTCGAAATGCTTTCCATGTCGAAATGCTTTCCATGTCGAAATGCTTTCCATGTCGAAATGCTTTCCATGTCGAAATTCTTTCCATGTCGAAATGCTTTCCATGTCGAAATTCTTTCCATGTCGAAATGCTTTCCATGTCGAAATGCTTTCCATGTCAAAATGCTTTCCATGTCGAAATGCTTTCCATGTCGAAATGCTTTCCATGTCGAAATGCTTTCCATGTCGAAATGCTCTCCATGTCGAAATGCTTTCCATGTCGAAATGCTTTCCATGTCGAAATGCTTTCCATGTCGAAATGCTTTCCATGTCGAAATGCTTTCCATGTCGAAATGCTTTCCATGTCGAAATGCTTTCCATGTCGAAATGCTTTCCATGTCGAAATGCTTTCCATGTCGAAATGCTTTCCATGTCGAAATGCTTTCCATGTCAAAATGCTTTCCATGTCGAAATGCTTTCCATGTCGAAATGCTTTCCATGTCGAAATGCTTTCCATGTCGAAATGCTTTCCATGTCGAAATGCTTTCCATGTCGAAATGCTTTCCATGTCGAAATGCTTTCCATGTCGAAATGCTCTCCATGTCGAAATGCTTTCCATGTCAAAATGCTCTCCATGTCGAAATGCTTTCCATGTCGAAATGCTTTCCATGTCGAAATGCTTTCCATGTCGAAATGCTTTCCATGTCGAAATGCTTTCCATGTCAAAATGCTCTCCATGTCCAAATGCTTTCCATGTCGAAATGCTTTCCATGTCAAAATGCTCTCCATGTCAAAATGCTCTCCATGTCGAAATGCTTTACATGTCAAAATGCTCCCCATGTCGAAATGCTCTCCATGTCGAAATGCTTTCCATGTCGAAATGCTTTCCATGTCGAAATGCTTTCCATGTCGAAATTCTTTCCATGTCGAAATGCTTTCCATGTCGAAATGCTTTCCATGTCGAAATGCTTTCCATGTCGAAATGCTTTCCATGTCGAAATGCTCTCCATGTCGAAATGCTTTCCATGTCGAAATGCTCTCCATGTCGAAATGCTTTCCATGTCGAAATGCTTTCCATGTCGAAATGCTTTCCATGTCGAAATGCTTTCCATGTCGAAATGCTTTCCATGTCGAAATGCTCTCCATGTCGAAATGCTTTCCATGTCGAAATGCTCTCCATGTCGAAATGCTTTCCATGTCGAAATGCTCTCCATGTCGAAATGCTCTCCATGTCAAAATGCTCTCCATGTCGAAATGCTTTCCATGTCGAAATGCTTTCCATGTCGAAATGCTTTCCATGTCGAAATGCTCTCCATGTCGAAATGCTTTCCATGTCAAAATGCTCTCCATGTTCAAATGCTTTCCATGTCGAAATGCTTTCCATGTCAAAATGCTCTCCATGTCAAAATGCTCTCCATGTCGAAATGCTTTCCATGTCAAAATGCTCCCCATGTCGAAATGCTTTCCATGTCGAAATGCTTTCCATGTCGAAATGCTTTCCATGTCGAAATGCTTTCCATGTCGAAATGCTTTCCATGTCGAAATGCTTTCCATGTCGAAATGCTTTCCATGTCGAAATGCTTTCCATGTCGAAATGCTTTCCATGTCGAAATGCTTTCCATGTCGAAATGCTTTCCATGTCGAAATGCTCTCCATGTCGAAATGCTTTCCATGTCAAAATGCTCTCCATGTCGAAATGCTTTCCATGTCGAAATGCTTTCCATGTCGAAATGCTTTCCATGTCGAAATGCTTTCCATGTCGAAATGCTTTCCATGTCGAAATGCTTTCCATGTCGAAATGCTTTCCATGTCGAAATGCTTTCCATGTCGAAATGCTCTCCATGTCGAAATGCTTTCCATGTCAAAATGCTCTCCATGTCGAAATGCTTTCCATGTCAAAATGCTCTCCATGTCGAAATGCTTTCCATGTCAAAATGCTCCCATGTCGAAATGCTTTCCATGTCGAAATGCTTTCCATGTCGAAATGCTTTCCATGTCGAAATGCTTTCCATGTCGAAATGCTTTCCATGTCGAAATGCTTTCCATGTCGAAATGCTTTACATGTCGAAACGCTTTCCATGTCGAAATGCTTTCCATGTCGAAATGCTTTTAAGGTCGAAATGCTTTCCATGACGAAATGCTTTTAAGGTCGAAATGCTTTTAAGGTCGAAATGCTTTAAAGGCCGAAATGCTTTTAAGGTCGAAATGCTTTTAAGGCCGAAATAATTTTAAGGTCGAAATGCTTTGCTGGTCGAAATAATTTTAAGGTCGACCTCCCTAACATGTCGAAATGCTTTTCTTTTCAAAATGCATTTTATGTCAAACGGCTTTCGTTTATAAAAGGTGTTTCTTCTGGAGGTGCTTTTTTTTTCGACCTGCTTTTCTTGTATAGGCATTTTGTAGTATGTTTTTCTTCGATTTTAGTAATAAATTCTCCAGATCGTAGGATTCAGGAGTACATCGACCATCCCTACAAAATTGATTTGTGTCTTCGGGTTCGAATGAAGTCACTACCACAGGCAATTAGTGTTTCCAAGGATCTGAGTACAGAATTGTATACTAATTGAAAGTTGTTTCCGTCAACGCGTAAAATAAATATATGCAAGTGGCCGGCTTTTTCTACGAGTCAGCCTTAAAATGAAACCCATGGTTGAGCACAAATCTTGCGGTATATGTACTTGCCCACTTGTTTGAAAAGTTACTGGTTAGAGCATTTACATCTAGCTGAATTCCAGATACGCTAAACGTACGCTTCGACTATCAACGAAAACGATTATCCGTATTTTTAAGAGGCAATCACATTTTCCTGAAAAATACACATTGATTTTCAGGAATAATATATGTACTTTGCTGTACAATACTTCCATTTTCCATTCGAAAGTGGTTTCTCATTATGCTTCATCATTTAGTTTTAGAGGTCATCAAAACCTTGCGCCCCGACCCCAATGGCAGACTGGTGCATCAATAATAGTGAAGCTGGTTGCAAACGTGTGAGAATTTGAAGATTGAAATCATTCATTTTGTGAATTATCGTCATCCCCCAATAAAAACCAAAATATAAGAAAAATAAACATTTTCTAGGATCCAATACCTTTCATGTCAATACCAAGGATCTCAATTCACGGGAACATAATCGGCATTTAAAATTTTTGAACGAATTGCAATGTTCGCAAGTTTATACTCGCGGTGTGTACGATGATATGAAACAAGGTGACCCATTCTCAATCCTTTCTCAGATTCTACGAAACGTAAATCGGAATACCCTTTTCATATTATCCCAATGATTTTTAATGACATGAGTTCCAACCAATCACTATATCTTTCCGTATAATTTTCAATTGACGATACAAATGATTGCTGCTGGATGAAGCGCACAGAAAGGGTAAGGCATTAACTAAACACTGACGAAATGATCATAGCCGTAGCCGTAGGTCAAAAATCAAGGGGTACACATCTTGTCATCTGCAGCTTTTCCTATAATAGAGTCATAGCCATCTTATGTTAAAAACACGGTAGCTAGTGAGAATAAAAAGCTTAAATGTGAAACACCAAATATATGGGATATTGAAACAAAAGTTTAGTAATTTGCTGGCCGTGCGAACATAAAAATTTTCAATTTTTAGCTTCTAAAGTCATAGATGGCATTCAAAAGCACTTAAGACGGCGAGTCCAAAATAAATACTGTATCATATTAAAGAAATTAATAGAGTAATTATACTTAATAATATAAATTGATTTGGCAGTTCGCCTCAGCTACACGCTTCAAAGGAATCACAATACTTTGGTTACCATACATACCATACCATAACATTTCCCAACGTTTTAAATTTCCATTTATCCATAACGCTGCGTTCGCGCCATCACAATATTCATTTAAAAATTGGAGTCAATTCATCACGTTTGCAGACAATATTAAGTCAAAAATATTTGGATTCCAAATTTCCAATCCTTTTATAGTTTATGTGATACTACTCAATACGCTGAAGTAGAAATGAAGAATTTGAAAATTCAAATGGTTTCATTCAAACAGTCAAAACAATGAAAAATGTTGTTTATTCGAAATAAGTATGTTGTGTAGTGATTTTCGTGTGGAGCATGTCCATCACATGGTACCATCATAAATGGTAGCCATATGGCGACATATGGGAACATACATAAGCGTAACATTCCAATTTCCAAGGCACTCCCGCGAACGTTTCCGGTACTAATGTTTGTAGATTTTGGGTTCTTATGAAGTAATGTATATGAATTAGGAGAAAATCGTGTTGTCTAATAATGTCTGGAACCGATACAGATTAGCTTAAATTGTTAGTGGTCCATTTAGGTGGCGGGATTGAACTTAGCTTAATGATAATAGGCTCAATCAAAATTCCCCTATTTAGGTCCCCTATCTTGCGAGAACATGTTTCCGTCGGAATCATGTTTAAATGCAAATTCCCAGCACCGCCAGCAAGGACAATATATCCCGGTGAAAATTGCATCGACAGATTTTCGTTTTGTTAAACGTAAGAATCGATAGAATTAGAATAAGCGGGGTGTTGTCGCCGAGAAAAATATTCATCCAGGTTTTTGCCATAAGCATTTCAGTCACACGTATATTTCACACTTATATTTCAGTTTCACACTTTAAAATATTTCGGCGATGATTCAAACTATTACTATCAGTTTTCATTGGTTGTGCATTAACTTTATAAACTCTAAGCATATACCATTATGAACAATTTAGTGTTGGCCAAAATTTCATCCTGAAAATATTACAGTGAAAGATTAACCTGGAAATCAAAATAAGAAATTAACAAAACAGTCTAACAAAATTAGGAATCGGAATACTTTGCGATTGGGATTTAAATTGCTTAAAACGTACTAATAACCCAGCCTAAAAATTTTATCCCCACCAACCCAGACATTTTAATCGTTAAACATATTCAGGAAAAATCAAGCTGGAACAATACTTTTCTTTACATCTTTTCAATGTAATTAATTAACTAAACATTATAATATTTGCGCCAACCTTGTTCAATATCAGTTGAGTACATACCAGCACATTTGCAGTGTTTACTAACACAAAAGTTACCGGACAGATCTCAATTATACACGCCATAAATATCTCATCCTACCAAACCAATCCATCTTGATTTACACACGATCAGCAGTTCAGACGCATTTGACGCCATAAATATTATATGATGTATTATGTTTTTAAATTTCGCCTCATCCATTCTTTATATAATATGAAAAAATATGACTGTCCAATGGACAGTGTCCATTGGACCATAATTTAATAAAAATCGACCGCAAAAGCAGAAGCTGTACTGTGATTACGTACCTGTTTACAAGTTTAAAATAATCTGTTTAACGCATCCATGTGACGGATCTACAAGGATTCTATATTTAGCATCTCGTAAATACTATAATCTCATACTAAATTGTACAAATGAAATACTAACTGGTTCTAATAAATACATCTGTGATTCCATTATATTAATTATACTGCCAAATTGCCATGACGGCTAATCCTATTGATTGATCGCAAATATCATGTATTATGACAACTTCCATCATTTATATAAAAACTATAAAACAAATGTAATTAGATGAGTAATAGTTTCGGCAATGCCCATCACCGAGTCACGTTTAACTCATGAATTTAATGAAGCATTTTCCTTACCCGACTTACAACTTAGTTAACTATAGATTACTTTTGAAGACCAAGCGTTCACTTTTTTGTTCAAGATTTTGAACTGGTATTTAAAGTCAAATCAAAACTTCCGTCTTTACGACTAAGGGTTTATTTCAATTTTGAAATGCTTAGTCCGCATAGCAAGCCGCTGTATAATGTATAGGCTGTGTTAAGGCTTGTCTTGGTGTAATTTAGAATATAAATATTTATATATTTCGGCACTGAGGAATCAGATGCATCTTATACGCAACAGCCATTGCGGGACCCGTTTTAATCGAGATATCGTGGATTTCTGCGACTAAGTTGAATCAAGTCATATAAGATTTCCATGCCTAATTCCACTAATCTCAAACCAGCTCGTTTTTAAATAGATGTTGTTTTGAAACCATAGCTGAATTCGCAAAATAAAAATGCTACTATGGACGGATAGGTTTTGTAGGCATACTAAACGCATATGAAGACTTATGGTCAAGGGCCATGAGTGCGTTTCTAATACTGCGATGTTGCCAGACGTAATGTTTTACTACTACACTTCCAAGAGCAGAAGAATTCAGCAGCCACAAACCAAATCCTTGCAAAGAAAAACATATTTCAAGAACATTTGGGTGTAATTGGTACAAAAGTACGAAAATATTTGTCTGAAGTTGGAAGAAGCGTGCTGATCATTTGAATATTTAAATTGTAAATTGTTCCAACAGTTTACACAAATTGCTTTCGTATCCAGCGAGCAATAAAATATTTTGATTGTCACAGAAATTCCAGTGGGGGACAATGTACACCATGCCCGTAGTTGTTACTGCCATGGTAATGATATCCATCTACTCCATAAGGAAATACGGGACCAAACAGTTTTTAGAATGATACGGAAGTCCGTTCGACGCATACCAAGCGACATCATTAAAACAATTTTCAAGCAAATTGAGGGTAGTGTGAATTCAAAATAATACATTTCTGGTCTGTCCTTGTGTGCAAAAGAAGATGGTAGAACGTAGAATATCTAAAATATTTTCGTGCCATTTGTGCAAATATTTTGATTTTTGTGTTGTAGAGTTGTCATAAAATATGGAATTAGTTATACATGCTGGCATGTATCAAACGTTATAGAATACATATTTGAATTCCAAGTTTCAATTGGTTTTTTTTCAAAAGAGCAAATTTGTGTATTGTCTTTCGTTTTTTGCGTGAAGCATGAATTACAGCTGTAGAAGAGGTTTTGATTTGAGATTACATTCGTTCAATTATTACTTGTGCAAGTTATAATTGAAGGATTTAGTAGTAAGATCGCAATGTTATTTATCTCTGCAAAGAAAAAAGATTTAAAAAATTTAATTTACCAATCCATATGTATCTTGGACTTCCGAAGTACTGGGAAACATGGTTTGGAATATAAGTTACCGGTTATGAATTTCAGTATAGTTCACCAACAAACAACGGTTCACAACACATATTTCGCGGAGTACGCATATCTTTCTCGGAGTACACATATCTTTCTCGGAGTCCACATATCTTTCTCGGAGTACACATATCTTTCTCAGATACACATATCTTTCTCGGAGTACACATATCTTTCTCGGAGTACACATATCTTTCTCGGAGTACTCATATCTTTCTCGGAGCACTCATATCCTTCTCTGAGCACATATATCTTTCTCTGAGCAAACATATTTTTCTCTGAACACACATATGTTTCTGGCAGTACGCATATCTTTCTCGGAGTACACATATGTTTCTGGGAGTACGCATATCTTTCTCGGAGTACGCATATCTTTCTCGGAGTACGCATATCTTTCTCGGAGTACGCATATCTTTCTCGGAGTACGCATATCTTTCTCGGAGTACGCATATCTTTCTCGGAGTACGCATATCTTTCTCGTAGTACGCATATCTTTCTCGGAGTACTCATATCTTTCTCGGAGCACTCATATCCTTCTCTGAGCACATATATCTTTCTCTGAGCAAACATATTTTTCTCTGAACACACATATCTTTCTCGGAGTACGCATATCTTTCTCGGAGTACGCATATCTTTCTCGGAGTACGCATATCTTTCTCGGAGTACGCATATCTTTCCGGAGTACTCATATCTTTCTCGGAGTACTCATATCTTTCTCTGAGTAGACATATCTTTCTCGGATTACCCATATCTTTCTCTGAGTAGACATATCTTTCTCGGATTACCCATATCTTTCTCGGAGTACACATATCATTCTCGGAGTAAGCATATCATTCCCGGAGTAGACATATCTTTCTCGGAGTACCCATATCTTTCTTGGAGTACACATATATTTCTCGGAGTACTCATATCTTTCTCGGAGTACGTATATCTTTCTCGGAGTACGTATATCTTTCTCGGAGTACGTATATCTTTCTCGGAGTACGTATATCTTTCTCGGAGTACGTATATCTTTCTCTGGGTAAGCATATCTGACTCTGAGTACGTGTTCTTACATTGGAATACAAAAAAACCTTGGAGTTCGGAAATATGTCCTGAATAACGAACATTTCACATGGGGTATACTGACGTCCGGGTCAAAAGACGCTCGAGGCCAAAAATTCACTCGGAGTACAAAAAGGACTGGTCGCCTTCGGCGACCAGTCCTTTTTGTACTCCGAGTCTCCCATTTGTACTCCGGAGGTCTCCGAACCTAGTTACCAGGATACGGAAGGTTTTCCACCCTTGCTTTGGTGACCCCTTCTCCGACACGCAGCCGACGATAACTTTCCTTGACTACTACGCTAGTTACAACAAAAGCTTATCCTATGTTATTTCTATGTCTAGCAAAGACTGACCTTTGACACTAATTATAACTGCTTGCGAGAGGGTTGAGGACTTTAATTTTTTGCATACACATTTATCTATCTCTAGTACATCATATTACAAGTGAAAAGTAAAGTAAAGTCAAGTTTACAAGTTAAGTGAAAGTTACATAATAACATACTTTAGAACACTTTTAAAAGCGCCCTGTCTGGTTTCTACATTTTACTGTCAACAGTAAGCACCGGATCAACGACCTTTAAATTATACACTTGCGTTATACTTAGAATTTTGGACGAGTTGTAAATGCAAGCACTAGGCAAACGTTCCACATGAGACGTCACAAAAACAGTCATAAGAATCCGAAGCATAAACGTCCCAAAATCCTAAACATTTTCGATTATTGTAGCATTTTTGCGCTAGTTCGGCACATGACTTTGTTTGAATGTGAGTTTTAAATTGTTTCATAAATGTGTAATGACAGCGACATGCGTATTTTGACACGTCATTTGGATTTATACTAGATTATCACAGCAATTGTGCTCTCGATGCTGAAGTGAATGACTTGCTTGAAACGGTAATCTAATGGAACAAAACTCGAAAACTGACAAAGTGTTTCAGCTCGAGAGATGATAAAACAAAACGAGCCAAAATGTTAGAGCGGTACAGTCTTTCCATCACTGTAAGTAAAAGGTGAATTAAAAGTCTGCCAAGAATCCTGGTCATTCTTGCACAGCTACTTTATATCGAGTTTGCTGCTTTCCCGTTTTTAAATATGATAGAACGCGACTCGTATAGATTCACGATTTATTGGGATGAATGGTTCCCGATATTTCTGGAAAGTTACATCCTTAGCAACTAGGCATCTTTTTCTCCCTGCATGTATGGTATTGGCAGTTGACAGGAATGGAAAGGCGTTTAAAAACCACAAAAGTCGTTAGCAGAACAAGCACATTATTTGAACTCAGTCACGCATAACGGCACTTAATCTTGAGATGCACAGTAATTCGGTAATGCAAAACTTATACTTAACGACGTTGAAGGCATTCCCGTATTAGCAGGCGTTTATAAATTCCCCATAAGCAAATATTGAAAACATTGCATCTTTCATTTGTATTGCCGGTTAACCAAAAACACATGCCCGTTTATGATAAATTCTCCACAAAATCTTTTTTGAAGTTTGTAGATAGTTTAATATAGCCCACATAATAAATATCTGTACTAATTTGTAACTTGTGTCAAATAGCGCATTTAGAACGCCGGATAATTCAATGACGAGTATGCAGATACGCAAAACTATGGCTTTGTCTTTCTGTCATTCAAAATGAACTAGGCTCACAGTAAAGTTTGGGGGCTGACACACGCCAAAATGGCTGAAATTTTGCACACCATCCGAGAATATCGAGGTAAATACACGTGCAAAATTTGGAAACTATGGTTGGCTGGTTTTCGAAAAATTTGAAAAACTAAATTTTCAAAGGAATGTTCTCCAACTTCCTTATGGCGCTTACCATGGAGAAACAGAAGGTAAGTAAGGTCCCTACCTGTCTAACATTTTTTAAACTGCCACTACACATGATAGCATGAGACAGAGTTCCCTTGTAAATACATATGATTCGAAAAATCGTTTTCCCCCTATTGGTCTCATGTTATCATGTGTAGTGGCAGTTTCAAAAAAGTTAGACAGGTAGCGACCTTACTTACCTTCTGTTTCTCCATGGTAAACGCCGTAAGGAAGTTGGGGAAATTCCTTCGAAAATCTAGTTTTTCGAATTTCTCGAAAACCATCCAACCATAGTTTCCCAAATTTTGCACGTCTATTTACCTCTATATTCTCGGATTGTGTGCAAAATTTCAGCCATTTTGGCATGTGTCAACCCCCAAACTTTACTGTCAGTTGAAATACGCTGGGAATCAGCAAACACGAGTCCCATTGCTTTATAATTGTATGTTGTAACAAAACTGGCATCAGTGTAAAAATGTTGTCTGCAGCCACACATTAGGGAACTATTGTATTTCAAGGCAGTCACAAACTTTTGAAGCCACTGAAAAATATGATTTCCCTAATACAATACGCAGAATAGAAACGAATATAGAGAAAGGAAGCCCAACGATGATTTACTCTGTCAACATTTCGTTTGCGGTCACGTGTAATTTGTCGTCCTTTTAACTTAAATCAAGGTACCCGCAATGTATGGGAAAACCTGGCAAGAACAGATATGTTTTCTAGATAAACAATCTTGTTGTTGGCTTTACCTGTACAATTATTTCTTGCATGCCTGACCAATCCATTTATTCTCATGCCATCAGACATGCCGCTACATCAAAACGTAAACTACAATAAACATGGTATGTACTACATATGTCCGTTTATAACTGTGGTCATGGCTAATTTGGCGACAGATCGTTTCTCGCAAAAGTTCCCCGTTTGCTGATTTTTTCAAATTCAAACAACTGATTATAATGAAAGTAAACAAGCTGGTCGTACGCAATGTTATGCTTGGAGAATATATGATCCGTTTTCAATGGATTCTGGACTCCGTTTCCAAAAGAATAACAAGAGTAATGCATATGAAACGAGAGAATAGACTATCGTTTTACTTATACAAATCCAAGATTGCATAGAAGAATACTGCATAAAAGCTTAATATAAAAACGCCTTTGAGAAGCAGCATGAGTGTCACTATCAATCGAAAGCATTAGGTCAACTACGTTAAAAGTCGTACAATCTTGAAAGACAAATTTATTTTTAAATAGTATTAACGTAGCTGACAGTCGATCAAATTTTTTCGTTCATATTTTCAATATTTACCACTTTGCAGATCAATTAGTTTGCTTGATATGGATTGCATTTTTGAACTTCCATCGCTCGTGAAGAAATCGTAAATGTTATGCAGTTTGGTACAACGGTTGATGCAATTTATAATGCACCCATCATTGAGTGAGCTAGTTGGTTTAAATAGCACAGAGCCATTGCCTCAACCTTAAGTGATTATTATTACTAGTGGGAACCCTGCTTGTTATTGGAAACTATGACGTGCATCTCTACAATTATGAATTCCATGTTGTGCCTTCAAGTCACATAAACATACTCTTGGAAACCTAATACCCCATGGCAAGCAATCCCAGTGATCTTACGGAACACAATAAATCGTTGAAAATGCAGGGACACCCATTTGAAGTGTTTGTTAAATAAAAACAGATAATATCTCATTTTATTCGGTTGAATGGTTGCCATCATCGCAAAAGTTTCATCCTAGAAGCAGCATACATTGTACAATTAAGACGCAATTGCATGCGTATTTGGAATGGAGAAATTATGATTTGTTCAAAGGTTCTGCTTGAATATTTGTGCATTTACGTCATTGTACGTTCTATCTTTTTCTAAACGCGGCTCATCACATTTTCCTGGCAAAGTTGCACCAAATATGTGGCATTCTGAATAATTATGTTGCTTGATAAAACGTGTAGTTTATGCCTACAGATCACACATAACAAGGCAAGAATGCATTACCATGTGTTTCGGCAATCTTTATGGACTCAAGTGTACGCTTGATGGCTCCAGGCTTTCGCACGTCTGCCTTGAAATATTGTTTGCCACATAAAATTTATTGGTCGCATCACATACATTAACCTCGTTTGTACCCCCCAGCTTATGTCTGTCACATTCTATCAATGTCAACATGTTTTATAAGCAACGTAAGATGCTGGCGGAAATGTTGCAGTGTGCGTGGGTCTCACATTAGAAGAGTGGTAAATGTTATGACTAGACAAACGTTCCACATGAGTCATCACGACACGTACTTGAAGACTCGCAAAATTCTAAACAAATGCGAATATTTCAAACGTTTCTCGCGTAAGCTCAGCACATGAATGCATACATGGCTACGCTTTCTTCCGTTTCTCCCTTCGGGACATCATGGTTTGCATTAATACTTATACAGCTCACACAGTTCCACCCCGTGTAGTAGATAAACACTGGATTCACAAATACCATCTTTCTCCAGTTTGCTATCTGGTTTTGTAACCGAGAGATTCCTATGTAAACAAACACAGCTCTTGTTATATGAATCTGTACCAGAATATAAAAAGACCTCAAACTACGCATACAGTGATGCATTTCCTGGACCTTACTTGTGAAAGTTTACGCTTGATCAAGAATCAAAATAAAAGATAAATATTGGTTTTGTTACAGTAACAATAAATCTTCAACTAACATTTTGTCAGAAAGACGGAAGTAAGGTTACATCAGCTGCATTAATAAATTTGACACATCATTTGGATTTTTCTGTTGACTGTAGGTGGGGTTTGATGATGAACTGTTGTTATTCATAGGTTCTCGGGCATCCCTTCCGATGCCGCATGATCATTCGTGTCACATTTTCCTCTGGCATGTATAATTAGCAGGGAAACTCAATTTGTTTTTGACATCCAAGAAAAGACAGTAGCTTTTCTGAACTAAACAAATTCTGACCATAATAAACTATTCAATTTCAATTTTCTGAAACCTTCATGAAGCTGCTACGACCTAATCTTCAGTGAAAATAAAGCTCGGCTATAGGACTTGTATGTAATGGCGTCGACGGCATTCTATTGTATACATACTGGTTGAGTAAAGTTTTAAATTGTCAACTACTAGGACAGGTTTTGCAATGACGTTTTCAAAAAATAATTAGAATAAATTCGCCACGTGATAAAAACTACGTCGTAGCCGAATTCTAGTTCACATACATTATCGTTGATATCCAATTGCAGCAGAACAACTGGCTGAACGTACTGAACGGTTGAGGATGCAAAGATAACAGCTCGACATTGGTGGTAAAGTCCCTATTTTTGAGACCGCGAGAGTGGTAATAACGACGCTAGCGGGCAACATATTGACACCGCTGTAGCCTCTTTTGGACCAGGCCCTGGAAGCCATGGAACGATTGGCTCAGTTTTTACAAAATTCACCCAGTTGTCACACACCAAACACCATGGAAACAATGACATGACAAACAATTTAGTCTGTCAGCTAAAAAGAAACTAACCGCGACGCCAAAATATTCGAAGTGACTTTTAGCTCGGTGTTTGCTCAATATTTTGTAATGATAAGAAAGTTTTAAAACACAGCTGCCATCTAATTTGCAAATATTTTCTTATTAACCCCCAGCATGTATAATAATCCAATAGATACAATTCACACCTCATCAAAACAAAAGGGAACCGCTTTCCAAAACCACATAAGTTGTTATTACCTTAAGCATTTTATGCGTAACCTCAATGAATCGGAAGAAAGCAAAACATGTGGTCTCAAGAGATAATCTAGTTAACGGTTGAATTTACCGTTATAATAATCACTATCATTATGTCAATTATTCGTTTATCGATCAAATTGACTAAAACCATTCCAAGACAAAAACCTTCGGGTGGTCTAACACAAACACGGTACATATTTTTTCCGTTTATAACTCGATATTGCAATTTTTTCATAGTTGGTGCCGTGGGGGCTAAATTCCCGTTTTGTGTATGGACTGATATTTTTCGTTTTTGAGACGAAGGGTTAAAGCTGCTCGTTTCCTCACATATAATATGAAACCACAGAGTAGACCGTCGTCTTACTTTAATGGTAGAAATAGTGCGACCTGCAACTTCACAAACGACCGACAGAAAATTGAGAGAATGTTGAACAAGTTTAAGCGTCTTCGTACGTCCAATTTCAAATACGGCATTAAATCAAGAAGAAGTTCGTTTCTGTTACCTTCCAATCGCAGCTAACTTCCCCCAATAGCGAATCCATTAAGTGCTGTCAGTTTTGGGGTTGATATTTTAGAGCCGTTATCCAGACTATGATTTCATGAAGAGAAAGTTACATAACCGCTTGTTTTGTGGCATCATTGAAGAGGAAGAACCTGCCATATCAACTTCAATGTCAATCGGAAGCAATGGGTTAACAACCTTCAAATACTTGAAATCTTGGACGAGAAATGAGATTTTATTCGATCACATTATTTCGTGCAATGTTGTTCAAAATATTTACTTTACATTACTGACCTTACTTCTATTTCATGTTGTATAGTTTTTTAGAATTCGTGGCTCATAAGGAAAGGAAATACCATTTTGAGTGCATAAGATATTCTCGGTCTACGCTTGCATTGAACTCGTTGGACTGAAGCACTGCATTAAGCTTACGTTACCTTTGATTCGACTTATGAATGGCTGGTGATACTACATAGCCCTCCTATCATTTATATTACTACTTTGAATCTGGAATGTTTACCGAAAACGATTACGTGCATCACCAAAAGTGAAAATTCCAAAGGTGGTGCTTTCACTTCAGCTAAATTATCCACCTAAAAATCTAGACCTGACCATTGCTAGAATGCATTATTGTATATGTTAAGGTTTCTTTACTGACTCCTGTGAATTCGTGATGATTTTTTCTTGGCAAAGCCTTCGGGCTTTCATACGTCTCATTTGATATATTGTCTGCCAGTTTAAATTTATTGGCCGTCTCTCATTTTAAACTAGTTTGTACCGACTTGCCCTTGTTTAGTTCAGCACATGACTTCACACATGGCTGCTCTTTCCCCCGTGTGTTCCTTAGGGACGTTCGTCACGGTATTGGAGAAACAGTCCAAATGACTAATTGATACGAGGGTTTTATAACAGAGCAATAGCATGTAGAAACGACAATTATAGTAGTAGTTACTTGTAAAAAATCGCTTAATAAAGCATAAAAAGGAAAGACGAATATCGATGTTGAGACAGCAGCAATACAACTTCTATTCCAAGACACAGGCATGGTTACATTAGCGACATAGATCATTTTTGCATTTCGATTTTTAGTTGGTTGCAGATGTAGAATTCGTACTGGGTGATGACTTTTATGATGGTCTTCCTTGAACATTGGCAGTTCTCTTTAGCCTTTGTTTCCCTATTAAACGACAAGTGGGTATCGATTAATTTCGAAAGCGGCAAGTGTCAAGAAAAGTAGCTCAGTGTTAAGTACATTACATTGAACCTTTTTCCGTTTGTGTTAAATGTATTATATTCAATGTGTTGCTACTTTCAATCAAAGTTATGTATTATGTGAACAATAACAAAATGGATAAAATGCAAAAAGCGGCAAAAATGCAGACCAAAGATTATCATAAGCCACACATAATTTTCCACTCGTACATTGTTGGAAACTGCAATTACTATTAACAAACCGCAACACGTGGTGAAAGGCACGCAAACATCTTGGTCTCAGATGATTGGTTTACATGGAATGTTTAAGTGCACAATTCGTAATGGACTTACAAACGAAAGACGGTGACGGTGGCCTTCAAATTCCAAACTAGACCTTTCCACTGCAAACAATATAATTTGATATTAAAGGAACCTTCACTACAATAGATCCATCGAATCTATTGATACTCAAAGATTCTCTATTTAACGATTTCTACAGAATGGCGCTGAAAGTATTCAATTATCGCCAAGCTGGTTTTGTTATGAAGCTTAAATAATTTGATGTAAAGTGCGCCGTAATAAAGATTATGGTTGACTCGAATTCTCATTTACAAACGTTATCACTGACATACGATTGGAGCAGAACGACTGAGCGAAAATCTATTAACAAACGACACACTTCCAATCGCGGGGATGCTTCATTTATCCAAGCGGTTTCGCGATGGAAACATAAAATTGTTCGATATTCGCAAAAGTCAATGTTCAAAAGATTTGAGCATTTCGTGCCTCCAAGGCTCCAATTTGAAATACGGTATGTGGTCTTGAGAGATAAACAACCTGATGGATGGTTTTCTAATTTGGCAAAATAACTTAGATTGCAATAGTTTCTCTTGTTCATTTACTGATATTTGAACAATTATTTATGATGAGACAGAATTAGGGTAGTGATGCAGAATGTCATGGTTTGTTTCGTGACAATATGTTCCTTTTCCAATAGATTCTGGACACAGTTTTCAAATGAATAACAACAACAACATATAATATGAAGCCAAAGAATACACTGTCGTCTTACTGTAATGGTAGAAATCTTGCGGCCGCCAACATCACAAACGACCGACATAAATATTAAAGCAAGTTCAACAAGTTTTAATGTCTTCCTTCCTCCACTTTAAAATACGACATTAAATGAAAGAGTACTTCGTTTTCGTTACCACACAATTGCTGTCAACAGGCTTCAATAGCGGTATCCAATAACAGATACTAGTTTTGGGCTTGATATATGAGAGTCGCCATCAAGGCCATTTCATACAGTAAAAGTTACATAATAGCTTATTTTGTAGCATAATTGAACAGGAACCAGCGGCAACATCACTTTCAATGTCATTCGGAAGCACCGGGTCAACAACCGTCAAATATTTACAATTTTGGACGAGAAATGGCATTTTATTTACATAATCGACATACATATGTTTCATGGTTTAAACATTATGGTGTCATTACCCAGCCCTTTCATTATTTTTATTACAACTCTGATACTGGCCGGTTACTGAAAATGTTTATGGGCATCACCAAAACTGCAAATCCCAAAAGTAAAGTGGTGCTTTCAGTTCTGCAAAATCATCCTCTAGAAAATCTAGCTGGTCCATGCCAAGCTCATTGAGATTGTCTGAATGAACTTCCACACTACAAACGTCTAAATAAGCATCGTAGTAACTTGAGATGATTGTAAACTAGAAGCAGATTATATCTCGTTTTATTTTATTGGTCGGTTGCCATCATCGAAATAGTTTCGTTCTTGAGACAGTTGCCATTATAAGCTTAAGACGCAATTTTTTACATTGAATGGGAAAGTGAAAATTTGTTTAACTCACGTTAGCATGGCAAAGTTGAGATTCCAATTTGGCATTCTGACTTTGTACTGTAGCACACAATATGTTACTTATTGTTACAATTTACGCTTACCATGGCTAGAATGCATAATCATATATACATGTAAAGTTATCTTAACTGACTCCTACGAAATTTTGATGCATCCTGGCTTTCGCACGTTTACTTTGAATTATTGTATGTCACCGTAAATTTATTGGTCGTTTCACATAGATTAACCTACTCTTTACCCACTTTCCTTTCTCTGACGCATTCGTCAAATGTCAGCATAGTATATTAGCAACGTACTAGCGGAAATAATACAGTGTGCGTGGGTCAGACATTTTATACGAGGAATAAATGCTACCACTAGACAAACGTTCCACATGAGTCATCACAGCACGTTTTTGCAAGTCGCAAGTGTCACAAAATGCTAAACAATTTCAAATATTTCAAGCATTTTTTCGCATCAGCTCACCATATGACTTCATGCATGGCTACGCTTTCTCGCGTTTCTGTCGTCGGGACTTCATGTTTTGCATTAGTATTTTCACAATTTACACAGTTCGCCACCGTCTATTACATTAACAAGGGATTTGAAAAGAACTATCCTTCTACAGATACCTAGCATATAGTACGGTTTTATATGTCGAAACGACAATGTAATCATTACTTGTAAAATTTAGTTAGTAAAGCGTCATAATAAAAGCTAAATGTTGGTTTGTGACAGCAGCAATTAAGCATCATCTCAACATTTTCATCACAAACATCACAGAAGTATGGTTACATCAGCGACATATATCATTTTACACATCATTTCGATTTTTCGTTAATTGTAGATTGGAATCCTCTCCGTGAAAATGAACTTGATGTTTTCGTGTAGTTTATCAATACTCCTTAGTAATGGCTTCATTATTCAATAACAAGCGTATATTGGTATCTTCGAAAAATCCATACAGCGGTCCATTGTCTAGGTTCAGACTACGCATCATATCTTATTACTTCGAGGTTTCGCATAATGCTTCCGATGCCGCATCAAGTGTGTGTGCCATGTATTCATTAGACAATATAATTATAATGTACACCGAATATCATACCTGAATACCTCCCCATAATAAACTGTATACCTCCAATTTACAAGGACCTCTGGAGAATGCAAAGCTATGCCATCTTCAGCTACACAAATGCTCTCGAGTTTAAGATTTGCATTGAATGGCGTCGAAGACATTCTATAGTATAGAGACTGGTGGAGTGAAGTTATAAATTGTCAACTACCAGGACAAGCTTTGTAACGACATTGATAAAGAAATTGATGAAGAAAATCGCCACGAGACACAGACTACCACAAACTTGAATTCTGAATTCCCATTCGCATATGTTATAACGGACATCCAATTGCAGAAGAACAACTAAATGTGTACACACGGTTGCCGATGTAAAGATACCCGCCCATTTTGGTAAATTACCCATTTAAAGACCGCAGAGGTTAAAATGAAGCTAACCGGCAACATATCGGCGCTCCTGCAGCTTTTCTGGACCCAGCCCCGGAAGATATGGAATGATTTCTAAAACCACACATTTTGTTAACACTATAAGTATTTTATGTGTAATTCCAACTCAAAACAACTCCGACACCTCAGAGTCACTCTACTCTCTTGCTACAAAGACATTCTACAAATCCAAGACTCCCACGTAACTTCGTGCAAGCAAATATAGTATAAGCAAACGTACATGATCGAGATTTTTTTTTCTTTTATTATATATTTTCAACATAGTAAAGCATTTATGTGGAATGTCTCTATCACAAATAGCACAAACACAACCACTATTGTTGCTGATGGCAAGTCGATGTAAAATTTTCTTTGTTACAAACTAGCTACCTACTTTCGATGTAGGAACCCATTCGGGAACTATCGTATTTCATGGCATACGTTTACATTTAAATTAATGTTCAATTTGATTTATCTACGTAGTTCTATTTTCTGAACACAACGGAATGGAAAGAAAAGCACAATCATGATATATTCTGTCGACATTTCCTTTGTGACCATGTGTACTTTATCGTCAACTGAACGAAGGTAGCCTCAATGAATGGGTAAGCCTGAAGAATTTGTAGTCTTGAGGTATACAAATCCGTCGGTTGCCTTAACCAGGACAATTATTTTTTTGCTTGCTAATTTTAAATAGTAAGCGTGACATAAAAAAATTCTACTCGTTCCATAACAAACTCGTTGAGTTTGTCCTTATGAAGTCTTAAACTACGCATTATTCAAAACAATCAAAACTACTTGAGTTGGCAGTAAAATGAACGCTGATAATATCTCATTTTATTCGGTTGGACGGTTGCCATAATCGTAGTGGCTTCGTTCTTGAAGCAGTTACATTGTAAAATTAAGGCGGAATTTGTGACATGGGAAGGGAAAGTGCAAATTCGTTCCACTGTTCTATTTCAATTTTTTACCTGATTACATTATAAGTAGCTACTTTGTACTTTTAAAATTGTCCCTTTGTCCTAAACACTACATTTCCTTTTTCTTGCCGAAGTATTGACAACAATTTGGAATTCTGAATTTTGTATTCTAACAAAGAATATGATACTTTAATAGCAAGAATGAAACTTAAATTATTATGTTGTCTTAAAAAGAGTAGTATGGTTACGTCAACGACATAAAGAATTATCATTTCACATCATTGTACTGCATTGCATTGCACATCATTTCGAATTTTCGTTAAATGCAGATGTGCAATCAGTTTCCGGACAATTAACAGGTGACTTGAATGTAGTCAAACCTTCTTAGTAATCGTTTCATCATTTAAGGAGAAGTGTATTTTGGTAATTTTCGAAACATCCAACCGACGTTCCGTTAAAAAGTTACGCACTAGACATTATATCTTATTTTTTCATAGGATTACGTGTATCGTATGCGGTGCCGTATGACCATGTGTGTCGTTTTTTCTGACATGTTTACTTAATAATTTACACTCAATTTAGTCTTGGCATCGAAGAAAATAAGGTAGCCCTCCAAAACCAAACAATAGATTGCCATAATGCACTACATAATTTAAATTACTAGCATCTCCACCGAAAACATTCCCTCCTATGTAATCTTTAACTGCACAAATGATCTTGATTTTAAGACTTCCAAATGATGGTGTCGAAGTCTTTCTATAAGAAGCATAGTGGTGGAGTGAAGTTATTAATTCTCAACTACCAAGACAAGTTATGTGATGACGTTTAAATTTTTAGGAGCAAATCGACACGTGAAAGCCATCCGTACCGCCAATATATTCCTAGTGAGTGTGAGGCCGGTGCTCGCTCAATTTTTTGTAATGATATGATAATTTTGGTCGGTAAACAAATTACGAGAAACATATGCGACTAGTGTTATTTTTAGGGTGTCAGAACGCCGTACTTTGTGCTAACTTTCCCCATTTCCTACATCATTAGTGTATCTTAAATCTTTTCACATCTCTGTCCAGTGTCCATGTTATGTAGGGATGAATGATTTCCCAATATTTCTGGAAAAGCATTACATCGCTACAATCGAAACATTTCCACCTGGAATCGAAAAGAACGGAAGAAAAGGGGGTAACTTTCCAACACCAGACAGGCCATTCCAACTATTATAAGCATTTTATTCATCATTCCAACTAGCAACTCCTTACAAGAACTCTGTGCCATTTGTACCTGAAATTACAAAGAGATTTTATAACGCAAGACTCCCACGTAAGGTCGTTGAAGTAATAATGGTATCAGCAAACGTATGCATATGATCGAGAAAATATTTTCCTATATTATATATTCACAACATTGTAAGAGCAATTATGTGAAATTTCTCTATAGCCACAAATACAATCAATCCTATTGCTAAGACGAAAATTTCGTGTTACATTCAAGCTATCTGCTTTCTACATAGCAGCCCTATCGGGAACTATCTTATTTCAACACAGGCGCAGGAAATGTCCATTCCATTTGACATATCTACATAGTTCAATATTCTCACTACAACGGAATGGATTGATAAGCACAAAGATGATTTACTCTGTCGACACTTGATAGAAAGAAATGATAGAAATCTTGTGGCCTCCAACTTCACAAACGATCGACAAAATATTGAGAAACAGTTCAAAAGATTTTAGCGTCTTCGTGCCTCCACTTTAAAATACAGGATTAATTGAAAAAGGATGTATTTTCTGCTACGATCCAATTTCTGTTAACAGGCTTCATTAGCGTATCCAACATGAGCTGTTAGTTTTGGGGTTGATATTTGATATACTTTATCAAGCCAATGATATCATAAATGGAAAGTTACATAATTGCTTATTTTGTAGCATCATTGAAAAGGAATTAGCTGCCACATCGATTGTAATGTCAATCGGATGCACTGGGTCAATAATCATCAAATTCTTACAATCTTGGACGAGAAATTAAATTTCTTCATTCAACCGACACTGGAATGGCATAATGTAGAAATGACAATTACAGTTCTTACTTTTAAAGTTTAGACTTTGTAAAGCATGAAAATAAAAAAATAAATATCGGTTTTGTTACAGCCACAATTATACTCTATCTCCACTTTTTTATCTGAAGGACCGAAGTTTACTTACATCAGCGACATAAATAATTTGTACGCATCATTTCAATATTTCGTTGATTCTAGATGTGAGTCATCCTCCGGATAATAAGTTTGTTGATGTTTCTTGCACATTGTCAATCCTGTAGTTGTCAATATCACTCTAATATTTGTCAGAAAGACGGTAGCGGTCACATCAGCGACATGAATAATTTTTACCCATCATTTCGATTTTTCGTTGATTGCAGATGAATTGTTTTGATTTTGTTTCTCGTAAATTTGCAGAACTCTTTACTTTTCACACACATAATTTTCAAACTCGTACTTTGCTGTAAACTGCAATTTTTCAATACATAGTGAAGGGCACGCAAGCATCTTGCCATCAGATGATTGATTCCAAATGTACATAGCAATGTCTTGAATCTCGAAGTACAACTGTACCACATTTTCCTCTGGCATGTTTAAGACAATTTGTACATGACATTGAAAGGAAAGACGGTTGCCTTCCAAAACGAAACTAGTCCATTCTACAACAAACTATATGTTGTGAAATACACTTATCAGAGTAGGTATATTAAATTCATTTTGTACAACATCTTCCACCACTTGAGAAACGTCAGTGTACCGATCTTCTAGTTTCTTGATATTTTCCACTATGGACTGATATCTCTCTTGAAGTTCTTCAATGTTGTTTTTATTCTCATCAGACTTGATAATGGCAGCAATGCCCAGTCCAGCTCCAGTCACCACCACAGCAACAAGTACCACTGCTCCAATAATGATAGGCACAAATCTCTTGACAATATGATGCTGGGAGACATGCATGGTGTGTCCATTCGGTCGGGATTTTTTATTATGGGGGCACATAGACATGAGCGACTGGAGGAAGTCATTTTCGTAATTTTCATTGCACTGCTTTGTTGCTTGTGCCAACAAGTCCTCAGGAATAATAGAACTTGTAAATAAAGTGCACGGGTTTACAAGTATGATCTTTATGTCATACTGAATATATCCGCTCACAACTGGAATTTGTGACTGTCTCCAAAAGACAGGTAGTTTAGAGAATGATTGAATGCATAATCCGCCATTCAGGAATGCGAACAACAGGAACAACAGCTTGAATGCAGTAAATGCTTGACTGGTCCTCTGCACACGAGCTTCTCGCATCATTGATTTCGCGTGATTTTCTTGTTCCGCTTGCTGTTGTTGTTTCTTAGCTGCATCTCCTGGAGCTTCTTCATCCTCCCCTCCCTTACGCTGCTGCATGGTGAGGTGAGAGACAATGGACTCGTCCAATTTCGGCACTTCAATCAGCTTTAGCATCATACAATGATGATCGTGCAAACTTTTTATAAGTGATTTGGTCAAAATATCAGCCTTCTGCTCATATGTCGATATGTGTGGCACACTGATCTGCTGTTCCGTTATAAGTTCCCTCGCTAGCAAGTAGCGGATATGGATATGTTTGGATTTGTTGTGCAAAGTACTATTGTGCGATATCTTGATTGCGGACGTGTTATCCACAAAGATAGGAGTTGGTTCGTTTTGCGCAAATCCCAACTCAGCCAGTAATGCTCGTAAGTAGACTGCTTCTTTGCAAGCCTCCGATAACGCGACAATCTCTGCCTCAGTAGAAGATTGCGCTACGCAATGTTGCTTTTTGATTTTCCAAACAAACGGTGTTTCGCCCAAGGTGAACACATAACCAGACACAGATTTTCTGGTATTTTTGTCTGCTCCGTGATCCGAGTCCGAGTATCCTTTTAACTGCATGGATGTATCTTCAGCATCAATGAGTAATCCAAATCCCTTTGTACGCTGCATGTATCGCAATAATGACTTTACTATCGCCCAATGACGGTTGTCATAAGCATGGGAAAACTGTGCCAACTTGCAAACTGAAAATGCAATGTCAGGTCTGCACGTGCGAGCGACGTATAATAATGAACCAATTGCCTGACGATATGGAATTGAGTAGTCAGTATCATCAGCATCAATCAATGGGTAAACTGTACCAGGCTGGATTGGAATGTTGTTTGGCTTGCACTCATTCATACGGAATTCAGTCAGCAATTTTTCAATCATCTTGCTATTATGAATGATGATGCTTCCGTCCTTCAATCGCATAAGCTGCATTCCAACGAATTTCTCAAGAGTTGTCTCTTTAATCTTGAATTCTTTGCTCAATGCCATGATGACATTTTTCATCTCTGACTGGGATGTTGACACAAGGAGCAAATCGTCTACATAGCAAACTATGTATGTAGATTCTTTCGCAATTCTGATGAAAACAGAAGGGTCATGCTTGCTAGCATGAAAATTCAAGGTTAGGAGAAACTGGGTCAAGCGCTTCTCCCAACAAGCAGGTCCTTGCTTTATACCATACAGGGGTCGTTTTAAACGACAAACCATATCAGGATCCTGCGGGAGCCCTTCTGGGATTTCAATGAACAGCTCCTCCTCAAGATTTCCTTGCAGAAACGCGGTAGTAACATCAACACTCCGCACCTCCATTTTCATTTTTACAGCAATGATCAGCAAGAGCCTGATTGATTCCATTCTTGCTACATGTGAAAATGTTTCATTGAAGTCCAGACCTGGAATTTGTTTAAAACCCTTTGCCACCAGGCGGGACTTGAATCTTGGCATGGATGAAGGCGGCATGTCCTTTAGACAGAAGATCCACCTCGTGTCTAGTGTACGACATCTTTCTGGTCGGGGAACAATTTCCCAAGTTCCATTTTCCTCGTGGCTTAACAGCTCTTCTTGTATAGATTCCAGCCAGTACTCCTTGTCTGGTCCATTTGTTGCTTCCCAAAAGTTGCGTGGTACAACAATTGTGTGCATAGAAAAGAGGGAGAAATGGACTTTCTTCTTGAGTTCATGTTCAGGTCTCAATCCACTCTTTCTTGCTTGCCGACCTTGTCGAGAAGGAATTTCAACGGCTACATCTTGTCCAGCGGGCACGTCAACTTGATAAGTCCCAGCTGGAGTACTGACTTCTAGAGTCGTCATATGACGCGGAGGAGTAACGACAATCGTAGTATCCTCACCAGTTTCAGAATCAGCAAAAACATCATTGTCATCTCCGTCAGTGTCTGCACCAGAATGATTACTTGCTGCATCATCATCACTATCGCTCTTTGGAGACCATGGATCTTTCTTGGTTTGCATTTCAGGCACGGACTGGGTACCATCATATTCAGGTTCAGCGGGTTCGGTATGAGCAACGGGCACATATGTGATAAAATTCTCATTAAATGTTACATCATGTGCTGAAATGATTTTTCTGTTTTCGGGGCAATAGATTTTGTAATTATTTCCAGGAGCAAATCCCACTAAAACTCCTTTCTTCGCATGGGGCTCCCACGCTTGGCGGTGCATCTTTGGAATATGGTAAAACGCCACACTTCCAAACATTCGGACATGCTTAAGGCTTGGCTTCTGCTTAAAGATGACTTCAAATGGCGTCACGGTAGGATTGGCTCTGTTCACCGTACGGTTGAGAATGTAGACCACGAAAGAGCACGCTTCGCCCCATAATGATTTCGGCAAGCCACTTTGTAACAAAATCGTGTTTGCCAGCTCCTTAATGCGGCGGTTCTGGCGTTCGACTTTGCCGTTCTGTTCTGGACAATAAGGCACACTTAGGCCATGGACGATGCCTTTTCCCTTCAGATATTCATTTACGTCCTTGGAAGTTAGCTCCAGTGCATTATCCGTCTTTATGTGCTTAACTCGATTTCCAGTTTGTGTTTCCAGAAATTCAGTATTGGCCATAATGCACTTTGGGGCGGAGGACTTGTTCTTCATAAAATCCAAGAGCACAAAATTAGATGCAGAGTCCACAGTCACCATCATGTATTCATAACCGTCAATAGTAGATTTCATCTTTCCCGTCAGGTCAACATGAAGATATTCACCAGGCTCATAATTAGCAGCGTCCTGCTGGCGGATGAACGGGCGTCGAGTTGCTTTGGCCTCACGACAGTAGTCGCAGATAAAATTTGTTTTCAAATCAGCCAGGTCAATCCCAATAGCAGCTCCATTTTTAGCAGTAAGGCGCAGGTAGTCCATATTGATATGGGCAAACCTATTATGAAGGAGTCTGCTTCTATCACTTTTAGCCATCATTGCAAACGCTTGTTTCCTCCGAAATCTCAAAGCATAGAGTTGCTGGTGTTTATCAGCATACGGGCCGTATTCGTCTCCTTTGTGGAAATATGCATGCTGATTGTTCATTACTAGTTCATGGCCCTTTTCAATTAAAGTTGCGACTGCAAACAAGTTGACGGAGCCAGGGATATAGAGCACGTTCGAAATAGTACATGTATGCCAAATTCCATCAATTAATTCCTCAAGTTCCATTGTCCCCATTCCTGTCGCGAGGACAATATTATTGTTCCCAGTAGCTTGGACGTGAATAGGATCTTGGAGTGGAAAAAATGCACGAAATGATTGTCTGTCGCCGCTACTGTGATGAGTAGAACCACTGTCCAAAATAAATGGGAGCTCCAAATTAGTGTTTCCGTTGTTAACAGCTCCATGGAAAGCAATGAGCGCTGTAGCAGCACTGCCAAGAACAGGTTCCTTCCACAGAGATGGCTCAATTAGCATTGAGACTCTGGATTCACGATGTGCCAATTTTTCTTCTTCATAAAAAGCAAGAAAATCATCTGTGGTCATCAGTTCTGAAACTTTCTCTTCACCAACCACAATTGGCACTGGCTCCTCAACAGCATCAATATACTCATCTTCAGAGGATTCCAATTCATTTGAGGCATCTTCAAAGTCATCCTCAGATTCATAGTCAGCAACGACTTCTGGGAATATAATCCCTCTTTCTCCTTCAATATGGCCATTCCACCTTAATAGATCCACAGGAAACAAGGTGTAAGCAGTGCGAACATCAGTTTTAGAGTCACCAGCACTGGAATCATCATCACCGTCCTGCTTGGAGAAATATGACCGGTTATCCTTGCTTTTGTTACTGTTGTCGCGATTCTGCTTGCTACCACCACCACGGCCATGTCCCTTATTATTGAAATGGGGTCGTTGCTGTCTGGGCTGGTCACAATCTTCTTGCAGGTGATCAGCACTCTTACAATTCCAGCACAGCTTCTGGTAATTGTGATGACCACCACGGCCACCACCACCGTGACCACCTTTTCCGCCACGACCGCGGCCACCTCCCCCATGGGAGGATCCACCACGTCCCCTGGAATTATGCCCACCACGACCTTGATGATTTCCTCGAGAACTATTTCCACCACGACCAGCATAATATGCACTTGTGGTATTCTCAGTCTCAGCTTCCTCCGTAGAGAACATCGCTTCGTAATTCTGGAGAAAGCTATACAGCAAGGCTTTTGTTTTCCGGGAAGACTCTCGGCTATCCCATGTGGTGCGTAGGGCAAGGTACTTATCTGGGGACATTTCAGCAGTAAACTTTGAAACAAAATCATCATCTGTCTTTGGCTCCTTCATCAATGCCAGTTGTGTAGCAATCCCATTCAATCGATTAAACGCAGTCGTCAGGGATTCGTTTGGCAGAATCTTGAATTTGTGATACAATTGGCCAGTCACATATTTGTTGTTGTCTGAAGCATTCGAATACAAATTCGCCAACTCGTCATATAATTCATGAGATGTCAGAGTTGGGGGAAAGAGCATCGAATCATCTTTAGAAAGGCTCTTGAAAAGCTCCGCTTTCGCTTTGGCGTCATTTAAATCCCACAATTTCATCGTTCTGCGCTCAACATCCGTTATAGCGTTAGGGTCTGCTGGAGTTGGGCGTGGAATATCACCGTTAACATATTCCCAAAGTGCCAGACCACCAAGATGTATTTGCAGTTGTACATGCCAATATGCGTAATTTCGTGACCCGTCCAACACGGGTACAGGGAAATGGGGGTTAAACATCGTGAGCTCAACACGCTTCACGAACAAAGTAAAAGTAAAATCAAATAGTCTTGTTGCAAAAATACCTATATCCAACGGTGCTCCGCCCTTACTCCAGTCCGCATTCCGCGTCAATAGCGTAACCGACTCTGGAATAATCCGACGAAGATCAGCAACCTAAGCACTATTACAACTTTTACTTGACACACGCAAACTTGACAGGCAGTCAGTCGCACAGTTCCCCAAGTAGCCAACGTAAACACGCAAAAACGATTTCTATTCAGGCAAGTAAACAACTTTTCATATGAATAATCTGTTCGTTTTTTAAACAAAAACTCACACAACCACGGACTAACTCTCCACAAGAAAATTTTAACAAAATCTTCAACTGAAAAATCTTTAACGTGGTTCTTTTTCAAAATAAGTACAAAGTTTTTACTTAAACTTCTACTCGGCAGCCTCTGCTACCATGTTGTGAAATACACTTATCAGTGTAGGTATATTAAATTCATTCGCAGTGGAATAAAATGAGTGTAGTTTCAATAACGGTTGAGAGAGAAGTAATTTTTAATCATACCAACAGAAATCAAATTCATCTCCATCATTATCATGATTCATAAAAGTGTTTACATTATGTATCTTAATAGTATGTATAAATAATTAGGTAAAGACAATTTCGTCCGGATGCGATGGCATAAATATTATATAAATGTATTGATACTAATAATACGTAAGCTTAACAAAGGAAATGATTCTATAGGTAAATTGAAGTAGATTAGGCCATTCAGATGGAATGTGCAAACTACACGAATATTTGATAAATGACAAATGTATGAAATTGCAGAGCGATTCACTCGCTATTGAATATTATTATATTGAATTTCATGCTACATTTTTAACTAATGAATGCTCCTTGAGCTTAGAGGCTAAAATGGATATTTTGCATTCTTAACCTAGAATTAATTATTTTTACTTTCAATACTATATAATTGAAATTAATGGATCGTACTTTCTATTTCTATCTTTAGATACACAAATGGTCTGTTTTCTCAGGCTTCTACATAATGGCGTCGAAGCCATTCTAGTATCGGCAAGCTGATAAAATGGAGTTGTTATAAATTTTAATTACCAGGACAAGTTATAGTTATGGAATAACGTTAAATATCGTGAAAGGATTGAAAGTGCGGCGTGATGACAGACTCTAAGTCTCATTCACAAACGTTATCAATGACATCCGATTGCACCAGAACGACTGAATGAAACTACTAACAAATGGCACACTTCCTATTAGGGGGATGTTTTTGCGGACAAATGGAGTATTCATTTATCTAAGCTGTGTCGCGATGGAAGGATGAAATTATTCGACATTTGCAAACTTACTTATTTAGTGACGTTGGTAGTAGTTAGAAACGATGCAGTTAACCACTTCAAAATTTCTTCTTAAATGAGGTGATGGATGATTAAATAAATTCGGATATTCAATAAATTAAAATCATCACTGCAAAGTCTATGCTACTGGATAAGTCGAATACTACCAGTTAATTTATTAAAATACTTTTGTTTGAAATGAAACGCTTCTCTCTGTCAACATTTCCATTGCAACCAGGTTTACTTTGTCGTACTTTAAACTAACATCAGGGTAACCGCAATAAATGGGAAAGCCGGAAAGGAAAATGTGATATGCGGTCATGAGAAATCAATAGACGAATTGTTGGTAACCGGTACAATTATTGCTTTTCCATGAGCAATCCTTCCACTAGCGGTCAAAGTTTGACTGTCAAATTGAACGAAATCAAACGCTCCTAAACCATTGACCTAACATAGTACAAATATGGTACAGGTTCTCTCGGTTTAAAACTGCTTTCACGGCTGATTGGGCGAAAGAACTTTCCCCACAAAAGTTTCCCTTGTTGATTTTCTCGAATTCGTGGAATTGTTTATAATGAAAGAAACAAATCAGTGATGCTAGATTGAATGTCATCATTGGGCTGTTCAAAAGCAACAAACCCCCACATCACATTCCCTGCCAATCAGAAGCATTGGATCACCAGCCTCAGAACACGCACAACCCAAGAAGACAGTTTTATTAATTTTACATAATATTTACATAACCGAGAGCCGATCATATTATTTCGTACAGTATGTTTCAATATTTGTTCTTACAGATCAATGGTTATCTTTACCGCCTTGTAATTTTGAACGTTCATGATTCGTAAAAAAGTCATAAATGGTATACAATTTGCTACAACTGTGGATGAAATTAATAATGAACACCGTGTTAAGTATAGCAGCATTTATTTTAGAGTGTCGTGCATGACAACTTGCAGTTACAAATAACACCGCGCCATTACCCTAACCTTCAATAATTATTACTACCACTGGGAATCTCGCTTCATTCAGGAAACCATTGCGCGCATCACCAAAATTATAAATACCAAGTTGTGCCTTCACGTAACCTAAGTAATTCTCTAGTAAATATACTTGCTCCATCCTAAGCAAGGCGAACCGCTTTCATGAATAATTTGTACCCAATAAATCGCTGAAATAAGGACCTCATTTTATTTGGTTGTAATATATAATCAGATAATATCTCACTTTATTTGGTTGGACTGTTGCCATCATCGCACTACTTTCATTCCTGAAGCAGTTGCCATTGTGAAATTAAGACGCAATTTGTCACATGTGAGTGACAGTGAAAATTCGCTCAACTGTTCCATTTCAATTTTTATCCGATTTCTTTGGAAATACATATATTCCCTTTTTTAAATTGTCCCTTTGTACTTAAACACGGCTCATCACTTTTTCTTGGCAAAGTTACAACAACAATTTTGGCATTCTGAAAATTGTGTTGCAAAAAACGACATGAAATTGATGCTTATAATTTACACATAACCACACACGAATACATAATGTGTTAGACAATCTTTACTAACTCGTCTGTCCTCTTGATGTCTGCAGGCTTTTGCTCGTCTGCTCTGAAGTATTGTCTGTCACCTTAAATGCATTAGTCGTTTCATACATATTACCCTTGTACTTGCCCTATTACGTTTGTCACGATCGTTCAACCTCGCAATGTTTCATTAGGATCTTAAACTCCTAGCGGCAATAATGCGGTGTCCGTAGGTTTCGCATTTCAGACGACTGATATATTTGTAAGGACTAGACAAACGTTCCACGTGAGTCGTCACAACAAGGACCTTCAGGTTACAAGAATACATTTCACAAATTTCTAAACATTTGCAAATATTTCAAGTACTTTTCACGTCAGCTCAGCGCATGACTTCATACACAACTGCTCTGTCTCCAGTCTTAGTCGTGTCATCATTGTTTTCGTTGATGATTTCCAGTTCCCAGAATTCGACATCATGTAACCTCTGTGCATAGTAGATAAACGCAAGCCGCAAAAAATATTTATTCCTTCAGAGAAAGGGCTACTATGGGAGCCCTAAAAAATGCATTGAAGCGGCATATGTTGATACGCGAATGAAAGTAGTTACTGGAGAATAAAACTTACACAAGAAAGCATCAGAATAATATATACATATTGGCTTTGTAGCAGCAGTAACTGTGAAACTTTAATTGAAATATTTTTTTCAGATAGACGCAGACATGGCTGCATCGGCGACATAAAATCATTTTACGTATCATTTCGATTTATTAAATTTTCCAGATTTGGGAGGAGACTGGTAAAGTAAGTTGTATGATCTTAGGATGTACATTATCATTCATATTTAACGACAAGTCATATCCGGAAGCTGCAGCCATAATTAATACAATATATGATTTGGATTTACTAGAATCTCCAAGCACATATGGTAACCAGGAACCTATTGTTGCTTAACTATTTTCCTGATTGAGTCTTGTATGGGAGGACGTCGAAGGCATTCCAATCTCATCAAGCCAATTTATTGAATTACGAATTGTTAATAAGTATATAACGAAACCAGTGTATGGCGTATCTCATCAGCTGTAACCTTTCCCGCGATTTCGCTGCAAATCACAGAACGTTTGCATCACGTACCACCCAAATCATCCACTTATCTCACAACAGCGTCCATGTAGCACATTAACCTGTTGCAAAATTTTTTCTCCTATCTCAAAAGAATTCCGCCGCGACGACAAGCTATTCCATACGATTTTTTACCTTCGTGCTCGTACACATCTATCGGATCGATAAGGTAATTTCTAAAAGCGACAATCAGCAGTCATCTCAATGAAGTAAAAAGTAATTGACATATTTTCATTTTCCTGAGATTCTTTCACTCTGTCCCATTTACGATAAGGCTCTACAGGAATTTGTCACGGCATCATTTTTGTAAACAATTAAACTGCTTTCGCTCGCAAAAAGGCCACGTGTAACAGAATGCCAGCGAGATAGCCTTTGTGAAAGATAGCAGATTTCTTTACTTATCCACTTTGCAGGACTTGAAGGATTCTCATGTCCGAAAATTACAATATAACTATGCGACTAGTGCCATAACTCCTTGTTACGTGCAAACATTCCCCATATACCACGCCATTAATGTAAGTCGAAAGCAAGACAGAAAAATTGCGCATAATATCTCGTGTGATGAAATAATAGTTAGCTTCCAGGCCTTTCATGTAACGATACATTAAACGTTCCGCTGCACTTTAAATGATTAACAGAATGGTCTACTTTCAGGGAACAGGTTGACAAGAGCAGTCCGTACCAGTTTCCTTGCAGTCTCCCATTTGTCTCAAATTCATCCCAAAATTATTTAAGGTTGTGCCTGACCTGTGCGTACAGATCTATTGTTTGCATCACTCAAGTTCACTTTTTGTGGCAGACGAATGTTTTAATGCAATTTAGATTGCATTATGTTTGCCAAATTCTATATTGAGAGAGAAAAAAATAGTCTGCAAAATGCCACGACAATATTGAAGCTGGCGCAATTTGTCGTGAAACGATGACATGTGGTTAAACAACAAATATGTTATCCAATAACTGTCATTCAATTATATCAAGCACAATGTCAAAGACCAAATTATTTCCAAAATTTGATGAAACGTGATCCAAAAACACTAGACATTCGCAAGAATGCTGACTGATAAGAGGGTTTCATTGCCGACCGCTGAATGGCATATATACATAAACGACAATTAGGGTAGTTACTTGTAAACGTTTACACTTAAAGCATCAAAATAGAAGGTAAATAAGGTTTTGTGTCTTCAACGACAAAACTCTAACATTGTGTCACAAAGAAATTGGTATGGTTACATCAACGACATCAACAATTGTTTGACACATTGTTTCAATTTTTTCGTCGGGTGTAGGTTGGAATCTGGTCTCATAAAGTAATCTTAATTATGTTTCTTGAACATTATCGATCCTTCTTAGCAGTCGCATCCTTATTCAACGAGAAGTGTATTTTGGAAATTTGGGAAATATCAAAACAGCGTTCCGTTAAATAGATGCGCACTACGCATTATCTCCTATTATTTAAGAGTTTTTCGTTTAACGTCTCCAATGACCACTACGACAATTTTCACGTGGCACCGTAAGAAAAGGTGATCGCTTTCCAAACCACACAATTAATTATTATTATAAACATTTTATGCACTATTCCAAATAACAATACCTGCCGACACCTCAGGACACCTCTGATCTTAAGCTGCAAAAACTTTCCATAATGCACGACTCCTACGTTACGTCGTCGAAGCAATAATAATATAAGCAAATGTATATGATCGAGAAAATATTATATTGTATTATATAATTTTAAAATTGTAAAATCAGTTATTAGGAATTTCTCTGTATCCACAAAGGGCAAAAATAAAACCATTCTTGTTGCGTCGCAAAATCCAATAAGATTTTTTCTGTTACATACCAGTGACTTGATTTCTATGTAATAACCCATTCGGGAAATATCCTATTTCAAGACGTTCTCATTTCACTTGAAATTGCATTTAATTTTGATTTACCCTGTTAAACGCTCTGAATACTAAGGCAGGGAAAGAAAAGGAGAACGATGATTCAGTCTGTCCATATTTTCTCTGAGACCATGTATATACATTCGTTATCGTCCATTGAACTGAAATGAAGGTAACTTAAATGAGTAGGAAAGCATGAAAGCAAAACATGTGCGGTTGTGAGAGATAAACAAGCTGACGGTTGGTTTAACCGATAAAACTATCTCTTTCACTTTGTACATCTATCTTTAAATAAAATTTGAAGTTACAAAAACATTCACGAAACCTAAAACAAACACGATATATATTATATCGGTTTATAATTGTTCTTATGTCTAATGTGGTAAACTAACTTTCCCCACAAAAGTTTGCCTTGTTGATTTTCACAAAGTGGAACAATTATTGTTTATAATGAAAGAAACACGTTGGTAAGGTTGGATTTCATGGTTCGTGAAAATAATATATAAAATAACATGCGGGTATCGATCCTCTAAGTAGAGTTCTGTAATCGAAGGAATCATGATGCCGCCAACTTCAAAAACGACCGACAGAAGTTAAGATAAAGTTGAAAAGGAAAAATTATTCCGTTTCTGTTAAATACGATCCAAATACATCTAACAGGTTTCATTAGCGTATCCAGTAAGAGCTGCTAGTATTGGTGTGTTGTTATTTGAGAGCGGTTATCAAGGCCATGAACTCATAAAGGGAAAGTTAAAGAATTGCTTATTTTGTAGCATTATTAAAAGGAACAAGCCACCACATCACTTTCAATGTCAGTCTAAAGCACTGGGTCAACAACCTTCAAATATTTACAGTCTTGGACGAGAAGTGACATTTTATTAACATAATAGACATTCGATCTAATAAGTTCCGCCTCCACTTACAATAAACTCGTTTAACTGAAGGGAAATTTATATTATATTCATTGTAGTGGGAGGGAAATTGTTCTCGAGTTGCGTGTTGAATAGGTTTAATGGTTTAAATAAGCTGGTGCCATTACACATCCCATCAATCCCTTTTATTACCTCCCTGTATCTGACAGGTTACCGGAAACAATTACGTGCATCACCAAAAGTACACATTCCAAACGTAAAGTGGTACTTTTAGATACTTCAGCTAAATGATCCTGCAGAAAATCTACTGATCCATGCCAAACTCACCGAGTTTGTCTGAATGAACTTCTACACTACAAACCACTGAAAACGTTTGGTAAGAATGTGAGATTATTTAATACTGAAACATATAATATCTCGTTTAATATGGTTGGAAAGTTGCCATCATCACAATAGTTTCCTTCATGAAGCAGTTGCTATTATAATCTTATTTAAACTCCAATTTGGCATTCTTAATTTTGTATTGTAGCAAGCAACGATACTTATGGTAACAATTCATACTTAAGATGGCTAGAATGTATAATCATATATGATAAGTTTTCTTTACTGACTCCTGTGAAGTCTTGATGCATCCCGACTTTCGCATATTTCTTTTGAATAATTGAATGTCACCGTACATTTATTGGCCGTTTCACATACATTAACCTAGTATGTACCCACATTCCTTAGCCCGCCACATACGTCCAATGTCAACATGTTTTATTACCAACGTACGATTTTATGACCAGCGGATATGATGCAGTGTTCGTGGGTCTGACATTTCAAACGAGGGATAAATGTTACGACTGGACAAACGTTCCACACGAGGCCTCACAACACGTTCTTCCGAGTCACTGGGATAAGTTTAACCAAATTCTTAACAATGACACATATTTTATGCGTCAATCCCGACAGCTCAGCGGATGACTTCATACATGACTGCACTTTCTCCCGTTGCAGTCGGGACTTCAAGGTTTGCACTTCATGGTTACAGCTGAAACAGTTCAAACGCTTCCCCCCCGTGTAGTACATAAGCGCTGAATAGACAAAGAACTATCGTTCACCATACAACTAACTGATATAAACGTTTTATAACCGAATGTGGAATGGCATATGTAGAAACGACAATTGTTGTAGTTACTTGTAAGAATTAGATTTAATAAGGCATCTAAATAAAAGATGAGTATTGATTTTGTGACAACAACAATAGAACGTCAACTCTAACATTTTGTCAGAAAGATTATAGTATGGTTACATAAGCGACATCAATAATTTTTTCTCATCATTTCGATTTTTTACTGATCGCAGATACCGGATGGTGAATTGTGTTGATGTTATTTTACCTTGAATGGCAGTGCTCTTTAGGTATCGCTTCATTATTCAACGACAAGTGGGTTTCGGTTATTTTCGAAAGCGGCTAGTGTCAAGAAAAGTAACTGATCAGTATTATCTACATTTTATTGAACCTTTTCTCGTTTGTTAAATTTATTGTTGAGCACAGAGGGTGTTGCTACTTTCATTAAAAATTATGTAAACCTAACTCCAGCAATAATCAAATGGATGTAGTACAAAAACTGCAAAAATTCAGACCCCTATATTTTCATAAACCAGCCATCATTTTCCACTCGTACTTTGTTACGAATTACAATTACTATTAAAATTACATAACACGTAGTTAAAGGCACGCAATCAACTTCCTGTTATATGATTGATTTACCTGTCAGTGTCTTGTATCTCGAAGTACACCTGTGCAATGTTTTTGCCCGGCATGTTTAACAATACAAGTCGTACGTGACAGGCAAGACAGTGTCCTTCCAAAACCAAACTGGACCATTGTAAAACAAGCTATATAAATTCAATTTAATGGAACCTCTACATATGATTGCACCGTCGAATCTTTGAATACACAAAGAGTCTCTATTCTCAGGCTTCTGCAGAATGGCGTCGAAAGCCTTCTATTATCGGCAAGCCGATGAAGTCGAGTTGTAAATTACCAGGACAAGCTTTGTAATGACGCTTAAATAATTTGAGGGAAAGTTCGGTGTAATAGAGGCCTTAACAGAATGCTGTTCTCATACAAGCAAATTTATAGACTAATTTGTGGCACCCATCACCCCAAGGACGTCTACCCCCAAGTCCGGTCAACGATAAGGTCCATAGCTGAAAATCCGTAGGTAACGTGGCATTGGGGCAAGGTACATCTATGCAAAATTTGGTTCGAGTCGGTCACCCAGGAGGCAAGTAAGAGTGTTCACGGACAGATAGACGGACAGGTCATTCGCTACCTACCTTTCAAACATTTTATGCTTTCGGTGGTAATAAAATTTCTATTTGTCTACGGTAGAAATGAAAGGTTTCTTAACTTTCTCATGTTTGAGTATTTGAAGAATCTCATGTTCCAAATTAATCAGTAACATGATTACACCACGCCCATCATCAACACAGCACCTTGCCTGCTTTAAAATCTAGGATAAACTAATTATAAAATAACGACGTGACTAGTGTCATTTTTAGGGTGTCGCAACGCTCGCCATTTCCTCCATCATATCATTAGTGTGCAATGCACACTGTGCATTGAATCTTTTCGCATCCCCATCCAGAATCCAGTGTCCCGGTTGTGTATATATTTCTGGAATTGCGTTACCTCGCTAGCGATTTTTATTTTATGCACACCTTGCATGTATTTAACACTACAATAAGTACATTTGCACTTGGCATCGGAAGGAAAGGGAAACAAGTACAATCAGCATATTGTGGTTGAAGCTACAATAGAAGCAACATGCATATGCGTAAGTTACGGCAAGCATGTTTCTTAAGTTGTAATGCACAGCCAAGTCATGTTTTTTTCAATTGCAGCTTCAATTACATTATGTATCATTCGAACTCACAACACCTCTCACAGACTTCGCAGATTCGTATCTCATACTACAAAGATTTTCCATAAGGCAGTACTCTCATATTATGTCGTCGAAGCAGTACTAGTATCAACAAAGGTATATGATCGAGAAAATATTTTATATTAACCTGCATAATTATGGTTTCACTTGATTAATACACCCTTTCTGGGTCATATTGAATGAAATCATGCCGATTCAAACGATTAATCCCTACAACTTCAAATACAGTTCATACTCAATTCGTTTAAAACTGTTTTCATAGCTTACTGGACTATAAAATGGTCGCCTAAAATTTTATATTATTGATTTGATGACATTCTCAGTGATGCAGGTTGCAATAGACATGGAACTTGAAAGTTTTTCGTTCCGACACAATTCCATTGAAGTCAACTCTCTTCGTTAACTGATTCAAGGAAAGTTATAGTCCTTCTATGCCAAGCTCGTTGAGTCCGTTTTTATGAATCCTTAAACTACAAACTATTCATCACCGAACGAAGCTACTTGAGGCGACAGTAACATTAAAGCACACAATACATCATTTTATCTTTGGTTCGACGGTTCCATCATCGCAGTAGTTTTATTCCTGAAGCAGTTGCCATTGTAAAATTAAGACGCAATTTGGTACATGGCTGGGGAGAGTGAAAATTCGTCCAACTGTTCTACATTAATTTTTAACTATTTTATTGTAAATACCTACTGCCTCCTTTTAAAGTAATCACTTTGTCCTTAAACACGGCTCATCGCTTATTCTTGGCAAAGTTACAACAACAATTTGGCATTCGGAATATTGTATTGCAAGAAACAAAATGAAATTTATGCTTACAATTCACACATAACAACCCTAGAATACATAATCATTTGTTGGACAATCGTTACTGAGTCGTCCGAACATTTGATGTATGCAGGCTTTTGCATGTCTACTTTAAAATATTGTCTGACACCTTAAATTCATTTGCTGTTTCACATGTATTAGCATAAAATGTACTCTGTACCCTATTGCTTTGTCACGTTTGTTCAACGTTAGCATGTTTCATTAGGGAAGTAAGACACTAGCGGAAATAATGCAATGTGCGTGGGTTTCATATTTCACAAGTTGTTACGGCTAGACAAGCGCTCCACACGAGTCATCGCAACACGTTCTGCAAGTCGCAAGAATAAACATCACTAACGTTTAAACAATTTCGAATATTTCAAACGGTCTTCGCGTCAGTTCAGCACATGATTTCATACTTTCTCCCGCTTCTCCTTTCGGTACTTCATGATTTGTATTAATAATTACACAGTTCTCTATATATGCAGGCGTGGGGTCGCATCCATAGAAAAGACAATTATAGTAGTTAATTGTGAAAGTTTAAACTTCATATTAAGGGCATCAAAATAAAGGTAAATATCGGCTTTGTGACAGCAACAATAAAACTTCAAATCTAACATTTTGTCAGAGACAAAAGTTTGGTCACATAAGCGATATGAATAATTTTTACACATGATTTCGATTTTTTGTTTATTGTAGGTCAGCGGTACCTACTGGAGTTATTAAGTTGTTTATGTTTTATTGTACCAAGTGATTTTTGTTCGGTGCTCGGGCTATCCTGTGTAGTGACAAGGCAGTATTTTAAAAAAGCTCCCGTCTAATCAGAGTTCTCAAAATGAAATGAATCCAAAGAAAATTGAATCACTTTCAACAACCATACAAGTCGGTAAATCTATAAGTATTTTTGCATTATTCCATTTAACAACACCACAACACAACAACCTCCGATCCCGTCAGAGTCAATCTTTTCCTAAGCTATAAAGACAACCCATAATGCAATACTCCTTTGTAAGGTTGTGAAAGCAATTCTTGTATCCGCAAACGGTATGATAAAGAAAATATTTTCTCGTTTAATCGATTTTCAACATTGTAGACACAGTTATATGGAATTTCTGCTTTCTCCATTTAAAATTGTCCCTGTGTCCTTAAACGTGGTACATCACTTTTTCTCGGCAAAGTTACAACAACAATATGCCATTCTGAATATTATATTACAAGAACCAACATGAAATGCATGCTTAAGATTCATACATAACAAGGCTAGAATACATAATCATGTGTTATGCATTCTTTACTAACTCGTCTGACCTCGTCATGTTTTCAGGCTTTCGTACGTATCTTGTGCAATATTGCCACCTTGAATTTATTTCCCTTTTCACATTTATTAACAAAAAAATGCACTACGTACCCTATTGCATTTGTCACATTTGTTAAACGTTACCTTGTTATATTGGAGAAGTAAGACACTAACGGAAATAATTCAGTCTGCGTGGGTTTCGCATTTCAGACAAGTAATAAATGTTACTTTCTGGACAAAAGTTGCACATGAGTCATCACAACACGTTCTTCCGAGTCAAAGGAATAGCTTTTATAAGATTGTAAACATTTCTGAATATTTCAAGAATTTGCTGCGTCACCTTAGCACATGGTTTTATAAATGTGCTTACAATTAGATTTGTCTGTATGAAAGGATTCAAGTGAAAGTACGTATATGTAGTCATGAATGTCTTCATTATGTTGATGGAAATTTGGATGATCTCAAACAAATATGGATTTTATTTTCTACAGACCTGCATAATAATACAACACAATTATCACTTGAAATCTAAACGAAAGCGAATTAACCCTCAAAACCAAATAAGTCGTTCGCACAACAGCGTATTATTTGTCCTCATCACTGGTCGCCTTCCATCTAATCTTTAGTTACAAAAACGCTATGTAAGACCAAAATTGCACGAAAGGTCGTCGAAGGTATTAATGTATCAGCAAACGAATACTAATATGATAGAGGTAGTAAAATATTTTCTCGGACACAGCTTCATATTTTAAAAAGAATGATTTGCTTATTAACTCTGTCTTACCCGTTTCAGTCCAAACTAATTCTAGCTAGCTAGATGGGTTTTCATATAATGACAAATTGATGCCTTTAAAAATTTAACGAAGCAATTTGAAATGATTGTTAAATTCAAGCAGATAATATCTCGCTCTATTTTGTTGAACGGTTATCATCAACGCAATAGTTTCTTCCTTGAAGCAGCTGCCATTGTAAACTTAAGACGCAATTTTTGACATCGAAGGGGAAAGTGATTATTTGTGAAAGCTTGCTCAATTGTTCCATTTCTATTTTTCTGTCATAATTTTTAAACGCAGCTCTTCAGTTTTTCGTGGCACAGTTTCGGATTCTAAATATTGTATTTCAAGAAACAATACGAAATTTATATAAACTTACAGTTCAAGCCTAACAAGGTCGCAGTCAGAGTACAAAAACATATTTGGGGAAATTATCGTTACTGACTCCTTTGAACTCATGATGCCTTTAGGCTTTCGCACGTCTCATTTGAAATATGGTATGTCTGGCAGACTACGTCACCTTAAATTTATTGGTCGTTTCACATATATTAACCTAGTATGTACCCACTTGCCTCTGTATGCCACATTAGTTCAACGTCACCATATTTCATTAGCAACTTAGGAAACTGGCGTGGGGTTCCAATTTTAGACGCGTGATAAATGTTTTGACGATACAAACGTTAAACATACATCATTTCAACACGTTCTTGCGAGTCGTAAGAATATTCGCCACTAACGTCTAAACAATTGCGAATATTTCAAGCGTTTTTGTCGCGTGAGTTCCGCACATGACTTTATACATGACTTCACTTTCTCCCGTTTCTGCCTTCGCGATTTCGTTGGTTGCATTATTCACAATATAGGTCACATAGCCTCCGTGTAGTCGATGAACAAAGGCTCCACAAAGTACTCTTCACCCACAGCTACCTAACTGGTGCGAGTGTTTTATAACCGACAATGGAATGGAATATGTAGGAACGAAAAGTATAGTAGTTACTTATCAATTTATACTTAGTAAAGCATCAAAATACAAGATAAATATCGGTTTTATGACAGCAACAATAAAACTTCAACTTTAGTATTTTGTCAGAAAAGGAGTGGTATGGTTACATCAACGTCATCAAATAATGTTACACATTATTTCGATTTTTCGTTGATGGTAGTTGAGGGATCCTGATCCTTAAAATAAGCTTTTTTTGAACATTGCCAATCCTCCCTAGATATCGTTTCATTATTCAACAAGTTAACAAGAAGTGAATTTTGGTAACTTTCGAACACTCCAACCAGCCTTCCGTTACCAAAACACACACTACGCATTGTATCTTATTATTTTAAAGGCTTTTGTGGATCGTTTCCGATGCTGTGTCAACATGTGTGCCATATTTGCTCTGGAATGTTTAATTAAAAGGTTAATAAGGTAGACTCAATTTGCTGCTGGCATTGGACAAAACACGGTCGCCTTCCAAAACCGAATAAGACCTTGCCAAAATAAACTTTATAATTTCAATTTACCAGAAGCTCCAGAGAAAGAAAAAACCACCGCATCTTCAGTATCACAAATGCTCTTGAGGTTGAGATTTTTATTCAATGGCGTCGAATGCATTCGATTATATATATATGAATATTGGTTGAGCCGAGTTATAAATTATTATTACCAGGACAAATTTTGTAATGACGTTTAAACAATTAGAAGGAAATCGTTAGGTGATGATGACAACGACAAACGCAGTATCATTCACATAAGATATTACTGGCATCCTATTGGAGTAAAGCCACTACCTGAAAGTACTAAACGATTGCAGATGTAAATATAAAAGCTAGCTCAACGTAGGTGCATTACCTGTTAAGAGCCATATACTATTTATATAATGACCATGTGAAGAAATTAGTCGCCAAGCATAAAAGAAACCAGTGGCGACGCCAAGATATTCCCAGTGATTTTTAGCTCCGTATTCGCTCGATATTTTTTAATTATAAGGTAGTTTTGAAAAGAGCTACCGTCTAATTAACGTTCTACAAACGAAAAGTAATTATTGAAATTAAATAGTAATGAATAATTTTCTTATTATTTACGATACTGTCGCTCTATATCATTCACAATAAAGCTAGTACAATACTTCTAGCATTTTATTTATTATTCAAACTTACCACAAGTTCCGACATATGCAAGTCTACCTTATCTTAAGCCATAAAACCTTCTATAACGCAATACTCCCACGTAAGGTCGTCGAAGCAATAATAGTGTCAGCAAATCTGTATGATGGAGAAAATATTTTCTGTGTATTATATATTTTCAAAATTGTAATCAGATTTATGTGGAATTTCTCTATAGACACAAGTAGCGTAAATACAATCACTGCTGGCTAATCGTATGTAATACTTTATATTTTTTGCATATCCCTGATTCCTTTGAAATCATCAAGATCACAACCACTGACAAATATTTGGTTTCTGGTTCATTTAAGCATACTATGAGGTTTGGCACGACTGTTGATGAAATTTACAATTTATGTTATATCTAGTAATGACTCAATAAAAATTATTTTTGAGTTGCGTGCTGGATAGTTTGAGGTTCCAAGTAACCAAGCTCTAGTGCTAAGTTGCTCCATATCAGGCACGCTACGCTTGTCTTTATGAATCCTTAAACTACAAGTAGTGTACGTTTCCAACCTACCTACAAACTTAACCTTGTTGATTGGCTGAAATTTTTACTGCGGCTGTTAATAAATACATGAAACTTCAACGTATTTCGATATGTCACGATCCCATAGAAGTAAACGTCCTTCGCTAGTTTATCCAACGAAAGTTCTAGTCGAACCATGCCAAGCTGGTTGAGTATGTCTACATGAATCCTTAAATCACAAACTATTCAAAACGGATCGAAACCAGGTCTAGTTGCAATAAAATAAAAGCAAACAGCATCTCATTTTATGCGGTTGTACTGTTGTCATCATCGCTGTAGGTTCATTCTTGAAGCGGTTGCCATTTTAAACGAAGAGGCAATTTGTCTCAAGGAAGAGGAAAGTGAAAATTCTCTCTACTGTTCTATATCAATTTTCATCCGATTTCGTTCTAAATGCCTACTTTCTCCCTTTAAAGTTGTCCCTTTGTCCTTAATCTCTGCTGATCATTGTTATTGCAAAGCTACAACTACAATTTGAAATTATGAATGTTGTAATGCAAGAAATATTGCAATCTCCTGTACTTTTGATGACTTCAGTGTTTTGTTAGCGGAATAAGACACTAGAGGAAAATTTCCTCAGGAAATAATGCAGTGTGAATGGGTATCGCATTTCAGACGACTGAGAACTGTTGTTGCGACTAGACAAACGTTCCACATGAGTCATCACCACATGTTACCGCGAGTCGCAAGAATAAGCATTACTAAAGTCTAAACAATTGCGAATAGTTGAAACGTTTTTCGCGTCAGTTCAGCACATGACTTTATACATAGCTGCGCTTTCTCCCCAGCTACTAGCTTCGGGACTTCATGGTTTGCATGGACTGTAATTATTGCAATTCCTTGTAAAAGTATAGACTTAATAATTTATCAAAAGAATAGATAATATCGAATTTGTAACAGTAATTATAAAGCCTCAACTCATTCATTGTGTCAGAAAAACACAAGTACGGTTACATCAGCGACATAAAGCGAGTTTTGGTAATTTTCGAAAAATCCGATAAATAGATGCAAACTACGCATTGTATCTTATTATTTCGGAAGTTTTCGTGTATTGTTACTAATGCCGCATCAATTTGTGTGTCATATTTTACTCTGTCGTATTTAACTATGTATAAGGTACACTCAATTTCTTCTTAGTGTCGAAAAAGACGATCACATTCCGAACACATACAAGAACTTACCATAATACACTATATAATTTCAATTTATTAAAACCTCAACTGAACCGCAACCGTTGATCTTCAGTTATACAAATACTCTCGACTTTAACATTTCAATTCAATGGCTTTGAAGGTGTTCTATTACAAATGTGCGTAATGCATGTAATTAATGCATGAGAATAAATAGTAATGAATGACCTTTCATTTTCTACGATACTTTCGCTACTTTTCGTACTACCATTGTATGTATTATTCAAACTCACAACAATTTCCAACAGCTCAGGAACCTTATTACCTTAAGCTACACATACATCCTATAATGCAATACTCCCTCCAAAGGTCGTCGAAGCAATAATAGTGTCAGTAAGCGTATATGACCAAGAAAATATTTTCTTGTATTATATATTTTCAACAATGAAAAAAAAATCATGAGAAATTTCTCTATAGTGTATAGGCACAAATAAATGGGAGAGATCCAACGACTGTTGTTGCTATCTCGACATCGAATTCCTTTTGTTGCATACAATTTACATGCTTTCTCTATGGTTTTGGTTTCTATATATGTGGTTTTGAGAGAAAAACAAGTTGCCGTTTGGATGCACCGATATATGTAATTACCTCTATCACTTTGCCTATCCTTTGTTTCGTAGTCGAAATGAATGAATTCATTCCGATAAAAAATCAGGTAACTTAAATCGAACATAGTACATATTACATGCGTTTACAACTGTTATAAGGTGACGAAAGAGCATTCCCCACAAAAGTGTCCTTAGTTGATTTTCTCAAATTCGTGAAATTGGGTATAATGAAAAAACCACATTGTTGATGCAGGACGGAATGTCATGGTCTGTCATTATGTTCCCTTCTAATGGATTCTACAGTCAGCGCCCGAAAGAATAACAAAAATAATGGATGACATAAAACTATAGAATCTCATCTCGGAGCAAATGTATCGGCCTATGGTAATAAGGGAAATCATGTGGCCGTCAACATCACAAATGATCCCCATGCAATTGAGAGAAAGTTTTAGAAGTTTTCGCTTTCTTCTGCCTCGATTATAAAGTATGGCATTAAAAGAGATAGTATTTGGTCCTTGTCACCATTCCATTGAAGTCAGCATTTTTCATTAGATTATCCAACAATTTATATTAGAATTGATACGAGAAGGCTTTTATCAAGACCAATATTTCATAAAAGGAAAGTAATATAATGGTTTATTTTTTGGCGTCGTTTGAAAGCCACCAGCCGCCGCATTCCTGTCACTGTTAGTCGGAACCATTGGGATTAACAGCTTTGGATGGAGGACAAATTAAATTTAAATTTTATTTACATAATTGACATTCGGTCACATATCGTTTAATAATTATTAATACTTTCCCAGTCATTGCTGACTTGTCATATGTCCTGTTTATTTTTTACATTCCTGATTCATATGGAAAGCATCAGCATCACGACCATTGGCAAATGTTTGGTTTGTGGTTGCTTTAACCCTATAATGAGGTGTGACAAGACTCTTGACAAAATTTATTATCAATCTGATATTGAGTTAAGCAACTATATTTTTGAGTTGCGTGCCGGATAGTTTGACGTTCAAATAACCAAGCCCCAGTGCAATGGCTGCCAATTATTGTTATTATTCTAACTTATTCATGTGTAAGGCAATCTTTATTTACTCCTTTGAACTCATTATGGCTTAAGGCTTTCGCACTTCTCTATTCAAATATTGTCCGACACCTAAACTTTATTTGTATTTTCATATATACTAACATATAATATGATAAGTTCCCTATTGCTCTTGTTACATTCAATTTACGTGCCCATGTTTTATTAATGACGTAAAACTCTAGCGGAAAAATGGAGTGTACTTGGGTTTCGCATTTCAGACGAGTGAGAAATGTATTTACGACGATACAAACGGTCCACATGAGTCATCTTAGCACGTTATTGCGAGTCGCAAGAATATGTATCACTATTAGTCTAAACAATTGCGAGTGCTTCAAACGTTCTTCATGTCAGTTCCGTACATGAATTCATACATGGATGCGCTTTCTACCGCTTCTCGCTTCGGGGCTTCATTGTTTGCATTAATAATTATACAGTTCACAAAGTTCGCCTCCGTGTAGTGGATTAACATAGGATCCACAAAGAAATCACTTCCCCAGATATCTGGTTGATACGAGGGTTTATAGATGACTGTGGTATAGCATATGTAGGGACGGCAATTATTGTAGTTCCTGGTGATATTCCAGATTTAATGAAGCATCGAAAGAAACTATAAATATCGGTTTTGTGACAGCAACAATTAAAATTCAAATCTAACATTGAGTTCGACAAATTGTGTTATTACATGAACGACAATAAATTTTTTTACACATTATTTCGAATTTTTCGTTGAGAGCAGATGAAATAGAGTCCATTCAATGGACCTTTGCAGTGAAAGTAAAGTTCCTGCTGTTATTGTCTATTCTCAATCCTCCTTAGTTATCGTTTCAATAATATACGAGAAGTGTATTTTGGTAAATTTCGAGAATTCCAACCAGTGTTCCGTCAGATAGAAGCACACTATACATTATGTCTTATTATTTCAGATTTTCATGTCTCTTGTCCGAGGCCGTATCAATATGTGTGTCAGTTTGTACTCTGGTACTGATAATTATTTGGTACAATCAATATCTTCTTCGCGTCGAAGAAAAGACGTTCGTTAAAGAAAAAAAGACGCCGCCATAATACACTATACAATTTCAATTTACTAGAATCTCCAGTGAAATTGTAACCTCTAAATCTTCAGCCACACAAATACTATATATTTTAGTACTTCCATTAAGTGGCGTCGAAGGAATTCTAGTATGTGCATGCTGGTGGAGTGAAGTTATAAATTGTTAAACATTTATATAGAGTTTCTCTATAGACGCGAATGGCACAAAATACAACTACTCTTGTAGCTAAGTCGAAAGTTTATTTTGATACCCACAAGCTACCTGCTTTCTGTGTTGCGACCCATCCTGGAACTATCAAATTTCTGGACAGGCACAAATTACATTTCAATTTAATTTATTCGGTAAATATTGAGTAGAAAGGAATGGAGGGAAAACCACAACAATGATTTACTCTGTCAACACTTGCTATAATGGTCCCAATCATGTGGCCGCCAACCTCATAAACGACCGACAGAAAATGGAGAGAAATTTCAAAAGGTTTTAGAGTTTTTGTGACTACACTTTAAAATTCTGCATTAAATGAGAAACTACTTCGTTTCTTCTACGATCTAATTACAGCCAACATGCTTTCGTTTCGGCTCAGCTCAACACATTATTTCATACGCAAATGCTCCATCTCCAATTTTAGTCGTGACAGCATGATTTGCATTAATAATTTGAAGTTCCCAAAAATCGACTAAAAGTATAGCCTATGTATAGTAGATAAAACGCAAACCAAAAATATTGCTTGCTTCAGAAAATTGGCTACTACAGGGGATCTAAAAACCGCAATGTAATCGCATAATATGTATATATAGAGGCTAACTAAAGTAGATAATTGCAAAATATTTGAGATACGAAAGCATCAATATAAGGGATAATATCCGTTTTGTGACAGCAACTGTGAAACCCCAATTGTAGTATATTTTTCAGAAAGACGGAGGCATTATTATATCAGCGACATAAAATCATTTTACGCGTAATTTGAAGTTATTAACTTTTCCAGATTTGGGAGAAGACCATCTTGTTAATTTCTTGATGGTGTTTACGTGTATTTATATTATCAATTATCCCTTGTAAATGTTTGCATATTTAACGACAAGTGTATTTTGGTTATTTCCGGAAGCAGTCAGAGTCAAGAAAATTGATATAATATTCCTAGCATTTTATTGAATCCTTTCCGTCTATGTCAAATCTATTGTTACGTCCAGAGGGTGTTGCTGTTTTATATTCCAAATTGAGTAAACATGACATCAAAAACAACAAAATGAATGCAATAGAAGAAATTTTAAAATGCAGACCACTAGGTAAACATAAATCACCAATCACTTGGTGCTTATACTTTGTTGTGAAATGCAATTAGTATTAACAATCCGCACAATGTGATGAAGGGCACGCAAACATCTTTCCTTTAGATTGCACTGGTTTAGGTAATCGAGTTTGTTTCTTTCTAGGTTGGTTTCATACTTTAAGTTCGCTCCATATTGGGCAACATGAGAAGGAATTTTTTGCTCGTATGATTGATTTCCCAATTTCCCTTTGAATTTCTTGAATTTCGAAATACTTGTGTACCATATTTTCCTCTACCATTTTTAATAACAATGCATGTATATGCAATTCGTACTTCATATCGAAAGGAGAGACGCTTGTCTTCGAAATCGGAGCAAGACCTAGCCATAATATAACACATGCTTTCAATTTACTTAGAAACTCCTAACGCAACGATTAACGGTGTGAATCAAAAAGCCACAAGTCCAAAAACCCACAATCCAAAAAGCCACAACTCGAAAACTCTAGGAAATTGTTATTAGAAACGCTTAATTTCTGGTAGGTTAGGTTAGGTTGGGTTAAAAAAGGAAAGAGACGTGTGCGGTTAATCGTAATTATGATTGTGGCTTTTTGCACTTTTGATAGCAATCACAATTAACTTGTAACCTATTGTTGATTAAAAATTCGCATGTGTAAGACTTGTACAGGAGGACGTCGAAGTCATTCCATTCTCATCAAGCCAATTTGGTCAATTAAGAATTGTTAATAAGAATAACGAAAGTCGTGGACGACGTAACTCTGCAGCGGCAACCTTTCTCGCGTTTACCTTGCAATTAATAGAACGTTTGCTTCACGTAACACCCAAGTTATCCAATAGTCTCATAACATCTTCCATTACCAACAACAACGTGACTAATAAATTTGTCTAATTGTAAGTGAAAAGAAAGCAACTTGGGAGCCAATATACTCCAAGTGATTGTCCCATTTGCGCTTCATTAATGTAAGAAAAGTAGCTCAGTACTTTCAACATTTTATTGAACTTGTTCACGTTGGTGTCAGATTTATTGTTGAGCACAGATGGTTTTGCTACTTTGATTCAAAATTATGTAAACCGAACACCTTCAATAACAAAGTGAATTAATTTTTTTAACTGCAAAATGCAGAACAGGAGATTTTCATAAACCACATTAAATTTTTCACTAGTACTTTGTGGTAAATTGTAATTAATATTAAGATTCCGCAACAAGTAGTGAATGGCACGTAAATATCTTGCCATCAGGTGATTGATTTACCAGTGAATGTTTGTATCTCGAATTCACCAGCACCATATTTTCCTCCGGTATGTTTAAAAAACAATTCGTACTTGACATCGAAATGAACGACGGCTGCCTTCCAAAGCCAAACTAGACCTTTCCACTACAAGCTAAACAATTTGAATTAAACGAAACCTCTACAAATGATTGTACCATCTAATCTTTAGATACACAAAGATCCTATATTTTAAGACTTCTACAGAATGACGTCGAAATCATAATATTATCGACAAACCGGTGAAGTCAAGTTACAAATGGTCAGCTACCAGGACAGATTTTATACTGACGTTTAAATACCGTGATCGAAAGTGCGGCGTAACGGAGACTATGGCATACTCTATTTCCAATTCACAAACGTTATCATTAACATAAAATTGCAGCGGAACGACTGAATTAAAATACTAACAAACGACAATTTCCAATAGCGGGGATGGTTTTCGAGGATTATTCATTTATACAACCTGTGTGGCGATACAAAGACAAAATTGTTCGACATTTGAAAACTTATGTATTTAGAGACCGCAGTGGTGAGAACAAATCCAGTGGACGTGGTACTTCATGCGCTTCAACACTGCTCGTTTTGACCCTGCAAATAGCATACCGGTCGTTACATGTAACATAAATTATCTTATCCACACAAAAGGCTAAAAACTACCTGGTGTGCAACGAAATCTCTAAGAACAAAATAAAACCGTGCGACGCCAAGATATACCCAATTATTATTTCAGGTTTGTGCTTGCTCCGATTTTTTGAAATGATAAATTAATTAGCTAATTAAAATTGTCAGAAAGAAATGACTGAATGAAAGTAAATATTAATTAATAAATTTGTATTTATTTACCATATTTTCCCTCTTTTTCATTCACGGAAAAGTTCATCAGGAGTAGGTCACGGAGTCACTTCGGTAAACTCTTCGCAATAAGGTCGAGTGTGCGTGAATACCGGCCGTATGAAAGAGGTAAAATGTTTCTTAGATTCGCCACTTTTCAGTACTTCAAGTATTCTCATGTATGAATTTAATCAATGACATGATTACACCAATCTTCAACAAAGCGCATTCAATGCTTCCATATGTTGGATAAACTAATTACAAGATATACCATGGATACAATCTGCACCTGCCATCGGAAGAAATGGCGACCGCTTTCCAAAACCACATAATCCGTTATTATTAAAATCATTATATGCATTACTCATAGTCGCAACAATATCGAGCAGCTATGACCCTTCTAATCTTAAGCTACTAGAACGTTCCATAATGCATGACTTACACGTACTGTCGTCCAAGCACTAATATTACCAGCAAATCTATATAATCGACAAAATATTTTCTTTTATCAAATATTCTCACCATTGTAAAAACAGCTATGTGGAATTTTTCTATAGACATAAATGTCACAAAAACAACCACTCTTGTAGCTCAGTCAAAAAGTTTCCTTTGCTACATACAAGCTACCTTTTCTATATAGCAACCCGTTTGGGAACTACTGTTTTAAATTATTCAATTTCATTTATCCAGTCTAATATTCTGAATACAACGAAATGGAAAGAAAACACAACGATGATTTATTCTGTCAACATTTCCTTTGTGACCATGCATACAATTTATGATCAAGTCTTTATCATCAATTGAACTAATATCAAGGTATCCTCAATGAATGGGTAAGCCTAAGCAAAACATATGTGGTCTAGAGAAAACTTTAAACCCGACGGTTGGCTTAACTTGCCCAATTATTTCTTCCGGCAATCAGTCCTTCCATTCTCGGTCAAGTTGAATGAAATCATGCCGATACAAAACATTAAGCCCAACAAACACAGACATGCTATACTCTATTCATTTAAAACTGCTCTCATAGCTAACTGGACTGTAAAACACTCAGTCTAACCTTTACCTTGTTCGTTTGTTCGAATTTTTACTGATGGCGGTTACTACAGACATGTTACTTGAAACTATTTCGTTCCTGTCGCCATCCCATTGAAGTCAACGGCCTTCGCTAGCTTATCCAACAAAAGTTCTTGTCGTTCCATGCCAAGCTCGGTGAGTTTGTCTTCATGAATCCTTGAACTACAAACTATTCAAAACAGAACGAAGTCACTTGAGGCGGCAGTAAAATAAAAGCAGATAATTCATCATTTTATTTTTTGTTGGAAGGTTGCCATCATCGCAGTATTTTCATTCTTGAAGCAGTTACCTTTGTAAAATTGTGACGCAATTTGTTACATGGGAGGGGAAAGTGAAAGTTCGTTCAACTGTTCTATTTCAATTTTTAACCGATTTCATTGCAAATGCATAGCTTCTCCTTTTAAAGTTGTCCCTTTTGTCCTGAAACACGGCTCATCACTTTTTCTTGGCAAGGTTACCACAACAATTTGGCATTCTGAATATTTTATTGCAAGAAACAACATGAAATTTATGCTTGCCAAGCCCGCATAGCGAAGTGGTTCATATACCGCTTTCGTTCCCTGCTTCCACAGGTTCGATCCCTGGTGCTTGGCAAGATTGTGTCGGGAGTTTTTTCTGCTACTAGTTGGTTACTTAAATATATTTAACTAACTATGTAGCGGTCTTTTCTCTGGCATCGCGTCCGTCCTAGTTAGAGGAATTCCTAGCGCAGCATTTCCCTTATCCTAATTACTCCTTTAACTTGGGCACTTCATGGTATAAATTTCCCTGGTCGGGGTTCCATGTCGTACTGAACTTTTCCTTTTTCTTGGCAAAGTTGCAACAGCAATACAATTTGGAATTTTGAGTATTGTGTTGGAAGAAACAACATGAAGTTTATGCTTATTATAATTCACACATAGCAAGGGTAGAATACAAAACCATGTGTTAGACACAGTCACAGTCCTAACTGACTCGTCTGAACTCTTGATGGCTGCAGGCTTTCGCACTTCCCCTTTGAAATATTATCTTCTATCTTAAATTTATTGGTCGTTTAACAAAGATTAACCTTGTATCATACAAGCTGTATGTACCCTCTTGCTTTTGCCTGTCACATTCGTTCAATGTCACCATGTTTTATTAGCAACATAAGACACTAGCGGAAATAATGCTGTGCGTGTTGGTCTGACATTTAAGACGAGTGGCAAATGTGGCAACGACTAGACAAACGTTCCACAACACGTACCTCCTAGTCACAAGAATTCATTTCACAAAATGCTAAACAATTGTGCATATTTCAAGCACTTTTCGCATCAGCTCAGCAAATGACTTCATACATGAATGCACTTTCACCCATTGTAGTCGTGATTTCACGGTGTGCATTAATAATTTGCAGTTCCAAACATTTGACCAAATATAACCTTTGTGTTCTAAATAAAGACGCAATTCAAAAATATTTCTTTATTCAGAGAACATGCTACTTCGAATGGCTTATAACTCGCAGTGGAATGGCATACGTGCATGGATACGGTAATTAAAGCAGTTACTGAAAAAAATATGTGACATAATAAAGCATCAAATTACGAGATAAATATGTGCTTTGTGACAGCAGCAAGTTTAACTTAAACTGTAAAATTTTGTCGGTAAAGCGTCGCTACATAAGCGACGTAAAATCATTTTACACGTCATTTCGATTTGTTGGTGTCTTTAGATTTTGAAATAGCGAAACGAATTAAAATCTCGATGTTGTTTACATTTTATAGTAATCTATAGTTATTGTTTCCATATTCAACTATAGGAGTATTTTTCTTATTTCCGGAAGCGGAAAGTGTCAAGAAAAATTACTAAATCTTTATTATAACAAAACGAATATAAATAATGCAGCTCTAGAAAAAATATAAAACAAGTGCGGCCAAAATACACTACATGATTTGAATTTACTCGAATCTTCGCGAATTCCTTCTACCTAAAGTTGGTTTAATATTCTCGAGCGTAAAACTTGTATGGGAGGGCGTCGAATGCATTCCAGTTGCAACAAGCCAATTTAGTCAATATAGAGTTGTCAATAACCAAACTGGTGGATAACCTATGTACATATCTCAACAACTGCAAACTATCCCGTGTTTCCGCTGCAAAACATAGACTTCTAGCAGATTTCTTAACTTTACCACTCTGCAGTACTTAAAGTACGATCATGTCCGAAATTAATCAATGACATCACTACACACATCTGCTACAAAACGCTTTCACTGTTTCAAAATGTAAGATAAGCTAATTGCAAGATAACTGTGGGACTGCAACCTGTGCCATTTCTAATGTGTCACAGCTCCTCATTTGGTGCAAACTTTCTCCATTTCCCATGTCATTACTGTAAGTCGAAAACAAGACTCTAAGGATTGCGCATAATTTCTTGTATGATGAAATAATTGTTAGTTTCCAGGCTTTTCGTATAACCACAAATTAAACTTGCCGTCCCGTTGCACTTTAAATGATGAATAGAATTGTCTGGTTCCATAAAACAGGCTGACAACAACAGTCCGTACCACTGTCATTGGTGACACCAATTTGTGTCAAATATATCCCAAGATTAAACGATTGTGAATACGGATTTCAGGAACAGATCTGCCATTGGTGTCACACAGCTTCGCTGTTTTGTTGGATATAAATATGTTTTAATGCAATTTGGTCATTTGGATTGCATATTGATTGCTAAATGCTTCTATTAGAGAGACATAGAAGATCAGCAGAATGTTATGACAATTTTGAAGCTGGTGGAATAGGTCGTGAGACCATGTAGCCACAGTCATGTGGCGAAACACAACAAAACTTGTGTTGCATAGACCTTCGCTAAATTTAGCCGGAAAGGGTATCTGGGCGCCGTACATTGTCTACAGTACCCTGAAAGAATTAAAGTGTTAGCTCCGTGCTTGTCACATCCTTTAAAATGATACAATGGTTCGCTGATTAAAATAAAAAATACAAATGGCAGCATGAAAGTAAATAGTAATGCATAAATTTGCATTGATCTACGATACTTTCACTTTTTGGCATTCACGGTAAAGCTCAATTGGAGTAGGTCAGGGAGTGATTTCAGTGAACAATTATTTTTGCAATATGCTATTTTCTGCAAAATGCGTTACCTCGCTATCGAGTATTATTTTAGGTACCCATTGCATGTAGAACAGTACAATAGGTACAATTGCACCTGATATCGGAAATAAATAAAGAACAGGGAAACAATTTCCAAAACCGCATAAAGTCTTTAGTACAATAAGCATAGTATGTATTATTCGAACCCGCAACTACCGTAACATATTCATACTATCATCACCGTATCTTAAGCTACAAAGACGTTCCATAAGGCAGCACTCCCAAGTAAGGTCGTCGAAGCAATAATAGTATCAGCAAACCAACATGACTGCGAAAGTATTTTCTTGTATTGCATACTTTCTACGTCGTATAATCATTTATGTGGAATTTCACTGTAGACTCAAAAGGGCACAAATACAGCCACTCTTGCTGAAAAGTCGAAAATGTCTTTTGTTACATACAAGCTAACTGCTATCTGCTCCATAATTAAAGCCCTCAAAACGTTAATACAGCTTTTTATTTACTTCTTTCTCTTCATCAATCCAATTTATGCTTATATTTAACACATAAAAAGGCTAGAATACATAGTCTATACGGAGTCTGCTGAACTCGCAATGCCTTCAAGCTTTCGCAGGTCTCCTTTAAAATAGTCATCTTAAATTTATTGGTGGCTTCACATATTTTAACCTTGTACGAACCCTATTGCCTTTGTTCAACATCGCCGTTTTCTTAGAAATGTACGAAACTGTCGCAAATAATGCACTGTGTGTGGGTTTCGCATTTCAGACCAATGACAAATATCATGACTAGACAAGCGTTTCACATGAGTCATCACGACACGTTCTTGAAGACTCGCAAAATTCTAAACAACGGCGAATATTTCAAACGTTTCTTGCTTCAGCTCAGCACATGACTTAATACATGGCTGTTCTTTATTCCGTATCTCGCTTCGGAATTTCATGGTTTGCATTAACAATTATACAGCTCACACAGTCCACCCACGTGTAGTAGATAAACGCAGGATCCGCCAACTCTTCCTACAGATGGTACGACGAATTTATAACCGACAATGAAATGGCATATGTCGAAACGATAATCATAGTTGTGAAAAGTTTATATTTAATAAAGCATCCAAATAAAAGGTAAATATCGGTTGTGTTACAGCAACAGTAAAACCTCAACACTAGCATTTCGTAAGGACACAAGTATGGTTACATTGACGACATCAAAAATTTGTACACATAGTTTCAATTTTTTGTTCATTGTAGATGACAATTTTCTCTGTCAAAATAATCTTCGTGATGTTTCAATATGTTCTCAGTCGCATTTAATTTAATCCGTCAACGCGAAATATATTTTGGTTATTTTCGAAAAATCCATTCAGCCTTCCGTTACCTAGATTGACATTACGCATTATCAGTAATTATTTCAGAGGTGGTAGTGTAAGATCCCACCTAATCTTCAGCTGCACAAATGATCTTGATTTTAAGACTTATAGCATATAGATATAGCATAGCATACTCAAATAGCGTCGTATACATTCTATTATATGCATACTGTTGAAGTGTAGCTCGTCGTAGAATCGTCACACATTAAAGACTACGACAAACTCGAATTATCATTCACATACGTTATCACTGATATCCAAATTGCATCCGAACAATTAGGTGAAAGTTATACTATTGTAGAAATCAGCTTGCTGCGGGTAACAAATTGGCGCTACTGTAGCTCTTCTGTGCCAAGCCTTGCAAACCATGGAACGATTGGTTCAGGTGGCACAAAATTCATCCACTTGTTGCAAACCGAGAATCAATTTTCCAAATAATCTGACTAAGAAATTAGCCTCACGGCTCAAAAGAAACCAACGGCGACGCCAAGATTTAACACGGTGCTCTCTCAATTTCTTGTTATGATATGGTATATTTAAAAAAGATCTTCTGACTAATTAAACTTCTCAAGAAGTAACTAATGTTCTAAAGTAAATAGTAATGAATAAATCTTCATTATCTAGAACACTTTCGCCCTTTTGTATTCACTGAGAAGCTAGTACAGTATTAACAAATGCTTAGCGCTACAATCATTTGATGTATTGTTCCAACTCACAACAACCTGCTAGACGAAAGGGGCCATATGATCTTAACCAAAAGAGATATTCCATAATGCAAGATTCCCACGTAAGGTCGTCCAAGCAATACTAGTATCAGCAAACCCAAATATAGAGATGGAGAAAATATTTTCTTGTACTTTATATTTGCAACTTTGTAAACCTGTTTATGCGGAATTTCTTAATAGACACAAATGACACAAATGCAATAAGTCTTGTCCAAAATTCAAAGTGCAACAAGTTTCATCGTACTCGTGCCTCAACTTTAAAATAGCGCATTAAATGAAAAAGTGTTTCGTTTCTGTTACGATCCAATTGCTGTCAACAGGCAATATTAGCGTATTTAACAAGAGCTGTTAGTTTTGGGGTTGAAAGTTGAGAGCCGTTATTAAGGCCATGATTTCATAACGGGAAAGTTTCATAATAGCTTATTTAGTAGCATCATTGAAAAGGAACCAGCTGCCACATGACCTTCAATTTCAATCGGAAGCAATGGGGCAACAACATTTAAATACTTGCAATCTTGGACAATAAATGAAATTTTGTTTACATGAATAACATTAGATTACATTATTTCGTTCATTCATGTTTATGTATTCATTATGGAGCGGGAGAATCGTTCTCAAGATGTGTGTTGGATATATTTAATGGTTGAAATAAACTAGTGCCATTACCCAGTTCTTCAATCATTTTTATGGCCATTCTTAATCTGGTTGGTTACCGGAAACGATTACCTAAATCGCCAAATATTCAAATCTAAAAAGTAAAGTGGTGATTTACTTCAGCTAAATTCTTGAAGCAGTTGCCATTGTAGAGTTAAGCCACAATCTTTTTACATTCAAGAGGAAAGCGAAATTTTGTTCAAATTTTCCATTTCTATTTCCGCCTGATTTCAGTGTACTTACTGTTCACTTTGGACGTGGTTCATCACGGTTTCTTGGAAAGGCTGGGGCTTCAACTTAACGTTCTGAAGTTTGTATTCGAGCACACAATATGATACTAATGATTACAATTCACGTTTCCATGGCTAGAATGTATTATCATATATGTTAAATTATCTTTACTGACTCCTGCGAACACTTGATGCCTCCTGGTTTTCGCACGTTTACTCCAAATTATTGTCCGTCAGCGGAAATTTATTGTTTGTTTCACATATATTAACCTGGCGTGTACCCACTTGCCTTTGCCATTCACATTCGTCCAATGTCAAAATGTTTTATTAGAAACATTCGATACTGGCGGAAATGATGCAATGTGGGTGGGTCTGACATTTCCGACGAGGAATAAATATTTCGACTTTACAAACGTTCCACATGACTCATCAAAACAACTTCTTGCAAGTCGCAAGAATACGTATCACCAAATTATAATCAATTGGGAATATTTCGAGCGTTTTTAATGTCATCTCAGCAGATGATTTTATAAATGTCTGCGTTTTCTCGCGTTTCTATCGTAGGGACTTCATGGTTTGCATCTGTAATTGATCAGTTCACACAGGTCACCCCGAGTAGTCGACAAGCACAATTCCACAATCTACTATCTTTCTGCATATAACTAACTGATGATATAAGGGTTTTGTAACCGACAGTGGAATGTCATATGTAGAAGCGACAATTGTGGTAGCTACCAGTCAAATTTGGAGTTCATAAAGCGCCAAATAATAGATAAATATCAATTTTGTATCAGCAACAATAAAGCTTTAAGAAAGGCAAGTGTGCTTAAATTAGCGCCATGAAAATGTTTTGCCAACTATTTCGATTTTTCGACGATTGCAGATGGAGAGCCCCCTGCGGATGATATGTTGTTTGGTGTTGTTTCTCTTACATTGACACTGTCAATTTCAATAATAATGTCGGACATACTTTATTCAAAAAACTAAAAGAAAACCTCCTAGTGATAATTACTGCGACAAAATTCGTATACGTTACCGCTGACATCCCGTTGTAGCAGAACAGCTAAATCAAAGTACTAAACGGTTGCAGACGTAAAGATAACAGCTCGACATTGGTAAATTGCCTATTTAGATATCGCAGTAGTAAGATGAATCAAGTGTGCAACATATCGGCACTACTGCTACTTTCCTGAACGTAGCCCAGTTAACCATGAAACAGTTGGTTCAGCCGGCACAAACCATCAATTTCAGTGCATCCACTTGTTACAAAAACATGAACAGAAATGTAATTCACCTGACTAAGAAATTAGTGTGCCAACTCAAATAAAACTAACCGTGACGTCAAGATTTAGCACGGTGCTCGATCAATCTTTTGTAATGATAGGTCAGATGAAAAAAGAGCTGATTTCTAAATAAAGTTCTCAAGAAGAAACTAATGTAGGAAAGTAAATAGTATGAATAAATTTCCATTACCTAGAATACTTCCGCCCTTTTGTATTCATTATAAAACTAGTAGTAGTAGCAGTCTTTTAGTACTACAAGCACTTTATATTCAAACATACAACAACATCCAATGCCCCATGGCCATACGATATCTAATTACCGCGTAACCATTTACTAATTATCATAATATCAACGCTGTGCCAATGAATTAAGTGGGAAGCAAAATTACAGCAGGTTTTTAATGTTATTATAATTTCAGATTTGGTGTTATCAGTAATTTTGGTACTAAGTAATAAGTAAGTACTTATAAAAATCTGATTTGTAGAATATGATTTGGAATCCTGGAAAGCCTAGAAATGATAATCACCACACAACTTCCAATTATCATCCAGGAATTATTGGCTTATCTGTAGGTAATTGCTTTGTAATACGCTACCGCATTATTACTAAAGTTAATTGTTTTTCAAAACCCATTTCTCCGCTTGTAGAAACGTATTATGCAGTCGCTGATTGTATTGAGATATTGATTGGAAGCAATAACTTCCTTGTTTCTGGTAGCATTGTGCAAAATTATAATAAACCAAGTACAATGATGTTTTTCTTCGTGAAATGCATACACTAGCAAATATCTAGAGCTATGTGTAAGCTTTGAATAATTTCAGAGTAGTGATATATGTCGTTAAATCATATTTCAAACATATACAATGGAGCCAAAATATTTCTTCATCACTCTGGTTATTACAAGTTTCTTCGCCGAACGCGGTGTTTCATTCATGCTGAAAATATCAACAAAAACCAATGCTTCTTCTAAGTACACAAACATGTACCGTGGACCCCCAAATTTTAAATCTGGACACAGCCATAAGCGTCTTCAAGTCCTGTCTGGTGCAATTGATAAACTTTCGGGGAATAGACGTATCGGCGCCACAAGTACCCCTTATTATGTCGAGGTATGCAACAGTCGAAATTATCGACCCCAAGACAAATAATGTGTTGGGCGTGTACGCAGTTCCAAGTGAGGTTGCCGTTAATGGGACAGCAATTCACGTTGAAACAATAACTCAAATGATCCAGGACAAGGACATGGTCACAAAAAATAAAAACTGGCTTTGCACAGCCCAACTGTTCCTACTGCCACCGTCAGATCTACAAGATTCGGATCTAATACGTTCAATACATCCAGCAAGTCGTTACCTAACGCTTAGTATTCCACAAAGCTATATCAATTTTGGATTTCGGCTGCACATTCAGGACATTATGCCGATTAGCAACTGTCACCGATTCCAGCAGTCAAAATATGTGGTTCTGGTTGACATGATTAATAACACGGGAATGGAAATCAACAAGTACTGGCTAAATGCATACAAAATTTTAATGTTTAGCTCACGCTTAATTGAGAGGACATTTGCGGCAGACATGTTTGCTTTTCCGGCTCGTATCCATGAGAGCAAACACCTTTCGGAATCTGGCGATTTCCGAATGCACTTCCAAACCAAACAATTGGAAATTGCTCGGGTTGCTTTATATCTCTGCCGTTATTGCCATAACAAGACTTTTCAGCCTACGCCCATTGAACTAAACAAGCTCTTGGGCGGAGTAGAGATGGCGCTGATGCGGTACAAGAATGGCTTTAACAATGGCAGTAGTGATGTATGGATACTTGCCATTCCGGTAGGCGGGAGACCACACTGGTATTGGAAAACGAACCGGTTTAGTTTCCATCGGGGTCACAAGCTCCTTCATCCATCTTCTGAAATCACCGCTGCGGACGCCACGTACGCGCACGCGTACCGGCTTCAAGCAATATTCAGCATTGTTTTTGGAGCTGGGCGATACGTAGTGGCGGATGGAAAATACAGCTCTGCACATGGAATCATCGGCACGAATCCCTTTGAAATTCGCCCAAAACTCCATTTTGTAACACGACCCAAATATGAGTTGTCCATTTACGTCCATTCACGAACCTTCACATTTCTGACCTGTTCCAAAAGCCGAACGAGTCTGGTTTCTTTCGACATGCTCTATATGGCATTTGATCTATACATTTGGATTGGAATCGTTGTCACATATTTTGCTATTTTGGTAGCCGCACTAAAGCTACAAGACGCAATAATAATCAAATTGAATCAACTCACAGCTAGAAATGCAAATATGTTAACCCTGTCGACAAGCAGATGCTCTAGAACTATATTTGATAGTTATTCTGTACTTCTCGAACAGTCAGCAAGCTCAATCCATTCAGCACGCAAGGATAAGTGGATATTTGGACCAATCGTCCTGTTTGCGGTTGTAATAAGCAACGCATACAAGGGGGAAAACATCAATAAGCTCACACTTCCAATGATGCCGGTTCATGTGGACACCCTGGATGGAATACTGGCAAACAACTTTTCCCTCAGAGAATCCAGCTGGCATAGTCACAGATTGAGTGATCAATTCGAAAATGTATCGCCGCCAATGTTCAGTGCATCCAAGCAAAGTCAAATTCAACTGCGACTGAAACGATTCCATGATTTTTCGGAGTTTTGGAAAACATTTCAAAAGTGCACTATCCAAATTGCACTTTTTGCTCCTACCGACGTCGCTTTTGAATACGCGTTGACATTGCGCAGCCATAGCGATATTGACTATGACGAGGTAAGCATTAGCAAGGACGTGTTTTGGGGACAGCATCAAGGATGGAGAATTGAGAATAATGTAAATCCAAAAATTGTTGAGCGAGCACACGTTTTGCATAGTTCAGGAATACTGCAAAAATGGTTCGAATTTGGCAAAAGGAGAATGATTCTCAGAGGTGGCGACGAAGGGGAGGCGCTCATGTCCGATGAATTGCGACGTCATTTTCACATGGCGCCTAGAGATTTGACATTGCGTCTGAAAGGAAGTATCGTCACTTTGTTCGCTCTTCTCGGTATCGGACTGACCAGCTCGGCTGCTTTGCTCAATATTGAAATTCTCTTGAGGCATGGTCGGACTTGGCTAAACGCTGCTCACGGGTTAGTTTTAAAGTTGAAAAGCAAAGCAATGTGGATTAAAAATTGCACATGTAAGTCATGTTTAGGGTCGTTGAAGCGGAAATTCAAATCATCTTGCCAAAAAGTGTTGGTACCTATTTCGGGTTACTTGATTTAAAGTTAGCTAGGTTGTAATATACGTAATTCAAATCCAAAATTTAAAACACTGAAAAAATATAAATAGTATAAAATGACATTGTTTAGTATAAAATATGTGATCATATTCAACAGAAAACATACAAAATGATAACTTAATTAAGATGCGTACCTATGGTGATATTTGGTTGTTACAAATGGTGTATTGCCCAAAGCTAATCCGTGAATAGGAATATGTTGTCACGGTAGGGCTCCTGGTTGCTAGGGTGGCTCCGACCTTTGGCAGGCTAGAATTTCAATTTACTAGAATCTCCAACAATCCTCCATCCATCGATCTGCCGCTACGCATACGGTCTCGTTTGTAGAACTTCAACTGAATGGCGTCGAAGACGTTCTATTACCTGCATACTGGTGGAGTGAAGTTGTGAATGGTCAGTTACCTGGACACGTTTTGTAATGACAAAATAATTGGAAAAAAGTATCCACGTTATAAAGACTACGATAAACTCGAATTCTAATTCACATACGTTATAACTGACATCCAATTGCAACGAAAGATTAAGTCAAAGTACTAAACGGTGGCACCAAGATTAAGTATTATTCGAACTCAAAATACCTTCCGACATCTCTAAGTCCTTGCCTTGCATCTTTTGCTGAAAAGATATTCCCTAATGTAAGATTCATACATATGGTCGTTGAGGTAGCATAGTATCAGCAATATTTTCAACATTGTAAAAGTAGGTATGTGGAATTTTCGTATAGTCGCAAATGGCACAATACAATTAACCTTATTGCTAAGTGAAAACTATTAATCGAACCACAATTTGACTATAAAACGTTGATCTTGAGACAGTTGGTTTGCTCAAAATGAATGAATCCGTAATGTCTTTATGAATCCGTAAACTACAAATTATACAAAACGGATCAAAGCCACTTGAGATGGCAGTAAAATAAAAGCAAATAATATATCATTTTATTTGTGGTTGGAAGGTTGTCATCATCGTAGTAGTTTCATTGTTGTAGCAGTTGCCATTGTAAAACTAAGACGCAATTTGTTACATGGTAGGGGAAAGTGAAAATTCGTTCAACTGTTCAATTTCAATGTTTTATCCGATTTCAGTACACATATCTACTTTCGCCATTTAAAGTTGTCCTCTTGTCCTTAAACACGCCTCATCACTTTTTCTTGTCAAAGTTACGACAACAATTTGGCATTCTGAATATTATATGGACAGAAACAACATGATATTTATGCTTGCAGTGCACACTGAACCAAGCTAGAATGCATAATCATGTGTTAGAGTCTTTTGGGGCACGTCTAAACTCTTGATGTCTGCAGGCTTTTGCACGTCTCCCTTGAAATATTGTCTACTATCTTAAATTTATTGGTAGTATAAGTATAACATACGTTGTCCTTGTATCATACAACTTATATGTACCCTCATGATTTTGTCTGTCACATTCGGTCAATGTCATCATAATTTTTAGCAACATAAGAAAGTAGCGGAAATAATACAGTGTGCGTGGTACTCACAGTTCAGACGAGTGATAAATGTTGTTGTGACTATACAAATGTTCCTCAAGAGTCATCACAACACGTACCTCCTAGCCACAAGCGCACATGTTGCAAAATACTAAACAATTGCGAATATTTCAAGCGTTTTTCCCATTAGCTCAGCAAACGTCTTGAAACATGAATGTACTTTCTCCCTGTTTAGTCGTGACTTCACCGTTTGCATTAATAATTTGTAGTTCCCATGACTCGATACGATTATAGCATTCGTGTAGATAAAGACGCAAACCAAAAATGTTTCCTTGTTCAGAGAACAGGATTCCATGGCCTTGTAACCACCATTGGAATTACATATTTTATTGATACGGTAATTAAAGTACCTACTTCCAAAAACATTTTACACATTACAGCATCAACATAAGGGATAAATATCCTCTTTGTGACAGCAACCGTGAAACGTCAATTGTAATATTTTGTCCGAAAAAAGTGGTCACATCAACGACGTAAAATCATTCACCACGTCATTTCGATTTATAGATTCTTGTAGATTTTGCAGTTGCAAATTTGTGTCCAATTTAATTTTCGATGCCGTTTCCATGTACAACATTTTTAATTTTCTTTAGTCATCGTCTGCATATTCAACGACAAGTGTATTTCGGCCATTTCTGGATGCGGCCAGTGTCAAGAAAATGAACTCAATATTCCTTACATTTTATTGAATCTTTTCACGTTTGAGTCAAATTTGTTGTTGTGTAACGTGGGTGTTTCGATTTTAAGTCCAAATGTAGAATACCAGACTCCACTACAACAATAACAAAATGAATTGAAAAAATGAAACATGAATAAATACAAACATACAAGGCGTATCCAAAATACACAACATGATTTTAATTTACTAGACTCGTAACACACAATTGACAATTAGTAATTTCAACCTATTTTTGGTTAAATATTCTACGATGTATGACTTGTATGGGAGGGCGTCCAAGGCATTCCATTGTCAACAAGCCAATTTAGTGAATTAAGAGTAGTCAATAACGAGACTAGCGGAGGACGTACCTCAGCAGCTTCAACCTTTCCTATGTTTTCGGTACAATCAAAGGACGTCAGTTACAGGTAACACCAGACTTACCGACTTATCGCAGAAAATGCGCCATCAGAACAAGAACCTGGCATACAATATTGTTTCCCAGGTAAGATGAACGCAGCGTCGACGCCAAAATACTCCAAGTGACCTTTTTGTTCTGCGCTGGCTCACATCTTTTGGAATGATGACCTAGTTTCATAAATATGTCAACGAGACGCCGGCAGATTAAAGTTGTTAAAGCAAATGAATTGCATGCAAGTAAGGTGTAATGCATATATTTCCGTTATATGTACTAATTTCACCCTTTTCATTTACGAAAACACTAGAGGTACATGCCACCGCATCATTTCAGTGTAAACTATAATACACTGCTACTTTCATTAGCAAGAAGGTCGCACGTAACATAATGTCAGAAGTTTGTAAGAGGTAGTAGATTTCTTAACTTTACCACGCTGCATTACTTGAAGTATTCACATGTTCGAAATTAATCAATGACATCATTACACACATCTGGAAAGCGAGTCCCTGTTTCAAAATGTAAGATAAACTAATTACGAGATACGACTAGTACCATTCATAACTGTGTCAGAACTCATTTATTTAGTGCAAACTTTCGCCATCATTAGTGTAAGTCGAAAACAAGACTCTGAGGAATTGCGCATCATATCTCGTATAATGAAATAATAGTTAGCTTTCAGGTCCATCATGTAGCGATAAATTAAACGTCCCGTTGCACTTTAAATGATTAACAGAATGCTCTGGTTACAGGGAACAGGCTGACAAGAATAGTCCGTACCATTGCCATTGGTGGCAGTACTTGTCTGAAATACATCCCAAAATTAAGTAAGATTTTCTCTGACTTTCGGGAACAGGTCCGTTCTTTGCGTCACTCAACGTCAGCTCACTCAACTCAGCGCTGTTTGGTTGGAGACAAATATGTTTTAATGCAATTTTGTTATTTTGATTGCATTATGATTACAAATTGTTTTAGTGAGTGAGGCAGAAAATGTCCTAAAAATGCCAGGACACTGTTGAGGCTGATGCAATTTGTCCTAAAACGATGTTGTCCCAGTCTTGTGGTTAAACAACAAACATGTTATCCAAGAACCTTCACTCAATTTAACCAAACAGAATGTACAGGAGCTACAGCACTTCCAAAATTTAGTGAAACAGGAGCCACTAATTCTGTTTCTAAATGCTTTTAGATGATTTGCGGTTCTTCTAATGACATTTTAAATAAATTTAGTTTTGCCTCAAGTACGATAACTACTGGTGACATATGACAGTGTGCTGCCATGGTTCACTAGAACCAGAAACCGCAAAAAGCCGGCTTCAGAGTCACTTTCTGCCTCTTCGCTCTCATAAACAGGATTTAGGTGGCAGACCATTCCTCTCACATTCGCTTTAAATGGCTGAAAGAGGAAAGTGGGTTCATGTATTGTCACAAGTTATAAATAACACTGACGGTGATACATGGCTTGTTGCATTTGTACGACAAAATGATACGCTGAAAGTAAATCCAGACTTTTAGCCTGCATTCAGGTTCATATGACATCAATTAGAGATGAGTACACTCCTCCGTTCATCCACATTAATCTAACTGATAACTACATTTCAAATGCTTTATACAGAAGACTGCGAACACAAAGCTGGAACATGAGGAATAATGATTGAAGACACCCGTCCTCCTCATTGGTGTAGTTTCGATAAATCCGAACTTGTTTCATGACGACGATTCATGAATCATCACAGTGGCACGTTCAGTAGTAATGCTCCATGCACGTATCTACCTACGCAGTAACAGCAAGAGAATCTAGAGTGTCCTGGATTTTGTCCAGTGCCCTTGTTCAGGAATCTTATTTTATTCTACAGCTGTACCCTTGAGATATAAGAAAGTAATCGAAACTCTAGTGTGCTCCAATAATTATAAATAGAACATGTCACTGCTACCTACGCTCAATTAATGATATAAATAATAAATCGAAGACAAATCCCTAGACTGGTCGCCCACATCATAAATGCTCCAGCTGTGACCCGATTGGAAGCACTCTCTTCGATCCAGACCAGTTATGTCCTACTTTTGTGGAAAGAAGGAAAGCATTTACGAAAACACAAGAGGGAAGTAACAATTTCCTAATGGGACGACAATAAGAAAAATATGCGGTTATTGGAATAACGAAGAAGAGATAGATAAACAAAAAACATTTTGTTCTGATTACATATATGCTTTCTCCGCAATTATTGGTTAGTATATCTGTAATGATTACTCTCAAGGATATAAGTTGTAATAAATATATTTAATAAGAACCAATCAATCCCACCCGGTGACTAGTGATATAGCTACTTTTGAAAACATATTTTTTACCGCACAACTTTCCAAGTGGTATGAAATGTTTACGGTTAAGTTCGACGCCTGGTATATGTATTTCGATATGTCTCTAGAAATGAAAAGTGAAAGGTTCGAATGGGATGACGGTTATTAGTTTAGACACTGACAAGAAATGAAGTTTCACGAATGTGTTCATTTATTGATTTATTTTAGAATGACTCTATTTATCCAAGCACAAATCTGAAATCGGCCCACAAAGTACCCACAAATCTAGTCGCGTTGTCCACAAACGTATTTTAAATTCACTTTTGGATATACACTGTTTAAAATGTGAATACGGAATCGTACGTATAATCTCACGAAAATATGAATAAAATGAATATAAGCTGAAAACAAAGCACTAATATTTTTCCCACGGCTTTCTTCTCGACGCAGTGAACTGAAATGGGATTCTTATCTCGAATGTGTAGCGGAATTTCCGAATACTAAACCTAAATCTACTTTCTTATTTTGCATTGCTAAATCGGGAGAATATTTTGCGGCTACGCTTACAGATTAGAAACCTTGAGTGGGCTCCAGAGGCAACACCATTTCCGCCTTGAGAAGTGAAACAAAAGAGCAAATCTGTGGTAAAAGCAAATCTGGTTTTCTGCTGATATCCTTAATGAAATTCAAATATACTCCACTTGCTTTGAATCCATTCCCCACATGTCCCATTTTGAATACCACGCTTCATTTGGTAATGCTTGTTACTACTCGCTTCTGAAGTCTTTACATCCGACCGCTTATAAAACAAAGTGGAAAGAAAACCAGAAAGGACCTATACTGATCTGAAGCAGCTGCCTATTGTGGAATGCTATTAACAAAAGAGAAAATGGGCCAAAATTGTACATAATTCATAACCGCAAAGTGGAAAAACCTTTCTAAATTTTAAGTAGTTTTGGAAAAGCTGTATAGAACGATGATTTCATGTCTTTCGGCACAGAATCTTCAGAAAACGGAACACATTATTTCCATAATGTATAAATTTTCAACGATAATGGTAAGGATGCGCCCTTAAAACTAGGAGCCATGTATTTTTGCTATCCATTTTACAAAGCCAAGTATCGTCTAATGACCCATTACATCGACCGCATTGAAATGGGGTTGTCAATTGGAAAACAAATGAATTGTAATATTATGAAAAGCAATGGAGAAAATACCGCTTCACCTCCACAAAACTTACTACTTTCGTAGCTTTCTAGTGACTAGAGTAAATACAACGGCAGAGAAATTAAGCATACTTGTAATTCAAATGGAATGTTTCCGGCCCGACGGCACTGGCTAGACGCGATTTGTTCTAGGTTCTTATAAACTTCTTGTAATTTCGTATGGTAGTCTAAATAATTTGAAGTTATAAAATTTATTTAGGATGGCAAGAATAAATTGTCGTTTATTCAGAAAAACGATTCATTTATTAATGCTTGGGACATTCAGAACACTTATTTACGGATAAGTTATGTTTACACAAGTAATTACCTGCCCGACGCTATGACGTACAAAATTATGTAGCGCAGATCTTATGACTGGCTGGTCAAATGGACAAGTAAAGGATTTCAATGTTTCTTGAAATAGCAAAGTAAAAGTTACGACGTATTTTGCTTGAATTGTACTTCAGACGCGAATAGCTTACTTAACACGTGGCCCTATACAATGTTATTCGGGAGATTTAAAGAGCTTATTATCATTTGCATACATCCAAATGTAGAAAGAAAATGCTGAATCACATAATAAATTTCATATTTTATTAAATAAACTGGACACGTAGGAGACTCGTTCTGCAAACGAAGATAAAGAAATAAAGTTTTTTATCAAAAGTCCACAGTCAGAAACTTTATTAGCTTTAGCGCTTCCGTTCCATGTTGGTTTTTACACCTCTGCCCATACGGGACCCTCTTCACTTTCACACACTACTAGAAAAAAATATATTGTACCTACGTACGTATAATATGAGAATCCGGAAAATTCCAGTTTTACAGACACACAGAAAGATGAAAAACACACCATGATAATAAATTCTGGGAATGTTGCACCCTGGGTTACACACAACTACTTTCACTCTTTTAACGAAATTACTTTCACCCAGAGAGATTTTTGCTTTTCAGATTTTTACAGCTTTACAGCCAACCAGACATAGAGCACTACAGTGACTTAAATGAAGATCTTCTGAAGTAATCCACATGAAACTTAATATATGGAGCTCTGCACATCTGAAAAACTCGCCGAAAAAAACGAGGTCACATGATATGTATGAATACCTGAGGATAAAAACTTTTTTTACTGTTTTCCATAGACTTGATCCGTGTCTGTGAAACTTATGACAGGCTTTAAATTTTTGGAGTAAAAACCTGAAATGAAATTGAATTTTTTCCTCTCTCGTGCGACGTGAAACATATTTTGAAGACGAGCGAAATAAAAATACATGCCAAATCAAGCAATTTGGATATTTAAAGGTAGGTTGCTCTAGGAAAATAGGAACCTTGATTTATTTCTCGATCAATATACTTGAAGGTCAGGTTACTCGTTCTTACAGTGTTACTTGTGATATCATTTACAAAATATATTATTTTTATGTATACCTACCTACCTACTTTATTTTAAACCGTAAATAGAAATCTTGTTTATCTCAGCCCACATTTTCATAAATTTCGATAGAACACGCTGTAGGATACTCCGTGGTGAGTATTGATTCCATCGGCTTCACATTGTTGCAGATAGTTACAATCGGCTTATTATTGGACTCCGCAGAGCAGGTAATCCGATCGTTGCGTCGCCGTTGCAAATCCAGTATTTTGGTCGAGTCGACGCTGTGTGCCTTTTGTAGGGTTGTCCGCGTGCATCGTGTGCTCATACGTCTCAGTCTTGTGGATTCCAAGTGCCGCTGAGGTAAAAAATAGTTACAAAATCGTTCAATCCATTAAACTTAGTACACAGAAAAGTTAATTCCGGTAATTGGAAATGTAGACAGTTGTTTATTAAGTTAAGTCATTATCAGATTATCTGTGAGCAGATATTCTTACCCGACTCACTCGAGACATGTCAAAGTCGGAAGCGTCCGAGCAGTATTCCTGGCCATCTCCGCTCTTTCTCCGGAGGCAATGGAGTCTCAACCTGAATTCCGTTTGGAACTTGTCCTATGCAACCAAATAGAATAAAATACGTAAAGCTGCTTCCAAAATGTTCTCAGGTTACACGACATCAAGTTTATTTTGCAACAAAAATTGTAAAACATTTTCACATTTCATTTAAACTTCAAAAGTGCTACATAAGCTTAAAAACATTCCTACTTGGAATTCCGTTATCTACCAGCTTGAAATACGAATCGAAATTACATGATAAATTTTGCACAAAAAGCTGAAATTACACCTTTTAAAAATATTTTCACAAGAAAATTATAATGAGAGCTGTAACATAAGCTGATAGGATTATTCGAAAATGTTCAAAAATAGACGCTAGTCACATAAGCCAAAATGCTACAGGCATTTAGGCATCTTATGCGCGTGCAGAATGAACAACAAAACAAAACTATCGGATGGATTTTTAAGGCGAATCAAAATATGGGACTGATATGATTATGAGTTCCGACGTATTTACGTCAATAGTTTATATAAGCGGGCATATTGCAAAGGTAGAGAGTTGGCTTACGCTATAAATGGCATAGATGAAAGGATTGTAGCAGGAGTTGCTCATGGCCAGCCAGTGAAATGTGAACCAAATGATGTTGATGTACTGATACCTGTGTGTAGGAAGATAAAATGACACAAATGAAGATATACGGTTACCAAACCATGTTTTCAATTTGCCCCTTCATTAAGGTGTATGGCCTCAAGATATAACGTATCTTTAAGAAAGTTTACTGAAAGAAAAGCTTAATTGGATACACAATACACTACATAATGGGCTATATCACTTACTCATTAATTGACGTGATTGTCTGAAGAAAGTTGTACATTTGGAGCGGAAGCCAACATACTGCAAAAAGGAGGACCACCAGGGCCAACATCTTGACGACCTGGATTGCAAACAAAAAACAGGAACTGCGTTTAACTTTATCTCAAAAAGTTTGGAAGATTGAACAATATTTTAAAACGAAACTGGGCCAATGGTCTACCTTTTTCTTGTTTCGCAAGCTGTTTTCATCCCGGTTCTCTTCCCGATTCCCAGGTGCGGTGGCTCCCCAGAGCTTGGCGGCCATTTTTGCATACGCACCCGAAATGATCAGCAGCGGAAAGACGTACTGAACAACAGCCAGTCCGAGAGTGTAGTAGGTGTGGAACGCGGGGGAAAATGTTACAGGTGCACAGAATGGCTTTGTTGTTGCTCCCTCTCCTATTAATATTACCCTGTCAAATCCCAGGGACATCAAAAGAGAAGAGAGAAAAGTAAATATTTTATTATTTGTGCACAAATTTCCGGAGAGATATCCGGATTTTTTATGCAGACGAAAGCGCGCTATTTTTTTCTAGGATTCTCGTCTCCACTCCAATGATCCGGAATAATACGCTGCGTGGATCATATCCCGGGCCCCCTTTCAAGCCATCATTCAACCCATTTCACTCAAAGCGATATGACACGAGACGACACAAAAAATCAACTCAGCACCTTTTCACTTGGATTGCTGACGGCGTCTAACTTTTTCGCAAAAAAAATATCTTTTGTTATACAATTTGTTATGAAAACCTGGGCGCTTTTTATTGCCAATTTTCCGCGTGGAAATGGCTTCTAGCTCATGATACGCTTTACTACCACCACCTACATTGTCGCACGCTGTGTTGGACAAGATGAAACGTAATGAAACGTGAAATTGTAAAAAATATAAACTTTCATTCGACTCAACTGAAAAAAATGCACACAATTTTCTTGGCATGAACGGATGACGTGTTTTATTAGCTTTCGCCTTATCTCTCCTGCAACACGGAAGTCATTCATTTTACAACTGCCACAAACGCTGTTCTCTGGACGACAACGATTTGCTTGAAAAAATGTAATAATATTTTTGCTGGCTTAGTTTGAAAACAGCAGATGGTAATGCTGGTTAGGTTTTAAACTAACAAAAAACAATGGACTAGATATTTTTTATTTTCTTTGGGCTCAAGTATATTTCACGGATGACGGGAAATCATTCCCGGGACGATGCCGAGTTTTTGTCGTCGTCCCTATAGCCTGCCTAGCAGCAGCAAAGAAGACAGAAGACCTGGTAGAGATGTAATAAATTCTGAAATGCTTCTTGCACCTGATGTAACAAACACAATTTGTGTACCTGCTCGCGAAACGGAATTACTTGGGCTCATGGCATTCTAGGATTTATTTGGTTTGCTTTATAAAATATATTTTTTCTCAAGGAGAAATGCTGAGATAAAAAAAAGAAAGTGGAACAACGCTGTTCTGCGTAGGACAGGCTTGTAAACTTGGTTAGGTCTCTAGTCACCTTGGCTGACTTTGAGATTCCAAAGCCATTGGGGTAATCCGGAACATGAATATGTGCTCAAAGGAAGTTTTTTTTTGCGTTTTAATTTCGTTACGTACCTGTAGTCAAGCTCCTGTGGAAGGGCGAGCCCAATACTCACAACCCAAATGAAAAAGACGGTGTAGCTCGTTTCCCGTTTGGATGTGCGAATGGCCCGAAAGGGATAAATGATGGCGCGGTAGCGATCCAGTGCGATGGCAGATAACGTGAACACACTCACATTCACGCTTAATACCTGACAATAATAATAGAAATGGTGAGTGAAAATTACTTTGCTGCTCAAGTTTGGCGCCTATTATATATTTTCTGTCGAGGGCCAAGTAATTATGTGCGACGTGCTTACCTGGATAAATGGACAAAATGCACACATAAAGTCGGGGAGATTCCAGCGTTGGAGCAGAGCTGCTTGAAACCTGCCAAAGGAGAGAATGAAATGGTTTCTTACAAAACGTGTGAGAAATTGAGAATTGTATTGAACCGTGTTGAGTATTTTTTATTATCTGCCAACTCTTACTGGAAGGGAATTGCAAAGAGTCCAATTACAATGTCTGCCAGTGCCAAGTTTCCAATGAACAAGTTGGTCTTGGTCCGCATTCGTCTTGAGACCTGAATTCAGAATGGTCCAAATTTTAACAATTGCTCACAATCAGTTGCTTAAGTAACACGTCAATGCCAAAATTACAATTCACTTTACATTGGTACACAATAAATATATTGGCTGGCACCAAGTTTCACAGCCCAAATCTATCCAGTTTAGCATTTCAAAGGGACAATCAAGATTTTCACTTTAATCAAACTGTCCGCTGCAATATAAGTCGAATGACTCTCATTTCGTCCCGCATCATCACCAAAAGAAAACTTCTTCTTGTCATCACTTTGTTCGAAAAGTAAACTCTCTTTCACACTACAGCAAATTAGGAAATTGGTACTTGATGACAGCAGGTCAACCGAACACCCTTTTGTTCTTCAGCATCAACGCACATTTTAAATTGCTTTCACATCGCTGCCCAGACATATGCTGGTTTATCTAGCTAGGTATATTATTATCACGGTCACTACCGCCAGCATTGTCCAAAATCCAATTTGCACTAGAAGCTTTATTCAAGCTAGCTAAACGAAATTGCTGACTGGCTGCTAAATTTACACAAAATCTGCATAACAAGTTACGAAACTCAGGTAGCTTTTGACGCAACATTTTGATTAAACTATTATTACTCAGTATTTCCGTTTGGGCGTGAATACGAGTAATTCAAGCGGATGTGCGTCGGAGATGAATTAAAATGGAAATCAACATTGGCATTCAAATCAGCCAGGATCGGGATCGGTGCGAGAAAACACAGTACAGGTGGGTGGATGCATCAACCTAAATTTTCACTCTTGTCACTCAAAACCCCAATTTTCAACGCCAACACACTGTTTACACCTGGCTACCTACAATTTACCTTGAATTCAGAAAACTGGTTAAAAAGTACTACACTTCAACTTACCGTAACAACCCAGAGGACCAGAAGATTACCAATCACGGCCGTGATGGATATGATCCCGTACAACAGAGACAGGAGCACGACCAGGTAGACTGGGACGTCGTAAAGACGATAACTGTCCTCGTAATCCCTGCTGCTGTTGTTTGCGAAAAAGCGTCGAGTCAAATTTGATCCGTTTGAAATTATCCACATGATCTCGTCTGTCATATTCCACACTGTTTCCACATCCCCACCATCACCACCGTCAACACTGCCACTTGCACTCACATCACCACCACCATCACTACCAAAAATCCCCATACTTTCTTTTGGAGTGGTACTCTGAGTCCATAGAAGTGAAGACATTACGTCTAAGCCTTTACTATGGTCGCTGCTGCTGTCGCCAAATCCATTTTTTGTCACTTCCGCTCCAACTCCTGTCAAAAGCACTAATAACGTTATAAACAACATGCCACTAGACATGATGTGTCTGCAACATGGCACTGTAGTAAACTTTGTACACTGTCGTGTGTGATTTGAGGATTTGATACGTTTTATTTTCCACACGACTTTCATGTCATCTCGACTGAAATGAGCTGACGTTGACGCCGTTGAAACAAAATAATAATAGGAATATATTCTAGCTGGTGAGATTGATGGAGCGTGAAATGGAAAATTGCTCTGACGTCCACCATTATTATTATCTGATGTACTTTTTGCTTCTGCAATCTGACTGGCGTCCATGCCAAGAAAAAAATAATCGCTCCAGACAGTCGGAATCAGAGAGTTGTAAAAGAAGAGAGAAAAACGATGAAACAAAATGGGTCACAAATCACAATTAAAACTGGGAAATGGGGCGTTAAAACGCATTTGCAAGGAAAAACTTTTGTGCATTAGTCACTGTCCAAGTCATTATGGACCACATTGCGTCTCAGTGAAAACACTTATTTTGTATCTTATTCAGAAATAATATCGTTTAGAATTACATTTTTGGCGACACACTTCACTAGAGAAAGTTTTAAGTATGTCTGGCAAGCAATGTTTCATTTCACCCCAAACCAAAAAATCATGCATTTTGCTGTACATTTGGCAGAAAAACAAGAAAATACAGCAAAATGCAGTTTTTGAGTAAAAAATCACTATAACTTTCGGAATAACTCAGAAAACAGACACAGTTTGTAATTGAGCCAGAACAGATTTTTAAGCAAACTTTAATGCCAACTGCTAAAAAAGATGCACTTTCAGCAATAAATATGTAAACAGTTCGCTGGCTTAAAAGCACGTGTAGTTTTTATTTGCAAACTTTTAAACTAAAAATGTTCAGACTTGTAGCCCTGAAAACATACGAGTACAAGCCAACGGTTTTTATACGAATGTGTCGTTAGGGGCGATTTGGAACAATCACAAAAACTAGTTTTTGGAAAGTCACTTTTCACTTGTCTTCTGAATAAATGATGGATTTAATGAACCATTTTTAACTGAAGTTTCTTAAACGTAAATACAGTTGAGTCGCAAATAATTGCAGAAACTTTGAAAATGATTGCAGAATATATGCGAAGTGAAAGCACGAAGAATATTTCTGTACAGAAAAATTAGAAGCGAAGGAAAAGCTCAACTTTCACCACTGCACTATATGAACTACAGCAAAACTCAACACAACATCTCCATCACCACAGATCACTATCACTAGAGAGAGAGCAGTGCTTGCAGGAGAGCTGCTGAATCGCTACTGAATGATCTTTGAAGAGCTCCCTGACTAGTCATTCATCTAGACTGAAACTTACATACATATAACCAGACAGAGAGAGAGAGAGAGCAACGTATGAACTTGAAGTTGTTTGTCGACTTGCTTTCTCTCGGGCATTCAGCATGAACAAAACATACAAAAAGTTTTTTTTTCGTTTAGTTGAGTGTGGTGCATGTACATAAGTGAGTACAAAACTTCTCAACATTCTCATCATCGTCGTTGTTGAAGTAGAAAAAAACTTTCCCCCTTGTTATCTTTATTCGTTAGGTAATCTCAATATACTCTCTAGATTCTCTCCGTGCTCTTCTGTACTTGTTGCCTGAACAATTTGTGAAGTTTATTTTCCTCGTTCCAGTTTCCTTGATCGTGCTTGTGCATGCATACTGATGATCCACATAAATAAGACATTATGCCTCAAAGCCATTTGTTTATCGTGATCGTCTTGAATGCCGTATCACCATTTATTACCAATTTCGAGCGGTAGTATAAAAAACTCAGCAACAGCTATTATGTTTACAAAAGTTGATGAGTCGAGGTACTTGAGTTTTATGATGATTTTATAGATTCCTTAATGACGCAAATTTTGTTAAACGAGTTTAATCAAGTTTTGTCTGGTTTGCACGATTCGGCTTGAAAATACTGGGGAAAACTTGAAATTAGAAGTAATCGCGTTAATGTTACGATCGAAGCGTCCAATCACGAAAATGGCCTTCGAATTTATTTATGTAAAATGAATTTTTTCTTCAAATGCATAATTGAATTATTTTATAGAGCTCGCTGCGCAACAACAAATTACGTCACAACTGCATTCATAAATCAATAACATGATTACTTTTTTAAAGACTTTAAACTGTACCAACATGAATTGTTTATGGCGTCCAAGTGTTTCATAAAAACGTGACCTGAATTTTGTTCTTATTTTTGTCGATTCATCCTTTTTTTAGAGACTACAAGTGAACTAAACTCACATTTTGCCTAGCCATGTACTTCTTTCTGCGTTTCTATTTGTCTTTCCCATAATTTCCCTGTAGGATCATCCGCCATACAATTCTCCGACAACCTGAATGACACTTTGAAATTTATCTGTCAATTCACAACGTTAATGCATTTTTAGGGGGTTGAATGCGTTGGTTCGAAGCGACTATTTATACTCAATTTTACATAAACAAGCATTTATTGTTTTTCATTCGTGGAAAGCCATAAAACGAATGGATTGTGTCCTCTGTCGCCGTCATGTATTGTTACTTGACCGGTATTAAAAAATATCCGCAGAAAATAACAACAGGAAAGACAACAGTCCACATTTCTTCGAAATGGAATAAAGGTAACGGTCTGAGAAATTTCAATTTAACCGTGACGCTTTCATTATTATTTCCTTGTAACAAGTAACCACAATGACGAGATGTTCCTGGGAAAAGTTGTGACGGTGGACATTGTTGCCAACTCAGTAGATTTGATGGAAAATTTCCTACCTGGAAAATCATTAAGACTCCAACGCAGGGAATAAATACTGCCTTGAGAAAATAAGAATGTCCCTCACTTGATGTTTGGAATTTCCCTAAACCGTTCCTTGTCAAGCTTCTATTGGCTGAGAAAAGTGTTTCACAGTAAAGCCATGATTGTGAGGTAATTCGGTCCCACGAGTGGATGCTGACATTTCATTTTTTACCGTAGAATTTTAGTATGTGTTCAAATTGTATCATGTGACAACTTGCGTCAGCAACATATATAGGTAAATTCTACAATGCTTGAGTTAGTCAGCTTCCAGCAAAACTATAATTACTTTACGCAGATACTGATTTTCCCCAACAATAATCCAATAGAAATTCGGAGTACACAGTAATTTCTTCTTACTCGACGACGTAACTGGCCTCACATCGACAAATGTATGCTCATGGTGTTTATTCAACAATGATAAATTGATTACGTATACGAATAGGACATACGTATTGATAAAGTCGCTACGAATATTCTGTAAACTTTTTCTGTGATACGAATAGCAATAAAAACCAAAAGAGAAAAATGAGAAAGGAAGACGTTTTGACAACTAGTCAATGAAATTTTTAAAGGAACTCAATTCTCCATTCAAGTAGTTAAAAATTATGTCAAATTATGTCGTCCTTTAATATAGATTCAGCGGTGTATGCATTTCTATTCGTCGACCGAAGCACGTACTTGACCACGTGGCTTATCAGATTTCAACTAAACGTGATACGAGGCTTCAAAAAAGGAGAAGTGTCTCAAAGGCTACGATGACATTTATTGCGGGGGAAGTGGATCACCAAGTTTTTGGTTCAAACTTCAACAACAAGTAAGTCCTTTGCAATTTCCGGTTTCGCTGACCAATGTATGTGCTCGGTTTGCGATGGCTCATTTCTCTTTGATCTGTTGATCCTTCTGATTACCTTCACAGACGGCGACATGTCCAAAAAAAATTCCTATCAACTCTACAGATTTGACAGGACCGTGGGTGGATCTTATAATAGGAGACGATGAAAGTGGCATGCACTATGACGATTTTCTCCCACACCAATGGAATCCAAAACAACAAAAATCTATGGTGATTTGTGGGTTTCCCAGCAATTGGAGCATTCGCGGTGATAACACTAGAAAACCCACGCAACTTGCCAAGAGCCATCGAAATGAGTACTCATGTGGAATTTCACGAGGATTTAGAATCATGTGTTCCTTATATTGCATTGAAACTCCGGATCGCACGTAACAGAGGTTAAAATTTACAATTGAAATGCTAAAAAATTTAATTTCCCACTCAAAAGACCTTTCAACAACAAAAGACTTCACATGGTAATTTTCTATACGTGACGGAATTTTGAGCGAAAGCGGCCGAGTAAATAATTTGAACAATTTGCCATTAAGTTAATTATTTCACCCACACATTAATTTCAACACCATCGCCTTGAGAGATGAATAACTGGAAAAGCCAGCCATTTAATCATATGGATTTTTGTTCTGCAACTACCAAGTTAAATTTCAACAGGATCGTCGCTTACTTCCAGAAAACAGCAGCTCAGTATTCCAAATAAGCGTGGTGATAGCAGTTATTGAATGCTTAGTAGCATGCTGTTTCCAAAAGGCGCACGTGGCGCTCAAATAGCACATGGTTCCAGCCAATAATGTGGGGAGTGCGTTTGACATTTAATAAAAAAAATAATCTCTTATTGTTGTGAACAGGAAAAGTTTCATTCCAGACGTAGAAAAGGTGTGATTCCTGACTCAATACTTGTGAATTTTAATGATGCAATCCAATTTGTATTAAAAAGTGAATACGTGTCTTTTTATGATGGAAGCCTAATGAAATTTGCTGAAGTAACGTGATGCCGAATTACAACATGTGCGTCAGAATATGCCGAACGTTCACACACAGCTGCGTTTTAGAAAATAAGCAAATTTGGAATACGATATAAAGGGATTTGGACTAGTTGCTGTGGAGGTGTGTTTTCCGTTTGTGAGTGGGTCGGAAATGTGCTAGATGTATATATTATTTTGTTTTGTAGAATTTTATGGGTTCTTTAAAAAAGAATACAACTATACCACCCAAAGCGTCTTTCTTTCAAAGTACTTGTTCTTGTTTTTATTATTTTCCTCCGTCTTTTCCCTGTAGGATTAATCCCGAACTGTTTCCCACTTTAGAACAACAAGAAATTATTAAGCAGATGTACGGGAAAACAGATTGTTTAAATTTTTGTGTAGATGCGTGCTATTAACCAGCTATCAAAGCCAAAGAAGATACTCCATATATCATCTAGAGAAATTGGGAGCCAAACATACAAAGTTGCGGCCCTGCCCACGTAATGATATCAGCAGTTTCATAATTGACAACTTTCTTTGTAAAAACTCGTCTGGCTACATTTCAAAGAGTTGTTTAAGGTATGGCTTAAGAACAACCTGATGTTACGAGATGCAGCTTCCGGCACTTTGCGGCTTCAGCTGCAAATCGTTTGCAGCTATACCTTTCTCCTTGATCCCTGGGATGATTGTTCAGGATGGAGACGTCCAAAATAATATTTCCTTTCAACTCTACAAATTTGACAGGACCGCGTGGGTGGATTTTAATAATGTGAGACGGGGAAGATAACAATAGCATGTACTACTACAGTTTTTGTATGCACTTCAGTGCAATCGCTGAAAAAATTATGGACGTTCATGTGTTGAACCGATAGCAATTGGTTAGACCAACCGATACCACGCAAGTAGACAAGCGTCATTTAAATGGGTACGCATACGGAATTTCACGAGAGTTTAGAGTCATCCGTTTTTTATATTGTGTATATACCTATGTAAGAATGGAAAGTAATTTGATCCGGTTCACTTGTAGCGGATGTGAAAGTTTACACTCGATATGCGTCATTTTTAGTTCACACATAACATCTTTTAAAGCATGAACGAGTTGTCGTGGTAGACCTATATATTCTATCAACTTTTGTCATACAAAAGCTGCGACGTCGCGGATAACCGATTTTGAGTCGAGCCAAAAGGTCATTACTGAGATGGACCCGACACTTAAGTATTTTATATGGCTTAAGGATACACACTGGTTTACTTTGACAGAAAGGTATTTTGTTTTATTTCGTTGGATATTCCATATCATGTAATGCAAAGGTGTTCATGCAACAGCATTGTGGCTTAATGTTAGACAGATTCAATCTATCATCCGTGAAGATTTCTTTGAATGGGAGCGACAGAGAATTTCCTGAACTAGAAAGATAATCAGCTCAGGACTTCGTTGAATGGAATCATGTCTTTGTGATAACACTTTTATGAATGGTCCAGTCCATTGCCGCCCAAGACTTTTATGATAAGACGTGCATGGCCACAAGACCTCCTCTCCACTGAAAAAACGTCTACTGACGTCACATGGTCAAAATTATTTACTGGCAATGAAAATGCAGCTTAGAGCACTTATGAAACATTTATATTCAATCGTTTAGTTAGGTCAATGAATGCGAATAAATAATATATGTGCCAGCAAGCCGCTGAAGTATCCAAACCCAGGTTGACTTACGAAAGTTGTAGACAGAATGTCACACTAATTGAATCCGACCATCTAGATGATGTGTTAGTAGGAATTCATTTTGGTGAGCTTGAAACGTGATCGAACCAAATGATTCGGAGCTGAACGCAAAACATTTGCACCATACATAAAAGTGTCACTGTTTCTTATGGTTCTAGTTTACTTGCTCGCAATCCTACAGTGTAGGATTAATCGCCATACGGTTCCCAAACGACATGGATGACACTTTGAAATTCGTCCGTCAATTTTAGCCTTTAACCTGCTTGCCTAACCCGGCAATTTCTTCGCTTTTATAATATCGACACACAAATTTGCAGTTCGTGTTTCGCCACAAAAACAAAAGCTGGAAAAAGGAAATGTGACAAATGCCAATGTGTTTGTACATCAGATTACGACGCATTTTGAATTGAATTCAATTTTCGACATTGACGAGTCTTATTGTTAAACATTTATTAGGAATTTTGGGTAACTTTCCTTGACACGTGTGTATAGGTAAATCATTTCAAACGAGCACAGTTTAAAACAAAAAGTTCAACTCGGCATGCACATCAAACATGAGTCTCTTTAAAATATATTCAGGTTGTTAAATTTTTCTCTCAACATACCCGTTCGTGTGTAATTAACCAGTTATCAAAGAGAAGAAGAGGTAAGGCATAACGTCCCAAGACTTTCGCAGTCAAACACATAAATTGCAGTCCTTGGCCAGGGAATTGCATTACCAAAATTCACAAATTTATAACATTGCTTCGTAGAAAAGCGTCTGGCATCTTTTGTATTCCCAAGAGCTATTTAAGGTGACAAGGAGAACTTGCAAAAAAATGGACATACGTTTGCGCACGTTTGGACAATAGGACATTTTGGAAGGGACTGTATTTTGTTTATTCCATCTATTATATCCGTCCAGACATTCTGAACGGGTTTGAATTGATATTTTTGCCAGACGATGATATTTATGTTGACCAAACACAATTGAGCGAAAATAGACTTCAAGGGGCTAACGATGACCCCATATATCACTTCGCCGGCCAAAGTACGCACTTGTCCTCGTGCTGTATTGGCTAAATATTGACGAGAATTGACGAAAGCAGAATAGTATAAAGTGCGGCGAGGATATTTATTCCGAGCGAAGTGAGATCCAAGTAGATCAACAACAACTTTGTGATTTAAAATTCAACTTCATCCTACCCATTTGCAATTCCCGGCTTCGGCTATTAGTTCATGTCTCGGTTTACAACGGTATTTTTCTCATTGATCTGTTGATCCCTTTGACATATTTCCCAGACGTGTCCAAAAAATGTGAAATTTGACTCTTTTCAACTCTACAAAATATCGAATGACTGTAGCTGACTGTATACCGACATGCATGTTTGCTAATACTATACACGTGCCATTCGAAAAGTACATGTTTTTAGCCGTAGACAATGCTTCTACCTACTTGCTGTTTCCAACCGTTCTACGTTTCTTTCCCGTCATATCCCGTAGGATTAGCCGCGACACGGTTTTCAACCTACGTAAATGACATCTCGTTTCAAAATCGTCTCGACAACAAAGAAAATTTTATTGACAAGGGATTCAGAGAACCGTCTTGCCGTACTTGTTTTGTCACGATTTCGCATAGCACATTCCTTGAGAACGACACAGATTTGCAGTTGCACTAGCACTTACCGTTGAACATTTGTTGGGAATTTTGTGTAATTTTCCTTGGTACGTGTGCATAGGTAAGTAATTTCTCACGAGTACAGTTTAAACGAAGCCTGACTGTTCGTCACGGTAAGGCAACAAGATGTTATTTCAAACATATACTGGGAAGCAGATTATTTAAATTTTTGTCCGGATGCGTGCTATTAGCCAGTTGTCAAAGTAGAACGAAGATACTGCACACCATGTAGATAATTTGTGAGCCAAGTATACAAAGTCACGGCCTTGACCACGCAATGTTATTAAAAGTTTTATAATTGACAACTGTGCTTCTTAAAAAACCGTCTGACAATTTTAGTATTTCAAAGGGTTGCTTATGGTATCTAGAGAAATTTTTGAGAGAGAAAGTTATGACGATTGTCACAGGCGGAACAGTTTGATACTGTGGGAGCGGCAACATTTTTTTCATCTCTCTCGAATTCGCCATATCTTGCTGATTTGCCATATGCCACATCCATCAACTCTCCAAAATTGACGTGCTTGTGGGTGGATCGTAATAATAGGACACAAATCATATGCACTGCCAGAGTCTTCTCCCGTTTCAATGCAATGCTAATAACAAAAATGCAAATGAACATATGTGGCTTTCCCTTCAGTTGGAAAGTGCTTATGTGGTATCACTAAAAACCCACGCTACTGGCCAATGGCAATCGAAATGACTGATCATATTAAACTTCACAAGGATACAGGCATCCGTGGTTTGCATACACGCCTACACAAGAATGAAACGAAATTTTATCCAGTTCATGTGTATGTAATAGCAGAGGTGAAACTTTGCAGGATAAACGCGTCGGTGTCATTTCCCACATTTAAATCTCCCGAATGACTTGAGGTGGTTACCTACATGATACACCAACTTACGGTCTTGATAGAAGTACCGATAATTTTGAATTTGAGACAGCAAAATACTTTTCCAGGAATGGAGCAATGTAATCAACAAATCAATAATCAGCTAATGCTCTCATTAAAAGATCTAAGAAACTTTGTACCGGATACGCTCCGTTTCCGTTTACTCTGTCCAAATAACACCTACTTCAGCGGCTCGGCGTGTTACTGCACGCAACGTTATTGACTAGATATCTCTTACATGCTCAGTCCTTTCAACATAGTGCACCCATATCTAATTAATTGAATTTCTGATATTATCCGTGACGTTTTTTTTGGAATGGGAGCGACACAAGTCTCTAGGGATGAGAGATTTTCTGGAATCCTTGCCTTAAATCTTTAACTATTGTAAATACGCAAGATCTATTTCTGACTTTACATCCACTTTTTCTGTAAAATGGACAATTAGTAAGCGTTGCAGAATTAATTAATAATTATAATCATGAGTTTTATTAGCATCAAAAATTGGTTGATGATGCAAATTTTCTAGTGCAATTAAAACCTTATTGTTTGATGTTTTCCAGCAAGTGTCAAAATACATGAAACCAATATTATTAATTTTTAAGATTGTTATGGCGAGAGCATCTAATTAACAAAGGAAACTTTGAAATTAATGCAAACTTAGATTGCATCATAACTCCAAAGTATCCACCTTTAAATATTTTGGTAGAAATTCCACTTCAATAACAAGTTATGTCATCCTTGATTGTATACCTAAACCGATTAGCCCATGCAGATAAAAATAATAACACGATTATTTCTGTATCAGATCTTAAATCGAGATTATGTAACGTGTTTTTGTATCTGCGTGTTTCTTAAAAGCGTGACATGATTTTAGTTCTGGTTATGTCATGTATCAATACCTCAAAATTAAAGTAATATAAAACACCCCTTTTCTCACCTTAGCAGGATATCCATTTATTTTATATTTTTCAATTATCATGTCCATGTTGATACGGACGTCAACGACATAAATGACGGTTTGAAATTTACCTGTCAGAACCTCAGTTTAATCTATTCATAACGCCGTGGTGGATTTGGGAAGTATTATATGCAGCTAATATGACGCAAACAGGTATCTGTTGTTTCTTTAAGAGTCTTTGCTGTTGTTGGGTTTACTGTTCAGTTTGGTTTTATTATTTGTTTATTGCAGGAAATGTAATAGGAAGGAGACTACATCCATGCAAATAAAATGTATTCTTTCGAAAATCGTAAAAAACCGAGACAATTTTATTGTCATTTTATCGCCAAATGTAGTCGTAACTGTCCTGGTTAACGGGGCAAAACGGCGAATTCGATTAACCATTCTTACGCAGGGTACATTTCACTGCTCTACCTATAAAGTTATTCAGAACGTTAACACGGGAATCAAATATATTTTGAAGATAAAACACTTTTCAATTAGTTTTTTTGTTTCATGTTTTCATTCTGAAACTCGTCAGACATTCGAATTTAAGTGAAAATATTTATGGCGTTGCTTTCATTGAGGGATTCTTTTGATGATATTGCATGACATAGACGCTCCCTAAATTGCATTTTCTTTTTCTTTTAAAACTTTTGGCCTTCTTATCCTGGACGAATGCTTAGCCTACGACTAAGAAAGAGTCGTCACGTGAAATGCTGCATGCCAGCAAGAGAAAATTCAAATTGTCTGTACTATTCAAGTTTCCATTTTTAGAGCCGAGCGCGACATGCAGATATACCGCTTGTCTTCGCATTTCACTCTACGCCTTGGCTTTTTGATATATATTTATAATAAGGACACGAGACATTATAATCTCAGGATGTGGGACCGTCTGGCTGAGGGAAGCATGGTAAACTGTACAATCCGACATGAAGGCATTTGCTATAAATAAGATTTTTTAAACCTGAACTTCCCGTCTACCATTACCTATAACCTTGAGTTTTAAGCTAGCCAAAACAGCATTAGCGAAATGAAAGTCGATAAGATTATTAGTGGCTTAATGCTGAACTTGCTTACCTTGGAGAATGTTTATTTTTTTTGCTGTGCAGCCGACTTTTTATACTTGTTAGTGAAAGAAAGAGTATGGGAGTCTTAGATAGAGATAGCCTAAAAGGGATCAATTTTTAACGAAAAATCTTAAATTTGAACTAATTTTTTATCGGCTTAATTTATGTTGCGCCACGTGTAATGTTCACGGAAGTTTCTAATGAAATAATTAGGCAAGCAGAGATTTGCTATGATAACTAGTAAGGTGTAAACCTTGAATACATAACTACCGGAAGTGTGATGTACATATGCCCAATTGACAACCGAAATGCACATTTGACCAATTTCAATATGACTTATAAGCTCAAATTGAACCGCTCATTAGATTTGCACAATACACAAATTTTCAGGTCTGAGACCCCTCCCCTTTCCAGACGCCACCCTGGCGACAGGGAAGTGATTTGACCCATAGTGCTTTGACAAAAAATGATTGTATTGAACTCCTCTATCGATTTGTACAATAACTTTTTTGGCGATATGTTGACCCCACAGCACCTGACACGCCGACCTCCCTACTTCCGGTCACTGACTAGGTACATGGCTGAAAATGAATAGGGAACGTGTCCTTGGGCAAAGGTACCTCTATGACAAATTTGAGCCAAATCGGTCAACGTGGAGGGAAGTTAGAGTGTTGACGGACAGACAGACAGACAGACGGACAGACAGACGGACAGACAGACAGACAAACAGATCAATCGCTATAACTACCTTTCAAGCATTTCATGCTTCCGGTAGTTAATAAACGACGAGAATCAAGTATGAATCATACCATATCGTACTTGCAATCTTATGAGTAGGGACTTGTATGAACGCCAAATTGTGGGAATGCCTATGTTTTGAAGATCCTGTCACGCAACTTCTTGTCTACTTTTCTGATTCCAATTAAGTTTTCCTATCGTTTTCATTCATCGAGTGGCCTCTTTGTGAACAACTTTTATGCTTTAAAAGAAGTCAGTTTCCTTTCACTCTGACATTTCACTTTACACTGACATTTATGGATATATTAAATATGCAAATTGTAGAAATGTTTTTATTTACAGAACGACCCCGTAAGAGGATTTACTTTCCTTGACCAAGGATCCATCCATACTTTTGGGATGTGTGTTTAGGCGTATTAATGTTGTTGTCAATCATGCAGACAAAACTTCATCTTGGACATCTCATAAATGCATTTTAAGCACATTTTATGTATTTTTCAGACTAGATGAGGTCGGCACCGGCAGCTAGAGACTTCACCGTAAGCCACCAAGCGTGGCTGACGGTGAAGGCTTACGATAACAGGAGAGGATGAAAGTGGCATGCACTTATGACGATTTTCTCCCACACCAATGCAATCCAAAAAAAATGTATCGACATTTGTGGGTTTCCCAGTATTCAAGGTGATAATAGTAGAAAATAGTAGTAGAAAACCCACGCAACTTGCCAAGAGCCATCGAAATGAGTATTCACATGGAGTGTAACGAGTATTTTGAATCATGTGCTACACTGATACCAACATATACAATAATGAAACGTAATTTTATCCGGTTCGCACGTAGGAGAGGTTAAAATTTACAATTGAAATAATTCATTCTTTTATTTCCCACACTAAAGTCCTCTCAACCAAGAAAGAGTTCACGATGTGAACTAATGTGATGTGATAGAAAAAACCTGCTTCCTACCTACCTACTACACCTACTTCCCAGCTTGATAGAAAAAATATGCGTCATGGTTATCTGGAATTATTTACCATGCGCGGGATAACAAAACTCGCGATTAACGAGTTTTCATGTAACAATGTGCCGTAATGCGTGGATCATATGACCGGCTCGTATTAATAATCTACAAATGTAAGTATACATAGTGTCGTCTCCAGAGCGGTGTGATGTGACAATTGGAAATTTTCAAATTATAATTGAGTTTCAAATTAACTTTTGAAATTGATCGAGTATAGAAATTGGAAATATTGGGCGCAAACTTTCAAATAAGTAATTTGAACAATTGGCCATTACGTTAATTATTTCACCCACGCATTCATTTGCATTCCATCGCCTTGAGAGATGAAAACTGGGAAAGTCAGCCTGATAAAACCCACATATAAACATGTGGATTTTTGTTCAGTAACTATCAAGTTAAATTTCAACAGGATCGTCATCGACGTCATCTTACTTCCAGTAAACAGCAGCTTCCCTTTTCAGATAAACGTGCTTATGCCTTTGGTGGAAAACATGGCAGTATGATTTTTCCAAAAGGCGCACTTGGCGCTCAAAAATCACATTTACTTACAAAATGTATGAAAAATAAAACTCGTATTAAAGCAAACAGGAAGAGGTTTATTTCATACGTAGCGAGACCGCAACAAAGGAGATGTGATTCCTGACTCAATACTTGTTCATTTTAATGATACAATCAAATTTGTATTAAAACAGCGTAGGTGAAAACGGGCTTTTTTATTACGACAGACTAAATGCAATTTGTCCAAATAATGTGATGGGAAATTTATTATAAGAAGTGCGCTCACAGTACATGCTGCACGTTCACACACATCTGTACCAAAATAACCAAATTTGGACTAAGATTTGAAGAGATTTGGAGTAGGTGCCATGGACGTGTGCTTTCCGTTTGTGAGTGGGTCGGCAATGTAGTAAAAAATAGATTACGTGAAGGTGACAGTACATCTTTTACAATGACGATGAGACTGTAGGAGGATGTATGAAAGAAGATGTACAATTCCAGGATAAACTATAATTGAAGATCTCTCAAAAAGAACAGAAATTGTGAGGCGTGTCCAACACATCGATATTCGGTTAGCGGTCTCATTAAAGATTGTAGAGAATATATCGAACACGCTCACGTTCGAATGGAAGCATATCTTTGACGATAACATTATTATGTACGGTGTCACAAAATCTTCTCTCAAACGTCTGCAAACGTGATATGGTGATAATAATTTATTAGCAAGACATTTATTAGTGCATCATGCATCTGAGTGCACCAAACAATGACGATGTTAACTTCAATCTCCAAACATGTGTGACTAGGTGGGGAGACACCAGTTATATATCTGTGTAATTAGGTCGACGTGCTCCTACCCTCGTTCAGTTACAAAAGTTTTGAATCATGCATTCAAAATAAATGGACTCGATGACAAAGATCATTTGCTAGCAGGCACAAGGTGGCAGGTCAACAGATTGTGTTTCCGACTGAATTCCATGATAGCTTTGACTTCATCGCCTATTTTCGTACGAGCGCCCAGGCCTTCGTTTGAAATACCATAAACTCTTGTTGTGGTGAGGCAAGCTATGAATATAGCGCGACATACATACACTTACGAACCAGAGTGCCGAATATCCCCACCAAAGCTCATTAATCCATAAGTAATATGATAAATGTCAAAACGAGTATTTCCTGCAATCCACGTGGATCACACTTGCACTGGCTGAGGACGTTTTTCGCGGTAAAGCCATGATGGTTAGGTAACCCGGTGGACGTTTTGGCATTTCAAACTGCATTTTTACGAACGAGCTGTTAAAACTGCGTTTGTAGCCAATTTAAAATTGTACTCAACTTTGCTCCTTTCTGGATATCTGCTAACACTCCGCGAAATGCATTGACATTCTATAAAGCCACTTGATGTCTTGAGGCGGCACAATGATTTAAATTCTTCACTTTTCAGATTGCGAAGCAGTTGTAGGTAGATTTATGTGGATGGAGCTTTCTAGAAGTTACATGGAGGATGAACATAACATACATAACATGAAGTTACAATCCTTTCCAACGAGCGTATTTCAGTTTTTCGATGCATAGTTCCAGCTCGTCACGCTCAGCCGACACGAGGCGCTTTGAAGGATATACTGAGAAGCAGGTTAGTTAAATGTTCGTCTGTGTACCAACATAAGTGCAATTAACCAGTTATCAAAGCCAAGAGATGATATAATATGCCTTCCAGACAATTTCTCAGCCAAGCATTAAAATTTCTGGCCTTGGTAAGGCCATAACATTAGCAATTTGCAATTGACAACCTTGCTACGAATGAAATGCGTCAGGCAACTTTTGTATTTCAAACGAATGTTTACAGGACAGGAGGAATTTGCAAAAAAATGTGGTGACGTTTATTCACGTCTGAATAATAATGAGACATTTTAGAGACTATTTTGTTCTCTGTCTGGAATTAGTTTCACCTTGCTGCGTTGCAATATGTACATATTACCAGCCACTTCAGCTGCATCGACGAGTATCAGTTCGAATATCGATTTAGAAGTGAGTGCCAATCGATCCGTCGACTGAAGCACGTACCTGGCCGCCACGTGTTTTACCGGATTTCAATTAAACTTGATATGAGGCTTGAAAAAATCGACAACGGGAACAATTGTTTGGGGAAAGTGGATCAAAAACTGCTTGTGTCTGATTTCAACTTCAAGTAAGTCCTTCACAATTTCCGGCTTCTGCGACCAATGCACGTGCGCGGTTTACAACGGTCCATTTCCCTTTGATCTGTTGGCCCGTTTGATGTTTTCCCAGCCAGGGACGCGTCCAAAAAAACTCGCATGATTCAACTCACAAAAAGTGGCATGCTTGTAGGTGTATCATAATACGTAAGGGGTCACAAATAACATGTACTGCGAGAGACTTCTTCAATTTCAATGAAATGCCAGCAACAAAAATGTATGGACATATATGGCTTCCTGAGCAATTGGATAGCGCTCATGTGGTATCACCAAAAACCCACGGAACTAGACAAGAGCCATCAATATGAGCGCTCAAGTGGAATTTAACGGATTTAAAATCATGTGTTTTCATATTTACATATGCAAGTATAAACACACATTGTGTGCAGGAAATAAAAAATATCTCGTCATAATGGAACGTTATGTAAATGTAATGTGTTCTGTTTCTGCGTAATGAAGGCTCGACTGGATCATATCCTTCCCAGAAAACATCAGCTCACCTTTCCAGATAAGTTAACATATGGCTTTATCTAGCTTTGCGGCAGTGTGTTTTTTTAAATGTACATACACGTGCCATTCGAAAAGTACCCGTCTCGAAACATTCCAGTTTTTAGGGACTGTTTTTTGCTCTTCGTGAAAGTATTTACGTGAATTTAAAACTTACGTCAACATGAACAGTAATGTTCCATTCTTGGCTAGAATTTCAAGGTTTTTTTAAAACTAAACTACTAATTCGGTTTACGTTTCATAGTGCTACATCATTTGTCAATTGTATACAGGGGCCGAGAGCATTGGTACGGTAGGAAAAGTATTTTAATTGGCTAATATGATATCTATCACTTACATGTGGGGGAAATTCACGCAAACAGATCAAAATACGGCAGATGAACGGGTTATCTAAGATTTCTCCCTTCAGCTGGCTATTACAATACTTTTTTTCTTAAGTGCATTTCGTTCATTGGTTGCTTTGGTTGGTCACTCTCTTTTGTCCTAGCGATTTACGTCACGCCAATTTTTATCCACTGTTTTTATTACGGTCTCCCTGATGCAGGTCTACACAAAGCAACTTGCCTTTGCTTTGAACTTGAAGCCATCATTTTTCCTCGTGAATTACATGGTGTGAACTATGGCCACATATATTGAGTGCGGTGTTAGAGAAAGTACACCGATCGTCAAAGAACCAAAAAGTGGTATTAAAACATTCCATTACTTTAATATTTTAAGCATCATTTTTAAGACGTTACAAAATACGAGTAAGCAGCCCAAAATCAATAATCTGCTAATGGTCTCATTAAAAGATCAAAGGAACTTTGTTACGAACACGCTCCGCTTCCGCTGTACTGTGCACAAGTAGCACAAACCTCAGCTATTAGACGACAAAAGGCTTGATAATGCGCACCAGTGAAAGGACTGCAATTCGCGTACATGCTCAAGCCTTGCAAAACCTCGTACTCAAGCTGATTCAATCTCTGACCCCATTATGCCTGACGCTTTCCTGGAATGGAAGCGACGGAGTTTTTTGTGAAGTTTAAAGGTATTCAACTCATGATGACCTTAAATGAAGGCATGCCTTTGGCGATAACATTGTTATGAATGGTCTACTTCACTTTCACTCAGAGCTTTTCTGGTATGCATTCATGGTCAAAGGACCTCGCGTCAAAATAAAAGGCAAACGTCTGCTTGAAATGACCGACATAATTTATTAGCAAGAAAGGGCAGCTGAGTGTATGAAAGGAACAGTTATCTTCAAGCCCTTTTAGTTAGGTGGGTTATTCGTTTTTAAGACTGTTACGAAGAGAGCATTTAAACAACACACAAAAATTTAAAATTAATACAAACTGAGATTGCATCACAACTCCAAACTATCCCCCTTTATTATTATTTTCGGAGAACTTCCACCTCAATAACAAGTTACGTAATAATTGGTTATATAAATCGATTAATCCCTGCAGAGAAAAATGACACGATTATTTCTGTCTCAGATCTTACGTCGTGCTTATGTAAAATGTTTATGGTATTAAGTTCAGTAAATATGACACCGACAGGTACTTGGATTTCTTTAAGAGCCGGTTTTGTTGTTGCGTTTACTGTCCAGTGTACTTTTATTATTTGTTGATTACATGGAATGTGTAGGGAAGTAGGCTACATCCATGAAATGACATGACAGCTTTCTTTTACGAAATTATTGATGGCGCTGCTTTCATTGAAGTACTCCTTTGATGATTTTCCATGACAAAGACGTGACCCAAATTACATTTCCTTCATCCTTTAAAACGTTTTGCCTTGCTTTGCTGAAGGAATGTTTAGTCTGTGACTTCAAAAAGGAGTGGTCACGTGAATAGTTGCGTGCTATCAATGGAAGATTAAAATTGTCTGTACAACTTCTGTTCACATTTTTTAGAGCGGATCACGACATTCTGGCATATATTGTTTGTCTAAGCATTTCACTGTACGCCTTGGCTTTTTGATAGGTACTTATAGTAAGGATGGGAGATAATAAGATTCTAAGCGCCTTAATGATGAACTTGTTTACCTTGGAGAAAGTTTGTTTTTTGGTATGCAGTCGACTTTTTATACTGGATTTGTGAAAGGGATATTTGTAGAGTCTTACCGGATTAGTCTGAGAGCCTATCCCTTTAAAATACAAGTTTTTAATTTAAACTTAACTATTTGATAATTTGATCGGCTTAGTTCATCGTGCGTCATTGCAAAGTTCTCGGGAATTTTTTTAATGAAGTGGTTACGCAAGCACTGATTTGCTACGTAAATCAATAGTAGTTTCATATTTATGTACAAATATAATTCTGAACATTCTGAGAATTCAAAATTAGGTAACTCAATCTTACTTGATCGAAACTGTTGTAATATCAAGTTGTGCAATAATATCCTTTTTGGGAATCACTTGCTTTCCGGTGGCGTACATTATTTAAAGAACGATGGGTAAAATTGGCTTCCGTTGTGTAGATGCCTGAAGATACAAAGTCGTTATGTAACGGTGAGGTCGAGTAGGGGAAGTCAATAATTTCTCTCGCAAATGCACTTTTCAGCGTGCTTTTGCCTATGGTTCATAGTTGTAGTTTTTATTCGTGTGTCAGTCAGTCAGTCTTGTAATTGCCACAAATTCTTGTCAATTGAAAATTGAAGTTAAGTTTACTAGCCATAATATGCAGCTGAGAGCGGAAGCGAAGCATCTCCATATAATCATAAATTTTGCTTCGGTGAATAAGCCAGAGTCATATATGCGCTGGAATGGCAACGTGTCGAAACCCCACGTTGACTGACTTGCAAAAGTTCCATATATTAAGTATGAAAGAATGGTTGAACACGTAGATCAAGATGATTTATTGGGAGATGTTTCTTAACGGATCAAATGGTTGATTGAGAAAGAGAAATTCACAGCTTGGACGTGACCGAGAGATGAATTTTCAGGGGAGCATCATTAATGACGAATCTCAAATTAGCATTCTAATAAAACGTATTAATTGACTTTTGCAAAATTCTTAAGTATTAACATAATGAACACCGGAGGCAAATTTACTGCACAATTTCAGAACCGCTCCATATTTTTATTTTATTTTTGACTATTTTTAAATGACTTTTTTAAAATAAATAAATCTAAAGAGAATAAATTTCTTTTTCAATAAGTTATGGTTCCTGGTTTAATTCCTTTAATAATATTTTTCGACTGGAAAATTCAGAACAATTTTTTTGACGATCATACCCCTTTCATGTCATTTTTAAAATAACATTTTAAAATATCATTTTACTTTTTGCGATAGGCAAACCATTGCGCGGATAGCTCTGCAAATATATACTAACGTACACGAAAGCCAAATATCCCTGTAAATATTGATTAACGAATATCTAATGTTGTTTTTAGAATTTGAACTAACTGATAAAATATAATTTTTCCACAAAAATCCACTAACCACTTTAAAAAATCTTTTTTCGTATGACGAATGTAAAAGCACGGAAATAGTTTGTCTTCGTTACACCGACTACTCCCTACAGCTGGAGCATTAAGTTCTCTTGATGTAAGTCGTAGTTTTCCGTCCGAGCAAAATTATCAAAAAGTTATCTCAAAAGCCGTTACGCCCACAAAACGGGAAAAATGAAAACGCCATTAAGCTTCAACATTTACGCGATCAACCAAGCCGTATCCTCAAGACTGGATCTTTGGTGCGACAAATTCAACTGGAATTTTGAAACCAGGCGTTTAGAGTACACGGGAGAGTCAGCTTTAAATCCGAAATGTTTCAAAGTGATACTCCAGCCAATTTGCAACGGGATGCTAACAGTAGCACTCCTGATCATTATCAAGAAGGGCATCTTGGAACAAGATCTTGGCAATGCGGGGACCATCTGTAATTCGATAGTATACGCGTTTATATACTTGCTTAAGTTTGGGGTTGATCTGATCATCTATATGAACCGCAATGAATATCTGGACTACATCAACAGCTTGAATGCAAAATGGTTGAGCAATTCGATCATTGGAGGTAAAACTCGTTTCCGTTTCACTCTTGGAATGATTGTCAAGAAATTGGTAAAAGGTAATGATTTTCTGAAATTTTCACAGACAGTTCACTTTAGCATGTATAATTGACAGCTAACAAGTTTTCGTCTGAAACGTGTATAGAAATTATTCGATTTGCTCTTACGCGGAACGGGGACACGATGGGAATTTTTGCAACGGTCGTCATACTTGTCGTCAGCCTACAACCGGCCATAATCTTTACCGCGTCCTTCCTTGAAATCGGCAACACTTACTGTCAAGCTCTCAATGCGGTATACCCATCCATTCAAATTACATTTCCCTTGAGACTAGTTACTGCAGTCGCATTGCTAATTTCTGCTCAGACGTTTGTCCGAACCTTGCGCATGCTTTTGTGTGCATTCACATTTGCCGCCACAACAACCCTACTTCATTTGACCAGAATTTGCGAACAATCCAGTAGGAATGTCTCGGATGCTGTTCGAGAATATCGACACCTGCACTACCTACATTACACAAAGACAATGTACTGGGGCGCTGAGGCACTATTGCATGTAACTCAGGTTGGATTCTTTGTATTGGTTTTCACCTCGACTGGAGCTGTTCTCGGAAGTGGAATCCTTCCGACTCTCATATATACAATTTGCGTTGCAGCGGCGCTTGGTGGCTCCGTTTTGATGCTACTGTCGCTCAACTTGGCGCAGGAGTCAGTTGACTTGAGAACCTGATAAGGCCATGGAGGAAAAACTTGTTTCTGTTCCGAGGTGCGCCTAAGACGACCAAGAGAGTGTTGAAGTCGCTTCGTCCCATAGGATTTTCTGTGCACGGCTATGGATTTATTAATCGAGAATATAAGACGAATTTTATTACTAGAATTATTGTGAATACACAAGATCTAATTTTGACGTTGCAACCACTTTTTCTATAAAATGGGCTATTAGTAAGCGTTGCCGAATACATTAATTACTTATGAGTCTTATTAAAAATTGCTTAATAATGGAAATTTTCCACACCTATAAAAACTTTGTTAACCAAGTTATCAAAATACATGGAAATGAAAATTATTAACATTTAAGATTGTTATACCGATGGAACCCAATCAACAAAGCAAACTTTGAAATTAATGCAAGCCGAAATATCAACAGAATTCTAAACTATCCCCTTTTATTTTTTTTCGGAGATATTCCATTTCAATAACAAGTTACGTCATCATTCTTTATATAAATCGATTATTCCATGCGGAGAAAAATAACAGCACGATACTTTTTGTCTCAAATCCTAAATTCTCCTTATGTTACAGAAGTTATATGAGACATTTATGGTATTTACGTGTCTCTTAAAATGGAAACATGAGTTTAATTCTGGTCATGTCATGTATCCATCCGTAAAAAACACGCTTTATGTCAAAAATCCGGAATTCCAAAAATCCGGAAGTCCAAAAATCCGGAAATCCAAAAATCCGGAATTCCAAAAATCCGGAAAGCCAAAAATCCGGAATCCAAAAATCCGAAACTCACAAAATTGGTAAACACATACATTTTTATACAAATAGACATAGTTCGGTCATCCTAACCCAACCGAACCTGACTTGATTTTAACTAATCTCTCGTTGATTTCTCTTTAATAGTTTTCCGGATTTTTGGATTTCCGGATTTTTGGACTTCCGGATTTTTGGACTTCCGGATTTTTGGATTTCCGGATTTTTGATGCACCCCAAAAAACACGATAATATTAAAAGCTTTGCTTTCACCTCAGCAGGCCATCCATTTATTTTATATTTTCCAATTTATTTCCCTGTTGATACGGTCCTGAAGGATATAAGATGGCAGTTTGAAATTCATCTGTCTGACACTCGTCTCAATATATTTCATGAAAGCAGTGGCGCAGTTGGGAAAGCATTAAACTCAGTAAATATGACACTAACAGGTATTTGGTTTTCTGTAAGAGCCTTTGCTGTTGTTGGTTTACTGTCCAGTGTATTTGTATTATTTGTGTATTACATGAAATGTATTAGAAAGGAGACTACACACATGCTAATAAAATGTATCTTTTCGAGAGTCACAAAATACCGAGACAATTTTATAGCCATTTCATCACCACAGGCAGTCGTAACTGTCATGGTATTACTGGAAAACGGACAGAAAGGTGAATTCTGGCAAACATTTTTACGTAAAATATATTAGACGGACTGCCTTTAAAGTGATCAAGAAAGTACAAATGCGAATCATAAATACTTTGCGTAAAAAAACGCTTTTCATTTTGTTTTTTTCTTTCGTACTTTCTTTCTGAAACTCGTCAGACGTTTGAATTTAAGTGGAATTATTTATGGCGTTGCTTTCATTAAAGGATTCCTTTGATGTTTCTGCAGGACGTTGACGCGTTTCAAATTGCGATCTCCTTTTTCTTTAAAAATTGCTGTCTTCCTTTGCCGAAGGAATGTTTAGCCTTCGTCTACTAAAATGAGTGGTCACGTGAAATGTTGTTTGCGAGCACTAGACGATCAAAATCGTCTGTACTATTTCCGGTTGTATTATTTAGAGCGGAGCATGTCATTCAGACGTATACTGCTTGTCATCGAATTTCACTGCCCGTCTTGGCCTTTTGACATTTATAATAAAGATGCGAGAAATTTTAATCTCGGAATGTGGGACAGTCTGGATGAGAGAATCATCGTAAGCTGGACTGTCCTATATAAAGTCATTTGATGTAACGAAGATTTTCTAAACCTCTGCTTCCCGTCTACCATTACCTGCAGCCTTGAGCTTTAAGCTAGCCAAAACAGCATTAGAGAATTGAAATTCGGTAGGATTTTAAGTGGCTTAATGACGAACTTGTTTACATTGGAGAAAGTTCTTTTTTCTGTTTTGCAACTTTTTATTCTGAATTTGTAAAAGGTAGGTTTGTAGGGTCTTATCTGATTAGTCTCTGAGAGCCTACCGTTTATAAATAAAAGTTTTAAATTTACACCAAGCTATTTGATCTTCTTAATTCATCTCTTGTAAAGTTCCCGGGAATTTTTAATGCAATGTGTGGGAAGCAGTGATTTGTTACGTAAGCTAATAAATAGGAGTTTCATATGTTACGAAAGAACAATTATAATCCTGACACTTATTATGTATTGAATGTACAAATTATTCACATTTCTTCATTTCATTTTGTATCATTTTCGGCTTAGTTAACTTGTGACTATGTCGTGTAAGATGCCATTTATTTCATTGGATAAACGATAATAATAATTTCTCTATTTACACAATGACCAATAAGTGGATTTACTTTCCTCGAGGTCAATCGATCCATAATTTTGATGTAAGTAAACGTATTAATATTGTTGTCAATCAGGTAGACATAAAATCATCTCGAACGTTTCATAAATGTATCTTTAAAAGCAAATTTCATATGCGTTTCAGACTAGATGAGGTCAGCTAGACCGTAGCTAGACACTTTATAATAAGCCATCAAGTTGATAGTAAACTGTTAGCAACAATTCAATAATCACTTAAGAGTCTTATAACATCGTATTAAAAGATTTCGACAAGCAACTCATTGCATTGAGCTTTTCCATTAAGACCGTTATGGAGGTACTTCAGTATTTCAAGTACTTGAGAGATCTGCCATATGTTTTGAAAATACTTATCAGTTTGTAGACCAACACGCATTATCCAATTTTCCCCTTATTTGCTCAAGTCTCGAAAAATCACAGACTGAATTAAAGGATGCCAAATTTACGTGACGGTGCCCCTTTTTGCGAGCAGATAAAATATGGCTCTCCGGGAAACCAAGCAGTTACAATCTTATTGCCATATGTCTTCATGAAAAGTAAGCGAAACTGTTCAAGAACAAGGTACAATATGGATCAGTGAGACCGTTGCGAAATTTTGATGGCTCTTGTGAAGTTGTCGAGGAATGCGTTCGCGAAAATTATAATTGCTTTTAATAAATAAAGAGGCCTTCCATTAATTTTTTCCTTCACGCGTTTCTTTACAAAATCGCCAGACATTCGAATTAACATGAAATTAATTCCAGCATTGCTTTCATTTAGGAATTCCTTTGATGATTTTTTTTACGTTGCCGTGACCTAAATAGCAATTTTTTTTCAGATTTTAGAAATATTTTGCTGCTTTGATGGAGCATGTTTTAGCAGACGACTACAAAAATAATTGGTCACGTGAAATGTGTGGCAGTGCAAGACGATACCTATTTTTAGAGCGGATATGGGGACTTGATTGCTGCCTTTTTTCTCTTTTCACTTTATACTAGGTATTTCTAAGAATAGCGCACTACGTGTCAAGATCTCGTGATGTTGGGCAGTCTAGACAAGAAATGGGCTATTTGGCTTTTGCCCTTTGCTGTAACGAAGGTTTTTGGAACTTGCACATCCAGTCTAGAATCATTGATAACCTTGAGTTTCAAACTAGCCAAAAACATCATTAGCGAAATAAGGATTCGGTATAATTGTGTCTTAATGATGAACTTGTTTATCTTGGAAAAAGTTATTTTTATACAATGCCGGCGACTTTTCACATTTAATTTGAGAACGGAGGATTACGAGTCCAAACGTTTTCAGTTTGTAAAGACATGTTTTAATTTTAAACTAAAATTATATTTATCCTTAAATCGACGTGGGTCACGTTTAAAGTTCCTTGTAAATTCTTGGGCAATGGGTAGGTAAGCAATGATTGATTATTTACGCCAATATATGTGCTTCCTATTAGAACATATGATATTCAAGATGTAAACGTACTATGAGGTTTTAGCTAGTAATTGATTCAAGATTGAGTCAAGTTTTCGACTACAGTTCAAAAACAGTTCTATTGTAATAATAAGTTACGGAATGGCTGACATTCCTCAAATCAATTGCAATCCTGTGGTGCAATAGTTTAAGGGGTTAGAAGCAATATTTGAGTTGACAAGTCCTGACATTTGAGTTAGTTAGTTTCTATCAGAAAGTAATTAAATTATGTAAATCCTGCATGACCTCGGATGCAACCTAGTGTAAATTCATAATACAGCGACAATCAATCAACGTGCAGCCATGCTGAAATATAATATTAATTAATAAAGTATCCTTCATTTCTTGTTAGGTGATCATGATCATTACCACAAGACCCGAATATGCATATGAAGTATTGTTTGTGCCTTTTATCGTTTAAGTCATATATTTCCTGCTCCACAAACACAAAGTCAACTCTTCTAGTTCGCAAGAAACTGGAGGATCCAACGTATTTTCATTCACTGAATGTGGAGATCTCATATTTCTCATCAATTGGCATGAAATCTGAAAATAGCTTTGAAATATGCTTCCCTTCATATAATTTTGGACATTCAGCAAAGTAAGACGACAAGATTATGCTTCAAGTTCGATTACCTTTAGACAAGGCTGCCGGCGGTAGCTCATTAAAACCTTCTTATATCGTGCTGCAACCTGCCACAACAGACTGAAAGTTAATCGCAGTCCATCCTGAAACGCCTCAAATTAATTAACAATGAGAAAATGTGCCGGGATACCGTATAAATTACCTCAGGCCTCCCCATAATGTACTTTGTGTCCTTATCCCGTGTTAGTTATTGCCTACCTTGATAAGGACCATTATGAAATAAGAGAAAATACGAGGTGGAAGAGCATTTGGTTTCCGTTACCAATATACGGTTCAACAACGGATTGATGTGCGTAGGCGTATTAATATTTTAGTTAGTCTGGCAGTCAAAAAATCCTAACTTTTTGTGTAAATGCGTGCTATTAACCAAACAGCTATCAATATCAAAGAAGGTACCACTCAAAAAAAAACTTGCTTCAAAGCCATCCAGCTTCTGGGGACAATTTTTGCCACTTCTTGAAAGCAAAATTTTTGTCGCGGGGATAATAAGTTCCAATCTAGCTAATGGGACTACCAATTAGGCTAATTGAGTGCGTTATGTAATCTGTCAACTGAGTACCTAAATCGTGGTCACAGTGAAACGGTAGGAAGAAGTTTAGTCTCTACAAAGTCTACTCTCTACAAAAGATTTTACTTTGAACTTGAAGCAGTCATTATTCCTAGCTAAATGCATTTGGCCGAAATATGATAAGATTTTGTAACCTTGATATCAGAGATCAATAAGCGGCTTTAAGTCATGCCGTTAGTTAACCTTTTAAGCATCTTGTTTGAGACCTTACAAAGTGCGAGTAGGTGTGAAGCGTGCTCAAACATCAATAATCTGTTAATGGTATCATTAAAAGTTCAAAGTAACTTTGTACCTAATACGCTCCATTTCCGTTTCATTGTGCTCATGTACATACATACTTCAGCGCGAGATGTGCCTCTTAGATCACTTAAGATTTGCTAATTCGCACGAAGTTATAGAATGCATATCTCGTACATGCTCAACCCTTTCAAAGTCTTATACTCCGTATTCAATGTCAAACGAATTCAATCTCTGGCCCTATTATCCGTGACGCTGTTTTACAAATGCAGCGACTGACGTTTTCCTTGAAGTTAGAATATACTCAGCTTCAGCTATTCAGCTAAAGATGACCTTAATTGGAAACATGCCTTTGACGATAACATTATTATGAACGGTCTACTACACTTTCGCTCAACACTTTTCTGGGATGCATTCATGCTCATAGTAGAACCTCGCCTAAACACGAAACGCTAACGTGGTACGGCTGACATAATTTATTAGCATTTAAATGCGGCTAGGTACATGGACGGATCATCTATCTTCAATCATTTTGCTTATGTGGGAAACCCAAATTATATCTGTGCATGTAATCACAAGTTCACATACTCATGTTGACTCACCAATGCTTACAATATGTATGTGAAAATAGATAGTCTCGGTGACAACGATGATTTTTAGTTGCCATTGTTTCGAGAAGTTCCTTTGCGGGTCACATTGTTTCTTGAAAAAGTAATATGTCGATAATTAATCTGAGGTTTTATATTGTTCCTGTGATTACTATGAAATATTGGAATCTGAAGGATATTAATTTGCGTTACCTGAATAATATTGTTAAAAGAGTAGTATTTTCTAGATAAATAATAATTAATGGTTTAATTACTTCAATCGATTTTCGACTGGAATCTCCAAATCTTCTCCTCTCCTGAACGGCGACACCATGGAAATTTTTGCAACAGTCAGTATTCTATTATATTTTATATACTTCAGGTTGGATTTTATGCATTGGTTTTCATGTCGAGTGTAGCTGTTCTGGGAAGTGGAATCCTTCCGACGCCCATTCATGGCAACTGCATTCGGTCAGCGCTTTATGACACCGCTTTGTTGATATTGTCGCTCAGCATGGCACAGCATTCAGTTGACTTGAGCGATAAACTAATAAGAACATGAAGGAGAAGTTATTTTTGTTCAGAGGAGCGCCCAATGCGAATGATAGAGTTTGAGGTCCCTTCGTCTGATAAGATTTTCGGATAACGGCAATGCATTTATTAATCGAGAATATAAGACCAACTTTAGTACTAGAATTAGAATTATTGTAAATACGCAAGATCAAAGATTAGATCTAAACTCAGAATTCTGAGTTTAGAACCACTTTTTCTGTAAAGTGGGCAATACTTAGTAAGCGTTGACGATTAAATTAATAATTCTGAATTTTATTATTTAAAATTTCTTAATGATGCAAATTTTCTAGCGCTATAAAAACTTTGTTATTGGATGCTTTCAACCGAGATACAAAACTACATGGAAACCAAAAGATTACACCTGAACTCCAAACTATCCCGCTTTTATCTTGTCATAGAAAATCCACTTCAATAACAAGTTACACAAATTGGTTATATAATTCGGTTAGTCCCTGCAGAGACAAATAATAAGACGATTATTTTTCTCACAATGAGCGTACCCACACTCGTGGAGAGATAATTACAAATTTCAGGACTTACTATATATAAAAAAGTGCGCTGAAAATGATGCAACTTTCAGAACTTGCTAAATGTTAAGTGGTTAGCCTCTACGGCCGTTGGTGTGGCTTAAAGGGACCAAATATAGCATGTTAGAGTGAATTCAAATATGTTAAAGATGGACTTGTAGTTATCTGGGCAAAATATATTAAATGCTGGAATAACCGTACAGTGTTTAGTGACATTTTGGGGAAATAAATCCTGTATTTACGAAAACAAATTAAAAGCAAATGTTGACTTTCTTCGCATTGTGCTATTTTGGCTACTCAAAACATTTATGATGAACATCAATGAAATACACGATTGACTCCCTTTGCCGTATCTATTCGTGCTTGGTACATTTGAGTTTACCCTACAAAACACGAACGAACAATAAAATATTCATTGCTCGGTTCTGATAAACTTTGATACGTATGTTCAGATTCTGACCTGCTGGTAACCACATATTCATCTTTACCGGATCTTCTAGTACTGTAACATCGTACATGTAGCTGCTTTATGTCACACCAACGGCTGTAGAGGCTAACCACTTAACATTTAGCAGATTCTGAGAGTGGCATCATTTTTCGCGCTCTTTTTTACATGCAGTAAGTCCTCTTATTTGGAATTTACGCTCCACGAGGTTGGGTACTCTCATTGTCAGATGTTAAATCGTGCTTATGTAAAATGTTGATGGTATTGGCGTATCTCTTAAAATCGTGGCATGAATTTAATTCTGGTTATGGCTATTACTTTACATGTATTACAAAGGAGACTACACGCATGCAAGGCATGACAGCGCCCCGTTGCTAGCAGATAAAACGTATCCTTTCGAGAATAGTAAAAAACCGAGACAACTGTATTGCCATTTCATTACCAAAAGTAATCGTAACTGTCCAGGTTAACGGAGCGAGTGATGAATTCGGGCAGAAGATTTTGACGAAATCGGACGGCTTTACTCGTAAAGTGATCAAAGAACTTAAAAGACGAATTAGGAATACTTTGAGTACAAATACATTTCATTTAGGTTTTTTATTTTTCATGCTTTCCTTCTAAAACTCGTCAGACATTGGAATTTAAGTCGAATTATTTATGGCGTTGCTTTCGCTGAAGGACTCCTTTGATGGTTTTTTCATGACATGGACGCGTCCAAAATTAAATTTTCTGTTTCCTCTAAAAACCTTTCGCCGTCCTCTGATGAACGATTTTTTAGCTTACGACTACGGTCACGTGAAATGTTGGCTTTTTGATAGGTATTAATAATAAGGATACGAGAAGTTTCAATCTCGGGATATGAGACATTCTGACTGAGAGTAGAATCGTAATCAGGGCTTTCTGACAAAAAGTCATTTATAATAACCAAGATTTTTTGGACGTGTACTTCCCGTCTACCATTATATGTAACCATGAATTATAAGCTAGCAAAACAGCATTAGGGCAAAGAAATCAGGTAAGATTTTAAGTTGCTTAATGGTGATCTTGTCTACTTTGGAGAAAGTTTTGTTTAGCAGTACGTCCGACTTTTTATACTGAACTAGTGAAAGGAGGATCTTGAGATTCTTACCCGGTCAGTCTGAGAGCATACTATTTTTTAAATAAAAGTATTAAATTTAAGCTAAACTAAACTATCGGCTTAATTCGTCGTGCGTCACTTTTAAAGTTCTCGGGCATTTCTAATGAAGTGGTTGCAAGTATGGATTTGCTAGGTAAGCTTCTTGCTAGGAAAACTCAAAATCAGGTAGTAGCTAACTTAATCCTACTACTTCGGTACTTTTTCATTATAATTAAATTGTAAACATGCATTTCTCTAGATATCTCCAAACACATTCCAGGCGATGGGTTGTCAATTCAATTTTGTTGCCCGTCACCCCCTTTCATGTTGCCAGGTTGACAACATATTCACACGTCCTTTCAGTCACTTTTATAACCTCAAGAAGATGCAGTCTGAACATTTATTTTATATTTGTGTATACAAAAACATATGCAATGATTAAAAACGCTTGGTTCCAGTTCACTAAAACTTGACAAATCCATTGCAAAAATATAGGCACATTTTTACACATTTCCTCAAATGATTTGTGAGTTTCATACAGACTCTCATTTCAATCATTACACGCGTTGAATTAAATGCTGGGATTATTTATTAATGGGAACGTTCAGAGGTCACGGAAACCGTTTTAGTTAGGTAGCTCATTAGTCGTTATTTTAATAAAAAAATTTGTTGCCTGATTATTTTTTGATACGTTGTCCCATATATCTATTATAAATACGAGCTTAGTAAATGTTCTTACATTCTTGAATAGTGTTTATGCATTATAAATAGAATTAATCCCAAATTCTACTTACTCCCTTTCATAAATGATCAATGAAATTCAAACACATTTATTATTGAATTAATTCCTAACATTTTCTATTCCACATATTATCTGATTGTGCGTTTGCATTCGCTGGCTAATGATATTCACCTAAATCATATCAGGCTATGAATAGCTAACATCTAAAAATATTCATACAATTCAGCAAAATTCATACAATTTCCAGACTTGAAGTAGCGAGCAATAGCTGCTAGTCAATGTATCGTAATCCATCCATTGTGATGTAAACAACTGAATAAGCTCTTAATAGGTTTATTACAGCATATTAAAAGATTTCGACAAACCACTCATTGTATTTCACTTCTCAAGTATTACCGTTATGTAGGTACTTCCATTTTTCAAGTACTTGAGAGATCTTCCATACGTTTTGAAAATACTTGTAACCTTATTGTCCAAGCGGATTTACCAGTTTTTCTCTTATTTGCTCAAGTCTTGAAAAATCACAGACTGAATTAAAGGAGATCCAAATCTAGCGTCCATAATTGTGTTAGATTTTGTTGATTTGGGATAACCTGTTTTCAATAATAACGGGAGAAAGTTAGCTAACTGAACTTAAACAATCCACTTCAAAAACAAGTTAGGCCATGATGGGTTATATAAATCAATTAGTCTCTGTATAGAAAATCATAAAACGATTATTTTTTACACAAACAGTAATCTTAACTTATTTAAATTACTGCTTGTGTTGGCTGGTTTCTAGAAATCGCGACATGAATTATATTTTGGTTATGTCACATAAAGCCCATCCGGTAATAATGGTTACTTTTTTCAAGCTTCCATACCAAGCATCATCGGACACATGGTGCTGCGAGCTTCTAATATTTGGAATCCACGCTTTCTAAACTATCTGGTTTGGTGGGCGCAGAAACATTCCACGATATCTACGTCCTTTCCAATGAGTTTGAATGAAGCGCAGCTAAGCGTTCTTATTCCCGAATTGCAACTGTACAATTTTCGTTTCCAGTACAGAGATTCCGCAACTAATATAATTGTGGCAGTGCTGCCAGTGGGAAATGTAGCTCGAAATCGCCTCTTTCAGAAATGCTAAGCATGTCCTCTTAACTTTTTGATTAGCAGAAACTGTTGTGATTTAAAAACAATGTGATTTTTCGATTATTGCTTAAGAGGTCAATTTTTATAATCGTAAATTAATTCAAATTTCACGGGACTCCACTACCTATAATTGAAATATATTTCCATCAGGATTGTACCAGTATTAAAGCGCAATTTCTCCGCTTTCCGCCATACCAAACTATTTGGTTGCAGATTAATTTCTGTACGCGTGTCAAGCAGAAATACTGGGGAATTCATTTTGCACGTGTTCAATGCCATCCGTCAAGGTTTGTGATGCGCTACCAGCTGTATGAGGTGATAATTGGCAATCAAGCCGGAGATTTTTCTTCGTCCAGGACCCCTTAGGAACCTAAATAGTACTAACGAATTCTTAGTTCAGGTGTATAGCTCTTCTGCCTATTTGAACATCGAAATAGTAAAGTGAATTTTGTGACAGGAATATTGATATTTTGAACCAATGGTTTCCTTCGTCGATATGAGGTACAAATTCGGGGATCAGCGCTTGGATGAAATTGCATTTGGTCAATAACATTGTAAGGAATCGAATGAAAAAATTCTTTTGTACGTAGCACCTTTCATGTTAAAGTTACGTCTATTCGAAAAAAGTAACCATTATTACCGGATGGGCTTTACATTCATGCCCAGAAGTTAGAACAACAATCCCAAGATTCATTTTTTCACCACAGCAGGCCATCCATTTATTTTCCATGTTTAGTCCCAAGTTGATATGTTCGTCAATCTCAAGCAATAAAAAATTACAGTTTCACCTGTCAACCTTCACTTTAATCTATTGTATTTCTGAAAGGTGAAAGGGTCCAAATTGAGCATCGAGACAGTTACGTAGTTTTGATTGATCTACCTGTGAAGGTAGCAAGGAATGCGTTCGCGAAATATAAATGATTTTTAAAAATAAGTAGAAAGGCTTTTCATGTAGTTTTTTCTTTAACGCGTTTCTGCTAACATTTCCCTGATATTCGCATTAATGCGAAATTTCTAACTTTTATTTCATTTAAAGATTCCTTTGATGATTCTTCTTGACGTTGACGTGCTCTTAATTGCATTTTTCAACTTTTAGACAAGAATGTCTTGCTTTGATGAAGGATGTTGTAGTCTACGACGACAAAAAGAAGTTGTCACGTGAAACGAGCGACAGCCCTAGACGATCCAAGTCGTCTCTCCTATTTCCGTTTGCATTTTGAAGAGCTGATATAACATACTTGAATGCTGCATGTTTTCTCCTTTCACTAAGTACCTTTTTATTAGTTATGCCTAAGAATAATGCGCTGAATTTACATCCGCCATGTTGGGCAGCCTAGTGGAAAGATGGACTACCCGACATAAAGCCATTTGCTGGAAGGAAAATTTTGGTAACATGCACTTCCCGTCTAGAATTACTGATAACCTTGAGTTTCAAACCAGCCAAAACTCCACTAGTGAAATTATACTCGGAATGATTATAATTGGCTTAATGATGACTTTGTTTACCTTTCAGAAAGTTTGTTTTTTGCTGTTATTACGTATTCTTAACTAGCCAACGGAAGATTAGGAATGTCTTGACTTTGTGAGTCTAAAGGTCTCCAATTCTTAAAGAAAAGTTTTTAAACTAAAATTAGTTTTCGTCCTAAATCTACTTACATCATACATCACGTTAAAAAGTTGTCGGGAATTTCTTGGATAATGGGAAGGTTAGATAGAATTGGTTAGGTACATCCGTATATGCTTCCTATTTGGAAATATGATTTTGTAGATGGAAATGTACTATGAGGAATGCTCAAGTAACTGTCTCAAGATTTAGTCAATTATTTGCCTTCAAGAATACTTCTATTGTAATAGTTAGTTACGCAATAGTTGACATTTTGCAAATTGCTTTCCTATGATGTAATAGTTTAAATTGATTTCCGTGGAAATGTGCATGAGGATTCAACGTACCAAAAATGAATGGATCCAATTTTCAATGTCTGATTGTGTCATGCTATATGGTTTGTAATGCTAATCATATGTCAGTAGTATCGCACAGACTCGACTTTCAACCATTACACTAACACGTATTGTGTCATATGCTAGAACTATTTTTGGTACAAAATTTTTTAAGTTCCTGAAACCGTTAAAGCTTTGAATCTAATTAGTCGCTATAATTACAGAGATTTGTGACCTAGTAGAAAGAGAAAGGCAGAAATGCGGATGATTTTGGTTCGGAGCACCCACAACAAAAGAAATGAGATTTTGAATTATGACTCATCATAATGTCGAGTTGAATCAATTGTCGTAACTATGTGTAAAAATGACAAACTAAATTTGTGTTGTCGTGAAGGAGTTCTATATTAGGCACAAAGTAAAATTAAATACCATGAGCTCGCATTCTAACAAATAGTTCCGTACTCATTCGTAAGACCGGTTGAGCGTGGATGATTTTACTGTGCACGTTTCCAGATTCGATTCCAACCACAATGCAGCCATATCCAGCCTTCCCATAATCTGCGGCAGCAACACTTGAGTTGACAAGTCCTCAAATTTGAGTTAATTAATTTCTATGAGAAAGTAATTAAATTATGTAAATCCTGCCTGTCTCGGATGCACCCAAACGCAAATTCATAATACGACGACAATCAATGTAGGGCAGCCAGAATGAGTAGATTCATATGGAAATATATAATGTTCATTAATACAGCATCCAGGATACTTTATCCTTCATTTCTTGTTAGGTAATCATGGCCGATGACCATTACCACGTTTCCCGAATACGTATATCAAGTATTGTTAGTGCTTTTAACCCTTCAAGTAATATATTTCCCGTCCCAAAACATGGAGTAAATTGTAAAGGCAAGTATTTATTGGGCATCGTAGAAAAAATAAGTTGCTCGTAAATTCAATTAATTTGCTCGGAAAATTATGGAAAATTCACGGAATTTTGACTTGGAATATTTTTTACGCGTGACATCACCGATTATAATATAATAAATAAATTGTTATCAATAAGTATTATTATTAACTATTTGGTGGCCACATATTGGCTACTATATGCGAGAATAGATGGTTTTCTATATATATTGATATATGCTTACCAAGCATGTTGTCACAATTTGCCTGAACAGATTACAATCAACATATCTCTGGAACAGTATTTGACATTTCCATCTTGTCTCCAGAGATGCAAAGGCTTCTAATTTCTAAAATTATTAGAAATTAGTTCTGCTCCAATTTCTAAAACGATAAATTCTAATTTCTAATCCCGGTAGTTTTTAGAAATTAGAATAGAACTTTGAATCTGACGTGTTTAGAAAATAAAAATTAGAATAGAGTTTTGGTTTCGTCACTTTATTCCGCTAGCATACCCTTAATGTCGGCCATAATGGTCTGCCGAAGTATACACTGGTGAAGTAGCACGACGCAGTAAATGATGCTAACAATACGTCTCCGTACATGTAGGAAGATGATCCGTTTGTCACCTGTATTGTAATAACGGACTGAGATAAATGTTCCAGTACATCAGAAAGCAAGCCGACGAATCCATTATTGCAAGCATCTCATGTATTAAATTCGTAGTGCAAAATTAGGCTGATGTTAAGTGCATACTTCAAATTCATGTTCATTAAGTGTAGTTAAGATATTTTTGGTAGGTTAAACCGATTAGACAAGAGCAGTCAATGTATGCAAGGGACACTTTGGTTTATTTTAACGAAAATCAGAATTTTATTATTTTATTAGCACTAGTAGTTACATCAAAATCTTGTACTCATTTGAAAATCAAAGCGAAATGAGGATTCTTGTTTGGTTAAAGCACACTACAACTAAAACTTTCCATACGAACCGTAAAATAGGCAAACTCGCAAGCTTGTCGCATGAGCTTGTAAATGTGGCAACGTTAGATATTAGACATAGAGCTAATTCAGGAAACCGATAATTAAAAAGCTGAAAGCCCTGGGTCATAATATTCCACTGAGCTGAACTGAACAAACTGTTTATTTAAATTTGTACGTCGTGATGCTCTCTACGTTAATTAACCCATCAGCTTGCGCCTTTGAAATAATATGTATATTGTAAAAGGAAGCTTTACTTCAGTTGTGCTCAACAAAATATTTTAACAGATTTTATATTTTATTTTTTTATATCTATGCATTTCCCTGTGTACTTGACGGTATTTAACTTTTCTGCAATATAATCAAGTTGCTCCTTAAAACTGATTGCACGTGGTATTTAGAACAGGACACGGACGATTAAAAACATGAGAACAGTGTCTTGAATATAACGATATTGTTCTGCATGCACATGTCAATCTTTGAAAATTACGATTTACATGTGAAATATGAAGCATGATGCCTGCAGATTACAGCAGTGTCCATATCCTTTAATTTTATAGCGACATGCATATTCATCTGCAATCAATGCGAGCATAGTCAATGCTTATTTTCCGTATTCGTCACTAGTACATGTCGGTAGATAAATGCTCTGGCTTGTTTATATAAGAGAAATAATTCTGTTTCCGCAAATGCTTCCAAGCTTTGATAAATGAAAATTGGTGATTTGGCATTGAACATGTGCCGGAAAAGGGAAATTAAGCATTTAAATGTTACATGGCAGCTCTTGTTTGGACAATTCCTCATTGCATTTATACCTTGCAAAATTAATGCGTAATGGATGTCCAATTAAGTGAAGGGGCTTGATAGTTTAATTATTTCCGCATTTCAACAAGGAAGTGTTTCCAAAGCATTATTGATATGTAGTTTTAGGATCTGTGCCAGTCTCGGTTTATTCATTACTCGATGATTCCGATTAAGTTAATACAGTACTCGACTGAAGCAAAGTTCAGTACTTGGTGTCAGTTAGTGCCAGTCAGTCACACGACAAATTTTCATCATGATTCTTAGTGAAAATGTACTGGAATTGCTTAAATTCCATCTAAAGTGTCAACAAATATTGGGCACTTTACCCTTCACAGTTACCAACACAAATGCAAAATATTCGTTTATGCCGCTTCCCGGAATAAAATGGCAGAAATTCAAGACATTACAGTTTGCTATCTTATCCTTATTCCTTTGCATGCAAACACTACACGGAATGAATGGACGCTCGCAACTAATAAACATGGAAAGCATTCTGTACGCTGCTGGAACCGGCGTCGTAGTTTTGGCAAGGATCACTATCGCAGCACGACGTAGAATGGTAACCGAGTATTTGAATCTGCTGCTCCAATTTGAGAGGCGACATTTAAAGCGTAAGTGTGAACAATTTACGTGAATGCATTTGTATCCCGATAATAGTTAAAGGTATCGACTTGGTATCGTAGGTCCACTTCCGCCCAAAGTTTATCTGAGGCGGAATCACCGGAGATTGATTCATCTTACACAAATTGTGGCGATTATAAGCCCTATAGTAACATCAGTTACTTATGGTCTTCAACGTTGGTTTGCAAACTGCTCTCCCGGAACTTTTGCCTACTTTGTATTACCACATTGTCAATTTCCGACAACGAATAACGGTCATTTTGTTGCATCTGTCGAAGCGGTTCTCAAGTTGACAATTATTTCGGTCTGGTCCACCTGGCTGGTTATTGACATGCTACCGTTCATTTCATTTGTATATTTTGAAATATGCCTGGTTCCTGCCTCTTGTCTTAGCTACTACATGAAATTGTTGAAGGCCATCATTACTAACCGCTATGTTAAGGAAAAGGTCGTACATGACTCGTTATCCCAACATTTCCAAATTTACAGGGAAATTCAGTTGCTGTCCAGATACCAGAATCTTATTCAGCAAGACCAAATACAGCTGGTGCTCCTGAGTTCAATCCTGCTTGGATTCATAATTTGTTCATACAGTTTAATTGCTTTCGGGTCCAGCATTCCAGCCGTGCAACGCTTTTTATTTATTTCCACAATAGTGTTTACATTCGTCGGAATGCTTGTGTGTTACGGAATATTTGGGAAGGTATATGGTGACTCAATTCGACTGCTGGAACATCTCAAATCAAACGTTTTTCCGTTAGTTCCTCGGAAAGACAAAATGAGTTTTGAGAGGTATACCTTGTCGATGCAGCCTGTAAAAATGTACTTGGGAAATGTGAATTTCGTTGAAGAGCAAACACCTTTCGTCATTCTCGACTTTTGCATCAATCAAATCGTAACCTTGCTTTTACTTTAAATAAATTAGGTAATCCGTCACTGCTATACCAAGTCGGATTTGCCGAACGCTTGTTTGCTTCTCACGATAGCTTTGTCAGTTTGATAGCAATAGCAATTAGAAATGTGTTGTGTTTCGTTGTGTACACCCTACATTAATTATATATGTATAGGTATACGAATATGTCAGGAATAATCAGTTTGGCCCACAAAATTCGACGCATGTATTTCTTCCTTTCTCTATATTGATTCACTGTTTCTGAGAATGCATGGGTTTTCGGTGGGCACTACGTCGCATACAATGAGTTATCCTTTGTAGTTAAGAGCAGCCTTGCTAAAGTTGAGAAACCCGTTTGCTTGATCCTAGCATACAAGACGCTCAGAGTTTTGCACTTTTATCGTTCCGATTTTCTTTCAAGTCAGCTAAGCAAATAGAGATGTCGCGAAACTTAACAATTTTACGCTTACATTCGTAATTCTGGCTTAATTAGTGAATTTCAAACAAGTCTGCCCGGCGATACGCACCCAAACCTTTGTTGTCAGTGGCGAGCCGTTATGGCCGCAAAATAGTCCCTTTTAAAATGTTCGTCCGTCGGATGAAATGCTCGAGAGATGTGGTGGTGAACATTGGTGTAAAAATTAGTTAAATTGTCACTATCGTATCGTAGCACCCTTTACTGCTACTGGATGTACTACTGTTTGATCTACGTGAGCATATTAACCGACTACAGATTTTAATTACTTAAACTGATACTCTGATGTATAAACACAAATAGCCTATTATAATTCAAATGACGATTCATCAAATTATAATTTATACTACAATAATTAATTATTTAATAATTAGCCTGCTGCAACTTTTTGTTGCCTTTTTTGAAGTCACTCTTATGAATTTGCGGGTTGGTTCGATGATGAAAAAATACACTCGCCCCACTGCTCGTATTTTTCCAAAATTGCATGCCATCAGAGTGCAAGGTGAACGTTTTTTTTCACACGTGATGTAAATATAAATCACGTATAGTAATAACTATATTGTCGTGTTGTGAACCATGTTATTGCATGTACAGTCATTGGTGTATTCATTCAGCTTATATGTGTGATATTTTCTAACATACAACAACAAACCATTTTTCAATAAACTTGTGATCTTCATCATTTTGTAAACATCCAACTGACAATATTAATATTTTAATTTGTCTGGTAGTCAACAAATCATCTTGGATACCTCACAAATGGAATTGCCAGAAGCATATTTTATATAATTTTTTGACTTGGGTTGATAGGAAATCCTAACAACGCACTTCATGATAAGTCCCAAAGTGGGTGGTAAGCTTCTACTAACAATTCAATAATCTCGTTATGGGCTTACCTCAGCGTGTTACGTGGGCTTGAGTAAATACACTGCGTTTCATTATTTCAATGCGATATATGTGCACGTACTTCATAATTTGTAGCATCTTGGAGGTAGAACTGTTTTATGTTTTGGATATTATTTGCTTGTTTGTGGTCCAAGTGGAATTAGCCAATTTTCTCCTGTTTGTTGAAGTCTTGAAAATCGTAGACTGGATTTATCGTAAGATTCAATCTAGGGTCTATGAGTAACATTTTATTGAAGTAGGACAACCGGATTTTTGTTCAGGATGGGAGAAAGTTGGCTCGTGGCGCTCTATGGGTGTTCCCGGAGATCCATTTCACCATTAATATAAAAATTGCCAAATTATTATTTGTACCTTTGTGTTCACATTCCATTCTCGTGGTCAACCCGAGAAGAACGTACTAGTTGACGTACATATTATCCAAGAAGTACTCTCTTGCAATGATATCGATAATAAATCCAGCGACAACCACTCATCCTCACTGTCATATCAACTGCAAAATAATTTATTCCTGAGAGCGCGCAATTTTTAAATGTGACGTTATGAATCCCGGAAATGTGAAATAGGTTCAAGTTGACACATTGACACACACACCAGATTTATCGACATTATAAAGTTAGCCGCACAAGTTTGCGGAAAATATTATTTTGCAAATAAAAACATTTCCTAAAATTAATGCGATAAAGTTTTTTTTGACGGAAGACGATTTAAGCTTTCATGTTTACGACAAATGCTACTTATATAACCGTATCTGATGCCTACTTGATTGTTGCTTATTTATGCAAATCAACAGTATGTGCTTCCGAGCTCAATATGTGCTGCTTTAAATTCAGATGATTGTACTGACTTTGCTGCCACCGGCCTCAACACCGATAATATCGACTCGTGAAAAATGTAACGCCTGCTGAGTTGATGAGTCAAGGTCGTTGAGTTTTTTGATGGTAACGAATTTGCTTAATGACTCAATTTTTTTAGTTGGTGAAAGTTTGGGTTTGATTTTTCCGATCAAGTTTATACAATCATACGAATTTTAGATGGTTACACCGAGAACTTCCCTAATAAACAACGAAAAGTCTAAAATTCATGTATAGTGAGTTTTCATCGGATCTCCAAGCGGCGTCCCGCTAACTGTTTTTCCTGAAAATTTACGAGAGTAACCATAATTGTTCCAGTAAACAGGTCAAAAATGGAGAATCCGGGAAATTAAGCTATTTTGATGGCCCAACCTGCGGAGTTGTCAAGGTATGTGTTCGCGATTTATAAATGATTTCATAAACAAATGCGTCTTTGATTTAATGTTTTCTTTGACGCGTTTCTTCTGGAAGTTGGCAGGCATTTAAATGAAGATGTCCTTCAGTGAAGAACTCCTCTGTGTTTGATAATTTTTCTTGACATAGACCCGCCCTAAATTTCTTTGCTTTCAACGTTTACAAAATTTGTCTTGTGTTGCTGAGCAAAATGTTCTACCAATTGTATCTAAATAGAGTGGTCACGTGGAATGTGTAGGAGTAAATACCAGAAGCTTAAAATCGCGGACAGGAAAAAGGGCTCAAGACATTCAGACTTGAACAACTCATTTTTTATCCTCTCCTATGAATGGTGGACTTGTACCTCCCGTCTAGAATTTCTGGTAACCTTGAGTTTGAAGTCAGGCAAAACAGCATTAGCGAAATGCGATTTCATGGGATTGCACGTAGCTTAATGATGATGAGCTTGTTTACCTTAGAGAAAGTTTATTTTTTGCAATCCCGGCGACTTTTTATACTTACCTAATTCGCAAACACAGATTTTGTAGAATTTTATTTAGTTTGTCTAAGACCATTGAGTCTCTAATAGAAAGTATTAATTTTAAACTAAAATCAGTTTTCATCCCCAATCAACCTGCGTCATATTTGTATTTGTCGTGAATTTCTTGTGTGATTGGCAGGTAAGTCATGATTGGTTAGGTACATCAATAGATGTTTCCTTGTTGGAAACAAATATTTGAAATGGAAATGAGCAATGAGGCTATGAGGTAGTTAGTTACTGACTCAAGATTGAGTCAATTGCTTGCCTTAAAAGTTTTGTTGTAATAATAAGTTACGTAATACTTGACAGTTTAAAAATCACTTGTTTCCCGTGGCGCAATAACTTCAAGAGTAATATTTAAATTGATTTCAAGTGAAATGTTTGCGGGAGTTAGAGTTCAATAGTTTCAAAGTAATATCGACATGTGTTCGTGAACTAATCATTTTGAATGTATAATTGTGACATTCATTTTTTCTGGACCAAAGGACTGGAAAAAAGGATTTTAGCTTTGCAACCAATATAATCATTTCTGAAAAACTCTTTCTGTTTCTGTTACCTCATCAGTTCTCAAATGACAGAAAGCTCCTTGGATTCATTTACGGCATATATTAGTGACAATGTCGAACTGATCAAAAAGGAAAGGCATCAATGCAGATGATTTTGCTTCCGGACCACCACAGCAAACGAAATTAGATTTATTTTCAATTTTTGACATTACGTTTGTTCTTCTCATATAGAACAAAAGCAGCGTCATTTCACGTTTTTGAAACCACACTGTATTTTGAATCAATGTTTTTAATCAACAATGATAGCAATATTTGAATCGATAAGTCCTCAAATTTGAGTTAATTAGTTTGTTGCACAAAGTAAATAAATTATGCAAATCCTTCTTGTCCTCTGATACTCCCGAATACATATTCATGATGCGACAACAAGTAATGAAGTGTAGCCATCATGAGCTTGCCCATATCAAAACGTAATATTGGTTAATAAGCTTTTCTTCATTTCTTGTTAGGTGATTATGCACAATCCTGCCATACCCCATTCCCAAGTATTGTTTCTACATTTTTATGATTCAGGCTATGCGTCCTCATTCGTGACAACATTCTGTCAATATTTCAAGGGAAACTGGGTGGCGCAGAAAATATAATGATTCCTTGTCATGGATCATCACTCGGAATGCATGCGGGTTTGAATTCCAGATTGGGAAATTGAAGAAAACTTCAGTTCTCGTGTTGTGTACGTATGCTCAAACTTGTAGATCCGGACACCCATTTTTTGTAATATTACCTTTATATATTACAGAGGGCACAAGCACACTAAAATAATATTACGCCGTGTTACAATAGCAAACTGACGCCCACTATCATTTCATACTTAACGGCCTTAAGTTACCTGAAAAAGTAAAATGTGTACTGTGATAGTGTTGTACAAATAAATATATTCTGGTATTTGCCTTCATTGCAAAATAATCAATTTAAGGCTCTTAAGTTTGTAGGCGTATTGGTATTTTAGGTAATCTGGCACTCATAACATAATGTTGGACATCTCAAGAATTGAAGTTGCGTGAAGTATATTTTATATACTTGTCAGACTAGCAGTCAGCTGGTCAGTAAAACCTGTCTAGACACTTCGGTTTAACCTGGAAGTGGATTTTTAAGCTCTTACTAACAATTCAGTAATCTCTTATTGGGCTTATATTACAGCACTACTAAAATGTTTCATCAAATCAAATTACATTTCATTTTTCGAGTATGGTGGTTATGCAGCTACTTCAGTATCTGAAGTATTTGAGTGTTTTTATCATAAGTTTTGAAAGTACTTGCAAAAGACTTGTCGGTTTGTGGTCCCAGAATCTTTAGCTCATTTTCCATTATTTACTGAACTCTTGAAAAATCAATCAATGAGAACTTATTTAAGAGGGACTGAATGTACGGTCCATTATGATTGACATTTTGCTTAAGTAGGGTAACCGGATATTTTGTAAGCATGGCAGAAAGTTAGATAATGTCACTTGACTGAAGTATGTCCTCCGAAATCAATTTCTCTTTTCGAACTTCCATTTTCATTTTTGTATTCATTTGCCAGTAACATACTCATATGTAATGTCCCCGAAGCGAAAACAAAACATTGGAATGTTTATAAATTTAGTTTATTATTATGAACAAGTTGATTTTCAAATGCAAAATTTACAGAGATGCCTGACTGGATGAGTAGCTCAGATATAAATCATTGGATGTAATAAGTCGATTGACCTTAATCTAAAGGACTAACATTTTCCATTCGTAACATGTGCATGCCATCGCAAATGTTTCTGATGTTTTCAATTTTTTATAACCTATAGATGGCTTATTCTCATTTAATAGAGTTGTCGTTTATCGTAATTTATATCTTCCAAACCATGCATGTTCACCATAATAGAGTCACCTGTTGCTCGGGTTTATCGATTGTCCTTATGTTTTCTGCATTCAATTTTGCACAGTGCATGCGTCTGCACAACATACTTGCTAAGAGCTATCACATATACTAGAGTTCCGAAAATGCAGAGTCTGGGCTCAATTTGCAACCAATTCTTTTCTCGAAAGTCAACTGGCTCACAGAATGTACTCGAAGGCATGATTATAGAACCGACGGAAACTATACCAAACGAACATGACCTAATGGCGTTACATCCTAAAGCAAACAACCCAACTGGTAAAATAAAAATAGAAAGAGAATCTCGCATTTACAAATTCGTAAAAATAGAATTCGTTACAGCAAATGCTGCTGAAAAAAAATCAGGCGGGTTACATCGAATCAACATTCGCATCAATTGCGATGATTTACAGCATTCATCACGAATATTACTGGAAAAACTCAGGACGGTGAATTATGTTTTAAGACAGTTTAGCCCAAAGTCATTTGTTTATCGGCATCCTCATGAATGCCAGCTTCCATTTAAAACCCATTATCATACCGCATGCTCGAATAGGTTAGAAACGTAATATTGACGGTGTTGATGAGTTAAGGTTTTTGAGTTTCACTATGACTATAAATTCTTAATGACGCAAATCTTTTTGATTGGTGAAAGTTTGTGCTTGACGTTTTCTATAAAGGTCACAAAATTATAGCAATTTAAGATACTCATGACGAGAGCGTCTATCTCTACAAAGGAAAGTTTGAAATTAATGTAAACAAATGAGCCTTGAGCCTGAAGTTTTATTCTGATTATATATTGCTTAATGACGCTAATGTTTGTGAGTTCGGCAAAGTTTGTATTTGATTTTCGTTGAGGAAGTTATCAGAATACACGAAAAAAATATTGGAATTTAGGACGGTTATGCCGCCAGCATCTAATCAACAAATAAAAGTTTAAAATTAATGCAAACTGAGATTGCATCTGAATCTGAACTTTCTTTTTAAATTTTTCCGAGACATTTCACTTGAATAACATGCTACGCCGTCATTGGTTATATTTTATTACTTCCTACATACAATCCATTTGTGGGCAATTCGTTTCTAGATACTCAACCCTCGCATGTTCCGAAAGTGTCATGTTCAATGTAGATGATTATGCCGACTTCGTTGACATCAGTAGCCACACCGATGAATCATTTCGCCAGGATACAGTTGACGGTACCAATCTTTTAACAAAAAAATTAACAACCCAAGAAATATTCCGCGAGTCGGCGCTCAACTGTACTGAAACTTGTTGCGAGGGAAATGTGCCCTCAGATGTTTAACATTTTTATTTATTGAGTACAAACATTACCGTCAAAGTAGAGTGCAATATTCACATCGCGGCAACGAGCCGCCTTCAAGAATAGCTCACATTCACATAAAAATTATGAGTTCAGTATGTGTTACTTAAATTCGGATGGTTGGACTGACTTTGCGTGGCCATCAGCCTCCAATCCATTTATATCGTCCCGAGAATACTTTCAGTAATAACCTTTAGACAGAGTTTCAGACAGCACAAGCGGTATTCTCTGGGTCGGAGCCCAACTCGACTAAAACTAATTCCGATGGAATTGTACCCATAGGTATCCTTGCCTCCATTTATTTAGTGAGTGGAAACATTACCTTCAAACGAAGAATACACAATTCACATCTTGATAGCTTAAGTGAAACGCGTTGTTGGTGGGGGAAATGTCTACCTTTTCGTTAATCTACTGACGAATTGTCACGAATGTAGCTACCCATTGCGGTCGCCGAAGAAAAATGCAGCAAACAGGTTTACTAATGTTTACTGAGTTAATGAGGCAAGGCCGTTCAGTTTTATGATGATAACGTATTACTTAATGCCACCAGTTATTTTCGAGTTGGTGAAAGTGTGTTTGTTTGATTTTTCCGACCAAGTTTATAAAATTATAAGAATGTAAGTTCTCAAGGATAGGGTTTTAACATCGGCATATCGGACAGCTTGGCTGAGAGTAGTACGGTTAAGCTGGACTGTCTGATATAAAATCCATTTTGTAACGAATAGTGTCAGAACTTGTACCTTCCTTTCTAGAATTTTTGGTAGCCTTGAGTCTCAGGCTAGCCACAACAGCATTAGCGAAATGCTATTTTGATAGGATTGTACGTGGCTTAACTATGAGCTTGCTTACATTGAAGAAAGTTTATTTTTGCTATGCTGGTGACTTTTTATACTTAATACTCAAACGGAGGATTGGGGGAGTCCTACCTAGTTTGTCTGAGACCCGTAAAAAATGTAATATTGGATGCTAAGCTGTGGTTCAATTCTGATGACCTCATTATGCCCAATGCTGCCGCACCCCTTAATCAAAGTATTGTTTGTGCCTTTTATGATTCAAGCCCTGCGTTCCATGCGCCTCAAACTTGACAACATTCTGTCAATATTTCAAGCGAAATTGGGGCGGGACGCATAAAGTAATTTTAATGGGTCCATGTCAATTATCTTCTCTATAGCATCACTTGGAAAGCATCCTGATGTTGTATTCCAGATCTCTAATTTGAAATACGTTTCAGTCCTCGAGTCGTATATGCAAAAAAAGCTTGTGGAACCGGACAAACCAGTATATAATTAACACCTTCAAAAATTGTTGAGGGGGCTTGGAAACTAAAACCGCATTACGTCGTGTTACAATAGCAAACTGAAACCTTAAAATATTTCATACTTAAAGGCCTTAAATTACCTGAAAAAGTAAAATATGGAAAGGGAGAGCGTTATAAATATACCTACGACTTTGCTTTCGTTGACTAATTGTCTGTCCAAGGCTCTTATGTGTGGAGGAGTATTAATATTTTAGGTAATCTGGCGCTCATAATATCATCGTGGACATCTCGAGAATTGGAGTTCCCAGAATCATATTTTATACAATTGTCAGACCAGCAGAAGTCACTAAAACCTGTCTAGACACTTCGGAGTAAGCCAGAAAGTGGACAGAAAGCTCTTACTGACAATTCAATAATCTCTTAATGGGCTTATTACAACACTGCTAAAAGGTTTCAACAGACCACATATTATTTCACTTATGCAATGTCCCCGTAACGACAACAAAACATTGGAATGTTTATAAATTTAGTTTATTATTATGAGCAAGTGGATAATTAAATGACAAAATTTTTGAGATGCTGGACGGGATGAGTAGCTCAGACATAAGTCATTGGGTGTAGTAAGTCGATTGACTTTAATACCAGTGACTAACATAATTCATTCGTAATATCGGCATGCCATATCAAATGTTTCTGACGCATTCTATTTTTACAACCTATAGATTATATATTTTTCAACAACTGATTAGTCGTTCCCGAAAATTTATTTTCCAAACCATGCAGTTCACCATAATCGAGTTATCTTTTGTTAGGGTTTTTCGATGGTCCTTATGTTTTCCACATTCAATTTTACACAGTGAATTTTACACTTCTGCACAACAAACCTGCTAAAACTATCACACGTAGTAGGATTCCGAAAAAGCAGAGTCTAGGCTCCAATTGCAACCAATTCGTTCCTGGAAAGTGAACTGGCTCACAAAATGAACTCGAAGGCAGCCTGAAAGTATACCTATCGAGCATGATATAATAGCGTTCTATCCAAAAACAAAAAAATCCAATGGGTAAAACGAAAATAAAAAGAGAATCTCGTATTTACAACTTCGTAAAAAGAAACTTCGTTACAGCAAACGCGGCTGAAAAAATCACGCAGATTAAATTGAATCAACATGCGCATCAATTACGACCATTTATCTAATTCAGGATGAAAATTGCTGGAAAAGATCAGAAAGATGAATTATGTTTTAATTGACTTTGCAGTTTACAATTAGTAAGCTGCGTTAATCAAAATATTCACATTCTTCGATAGAGTCGAACATCGAAATCAGTGCTTGGAAGAGAGCTGCTGGATCGCAGCGGAACGAACTGTAACGAGTGTAGTGAAAGTGAAACGTTCATATGTAGTGAAACTTATAGCATATAGCCCGAGATGAAAGCATGCAATAATTTGCTTTCAAATAGCTTTCTCCAACTTCAACATGAACTGAACGAACAAAATGTTTTTATGTTGAGTGTAAGTGAATACAAAGCTTTAGCATTCGTATGGGTTGTTGTAGTAAAAAAAAGTTTTTTCCCTGTTATCTTTATTCTGTTCAAAGTCTGTATACTCGCTGCTCTGTACTTGTTTGCGTGAACATTTGTGAAGTATATTTTTCTCCTTCCAATTTCCTTAAAAATTTGCTTATGCATGCTGATGATCCAAATAAATCAGACGTATTTAGCCAAACACTATTTGTTTATTGAGATCGTCATGAATGTTGATTTGAAATTATTACCCATTACGTTTTCAAGTTTAAGAAACTCTCAAGAACAGAGTGATGTGTGTGTGAACAGAGCAGAGCAAATGGTTTTGAGTTGGTGAAAGATTGTGTTTTATTGTTGGATCAAGGTTACAAAGTTATTGGAATTTAGGACCGTTATGTCGAGAGCCTCTGGCTATGGAAGAAAAGTTTGAAATTAATTCAAAGTAAGTTTTTGTTTTAAATCCGTCGGCATTCCTTTATGTTCTGTTCGGCGAAATTTTACTTTAATAACAAGTTACGCCGTGATTGGTTATATAAATCAATTATTTCCTGTAGAGACTCACATACATGTAATTGTGTTTGTGTAAAATGTTTATTGTGTGGTTGACGTTTCTTAAAATCTTGACATGGTTAAATCATTTATACATTTGAATAGTTTACAATAATACTAAACGTTCATTTGCACACCTCAGCAGCCTATCCATTTACTTTCTATTTTTATTTTCCATTTCACACCCTTGTCAAACGACACATATGACATGCCAATTAGAAATTTACCTGTCAGACGCGTACTATGGCCTATTTGATGACGTCGTGGCGCTGTTGGGAGACATCAAATTCAGTAAGTGTGACACAAACAGGTATTTGTTGTTATCATAAGCGGCTTTGTTGCTGTCTATTCTGCCGTCGAGTGACTATTTACATATCTGCTTATTACCTGAAATGTATTGAAATCACAGATGCCATGAGAAACGACTGACTGTGCCCTTTTAAAAGCAGATAATATATAGTACTCTAGGAATCTTCAGTAAAATTGCAACATTTTTTAATGTCCTTTCATCTTCAGAAGTAACCATATTTGTCCAGATAAACAGGACAAAAAGAAGAATTCGGACAGTCACATCACCTTGATGTTTCAATCTGTAAAGTATGGAATGCCCACATCACTTCTTAATGTCTGCGCATATAAAAATACTTTGCGTTTACTTTTTATTTCCTTTTATGCAATTCTTCTGAATGTCGCAGACATACGAACTAAAGTGAAATTTGTTCTAGCTTTCATTTCATTAGGGGATTCTTTTGAAGATTTTTTTGACATCGACGCGCCCTAAATTGCATTCCCTTCATATATAATCTGACTGATAACATTCGCTGGCTAATGACATTCACTTGAAGCATATCTGTCCATTATTAAGAAAATGTTCAGCTGCGATGCAAAATTTTTTGAATACCTATTTTAATATAACAAGTCTACCGGCGGGTGCATATTCAGCAAAATACAGCAACATATGACTAGTTCCATTCTTATTCGTAACACTAGTGGCGCGTTTATGATCTCATTATGTTAGTTTCCTAGTTTGACTCCAACCACAAAAACACACTGTATCTGCATCCAGCAATCTCATCATTGGCGGCAGCAACATTGGAATTGACAAGTCCTCAAATTTGAGTTACTTTGTCTCTGTCAGAAAGTAACTAAATTATGCAAAGTATGCCAGTCGTCAGATGCAAATGCATATTTGAATGCATGAATTTTTGGATATGTCTTATGCAAATTCATTATACGACGAAAATTAGTAAAGGGCGACAAGCAGCAGTTCATGCATATAAAACATTAATATTGGTTACCAAGCTGTCGTTTAATTCTTGTTATGTGATTAATAAAAGTAACTTTGAAGTATGTTTAAGTTCGCGTATTTGGTACAATGCACAAAATGAAAAGACAAGAAAAAATATGTCGCGACCACCTTCCGCAACGGCAGAGAACTGCAGCACATTAAAACCTTCTTACGTCGTGCAGCTACAACAAACTGAAACTTAATCTCCTTCCATACTGAAACGTCTCAAATTAATTTGGGCAACTATGAATTGGGATAACTTTATGAATTGCCTTACGCTCTTACTGATTGGGCACCTTATCCTGAGATCATTACTGTATACCTCAATATCTACAATACAATAATGAAGCAGGAGGAGAATGAGAATATGGTTTCCTTTACCAAAGATAAATCCAAGCCTCTGATGTGTGTAGGCGTATTAATATATTGGTTAGTGTGGCAGGCATAAAATCATATTTGTCACTTCGTGAGCGGAATTCCCAGAAGCACATTTTATATAATTTTCAGACTAGAGCAGATATGAAAAAGTAGCGAGGCACATCATAAGTCCCGAGGTGGGTGGTAAGCTCTTATTAACAATTAAATACTCCCGTAATGGGTTTACCACAACACATTACATGGCTTCCAGATAATGCACATTTCATTTTTCCAATACGAAGACAATGAAAGGTAGTTCAGTATCTGAAGCATGTGGGAGGTAGATTTGTTGTACGATTTTGGACATGTTTGCCAGTTTGTTGTCATAGATGCATTATCCGATTTCCCCTTATTTGCTGAAGTCTTCAAAAATCACAGACTGGATTATAAGAGATTCAATCTCTGGTCCATAGTATGATTCATATTTTCCAACAAGAACAAAGCTAACTACCATCGCCATTCAAACACCTTTAATAACATTAATGACTCTTAGGCGCAATTAACCACTTGCGGCGTTCTAGACCGAGAATACGGTCCAAGTTATATACCAGATTTATCGAAGCTGTTAAATTCAAGCTGATTTTCAAAATAGGACGGTTCATTAAACATTAATGTGATAAATTATAAATTAATGTAAATTGTTCACATGGACACCATCTAAAATACAGTACAAGAAGGATGAGCGCGAAGAAAAATTTAATATTCCGTAATATCATTGTCTTTCAGTTCGCATTATGCATGTATTGATACGCAATCAGCGGTAAATAAATAACAAGTCTCACTGGTGTATACATTACATTATCCGTTAAAAAGACTGTGGTAAACAAACTTGGAGTATCACGTCAATTTATTTCTCGGGCGCCATGACAACGATACACACATATAATTACAGCGCCACATATGATTGTACAGTGATGGTTGGGTTCATATGGTAACAATCACCAAAATTTAATGATAAAATAAAGCGTCATTATTCAATATGTGCAATTATGCATTTATCCTACCATGACTCTGGCAAAACTACAAATGGGATACAAAGGAAGTTCACTAGCGCATCATACAAGCGTATGATGGATCAATGCATGAAACATTAAAATATTGTAATATCTACATGTCATATTAAAAGTTTCTGACACTTTTGGTCTTTTATGATGGGTAGATTGGCTCTTTTGATGGTGACCTGATAAAGTGAAGAGTGTTCTATTATATACTTCGAAGGTTACGCGTTAACTCCGACGAGTTACGTCTCGTTTCTGTTGTTTATCGCCTTAAGAATTTCCGCATTCTAATTTTCCACTTATATTCCACTTGTTACCAGTTCATCTCTAGAAATTCAACCGGCTCACAAAATGTACGAGAATACTCGTATTTAAAATTCGCATTTAAAACTCGTATTTTAAAACAGAATTCGTAACCCCAAAGGCTGCTGAACGTTCAGGTAAGTAAGATTGAACAGACATTTGCATAAATCGTGATCATGTACCGAATTCATGATGAAAATTATTGGAATAAATAAGAACAATAAATTATTTTTAATTGACTTTGCTCTTTAGTAAGCTGTGATCACAAAATTTGTACATTCCTCCAAGGGCCTCACCAATGAAATCAATGTGTGCATGGGACAACTGACTGAACTGTGACGAGCTCGCCCACTACTCGTTCATATACAGTGAGACTTATACATTGTCAGAAGGAATTGCAAGCTGCAAGTTGCTTCCGACTTACTTTCTCTCAGTTTCAACATGAGTGGGACCAACAAAAAGTTAACGACGTTGTATCTGCGAGTGAGTACTGAAGTTCAGCGTTCTCATCATCGTTGTTGAAGCAGAAAAATGTTTTCCCCCTCTTACCTTTATTCTGTATAAAGTCTCTATACTCGCTGCTTTGTACTCGTTGCCTCAACATTTGTAAAGTTTATTTCGCTCGTTCCAATTTCCTTAAAAAAGTGTTTGTGCAGACATACTGATGATCCACATAAATAAGTCATTTAAGCCGAAAACTATTTGTTTATGGTGATAGTAATGAATGCCGTTTTGATTTATTATCCATTACATTCAACGATATAAGAAAGACTCCTACGTTGGCATCCTATTAATTTCTGCTTGGGAGAAATTTCAATTCAATAGCAAGCCTCGCTGTGATTGGATATATATATCTCAATTCTCAAAATCGTGACCTGAATTTAATTTTGGTTATGTCATATATCCATTCCAATTGTTTAAAACAATATTAAACGTCCATTTGTTTACCTCAGCGGTCGGTCCATTTATTCTTTATTTTTACCATTTTCCAGTTGACATGGTCGTCAAACGATATAAAAGACACTTTGAAATTTACTTGTCAGCCATTAACCTGTTTCATGACGTCATGCCGCTCTAGGGAAGCATAACATTTTGTAAATGTGACACAAACAGGTATTTGGTGTTTATTTAACGGCCCCTGTCGCTGTCGGTTCCGCTGTCAAGAGAGTTTTGACTTTGTTGTTTGTTACCTGAAATTTATTGGAATACCATATCCATGAGAAACGAGTGACTGTCCGATATACGTGCAGATAAATATAGTTCTCTTAGAATCAGTCTGTCATATTGTAACATATTAAATTGTCCCTTCATCTTCAAAAGTAACCGTAATGGTCCAGGAAAGCTGGACAACAAGGAGAATTCGGACAGTTACGTAAATTTAATGGTATTACCTGTGAAGAATGGAATGCCCACACAACTTCTAATCGCAAATAAAAGGCCCTCCGTTTATTTTTTTACTTCCTCGTATGCAATGCCTTTCATGGAATGTCCTAGACATTCGAATCAATGTGACATTAGTTCTAGCTTTTATTTCGTTTGGGGATTCTTTTCATGACTCTTTTGACATGGACGCGTCTTAAGTTAAATTCCTTGTGTTGAAAATATGTCGAGCAGTTTAGCTGAGAGAAGCAGAGCTAAGCTAGACTCCCCGAGCTAGCCAAAACATCATTAGATAAATGAGAGTAAGTACGGGATTAGTACGGTACAAGGAAGCCTTTGGGGTGGAATCTAATTAGTCGCTATTATTATAAAGCTTTGTACCTTGTTCTGCTTTGAGCCGTTGTGTTATGATGTCATTTTTTAAATTCAGACTTAATAAATGTTTTCAAATCTTTCAAACAGCGTTTCAGAACTACTCTAATTTACTCAAATCTTGAAACTGCCACGCATATGTAAAATATTAAGACATGTTATTCGTTGACATTGGGAGAAATTTAGCCAACGGAACTCGATGGACTAATATCCGTGGAAAAAATATTCCCATACATATTCCACATTATTTTCAATAAGATGTACTAACTGTCCAACGTTAAGAACAATAATCATTCTCATCTGCTGAACGTTGTCGTTTAATCTTTCATTTTTGTTATGATTGCATTTGATGCACTTCTATTATTTACTGGAATTATGTTTCATTAAATTATTTTAATAATACTTTACAAAGGTTGAGACACAGTACCAATTCGACGAAGTAACTATCTCTGCTCTTTGATTTTTAGTAACGATTTCTGTTCTGTACTCGTTTATCATATATCATTCTTAAAATAAAAATTGTCAATTCACCTTTACGTTTCACTGCCGTACCATCTCATTTAAACAGTTATCTTTTTTCGTATGTTCATTGCGATGACCCATCTTTGTGGATGTTATTATTGTGATACCCCGGAAACTTAAAGTTGGACGCAGAGGCTTATCTCCTTTGAAATTGCAATGGCAGCAAACATAATTTTACAATTAAATGCCTTGAGCCAATAAAAATACCTTCCGCCTATGTTTTGTTTGCTTCAATGCGTTTTTCCTGAAAATCGCCAGACATTCAAATTTAATCGAAATTATATGTACCTTCTATTTCACTGAGGGATTGCTTTGATGATTTTTTCTGGGCTTACATTAGGTGCGTTCTGAATTTCATCTCCTTTCAACTTTGAGACAAAAATTCCCCTGCTTTGATAAATGGGGTTTTTACTCACAACTAGTAAAACGTGTGATCACATGACTTGTTATGGTGGAGCACTAGTTGATTAAAATAGTCCGCATTTTTCAGTTTCTGGGCAAATTCACGACATTCATTCAGAGATGAGTACCTCGTGTTTTCTCCTTACACAATATACCTGGTGTACTATTTGGAAGAAGAGTGCGTCACATTTTCATTCCGCGATGTTAGACCCTCTGACTCTGAGAAGCACAGTTAAGCTGGACGATACGTTCGGACATATAACCATTTGTTGTATCCAAGATTTTGGGTACGTGTATTGCCTGTCCAGAATTTCTGGTTTATGGGCGTACATTCTTACAATTACTTCCATATTCCAGTCTTAAGACCTGTTGAGCGTGTATGATCTCGCTCATTTTGAAATTCAGCTTTAACACTGCGTTTACAATCAGTCATATCTTCAGCAGTGGAAGCAATATTTAAATAAACAAGTTCATAAATTTGAGTTAATTGGTTTATGGCACAAGGTAATTAAGTTATGTAAATCCTTCTTGTTTTTATATCCTACCAGATGCATATTCATGATTAATGGAGTTAACGCACAATTAATGTAGAGCAGCAAGTATGAGTATATACAACTGTTGAACTGCGAAAGTAGATTTTATGTTCAAGTTGGCGGAAAGTTGTTCAATGGCGCTCAAACTTTTTCCCATCTTTCCTCCTTTCTGATACGATATCCTACATGACATCTTTTTGAATGCTGTTGTTTCATAATCCCGTGAAAAAGCATTGTTTGGCGTGCATGCATTTCAACAGATTGCATTCATTGAAAAACATAATTAGCAACAAACGTCTATGCAACCAATCGCAATACCTACCACCTAATAAATCTGCTAAGCTTGATTTCCTTTTTTGGTCACAAATTTTTCGATGCGGCGTTGCGGTGTACAGTTCAATTCAAACGCCTAATGTTAAACTAAATTAAGGGGTATATTAAAACTATTAAATTCATGCGTCGAGTTGCACCAACTTGTAATTTTGAATAGAGAAAAGTTCCCAAAATATAATACCAACCAGGTTTTACGGTAACAATTTGGTATTTGACTAATGTATCATGAGTGAAGTAGGAATCGTTTGATATGATTTTGAAGCAAGAAAAATATTTCACATGGAGTGTTGGCAGTGATCCTATTCACTCTTCTCGAAAACGACTGTAATTGAATAAAGAATTCTCGCAAAGTTTTGTGTCAACTTACTTATCCTCAATATCAGCGCGTTTAGCACTCAAATTCATACAACTTATAGTTGAATGAATGAATATTTATTTAGAAAAATTTTCTCATTGTCTCCTCGGGCATGGCCCATGGAGAAAACAACAATACATTACATTTTGAATTTACGTATATACTTGGTTTGGTATAAAATATATGTATGAACTATATGTAGAGAATTTATAATATAATTTCCGCTTACGTTACATACTATGGTTCTATATCTTATTGATTAATGATATTAATAAAGATAAAATAAACTTTTAAAATTTAAAACTTTTAAAATGATAATTTGGTCGCACTTTCACATGGCTTAAAATTATTTTAGCTTAAACTCTAAGATTGACATTGTATACTTAAAATTATGATGTATTATCTATTTTCCAACTTTGACTTATATTATGGTAACTATTGGTTGTTGTGTACATTAACATTCTGATTTTGGTCCTGTTGACCTTTGTTGAAAGCAACAGCTAGCACAATATTCATGACTAAAATGGTCGCAATCACTACTATACCGTAAAACAATTTTGTTTCGTCATTACTCATTTTTTGAGCCTCGTCGTGTAATTGTGATAATATCTGATTACCCTTTTCCGTTTCAAATGCATTGACTACACTATATTGGAGTAGAGCATTATAAATATTTGAATATTCAAAGCCCTGCTGCTCAGCGAACTCCCCTGCCTTTCCAAAATTTGCACGAACTCCCCTGATAAAATCCCGTATTCCATTGAATCCTCCTGCCATTTGAAACAATGTCCCTGCGGTCGAGACCACTGGTCCAGCTATAGGGGCACCATTTCCAGGCATAGGAAAGAACACCACCGCCATGACAATGAAAGTAAGGGCTAAAATAATGTTAACAGATGGAAGTGGTTATTTAGCGATGTACTACAGCTATCTATTATTTACTACACCTTTACATTTACTGTTATCAACCATATACCCATAATACTTCTTAATATAGAAATAAAACTATGACTTTATTAATGCTAAAATTATATATTATTTAACTCACCAATACTCGCCATTTTTATAACTGCTGGGATTCGGTCGTTACAATATTCGTATCTTAGGTATGTAACTTTTTATATTATCTCGCAATTTCGCAATTTATTGGAATAATTGATATCCAGAAAAATTTCCGTAATTAATTAATTTGGCAGCTCGTGATAATTTGGACAACTCAGTTTAATAATTCCTTTCGCTTCTGCAATCTTTTTACGATGTACTGAAGAAACTTATCACAGTTTTCGACTGACGAGAAGCTCACGCCTTTTATAGCATTATAGCTCTTTTCACCCGGAATTAAATCATTTATTGTTTTACATTCAAATAGTGCATGCTCAAAGGTCTCAATTACATCAGTACCACAAATGCGGCAGTAGTCATATGTGAAGTCATGTTTATAGTTTTCGAAATAAATACAGATTCTGTTTAGTCTAATCTGTGCAATTAACCTTGTTTTATGAAAGTTCATGTTTAGCTGAAGGTAATTTGCAGGCAGCGGAGTTTCATTCATTATATCTTTATAATACCCATACCTCAGAGACTCTGTTACTCGTGAAATGTCCTCCTGCCTGCGAATATCCCAGAGTGTGGTGACCAGTTTTAGTGCATCAATGGCAATATTGTCTTGCTCGATTTCTTCGAGCAGATTATTATGACCAGCCAGTGCAAAATATTCCTGCATTTGTCTCACCCAGTTATATTTTGTGATGCATGAGCTTGTTTTCGCATTTTTTAACAGAGCTAAATAGCATTGCTTTGCGTAATGCGAGTCATCCTTAATCAGCAATTTTTTAAGGAAAAGGATAGCTTGTTTGAATATCTTAACTTCGAGCTTGGGTACTCCTGCTTCTAGCCTTATAACATAATTTGGAATGTACTTACTAACACCTAAAATTCTCTTATAAAAGCTTGTTTGGGTCTGTTCTAACAGATCAGCGTATTGCAAGCCCCAAATATGCGAGGCATAAAGCACAACAGACGATACCAGGGAGTTGAACAAAGTATTTCTTTCATTCCACGCATTCATTCTACCATTTGTAATAATTTTCCAAACAGCTCCTGTTGCTGCCGTTCCTTTTGCTTTAAATCGCTTTGCAGCTTTACTGAAAAGGCCTGACGAAGAGAACGGCACACCAAGATATACATATTCATTTACTATCTGAATTTCTTTTCCTGCGTATGTAAACTTCCAGTGCCTACTTAGTTTACCTCCTTTGCGGAATACCATAACTTTAGTCTTTCCCAAATTTACCTTGAGATCAAGGTCGTTAAAATATTTTTCGAGTATGTTTATCTTCTCTTGAAGCTCAACATGATTTCCTGCTACCACTGCTGTATCATCAGCAAAAAGCAACATGTGCAATTTTAAATTCTCTGAGATGTCAATACCCTTGAGTTGTGAATCAACTAATAATTTCTCGATGTCTGATATATAGAGATTAAAGAGTAAGGGGCTTAAAATTTCTCCTTGCAAAAGTCCTTCAGTGACCTCTATGACCTCAGTATCACCATGCTCCGTGCGTACTCTCATTATTGCTTGTTCGTATATATTTTTTAGGATTCGAATAAATTTTGATGACAAACCTACTTTTTCCAACTTTTTATACAGCTTTTCATGACGGATGCTAGGAAACACTCTCTCGAAATCAACGAATAAGACAAATAATTTACCTCTTGTTTTTTGAAGGCTCAGTTGAATCGCTGTGTTCAGAACAAAAATTTGGTCATCACACCCTCTGCCTTCCCTGAAACCTCCCTGCGCCTCCGGAATAACCGAATTTTCCTCTGCCCATTTCCTCAATCTTATTTCTAACACTTGCGTAAACAACTTAAAAACAGTATTTAGAAGTGAAATTGGACGGTAATTAACCGGGTCGTCCGGGTTACCTTTCTTGTATAGCATTACTGTGCAAGCTTCCACCCACCCCTCGGGAATAATTTCGCTTTCAAAGATGTTGTTAAATAACTCTAGTAAATACTCAATTCCATTCGGTGGCAGGTTTTTCAAGAACTCATTTTTAATGCTGTCTGGCCCTGGGCTTTTCCTTACGGCTATCTTATTAAGAGCATTCATGATTTCATTTTCTGTGATGACCTGATCAAGTTATTCCACCTCATTTCCGCTGCTCTGAAACACACAAGGGCATTTTATCGGCATTATGTTGTTATAGAATTCCAACCAGCGGTCTTCATTGATTTTATTTGGGACATTAACATTGGCTCTGTAGTAACGGACCGCTGACCAAAATTCTTTGCTGTTTTGAATATTACCGAGTTGTAATCTGATCTTACTAAAGTGGTGTTCCTTTTTTTCTCTAATGAGTTTTTTGTACGCATTTCTTTCTTTGATGAATTGCTCACTGTATAACCATCTTGTTCGCTTTACGCTTTTCATCGTCTGCTTCAGCTTATTTCTTGTCAAGAAGCATTCTTTGTCAAACCATTGATTCTTTTTTGGCTCACCCACTTTACGCTTTTCTACCATGCCTAATGACTCAGCTACCTCTGTTATTGCTTTTGCGAGGCTTGCATACGATACAGGATATCTGTTTTGTATTACCTCATTAAATTCTTTATGGTACTCTTTGACCTTTTCTTCACACCAGATCATATTAATCTTATCTACTCTTCGTTTCTCATTTAGGATTATTGACAGTTTTGTTGAACATGGAAAATGTGTTGACGATGCTATATCTAATATTCTGAATTCTTGCACGTATTGCAACAGGTTAATACTGACTAATACAATATCAATTACACTCTTTCCTCTCGCGTTTGCGAACGTGAAATCACCATTTATGTCGCCTGGACTGCGACCATTTAATATAAGAAGTTCATTGAAGTCAGCTAACTCAATTAAACTGTTTCCTCTCGCATTTGTGATGTTGTCTAATGATTTCCTTTCTCTAGTGAGTAAACCTATAGAATTCAACGACTCATGGAATGTTTGTTTCTCTGACCCAATTCGTCCGTTGAAATCCCCTCCTACAATAATTTTGTCAGTTGGAAATCTTTGTTGTATATATGAAATGTGGTCACCTACTTGATCCATGACATCATCATGGGTGTTGTATGGTTGTATATAACAGCATGTAATAGCAATCATCACATTTTGCAAACTCATTCTCAGTGACATGAAGTGCTGCTCAACGGCAATTTTTTCTACAAGCTTCAGTATGTCATTTCTGTAATAAATGCTTATGCCACCCTTCGCTCTACCACGAGTGTGTTCTCTTATCGCAAGACTATCTACTTTACTGTATCGATTTAGAAATGGTATGTTATATGCTTCCTCTTGCCACGTCTCATAAAAACAGATTATTTGATGACTTTGTAATATTTTGGCATCTTCAGTGTGCAGATCAGCACAACGTTTTATATTCTCAACATTCCAAAATAATATGCTTAATGTGTTTACTTGTGCTGCTTGACTGCTTGCTTCAGAACTAGAAAAGCTATAATATATACTCTCACTACTTATACTTTCTATGCTACTTATATCTGTATCAGAATTATTTCTACTGCTTAACCTATTTGGTGAAATATGCCTAATTAGGTTACTAATGCTTATATTACGATGTTTACGTGGTTCCTTTGTTGTTTGCTCCATGGGCCCGCCACCTCATCTGATGATCATGGGTCTTGTCCTTAAATGTGGGATGACCTCGCCGTCGTCGTCCACCCGGTATTTACCTTCAATTTTCCCTTCTTTCCACAACGTCATGATTCCGTTTCGAATGGAACTACGGATCGTGGTATCCGCCGTTTTCAGCTCCTTGAATTTTGCTCGTAATCGTTTTTCCTCCTCCCTCTCCTCCGGAGACAGGTCATCAGTCACAAAGATTTTTTCTCCCTTCAGGTTCTTCTTTCCACTCATGATTTGCCGTTTCTGAAATTTCCGACAGAGTTTCACCAACAATGGTCTGGATCTCTTCTTGTCACCTCGTCTTCCAATTCTTTGGACATCGTCAATCAGAACATCATGCACTCCCATCTTGGTGAAAATTGCCTGGGCTTTCCGTAACTGGTCGGCAATATCCTCCTTCTCTTCCTCATTCACCCCAATGATGATTATATTTTTCTCTCGTTTCATTTTTTCCACTGATCGCGACAGTTTTGAATTGTCGACAATTTGATCACGTTTAAACTCGTCAAATTTTTCATCGAGTAATTGTCTCATAATTTCTCGCATTTTTGCGAGTAGTTCGTCTTCGGCTGCCATGTCTATTTCTTTCACAAATTCGCTTTGCCGGTTAACACTTTTTGTACGTTTTGATTCGTTATGTACACTTGTGTCTGCCGGTGACGTACTGTCCCCCCTTGGACGTTTGTCCCTGGAAGGGGTTAGTGGTGCACTTGTTTCACCAGATTTGTCACTTTCAGATTGTTTGGTACTTTTTTGAGGCGTGGCAAATGTACGCACAGTTCTTTTAGTATTATTCGGTAGCATTTAGCACTGATCTTCAAATAAAAAACGCTTCTCCTGCTCAGATTTGCTACATAATACTCAGCACTGCTTTTTGTTGTACATATAAACAATCACTTATTAGCACCTTAACAAACACATGAAAGTGCTTCCAGTACGCTTTCTTTTACTATGTTGCTCTGCGAGCTACTTCTTACACGTCTGCTCTCTATGGCTGCCAAACCAAGCCTACAACTTATAGTTGGAGTCGCATGAGAGTGGATACAACTTTCAAATTGTACCTTGACGGATTTTGTATATTTTCACTATGACGGTTTTCCTTGATGAGGTTTGATCTTCTAATCCCTTTGATGGTTTTCCTTGATGGGGTCGTGTCCAAAACATTCCCTCCCTATCAACGCGACGAGACTGTGGGTGGATCTCAATATTTGAGAGGGCTATAAAGGAGACGACAGAATACACGAGTCTCATTGCATTAAAGGCAAACCCAGCAACAAAAAATATATAAACATAACATGACAATTCCCCCCGGAATCCGAGAGTGTTTACTTGACATCACTGGAAAGCCTCCCGACTTGCTTGATGATATCGAAATGGATTTAGATTCATCTGGCAGTTTAGTTCCAGAAGGCAAACTTGACCCCCAAAATAATTCGACAAAACTGTCAACATGCATCGCTTACAGTTTGAAATAGTTGTTTATTTTTAAATGTTTTAGAGATTCATAAAGTAATTATTCAAGAGATACGTTTGGTAGAAGTATTTTTCGCGCAACAATTCACAAAATTGTTATTTTTTTGTTATATAAATATGTGCACCTATGAATACACCGGAGAAACATTAATTACTTTGTGCAAAGACGGATTCAATTCACGACGAGAGAAAAATATTCGTCGGGTCCAAATTAGTGTGATTACGTATACGAGCCAATTCCAGAGCTGCTTTAGGGGCGCCTTTTCGCTGCTGAGGTTAACTTCAATAGCAAACTGCACTACACTTAGCATGTATACAGTTCCAAAAATTATCTGTATCCCGAGAACACCTGAAACATATATTTGGTCACCTATCTGAGTAACCGGATTTGGATTGGGATCTTCCGGGGGCAATTTATTGTCTACGCGAGTTGCGAAATTTTTCCAAACAGTCCACTTTGCTGGTAATCCACTTTGTTGAATTCGAGAGAAAGTCTGGAACAGCCAATGTCGGTTGACAGTGAAAATTTCAACAAAATAGTATCGTACAGCCAAATAGTCTTGCAGTAGAGCATAGCATTAAAAACCTTTCCCTTTATTGAGTTGCAATAATTCTTCGTAGAACAATAAATAATTGTAAATGTGTTCCGAGTCCGTTGGAATTGCATATCTGACACTTAGAAGGTCTACGTTCACAGGCGTCGATATACTCGTATTTATAACATGAAAACTTTGGTTAAGTCTATCCAACATGTTTCTACTTTCAAAGTTGGAGCGGTATTCATACCATGGCGAAGTAAGTTTAGAAGTTTGAAGGCTCCACGGAATTTTGTAGCCTTCATTCAGTAAACCCAGCAAAGACACGATTGGCATGGTGGGAACAAATACTATCAACACACTGATGCTCCCATTTGCGTAAAAATTGCAAATAAGGTCACCAAAGAAATGCACCACGACAAAAATGATCAACTTGTTCCAGTAGGCTGGTACAGAGTTGTCTGCGATCACTCCAAATACATCCAGTAGCAAATTGGTGAAAGGAATATTTCTACAAATTGAAATCCTTTTTGTAAGAAGCACAATCGCAACAAGTGTTGCCAATACCAGCAGCCATACGTCTAGAGGAAAGGATTCTATACATCGAACAAATTTGACTCTGTTTCTTTTCCAATGGGTTCTGGCAATAAAGCAAAAAAAGTTTTGACACCTCCGAGCACGAGAAGCGCGTAAACATAAAATGGTGCTCCGATAGAGTAAAGAGGTCAAAATCAACGTACGTATTATCTATGAAAATATATTGTCCATCTCCGCGTATATCAGCTGCCGCAACATCCTCGACATTACCCGTGTTCAAAATCTTCAACGATATGTTGTGTGATTGTGAAAGCACAATTACGGTCATTATGCCCCGACCGCAATACAGGAAGTCAAGCGACTTGAAGAGGAGTCCAGCACAGGCCAGCGCATCCTCTCTGTATAAACTATCATTCGTGTTTTCACCAAATGGTAAGTGTACTAATGCATTTATCTCGCGCTGGTTAGAGTTTGCAAAGTGTTTTCTATGGAGCTGCACTGGATCCAAAAGTTGCTGCAGAAAATTAACGTCAAATATTCCTTTGACTTCGTCATTCTGACTACAGTACTTTTTGCATGAAATCGAGTACTTGATATTGACTCGATTAGGGCCCCGAACTGGCTCTACAAATATGGACACTGCCGCTGTGGTGTCAAAGTTATCCATGATGAACTTTTCATAATCTGTTACATTATTCGGAGTTATGCGATGACTGTGAAGGATGTGAATGAAAATTGTGTGTGGGTGCATTAAGAGATCCCAAAAGGTCCGTAGCACATCAGCACGTCGGGTAATATTTTCGCTCCACTCGGACAGAATTACATGGAAAGGTTGAGTGTGCTTGAAGGGAAATAGTCGTCCCGTGTTCTGTGAGTAGTTTCTGAATGTCATGAGGCGAAGCCGTGCAGGCACAAAATTGACTTCAATCCTATCAATCGAATACAACGATACTTCCAGTCATCGTAATTCTTGTCCATGAGAGTAAAAAGCTCGCTAACCGCTGTTTCTAATGATAGCTTCTTTTGGTAAACTGTTAGATTGTCTTCCTGGCTTGACAACGGAAGCAGAATCAAGCACAGAACACCGAAGACTCTGTTGGTATTTTCCATTTTCGTTGCGGGTAATTTATTGTTTTCTCTTTGGTGTACTTTTGTGAACATATATTGTTCAATTTCAGAATACTGTGCCTTCCACACATTTAAATGCTTTCTTTCAATGTTTGTAGGATCGACCTACTCAAGTAGACATAGCGGTATCCTTACTCTGAATATTACCGATATGAACAGAGCTTTGAATTGGGCCACACGAATTAAGCACTACTTTTTTATACTGTATACAAGGAGAGACCCGATGGAAAACTCGAAAAGGACCATCGATTCCAACATTTTGTTCCTCCAACGACAACCACGTCTATGCAAAAACATATTCTACTCCATTAATTAACAAGAGTGGTTCTTACACACGTGCGGTAGGCGTTAGCTGTTATAATTCCAGGTATTTTAATTACATATTTGCTGAAAGCCACCACAGTCGGCTTTTAGTACGGATTGTGAGCTGATGCGATGTACTTAGATAGTTCGATGCTTTAGCATTATCTTGACCTAAAACTTACAAGCTCACCGTTTGTAAGTAATTGGTGAGTTAATTATTTATGTGCGATAGCATGAACTACTTTTATTATATTAAGAAATTAATTTTAATTTAATTCATTTTAATTAGCACAACCATTTCATTATCGCCATCCATGGGCATCCAACTGATTACCCATTGGTAATTACGGTAATTGGACCAGCTGGTGCTCCTCATGCGACTGGAAACAAACTGGGAGTCGGAAACGCAAACAAAGTTGTCTGCAAATGCAACTGCGTTCCATCCCGTACGGCGGCGACAAATATTTGTGAACTACGTTGCGTGTCCAGTTGGTCTCCCACCTACTATTACCAGATCCTTATACTACTAGAACAAAATGATGCTTTTGATTTCCAATAGTGCGGATGTAAAGTTTATCCTATCTGAAGATTCCCGGAAATGGTAGTTATGAGATAGAAGCTGATGGTCCTCGCCAAAGACAGGATTTGTGAGTTTAGAATGCTAGCATGTTCCACAGTATTATCTAACGCCTACACACAGCACCTTGGTTCCGTTAACAAAGTTATGAAATATGTGTATTGGTGTGCATATTTTTGAAATTACCGCCCTAGGAACAGGTTTCAAAATCTTGTACCGAACAAGGTATCAAACTCGTCTTAACTAAAGGCCATACTCAGAAGTCACAATTTGAACTTGCTCATGCGTGATAGGACTCCAGAGATTGAAGTCTAATTTAAAGTGGTATTATCTTCTCCTTCCACCCTCTGTATGTAATTCCTTACAAAATCCAACAGCAACACAAACTTACAACATCCCACCAATCAGTAACTTAAGTAATATGAATGTTTAATCGGGTGCATTTTATAAATGTGGCGTTCTGGTCAAAGATATCTATGTACGAGATTTATCAAAGCTATTAAATTAGTTGGGGAAGTTTACATAAACAGTTACACTATATTGAAAAGATGAAGGTTCTCTTAACCTTAATGTGATATGTTTTGAAAGAATTCAAATTGTTTGCACGGCGATAATCTAAATTGGAAAGTTTATTAAGTTTTATGTTTATTTCATTATGATGAACAGGAAAAGAATGATGTGATGAATAAATATGATAATCAAAAATGAAAAATGGGTAGAGGTGGTGGACTTGATGGGTAGCTCATATGTATATAAGTTCTACGAAATTCTTGGATGCAATAAACCGATTGTAAATACTGAGTCTCAATGCTAACATATTTCAGTCGTACGATCTGCATGCCATATTAAATGTTGGGGACGCTATTGATTTTTCATAATGGGTAGATGAGTTGCTCCGATGGTAGCTTGGTTACATTCTCCGGGAAATGTCGTTGTTCCGAACTTTACAATCGCTTCTAAAGTAGAGCAACAACGTTTTGTTTGATATCTTCATTCTTTAGGCAGTCTATATACGCGCTGCTCTGTAGTTGGTGCCAGGACAATTGAGAAGTTTGAAGTTTGTTTTACCCGGTCCGAATTCCTTACAAAACGTGCTTGTGCATGCATACAGATGATCCACATAAATAAGACATTGTGCCTCAAAGCCATTTGTTTATCGACATCGTCATGAATGCAGATTACCATTTATTACCAATTACGTCTTCCAATGTAAGAAAAGCTCAAGAAAAATGTGATGTTTACGGAGTTGATGAGTCAAGGTTCTTGAGTTTTATTAAGATTGGATTATAGAGTGCTTTTATGACGCTATATTTTTGACTTTGAAAGTTTGTGATTTTATCAATCAAGTTGAAAAAGTTATTGGAATTTAGGACGGTTTTGTCGAGAGTCTCTAGTCAAGAAAGAAAAGTTTAAAATTAATGCAAAGTAAGTCCGAATACATTCACATGTCAAGTATCCAGTCCAAAAGTTCAGAATAATGCTAAACGTCCATTTCTTCACCTCAACAGCTTTTTCATTTATTCTCTATTTTTATTTGCCAGTTAACATGGTCGTCAAACGATAACAATGACAGTTTGAAATTTATCTGTCAGCCAATGACTTTAACCTATTTCATGACGGCATGGCGCTCTTGGGAAGCATTAAATTCTATAAATGTGACACAAACATGTATTTTTTGCTTCTTTAACAGCCTTTGTTGTTGCTGGTTCTGCTGTCAAGTGCGCTTCTACTTATTTGTATATTACCTGAAATGCATTGGAATACTAGACACATCAGACACTTTACGAGTAGATAAATATAGACCTCTTGGAATCTTCAGTGAAACCGTGACAATTCTATTCTCCTTTCAACTTCAAAAGTAACAGTAATTGCGAAGATGGACAAAAGCAAATGGAGAATTCGGACAGTTAGATAATTTTGAAAGTTCTACCTGAAAAGTAAGGAACGCCCACACAAACTTCTAAATGCTTTGAGTAAATAAAAATGCCTTCCGTTTATTTTGTATTGCCGTTGATGTAATGCATTTCAGTTTGAATGTCCCAGACATGTGAGTTGAAGTGAAATTAGTTATTTCTTTTGTTTCATTAGCGTATTCTTTTGTTGGATTTGGCTGACATTGACGCACCTTAATTGCATTCCTTTAAACTTTTAGAAAACTTGCCTTGCTTTGATGCGGAAACGTTTTAGCCCACGACTCCCAAATCGAATCATCACGTGAAATGTTGTGTGGGAGTACTGGAAGATTAAAATCGCTTGCATTTTGAGAGTGGGCCCACGACATTAAGCTCTATGCGGCCTGTTTACTCATTTCACTTTTTACCTAATGTTTTACGAACTTATAAAAAATTGCGCAACATTTTAATCTGGGATGTTGGACAACCTACCTGAGAGGCAGAGTTAAGCAATTTGGTAACCTTGAGCTTCAAGCTAGCCAAAACATCATTATCAAAATGAGAGTCGGTAAGATTATAGGTGACTTAATGACGAACATGTTTTCCTTGGTGAAAGTTTATTCTTTGCCATGTCGGCGATTTTTTATACTTTTAAAATTAACAGAAGATTGGGCGAGTCTTACCTGGCTTGCCTAAGTGTATTCAATTAGTACAGGAAAGTTTCGAATTTACTCTAACATTTTCTTAGTAAGTCGACTTGCGTCATCTTTAAAGTTGTCGGAAATTTTTAGTGAAAATGGAGAGGTAAGCACTGATTAGTTAGGTACCCCAATAGATGTTTCATTTTCAAGACGGAAATGTACAATGAGGTATTAGCTGATTCAAGATTGCGTCATGTTTTCACCTTCGAAAATAGTTGTGTTGTAATAACAAGTTATGTAATGGTTGACATTTTGCAAATCAATTGCTTTCCTGTTGTGAACAGTTTAAAGAATGATTGTTAAATTGATTTCTAGTGAAATGTTTACGTGGAGTCAGCGTGCCAAAATCTGCAAGGGAGATATATGTAAATGTTTTAATCAATCAGTCTTGTGTTTTCAGTGTATGATTTGGTCATTTATTTTTTATTTTTGCAATATTTTTTACAATAATTATTTATAGAAATATTTCTCCAGTGGTGTCGAAACGCCGAAATTGATCACAGATATTAAATGTCTATTTAATAAAGAAGCTTAATAAATAGTTTTTTTTCCATTTTTTCAAACAGCGTTATAGCACTATAAATAGAATAATTCACAATTCTGCTTACTTCCTTTCATAAATGATCAATGATATTCAAAGGCTTTCATTTTTTAATTAATTCGTAACATTTTCTCTTTCAAATATAATCCGATTGTCCCGAGCGCTGTATTCCAGGTGAGCATGAAACAAGGATCCATGTCAAATGCGAAGCGGGTGAATAGAAGCATTTGAAAAAGGAAGTTTAGATATGCAATCAATATCACCATTTCTCAAAAAAATTCTCTTTGAGTTACCTGATGAGTTCAAATGAATGACAGCTCTTTCTGGTAAAAAGGGAAAGGCGTCACTGCAGATGATTTTGTTACGGAATCCATACAGCAAATGAAATGAGATTTATTTTCTATTTTCTACCAGATGCTTGTTCTTCTCATGTTGAACAAAAGCAGCGTCATTTTACGGTATTTTAAACCACACTTTCCAATCAACAGCGGCAGCGAAATTTGAGTCGACAAGTCAATAAATTTGAGTTAATTAGTTTCTTGCACAAAGTAATTAAATTATGCAAATCTTATTTGTCCTCAGATACTCCCGAATGCATATTCATGATGCGACGACAAGCAATGTAGAATAGCTAGCATGTGCACACATGTAAATAAATGCAATACTGGTTATTAGGCTGTCCTTCATTTCTTGTTACGTGATTATGTACATTACTGCCGTATCCGAATAGCAAGTAATGTTGGTGCCCTTTATGATTCAAGCCATGCGTTTCTTGCTGCACAAACTTGACAACATTCTGGCAATACTTCGAGAGAAACTAGGGAGGAGCGCAAAAATATTTTTAGCGACTCCACGTCAAGAATCTCCATTTTCTCCACATTAAAGGAGCTTAAATTACCTGAACAATGAAAATATGTACAGGGATAGCGATATAAATATACTTATAGCTTTGCTTTCAATGACCAATAATCGATTCAAGGCTATGATGTGTGTACGTATATTGAGAATTTAGGTAATCTGGCACTCATAACATCATCGTATTCAAGAACTCAAGAGGTTGAGTTCCCAGTAGATTATTTTATATAATTTCTAGAGACCAGCAGAAGTCAGTAAATCCAGTCTAGACACTTCACCGTAAGCCAACTGGTGGGCAATAAACTCTTACTGACAATTCAATAATCTCTTAATGGGCTTATTACAACATTGGTAAAAGGTTTCAGCAAACCAAATTATATTTCACTTTTCCACTCTGGTGGATATACAGGTACTTCAGTATCTGAAGTATTTGAGTGTTTTGCCTTATGTTTCGAATATTTTAGCAGAATACATATTAGTTTGTGATCCAAGAAATATTACCTGTCGTTCCGACTTTTTATGGTCTTTAAGTGTCTCTCATTAAATTTTGCACAGTGACTGCATTTACCCATCATACCTGCTATGAAATGTTTCGTAGATATAATAATTCAGAAAATCCAGAGCGCGGATTCCATTTGCAACGAATTCGTTTCTAGAAACTCCACCGAATCGCAGAATATACAAGAAAGCAGGATCATAGAACCAATTAAAGGCATTCCGTTTATGCTTGGTCGTTACTAAATGAACAGTGGATAGCTCACCCGCTTCTCGTTCATCTAGAGTGAAACTTGTGCATCGCCATTAGTGAATTCAAGCTGCAAGTTGCGTCCAACTTGCTTTCTCTCAGCTTCAGCATGAATTTTGAACCAACAAAAAGTTTTGATGCTGAAGGTGCTGTATCAACGAGTGAATACAGAGTTTCAGCATTCTCATCATCATCGTTGAAGTAGAAAAATTTTTTCCATGCTATCTTTATTCTGTACGAAGTTTGTTTACTCGCTGCTCTGTACTTGTTGCCTGAACATTCGTGAAGTTTATTTTGCTCCTTAACAACGTTTCCGTTCCAATTTCCTAAAGAACTTGCTTGTGCACGAATGTTGATGATCCACATAAATAATACATTTTCAACCCAAAACAATTTGTTTATCTAGATCGTTATGAATGCCGCTGCGCATTTGTTACGGTATCCGATATAAGCAAAACTCAGCTAAACTGTGATGTTTAATAAGTTGATGAGTCAAGGTCCTTGAGTTTTATTATGATTCTAAATTGCTTAATGATGCTTGACTTGGTGAAAGTTTGCGTATCATTTTCGATCAAGTTCACAAAGTTATTGGTTATTCAGGACGGTTATGTGAAGAGCCTTTCGCCAACAAAAAAGTTTAAAGTTAATGTAAAAGTAAGTTTCTATTGGAACTTTGGCTACCTCCCATTAATATATGTTTCAAGAAATATCATTTCAATGACAAGCTACACTGTGATTGGTTATGTAAATCAATTACGTCATTTGGAGAAAAATCATGAAAGGATTATTTTTATCAGCCTAAGTTACTGTACCTGAAGAGTGAGGAATGTCCACACAATACGTCTCTTTCAGTGTCCTAGACATTTGAAATAAAGAGAAATTAGTTCTAGCTTTTATTTAATTAGGGAATTCTTTCGATGACTTTTCTTGACTAGATGCGTCTGAAATTGCATACCTTTGAACTTTTTGAAAAGTTGTCGAGCTTTAATGAGCGAAATGTTTGGTCCAAGACTGCCAAATATACCATTACGTGACGTGTAGTGTTGTGTAGGAGTAAAAGACGATTAAAATCGTTTGCATTTTTAAAGCGGCTCCGCGACATTCAGCTAAATACTGTGTATTTTCTCCTTTCACCTTATACATGATGTTCTTGGTACTTCTAAGGAACGTGCGCCACATTTTAATGTCGGAATGTTGTACGGTTTGGTTTTGAGAAACATAGTTAAACTGGATTAGCCGAGAAATGTGGTTACCTTGAGTTTAAAGCTAGCCAAAACATCATTAGCAAAATTGGAAAATGATAGTCGGTAAGATTATAAGTGGCTTAATGGCGAACTTGTGTACTTTCTGCTATGCCGGAGTTTTTTGTATATGTACCTATTTCTATTACAGAAGATTAGGGAAGTCTTACCTAGTTTCACTAAAAGCCTTCAGTTTTTATAGGAAAGTTCTAAATTTAAACTAACATAATTTTTCGTTATAAGTCGACTTGCGTCACATTTTAGCTTCTCGGAAATTTCAAATGTATTGGGCAGGTAACCAATAGTAGTTGTCTGACTAAACCCGTAATTGTTTTGTACTTTCATATGTATATTTTGGACATGGAAATATAAAATGAAGTAGTACGTACCTCCAGATTGAATCAAGCTTACTTCTTCATATCTGCTTTAATAACAAGTTATGTAATGGTTGGTAATTTTTTAAAATCAATTGCTTTCCCCCGTGGAGCAATAAATTTAAAAATGATTTATAAATTGATTTCCAGTGAAATGTTTACTCGAAATCGTGTTACTGTCAGTATTGAATTTATTCGCAGCATTTTCTCCTTCATATAAAATCCAATTGTCACGACTGCTATATTTTAGGTGAGCATGAAACAAGGATCAATGTTAACGGCAAACCGGATGAACTCAAGTATCGAAAATATGATTTGGGTAATGCAAATAATGTCATCATTTTTCAAAACCACTTTCTGTATATGTTACCTGATTAGTTTAAATGTGATAACCTGTTAACCTTCTCGTTTAACCTATTTCAATGTCTAACCCTCTCGTCTACCTCGGCAGCAAGCAATACATGAATCGACAAGTCCATTAATTTGACTTAATTATTCTGTATGACAAAGTAATTAAAATTCGCAAATCCTGCTTGTCCTTACATGATATCTAAAGTAATTCATAAGACAAGAGAATAGAAAATCATGGTAAAGCAGTACGCATGTGTCCTCTTCATCACATCAGTGCCTTCAAATCTGTAAATGCTTGAGAGGACGCAGTTGTTTTTATTGTGGCGTTGTGAACCCAGGAAACGTGAAATAGGTTCAAGTTAACACAATGTACTAGATTTATTCACATTAAAAAATTAGCTGGGCAAGTTTACTGAAACTATTCTTTGGAAAAAAAGAAGGTTTCCTAAAATTTGCTAAAATAATGTATTTTGACGGCAGTTGATTCATGGCATCGTGTTTACGATAAATGAGTTCCATGCGTTCGTAAAACTCGTTGAGTGTGTATGATCTGATCTCATATTACTTATAAATTAGCAAGCATCATAAAAATAATTTTGAAGTATTTCTATTCATGTATTTTGTACAATGAACAAACTGATAGGACGAGAAATCGTGCAGTCCAGGCGATCTACCACAACGGGTGGGGGATTTTAGCACATCATTAAAATCTTCTTATGTCGTGCAGCTACAGCAAACTGAAACATACTCTCATTTAGTACTGAAACGTCTCAAATTAATAAGGGCAACTATGAGCTATGATGGGCTTTATGGATTGTATTTGGACTCCTTATCCTGGGATCATCACTCTCTATCTCAGTAACTAGAAAACAAACATGAAGCAGGATGAAAAAGAGTATTTGCTTATCTTCACCAATGATAAATCCAAATCTTTGATGTATGTAGGCGTATTAATAATTTAGTTACTCTGGTAGTCATAAAATCATATTGTTTATTTTGTGAGTGTAATTGCCAGGAGCACATTTTGTGTAATTTTCAGACTAAAGTATGTCAAAAATCGTAACGAGACACCTCAGGGTAATTCCTTAGGTGGGTGGAAACTTCTTATTAACATTTCAATAATCGCGTGATGGGTTTACCACAACAGATTATGGGACCTTGCGAAAAACACATTTCATTTTTCTAATACGATCACTATGCATGTACTTCAATATCTGCAGCATCTGGTAGGTAGGTTTGTTGTACATTTGGGGAATGTTTTCCTGTTTGTTGTCGAAGAGGTATTAGCCAATTGTCCATTATTTGCTCACATCTTCAAAAATCACAGACGGGATTATAAGAGATTCAATCTTGGGTCATTTTATATGAGCCACATTTTGTAGAATTGGGTTAACCGGATTTCGGTTAGGGATAAGGTAAAGTAAGCTAATGTGGCTGTATGGAATCATTTATGTCCTTGAAGGTACTTTTCTACATGTCACCATTAAAATAGAAAACTACAAATTCATTGTCAATTCCAACGCTCTTATTGTCTATTTGATAAAACTAATTATCTCATCTCGGTCCGCATTGGAGTCATAAATTTTAAATCTTGCACTTGTATTCCATTTTCCAGATTAATCAGTGAATAACGTAATAGTTGACTTTATTATTTTTTAAACTATGGCAATCTTTACAATTCCAACAAGATTAAAACCAACTTAACATCAGTAATAATCATCATCTTTTAAAATATTAATGACTGAAAGGGTGCAATTTATTATTGCGGCGTTTTGGACCGAACATGCATGAAATAGTTAAAAGGTGAATACCAGATTTGTCATTACTACGGCCCGGATGTTTATGACCAAGAAACTCATGTAATATGTATGACTTTATAACTCAAAAATGACCCAAATATGACCCGAAATATGACATTTTATTTTCACGTTTATTGACAGAAAAGAAAGTAATTCACATAAATGTTGCTTGTCACCAAGCTCATAATGACAAACTAAGCACATTTCATAATTTTTCATTGTGAAACTCGGATGTCAAAGGACAGAAGGCACAAGACGCAATTGCTTCGTGGCTCATCCCAGGATCTGCTTGACTGGTTCCGCTCAGAATTTGAGAAAGAATGAACGTCTTCGCCAAATCGGGATTGTTTGAGACGACATACTCAAACTTCGCCAAGATTGTGTCTTTATTGACCGCGGAGCATGATATCAGTCGTTCTTTGGTTCCTTCCAAAATTTTGATAGACTCCACAAGAGACAACGATCTTGATTCCAATTTTGTGATGTTTTCTGCGATAAAGGTAAAATTTGCTGAGAGTTCTGCTAACTGAGCCGTTACCTCGTTCGATTTAAATATCTCCTGGGCTTTCTTGATGCATTCCGCTTCATTCTGATCAAGCGCCATGACCACTTTTTTGATGGAATTGTAGTTCAGGGCAAGAAACTCTACAGCCTCGAGCCAGGTACCCCACCTGGTTAAGACGGGCTCTGGTGGCAACGCCAAATCTGGAAACATTTTCTTATACTTTCGAACTCGAGATGGTGCCTTTTTAAAAATTGCCTTCGTATTCGCAACTAGTTGGTCGACTTGTTTGTAATTCGATCGTACATGTTCCGCAACCCTATGCAAGCCGTGAGGTACGCAAGTCACTTGTAAAAGTCCGGGATACAATGCCTTCAGGTTCTTCCCAGCCTTGACCATGTAGCGAGCTGCATCTGTTAAGAGAACCTGAAATCGACCTGCGACTTCCGCTTGTTTTAATTTCGGCCAAAGTAACTGTAAGGCGTCGACGACAAGTTGTGTGACGGTTGAGTTATCCGTTGTGGTTAGTTGCTTTGACAACAAAAGATGCGGCTGTGTAGCAGAATTTTTGCTCAACGCTCCAACAATAATATTTGCTACAAACCTTCCTGTCTTGTCCGTGGTCTCATCAACTTGCAAATAAATCCTTTGGTTGTCCAGTTCCGCTCTAATATTTGCAATTATTTCAGTATGAACGTCTGGTATTTAGTTTTTCCGAACGGTGGACTCGTCAGGAACTTGCTTTTTGGTATACTTTTCCAAGAAATCCCGAAGAACAGAATTTTTCAATTTATAAAGCGGTATGTCCGCGGCGAGAAAAGCCTTACACAAGTCTTCAGTGAATTCACTCTTCCTTGATTCGGATACCAACGTCTGCTTTCCATCGCGCTTCTGTATTTTGCAAGCATTTAAATGCTTACCTCCTTCCACGTGTTGATTAAGCTGAGAAATTTTCTGCCACTGATACAATTGTCCACACGGCTTAAACAAATAATTAAAATAATTTTGAGCGAACAAAAAAGCTAGCCTGAATTAATATTTATTTAAATATTTAAATATGTTTTAAAATAATAAATTGCTACTTAGTACCCTGCAAAAAATGCCGTGGCAATTTATTTTGAAATTCTTCCTCTCGTCTTCTTGCAATTTCCCAAGCCAACTCCTTAATAAAGTTAGTGACGGTGCCTTATTTTTTGCCATGTTAGTCACGGAAAGTGCTCTAAAACTTGTAGCTAGCTGTTTTCTCACTGAATATAACGAACAAATTTCAGTTTACTAGAAAAAACTATCGTGTACAAGCCCCTGCCGGTAAACACCAAATTGTTCTCCCCGTTATCTGGGAAAATTTAATTGTTTCGAGTTTTCCAGTAAAACAGTAAAGCAGTTTTGAGTAAATATATGGAAGAAAATAAGTCCAAAGCCAACTTGTGGTGGCATTGTGCACGTAGCACCATGATCATGTTGAATACAAAATTCAATTTATTACATGAAAACGGTGTTTTAGTTCTTCATAATTGATAGGTGGACATTTTTTTGCTTTTCATGACTTGATTTTTATGAAATGTGCGAAATATTACCGGTAATATGACGCATGACAAGAAATAGCAAAATATGACATTTTATGACTTTTTATGTGGACGGAATCCGACTATACATAAGTAGATTCGTCCACAAACCGACTTTCTGATCGCTGCATAACAAAGTAAAAAATATGAGATCTCATAAAGATCCTTGCCCTAGTCATTACCATTAAATTAGTTGGACAAGTTTACATAGTTATTGCGCTATTTTGAAAAGAGTATTGTTCCCTTAACATTGATATGATTACGTTATGAAATATAACTTTTTTACACGGAAACCAACTGAAATAAAAACCATAAAAAATGGGAAAGTTTATTTGATTCTGATGAACAGTGAAAAGAATGAGCAATAATGTCAAGCTGATAGTCAAATATAAAATGTCTAGAGGTGGTGGACTGGAGGATAGCTTAGGTATAAGTTGTACTAAATTCTTGGGTTCAATAAACTACTTAATCTCAATGCAAACACATTTCAGTCGTGAATCACGACTCGTGATATCAGAATGACATATGTAATATTTCTGACGCTATAGATTTTTTATAATTTCAAGATGAGACCGGTCTATATTCGTTGGATCAATTTTTTCTCGAAATTTGATTATATATTTCAAAGTTTACAGATTCACTCTGTCGAATTTCCTTTCGTTTCGGTTTTTCGAACGCCTTTCATTCAAGTTTGCACTGTGAAAGAATATAGGAATATTAGCCCCACTGATAGTAAGGCCACCCAACGTCATCTGAAAGCATTCGATCCTAAAAACACAAATCAATGGATAAATAATAAAAACAATTCTAGTATTTACTAAAAAGAGAATTCTTGATAGAAAACACTGTGAAACACTTGCTGGTGGAATCGATTTAATGAGAAGAGGACTGGAATATTTATAGCGACGAATTAGGTTTTAATTGATTTTGCTGTTTAGTAAGCTGTGTTACCCAAAATAGTAACATTCCTGCATGGAGACCATCAGCGAAGTCAATGCTCACATTGCGTTCATTTAGCTGCTGAATGAACTGTGTGAAAATCTCTCGCCATAGTCATTCATCTAGAGTGAAATTAACGCATTGGCCCAATGGAACGCAAGGTTAACGTTCAATTTCAATTTGCTTTCTCTCAGCTTCAACATGAGTGGAAGCCACAAAAAGTGTAAATGCTATGGACGAGCAATGACGAGTGTAAATCAATGCGTGAGCACATAACCTGGGCGTTTGCATTGCTGCTAAAGCAGCGAAGCAGTTTTCCTTTGTTATCGTTATTCACCAGGAAGTATGTACGAAAAGAAAGCATTGGAATGTTTAGAAATTTAGTTCACAATTATGAGCAAAATGACTCAATGACTAACAATTTAATTGGTAATATCTGAATGACATATTAAATGTTTCTGATGCTTTCCATTTTTTGTAATCTGTAGATTGCAATGCATGAACATTGTTTGTTGTTCATTTTGATGTTCCTCGTTATTGATATTGTTCAACGCTATTATGTTCACCCCCATCGAGTTACATTTCGTTCCGGTTATTCGATAGTCTTTAAATATTCATCATTCCAATTTACACAGTGGAAGCTTCAACACAGCAAACGCTCCAAAAATGTTTCCAAGAATGAATTTAGAAAATCCAGAGCGCGGATTCCACTTCATTCCTAGAAACGCAACCAGTTCACAGAATTTACGAGAAAGCAGGATTATAAAACTGATTAAAAGTATTCCTTTTATGCGCAATCCTAAATGAACTGTGATGTGCTCTCCCATTACTCGTTCATTTAGAGTGAACCATGCCCAATGCCAGAGGGGTACGCAAGCTACAAGTTCCTTAAACTTGCTTTCTCTCAGCTTCAACATGAATGGAAACAACAAGCTGCAAAGAACTTCTACATTCTCATCATCGTCGTTAAAGTAGAAAAAAGTTTTTTCCTAGTTATCTTTATTCTGTAAGAAGTCTGCTTACTCGCTGCTCTGCACTTGTTGCCTGAACATTTGTGAAATTTGTTTTTGCTCGTTGCAATTTCCTTAAAACGTGCTTGTGCATACATGCTGATGGTCCACTTAAATAAGACATTTTTAGTCCAAAACTATTTGTTTATTGAGAGCGTCGTGAATGCCGATTCACATTTATTACCCATTACGTTCCCCGGAATAAGAAAACCTCAGTAAAAATGTGATGTTTACTGAGTTGACGAGTCAAGGTCCTAGAGTTTTATTATGATTAAAGATTGCCTAGTAATCTAATATTATTTTGACTTGGTGAAAGTCTGTTTTAATTTTCAATCAAGTTCACAATGTTATTAGAAGTTAGGACGATTATGTCGAAGGCATCTAGTCGGCAAATAAGAGTTTAAAATCAATGCAAATTAAGTTTATATTGGAACTCCGGCGACGTTAAATTAATATATGTTCCAAGAAATTTCAATTCAATGTCAATCAAGCAAGCCGTCATCATTGGTTATGTAAATCAATTACTTCATGTACAGAAAAATATTTGAACGATTATTTTTCTCAGTCGATAAAGTCATCAATGGTACATTGTGAGTATGTAAAATGTTTATGGTGTATGAATGTTTTCTAAAATCGTGACCTGAACTTTACTTTGGTTATGTCGTATATATTCATGCCTGCAATTGACAACCATACGAACCCCTTTTAATGTTTGCGCAGATAAAAATACTTTACGTTTACTTTATATTTCCATTTATGTAATGTGTTTCCTGTGAATTTCCCAGACAAGTGAATTCAACTGAAATTTGTTCTGGCTTTTATTTCATTATTGGATTCCTTTGATGATTTTCCTCCACATAGACGCGTTTTAAATTTCATTCCTTTCGCATATAACATTCGCTGGCTAATGATATTTACTTGAAGAATATCAGTCCATTGTTTGCAAAATGTGTAGCGAATCATTGATTCAAAATTCATTCAAATGTTTGAATGAATGAATTTTTTAATACGCATATTCGTATAACAAATCTAACGGTGATTGTATATTCAGCAAAATGCATGCAATATACTAGTTTGAAATTCGTGGAAGCAATCTTTTAATGATATGCATAAAACAAATAGTTTTCATGTATCGTGTTGTATTCTAGGTGGGCGTGAAGTAAGGATCAGTGCCCACGGAAAGCCGGATGCACAATGGGACGGGAGAGAAAAATCCTGAAAACTGTGCCTGTAGAAGTAACCGGATAGGATTAAATTGAACAAATTTCTCTTGATTCAATTACGCCATACTTTAATGATAACGTTGAACAGGTAAAAAGGAAAATGCAGAAATGGGTATGATTTTGTTACGGAACCCTCACAGCAAAATAAATGAGATTTAAGGTTGTTATGTTCTGCATTCTCAGTCACCATAAAGTCTAGCTGAGTTAATTGTAGCAGTTTGCGTTAAGTTGATGAACAAAATTTCTTTCACGTAGAGAGAGTTCGATATTACGCAAAAAATTAAATTCCATGCAATGAGCTTACATTCTTACAACTAGTTCCATTCTCATTCCGAAAACTAGTTGAGCCTGTATGCTTTCATGTTCGTTTTCAATTCGACTCCAACCACGTCCCGTATCTGCATCCAACCTTCTTATAATCTGCGGAAGCAATATTTGAATTAACCAGTGAAGGGCGGCGAGCAGCAATACGTGCACATAAAACTGCAATATTGGTTGCCACACTCACCTTCAATTCTTGTTATGTGATGAATAAAAGTAACTTTTAAGTATGTAGCAGCTCGCGTATTTGGTACAATGCAAAAACTGAAAATACAAAAAACAAGTTATCCAGGTGACCTTCCGAAACGGCAGAGGACTGTTGCACATTAAAACCGTCTTACGTCGTGCAGCTACAACAAACTGAAAATCAATCTCATTTCATGCTGAAACGTCTCAAATTAATTTGGGAAAATATGTACTGGAATGGTTTTATGAATTGCCTACGAGCTCTTCTTGATATAATTTGTCACCTTATCCTGGGGTCACTACAGTCCACCTCAATAACTATATTAATGAAGCAGGAGAAGAAGGAGGATTTGCTCTCCTTGACCAAAGACAAATCAGAGTCTCTGATGTGTGTAGGCGTATTAATATTTTAGTTCCTCTTGCAGTCATAAAATCATATTTGTCATTTCCTTAGTATAATTCCCAGAAGCACATTTTATATAATTTTCAGACTATAGCAGGTATGAAAAAGTAGCGAGGCACTTCATAAGTCCCTAGGTGGGTGGTACGCCCTTATTAGCAATTCAATAATCTCGTAATGAGTTTACCTCAACATATTACGTGGCTTACGGATAACTCATATTTTTCCAATACGATCACTATGCAGGTACTTCATTATCTGAAGCATGTGGGAGATAGATTTGTTGCACGATTTTGGAAATATTTGCCAATTTGTTGTCCTATTTCCCCTTATTTGCTGAAGTCTTCAAAAATCAGACTCGATTATCAGAGATTCAATCTCTGGTCCATAGTATGATTCACATTTTCCAACAAGAACAGAGCTATCGACCATCACCAATCAACACCTTTAAAAAACCAGAAAGCACAGTTCATCCAGGCACCTTCAGCAATGGCTGGTGACTGTAACACATTAAAACCTTCTTACGTCGTGCAGCTACAACAAACTGAACATTAATCTCAGTTCATACTAAAACCCATCGAATTAGTTTAGACAAATATGAGCTGCGATGGCATTATAAATTGCCTTGAGGCTCTTGATGTAATTTCTCGCCTTATCCTGGGATCGTTATTGACTATCGCAATAACTACAATACAATTATGAACAGATAGAGAAGCAGGATTTGATTGCTTGGCCAATTGTAAATCCAAATCTTTATGGAGTGTAGGCGTATAATTATTTTCGTAAGTCTTGCTGTCATAAAATCATATTGGACATCTCAAAAATGGAATTCTCGGAAGCACAATTAATATTATTTTCAGACTAGAACAGGTCAGAAAAAGTAACGACGCACTTTGTGGTAAGTCCCAGGTGGGTGGTAATCTCTTACCAACAATTCCAGTAAGTCAATAGCATTCGATGGACGTAAGTCCTCGGAAATACATTGCTTTTATTCACTATTAATATAAATACAATGAATTCCTTGCTATTTATAACTATGATAGTGTCCATTTGATAACGCCAATTATTTCCTCGCTGTCCGTAGTGCAGTCAAAAGTAGTATTTTCTGTACTTATATTGCATTTTCGGAATCAGCAAGTAAATGAATTAATTATTAGCGTGATTATTTTACAAACTATATAATTCTTTACAACTTCTAACAGTAATTACATCTAACGAGCCATCCAACAGTAAGTTACCTCAGGAAATGTTAATAATTGCTTGTCCACAATTTCCTTCTTGCGGCGTTCTGGACCTAGGAGACCTGAAGTATGTCATAAGTATATACCAGACTTATCGAAGCAATTAAATTATTTGGTAAAGTTTCAATAAACTATTTCACCATATTAAAAAGACGAAGGTTCCTTTAACCTTAATGTAAACCATTATCATATATCCAATTAATGAATATAATTAGTGGAAAACCCATAACGATAAATTATGTTTTCAATTGAATAAAGTGAAATGAATAAAGAAGTTCACCACTGAAGTTAATGTCGGAAGGAAATGTGCTGGCTAGCTACTTAATGAATTGTGACGAACTCTCCACCACTCGTTCATTGCGAGTGAAACATACAAATTGCCTCAGCGGAATGCAAGCTGCAAAGCTTCTTTCTCTCAGCTTCAACATGAATGGAACTAACAAAAGGTGTTGATGCTACGGTCATTGCATCTATGAGCGAGTACAGAACTTTAACATATTCGCATCACTTCGGAAGTAAAGGAACAACTTTTTTCTTGATATCGTCATTCCTTAGGCGTCTATGCACACGCTGCTCTGTACTTGTTGCCTTGACAATTGCGAAGTTTGTTTTGCTCGTTCCAACTTCCTAAAAACCTGCTTAAGCATGCTGATGATCCACAAAACCAAGACATTTTTAATCCAAAACTATTTGCTTAGCGAGATCATCATGAATGCCGCTTCCCATTTATTACCCATTACGTTCTCCGATATAATAAAAACTCAGAAGAAATGTGATGTATACTGACAAGGGAGCTGCAACAACCGAAGTTTCCCAAACTCGGCCAAAATGTGAACTTTTACTAATTCTGGGGTACTGAATCCATTTCCGATGTCAAAAATCCCGAATGGGCATGTTCAGAAAATATGCTGTGGCGCATGATGTTTCTGCATAGTTTGCATCGGTTAAAAAATCGTCAAAAAAATTTTATTAAATAGAACGATTGGGAAGTTATATATGATAATTTTTTGTAAATTCTTCATATATTAAATCCATCCTCTCCTGTGGTGGTGTTATTGGAAAGTGTTCAGAGCTGCAATCTCAATCGACTCGTTACTCCTTTGGTCCCACTTTATATATCCCAAATACACAGTAGTGGTATACCCCAAATACATTACAACGATACTTTTGGACGTTGTGACCCTAAACTCTTTTGAGAGACATCACGGCACAAGGGGACATATTTAGTATTTGATGTTATGACAAAAAATGATCAAATTGAACTTCTGTATGGTTTTATGTAATAAAATATTTTGACGCTGTTTAATCGATACCACCTATGCAGGAACGTCATGCCCCACAGCATATTATCTTAACGTGCCCATTCGGGATTTTTTACATCGGAAATGGATTCAGCACCCGACTATTAGTAAAAGGTCAAATTTTGGCCGAATTTGGGAGACTTCGGTTGTTGCAGCTCCCTAGTGAGTTGATGAGTCAAGGTCCTTGAGTTTTATGATGCTTATGGATGGCTTATTGACGCAATTTTTTAAAATTGGTGTAAATTTGTTTTATTTTTCAACCAAGTTCACAAGATTATTGGAATTTAGGACAGTTATGTCGAGTGCCTCTCGTCAAGAAATAAGAGTTTAAATTTAATGCAAATGAAGTATTTGTTGGATCTCCGGCGGCTACACCTTAATTTCATTTCCGAGATATTTAATTTCAATAACAAGTTACGCCGTTATTGATTATGTAAGTCAATTACTTCATGTAGAGAAAAATAATAAAATGATTATTTTTCTCATTGGATATACTCATAAGCGGTAAAATTGTGCTTATATAAAATGCTTATCATGTTGCCATGGTTCTTAAAATCGTGACCTGAATTTAATGCTGCTTATGACATACACATATGCCCATATATTCATTCCAAGAGTTCAAAACAATACTAAACGTCCATTTCTTTTCTATTCTTATTTCCCAGTTGACAAGATCGGCAAACGATATAAATGACACTTTAAAATTTACCTGCCAGCAGCCACGGAGTTTTGTCTATTTCATTCATGGCGCTGTTGGGAAGCATATAATTCAGTAAATACAACACAAGCAGGTATTTGTTGTTTCTTTAAGAGGATTCGTTGTATTTTTCTGCTGTCAAGTGAGTTTTTATTTATTTGAGAAACGAGGGTCTGTGCCCAGCAGACATAATATGATCCTCCAGGAATCTAGAATGCAGCCCTTTCAACCCAAAACTGAATCAATTGTATTGTCATTTTATCTTCAAAAGTTATATTTCCGGTAAGCAGGACATAATGAAAAACTCGGACAGTTACGGAATTTTGATGGCTTTACCTGCAAACTGAGGAATGCCCACACAAACTTCTAAACGCTTTGAGCAACCAAAAATGCCTTCCGTTTATTTTTTTATTCCTTTTTATGCAATGCGTTTCTTCGGAATGTCCCAGACATGTGAATTAAAATTAAATTAATTCCAGTTTCTATTTCATAAGGGGATGCTTTTGATGATTTTTCTTGTCATAGACGCCCCTTAAATTGCATTCCTTTTATCTTTTGAATAAGTCGGTTTGCTCTTATCTGCGAAATTTTTTTGTCCACGACTCCCAAAACGAGTCATCAGTGATGACTCATCACGTGAAATGTGTTGTGGGAGTACTGGAAGATTAAAATCGTTTGCATTTAGAGACCTGGCCCAAGACATTTAGCATAATGCTGCGTGCTTTCCCATTTCACTTTATGTTTAAAATTTGTGCCACATTTTAATATGGGGATGTTGGACAGTCTAGTTGAGAGAAGCAGAGCTAAGCTGGGCTCCCCGAGTAGTTTGGTAACCTTGAGTTTCAAGCTAGCCAAAACATCATTAGCTAAATGGGAGTCGGCAAGATTATAAGTGGCCTAATGACCAACTTGCGTATCTTGAAGAAAACTTATTTTTTTGCTATGCTGGCGATTTTTCCTACTTATTTTGCGAACGTAATATTAGATAAGTCTTACCTGGATTGTCTAGGTACTTTCAATTTATAAATAAAGTTTTTAATTTAAACTAAACTGATTTTTCGTTATAAGTCGATTTGCGTCATATTGAAGCTTTTTGGAAACGTCAAGCTTATTGACCAGGTAAGCCGTAGTTGACTGGACAAACCAATATGCTGTTTTTACTTCCAAACGTACATTTTGAGTATAGAAATAGAAAATTAATGATTACACGTGCTGTCCTAAATACTTGAAAAATTTGTTAATGCAGAATTATTTAGGTACAAGGAGGCTTTTGGTTTGGAATATAATTAGTCGTTATTATTATGCAGCTTTACACCTGGTTATGATTTGAACCCTTGCCTTACGATGTCTTTTTCAGACTTAATAAATGTTTTCAAATCTTTCAAACAGCGTTTCAGCACTATAATTAGAAATCGTGCCAAATTCTGCTAACTGCCTTTGATAAATGATCATGAAATACAAAGGCTATAATTGTTCAAGTCATAAGTCAATGAATTTGTTCACGAAATATGAATTCCTTTTGTTTAGATTTCAGAGCTATGGTCAATGTAATATTGGTTAACATGTTGAACAGCATTAATGTCACCACTGTTTCGGCTATTTGAAACAACAGAATATTTACATAGAGCCTTCTCCTAAACAGCGACATAAATATTCGAATCTACAAGCCCGTAAATTTGAGTTAGGTAATTAGTTTCTATCGAAAAGTAATCAAAATATGCAAATCCTGTCATATCAAGTGCCATTCGTGCCTTTCAATATTTAAGTCATGCATTTCTTGTTCCACAAGCCTGACAACATGGTCGTGTCAATATTATTATAGAAATTATTTTCAATGACAGAATGTAAAGGATTTTATAGTTTTCATTAATTGTAGATCATCCATAAAGTAAATGCGAAATATGCTTCGAGTTCGGTTCTTGTACTTTATAAATATGCAACAAACTTGTACTACCGGATAGTATACTGTGCCGAGATACCATCCTTAAAATAAAAATAATCAATTCATCGTTAGGTTTAACTGCCGTATCGCCGCTTTCAAACAGATAACTTTTTTTGTATGTTCACTCCGATGATCCGTCTTTGTAAATGCTATAATTGCGGTAACCCCGGAAACTTCAAATTGAACGCATATGCTTACCAATAAACTTCAGTTATGATATGCACAGAAATTGCAATTGTAGCATAGCTTTCAATGTTTACAATCTTTCAGCAATATTTCAATAAACACGTTCATAAATTTGAGTTAATTAGTTATTGGCACAAAGTTATTAAATTATGCAAATCCTTCTTGTTCCCAGATACTACCTAAAGCATATGAATGACGGCAACCAATGTAGGGCAACAAGCATGAGCACATGCAAATAAAAATACAATATTGGTTATGAAGCTGTTCTTCATTTCTCGTTACGTGATTATGTCCGTTGCCGCATTACCACAGTATGCACATCAAGTTTATTTTGTGCCTTCTACGGTCCAAATCGTGTTGTCACTCGTTATGTATATCAAGTAACGTGTTTGCCTATTGTGGTTTGCTTTGATAGCGTTATAAATGGCCTTGTGGGTCTCGCTCTTCTACGTTGTCACTATCATCACACGTGGCTCGTTCTTAGTACAGTCAAGCGTGAAAACAGTACAAGAATGAAAAGGTGGCGGGTTTGCTATTCTTGGATAAATATCGATCGAAGGTTCGGGCGTGTGTTGGCGTATTCATATTTATTTTAGGTAATCTGCCACTCATAAAATAACACTGGACATCTCTCAAATGATTCCCAGAACCACATTTTACATAATTTTCGGATTAGTAAATTCAATTCAATAATCTCTGAATAGGATTATTATAACATGCCCAACGTTTCGACGAACCACGCTTCACGTTTACATTTGCTGCACGACCGTTATGCAGGTACTTCAGTATTTTGAAGTATTTAGCAGTTTTGCCATTAGCTTTAAAAATATTTTTAAAATACTTGTTGGTTTGTGGTCCAAGTGATATTAGCTATTTATATATTATTAGCTGAGTTCTTGAAAACTCCCACTCTCATTTTAAAGAGGTTCAATTTAGGGTCCATTATGGACGACATCTTCCTAAACCGGGAAAATTTTACGGAAGGCAAGAGTTTACGCGCTTGTCATATGCATTGTACCATAATACAAATATCAATCTATAAATAAAAAGTTTCAATAACGCCTAACTTTTTCCTACATTTCTTCCTTTTTGATACGATACCCAACATGACATCTTTTAGAATGCTAATGTAATAATCCTGCGGTAAAGCATTGTTTTGGCGTGCATTCTTTTCAACAGATGTAATTCATTAAAAAACACAATCACCAACAAACCTTCATAATTCGTATCGTAACACCCACTCAAGTCACAATTGGATCTGCATTACTTCGCTGTCTGTTTGGTTGCATGTTTTTCGTTACGGCGTTCCGGAGTACGGTTCAGTGCAAAAGGTTAAAGTTTCAGAAACTAATGGATATATTACAACAGTTAAATTGGTTAGTTGCGTTGCAACAAATTATAATTCTGAATGTAGAAAAGTTAACTGGAAGGGGGACTTGAATGTAAAGGGGTCCACGTTCGTAAAAATTGTCATTCCATAAATCGGTGGATATGTTCAATTTGAATTAATTAGACATAGCATAGTGGTCAAATGCGTATAAGAATTAGTTAGTTAGACATGTACGACTCTTCCGGTAGTTTGTATATTAAAGGTCGCACCTGACTAGTTTTCTTTCTAAATAATTAGAAGTGATGACAAAAAGCAAATTGGTTAAGCATATTCTACTAATCATCGTTTTATGTTTTCTTATATACATAAAAATATGTGCACCTATGAATACACTGGGGAAACATTAATTATTTTGTGAAACGACGTATTCAATTCACGACGAGGGAAAAATACTCGTCGGGTCCAAAGTAGTTTGATTACGTATACGAGCCAGTTCCATATCTGCTTTAGGGTTGCCTTTTCGCTGCTGGCGTTGACTTCAATCACAAACTGCACTGCACTTAGCAGGCACAAAGTTCCAAAAATTATCTGTATGCCGAGAAAGCCCGAAACATATATTTGGTCACCTTTCTGAGTCACTGGATTTGGATTGGGATCTTCCGGGGGCAATTTATTGTCTACGCGAATTGCAAAATTTCCCCAAACGGTCCACTTTGCCGGAAGTCCACTCTGTTGAATTCGCGAGTAAGTCTGGAACAGCCAATGTCGGTTGACAGTGAAAATTTCAAGAAAATAGAATCGTACAGCCAAATAATCTTGCAGTAGAGCATAGCATTTGAAATCTTTCCCATTATTGAAATCAGTGGTAATTAATTCTTCGTAGAACATTAACTTATTGTAAATATATTCCGAGTCCGTTGGAATTGCAATTCTGCGCATTAGATAGTCTGGAATCGAGGTACTAATATTTGCAACCTCAAAACTTTTGTTAAGTCTATCCAACATGTTTCTACTTCCAAAGCTGTTGCGGTATTCAAACCATGGCGAAGTAAGTTTAGAACTTTGACGGCTCCACAGAATTTTGTAGCCTTCATCCAGCAAGCCCAGCAACGATACGATTGGTGTGGTGGGAACAAACACTATCAACACGCTGATTATCCCATTTGCGTAAAAATTGCAAATAAGGTCACCAAAGAACTCCACGATCACAAGAATGAGCAACTTTTTCCAATAGGCAGGTACAGAGTTGCCTACGATCACTCCTAACACATCCAGTATTAAACTGGCGACAGGAATATTTTTACAAATTGAAAGTCTTTTTGTAAAAAGCACAATCGCAAAAAGTGTTGCCAATACCAGCAGCCATATGTCGAGAGAAAAGGATTCTATCCATCGAACAAAGTCAAACGTTTGACTCTGTTTTTTGCCAATGGGTTCTGGCAATAGAGCAAAAAAGTTTTGATACATCCGAGTACGAGAAGCGTGTGAACAGAAAATAGGAATCCGATAGCGTAAGGAGGTCAAAATCAACATACGTGTTATCTATAAAAATGTATTGTCCAACTCCGCGTATATCTGCGGCCACAACATCCTCCAAATTCTCCGCGTCCAAAACCTTCAGCGACATGTTGTGCGATTGGGAAAGCTCAATTGCGGCCATTATACCCCGACCGCAATATAGGAAGTCAAGCGATTTGAAGAGGAGTCGACCACAGGCCAGTGGATCTAATGGGCCAAATGGAAAGTGTACTAAAGCATTTATTTCGCGTTGGTTGGAGTTGGCAAAATGTTCTCTATGGAGCTGAAGTGGATCTAAAATTTGCTGCATGAAACTAACGTCAAATATTCCTTTGGCGTCTTCACTCTGACTACAGTACTGTTTGCATGAAATTGAGTACTTGACGGTGACTTGATTAGGGCCGGTAACTGGTCTTACAAATATTGACACTGCCGCTATGGTGTCAAAATAATCCATGATGTACTTTTCGTAACCGGTTACATTTTCGTGAGTAATGCGAGGACTGTGAAGGATGTTAATGAAAATTGTGTGTGGGTGCATTAAGAGATCCCATAACGCCCCTAGCACATCAGCACGCCGAGTAATGTTTTCGGTCCACTCGGACACAATTACATGGTATGGTTGAGTGTGCTTGAAGGGAAATACCCGGTTGATGTTTTCTACGAACTTTCTGAATACCATGCAGCGAATCCGTTCAGGCACAAAATTTACTTCAATCCTTTCAATCGAATACAACGATACTTCCATGCGATCGTAATTATGGTCCATGATAGTAAGGAACTGGCTAACCGCTGTTTCTAATGATAGCTTCTTTCGATAAGATGTAAGACTGTCTTCCTGGCTTGACAACGGAAGCAGAATCAAGCACAGAACACCGAAAACTGTGTGACAATTTTTCATTTTCATTGCATGTAATATATTGTTTCCTCTTTGGTGAAACTTTGTGCACATATTTCGGGATATTGTGCCTTACCCACAATTAAATGCTTTCCTTTAAATGTTTGGAGGATCGACCTACTCAAGTAGACGTAGCGGTATCCTAATTTTGAATATTACCAATAGGAACAGAGCTTTGAATTGGGTCACAGGAATTAAGCACTACTTTTTTATACTGCATACAAGAAGAGCCTCGATGGAAAAACCATAGCGAAACGGACCATCGATTCCAACAATCTTTACGCCAATGACAACCAGGTATATGCAAAAACATATTCTACTCTACTAATTAGAAAGAGTGGTTCTTACACGTGCGGTAGGCGTCGACTATTTTAATTCCAGGTATTTTAATTGCATATTTGCTGAAAGCCACCACTGTCGGCACTTAGTACGGATTGTGAGCTGATGCGAAGTAGGTCGTGAGATACTTTAGCATTATCATGTTCTAAAATTTACTAAAAGCTACCCATCTGTAAGTAATTGGCGATTTAAATTATTCATATACGATATTATGCTCCACTTCAATTATTTTAAGAAATTAATTTTAATTTAATTCATTTTAATTAGCATAACCATTTTATTCCCTACATCCATGAGTATCCAACTTGTACCCATTGCAATGCGTAATTGCGGTAATTGGATCGGCTAGAGCTCCACGTACGGCTGGAAACAAACTGCGAGTCGGAAACGTTTACTAACTTGTATGCGCAACCGTATTCCATCTAATACAGCGGATCGTTTGGCAGCTTTACGACATATATTTGTGAAAGACATTGCGTAATGCGTAGGTCGGTGGAGTTACGACTTGAATCTCGCACTCATCAGCACGAAGTGGTATTATCGTCTCCTGGCACCTTTTTATGTCATTCTTTACAAGTTGCAACAACAATACAAACTAACTACATTCCACCAATTAGGACCTTACATTCTTTTAATGTCTGATTGAATACATTTTATTTCTTGCGCCGTTATCTTATAGGCCGAGGATATCGAGCGGCGTTCTCGTCAAAGTTATATACAGATTTTTCGAAGCTATTAGAATAGCTGGAGAAGTTTACATAAACTGTCACAATATATTAAAAAGAGGAAGGTTCCCTTAACCTTGAAGTTGTATGCTTTGAAATAATGTAAATTGTTACCACGAAAATAATATAAACGGGAAAGTTTATTAAGTTTTATGTTTAATTGAACAGGGAAAATAATGACCAATGATGTGATGATGATGATAATGAAAATGGGGTATATGTGGTGGCCTTGATAGGTAGCTCATATACAAGTTCTACGAAATTGTTGATTGCAATAAACCGATTCCACTTAATCTCCATGCTAACATATTCCAGTCGTAAGATCTGCATGCATATTAAATGTTGTTGATGCTATTAATTTTTTTATAACGGGTAGATGAAATGGCTCGATGTTTTGCTGGATTATGTTCTGCAGCAATTTGATTGCTTTGAAGTTTACAGATTAACTCCTCCACCGAATTTCCTTTCGTTCCGATTTTTCGATCGCCTTAATTTTTTACGACTTCAATTTTGCAACGTACTTGATTCTGCACTACATGCACCTACTACAAACTATCCAAGATACTAGAATTCCAACAATCTTAAGCCTGGACTCCATTTGTAACCAATTCGTTCCTAGAACGTCAACCGGCTTACATACTGAACAAGAAAGCTGGATTGTTGAAAGTATATCCATATATTTCATCCTAATTCATATGAATTCCATATGAATGAACGCTATAGCGTTCCATTCAAAAGGAAACAATCCAACATGCAAAACTACAAAAAATACGATTGTCATGTTTAGAAATAAAGAGAATTTGTTACAGCAAACGCTGTTGAACACTTCGGGCCGGTTAGATTGAACAGACGTTCGCCTAACCCATGTACCTAATTAATGAGAAGAATGAGTTGAAAATCGATGACGTTGAATTACTTTTTCAATTGACTAAATCAAATGCTACTTATTAAACTCTGACACAAGAAACATTTGCATTCCTCCAATGAGCTCACCAATGAAATCAATGTCGGCAAGAGAAGTGCTGGGTAGCTATTAATTGAGCTCTCCCACTACACGTTCATCAGGAGTGAAGCTTACATACATATCGCCAGTCGGCCACGACGACGACTTTTGGAAACTGGTGAAAAATAACGGAGACGAAGAAACTTTTCTGCGCTTTTGCAGAAATCGTCCCAGAAAAAAAGAGGTTTTGACTAGCCAGCAACAATACGCGCCCTATCGTATGAATTACACGCCGTACCGTTTACGCTACGTTCCCTTACTCTGATGTATTATTTGTGTCTGATTAAGTACCCTTACATGTCTTCCGATTCCTACAGAAAACATATTATTTACTTCTGGCATATGTGTCGGTTTGACATTTTTTGTACAAGGCAATCGGTTTCATCTCGACAAAATTTAAGCACATGCAACATACTGCTTGCATGACGGTTTTTAATTAACGGGTAACATTCGATTAACCACATTGCGGCTCTAGTTTTAGTTACAGAAATGTCCCTATTCGGGTTTACTTTCGTTCTTAACTACCGGAAGCATGAAATGCTTATAAAGGTAGATATTGCGATTGCTCTGTTTGTCTGTCTGTGTGTCTGTTCGGTATTGATTTTGGGGTTCCGGGGCCTACCCCCAGGGGTATGGTGGGGGGTTAGGTAAAGGGACCGACGATACGATACGGTATGGATATGGAGATATACCCCTACGATATGGAGATATTAATTGGTTTCTTCAGATTTCACCGCTACTGTAAACTAATATTTGCAGCAGTAGTGCTCCCGATCTATTTCCATGTTGAACAAGTAGCGTCATGACAGTTATCTGAAATCACTCTGTGTTTCTATGCAACGTTCAAATCAACAGCGCCAAGAATATTTTAAGCAACAAGCCCTCGATTTGGAGTTAATTAGTTTCTATCGCAAAGTAATTAACTTATGTAAATCCCTTTTTTGCTGAGACGCTTCTAATGCATATTGATAATGCGACAACAATTAATGCAGGAGCGCAAACATGACGGTACGCATACAATAATATAATATTGGTTACTAAGGTGTCCTTCATTTCTTGTTACGTGATGTTGTTCATTGGTGCCGTACCCAGTATGCATATCAAGTATTATTTTTTTCATTTATAGTCCAAGAAACACATTTCCCATTACACAAATTTCCCTAATGAAGCGCTTTAAATTACCCACGAATAAAAATATAGAAGGAAATTTATGGAGGATGAAGATTTTATATCCTTGGCAAGTGATCGAACAAAGGCTTTCATGTGTGTGGGCGAATTAATATTTCGGTTAGTCTGTCAGCTTTAACATCATCTTGGACTTCTGTTATATGGAATTGCCATGGACACATTTTGTATAATTCACAGACCAGCAGCGGTCAGTCTAGTCACTTCATCATAAGCCAGCAAGTTGGCCGTAAACTCTTACTAACAACTCAATAATCTCTTATGGGCTTATTAAAACTTGCTAAAATATTACGTACGTACATTTCATTTCTCAAGTGCGGCCGTAATGCTTGTATTATTTCAATATTTGGGAGTTTTTCCGTTCCAAAGATATATGCAAAATACTTGTTAGTTTGTTGTTCGAAAGGAATTAGACAATAGTCGGTTATTTTCTGAGTTTTTGAATACTCCTACTCTCATTTCAAAGAGATCATTTTATGGTCCATTTGAATGACATTTTGTTCAACTCTAAATCCAGGTTTTCGTTCCAGTTGTGAGAAAGTTGACCAGTATAACTCGTTGGGAGTATTTTCCTTTTACTACAATGATATTTTTAAATTAGAAACTCTCAGTTTATCACTTGTAATCCTCTTCTGACCTGTGCATGAAAGCTAAGTATGCTATCCTACACAGGCCATAGAGAATCACCAGTTTCCTCCGCATCCAAATCTCACCGCAAGCATCCCATGCTTCAGATAGATTCTGCTCTTTGGACAGAGAGGTGAAAAATCTCATCTCTCTCTGGATCATCTCACCCTTTCTTCCGCTGAGGACTTTTTCAGTCTTTCCTCAGTGCTAATATACGTTTACTGATTATTTGTATTGTATAAGTATCATTACTACACAAATTTACGTTAACGCTAGTTGTGGATAGTAATAAAATAAACAGTTAATTTCCAAATAAAACGTCTCTCCCACTACTTTAATTGCCGCATCTCAGGGCAGTAATGTGATTTACGCCCCTCAGTTACAGTCACGTTACACACTGACGCCAAACTTTAATGTTGTCAATTTAGAAGCGTCAATTAAATTATCTGTCGAAAAAGTCTAGGACCTTTAGGAGTATATTTGGCCTATAGGTCGCAAGTTTTTTAATGTGGTGTTAAGAGGCAAGGATACATAGATAGGTCCAAGTTATCATAACATAACTGATTTCTCGAACGTAAAATCAGTTGATAGAAACAATTATTTAAAAAAAACAGGGTCTCCAAAATATTAATGCAACAAATTTGTCACAGTGAACGCAAAACGTTTATGACGGATCACACTGCAAACAGTTACTTATTGATATGTCATGTTCCAGTCACGAGCAATTAATTGGAATAAAGTTGATAATGAAATGCAAAATCTACAAAAGTGTACTAGACCAGATGAGCAGTTAAAATATTATTTATGGAAAAGTGATTTTACATCATCTCAACGATTAACACCATTCCATCGTAATACATGCACGCCATATTAAATATTTTGGACACTTGACTGTGTTTAAAATGCGTAGGTCGCTTACACGTGTTCTTGGGTTGATATTACTTACCTGTAGCCAAATTAATGTAATATATGACTGGTTGAACGTTAACAAAAATGTGCTGTTTTTATACATATAGATTGTAGCCATTGTCAGAACGAGATGGCAAGTACCTTCCGAATTCTGACTATTACCTGTCCATCTATCACTATGCGTTACCTCAATACCGTTTCTTAACGTTTATGGTGATTTTTAGAATGATGGATTTAGTCAGCAAAGTAACAGACAGTCAGTTTTCTTTTATATAAACTTTCGATATGACTGTTCAATGTTCACTATGAAGTATATTTTCAATGCCAATTGCTAAATGGCCAATTGTCGGTCTAAAATGCATGAAGATTCGTCGTAAAGCGGAAGTAGCTATATATCTTCAATGAGGTATTAACACATTGAAATTTGGGACGGTGAATAGTTTACCAAAAACAAACGAGTTAAAAACTTATCACATACACTGAAATTCAAAAAAATGTTTGTTCCTGGATTCCATTTGAGAGTACTTCCTTTCCTGGAAACACAGACGTCTCACAGCAAGTAGCAAAAAACTGATGGGTAGATTCCTTAAGCACTTTGAAGAGTCCTACCAGTTCTCACTCATCCAGAGTGAAACTTAAACTTTGCTGGAGGAGGCGAATTCACTCAGAAAGTTGCCTTTTACCATCTTTCCCTCTTCATGAGAGAGAAACATGAAAATACGAAAAAAAAAGTCTGGTTAGGGATAGTTCGTGTAAACGATTAACAATGCTTCATGTTTTCACAGTTGCCGCAGAGGAAATAAGTTTGCCCTTCCTGTCTTTATTATTTAGGTGAACTCTCTAAACTGTACGTATTGTTTGAGCACCGATGAAGTTTATTTCGCTAGTTCCAGTTACGATAAAAATAGTGCTTCGTATGCATAATGATGATCGGCGTAAGATATTTTAACAAGAGCCAATTGTTGTCGATGTTATGCTTAATGCCTGACCCCATTTATTATCCGTTACCGTCAAATGTAAGCACACACTGCAGGAATGTGGTATTGACGGAGCTGAGGTGACAAGGTTTACCAAACCAAAAATCAGATTTTTAGCTCCATCCCAAATTTTGTAGGAATTTTTTGCCATTTAGCATGGAGCGTAAATGAGGTTTCTCTTGACTTTATTACCCCACTGTAAATTATGTAAATCCTAGTTGTCCTCAGATACTACTAAATGCATATTCATGATGCGACGATATCGACGACGATGTAGGGCGGCAGAAAGCGAGCACACGTTTAAAAGTATAATATTGGTTATTAATCTGTCCTTCGTTTCTTGTTATGTGATTATGTATTGTACCCCCTTACCTAAATATGCACATCATGCATCGTTTATGGCTTCTATAGTTCATGTAATACACTTCTTGCTACATAAATGTAACAACATCATGGCAATACTTTTAGACCGCATGAATCTGGTGTAAACCTGGAAAGAATGTTGATTGACTGAATCTCAAGGCTTTCATATTTCCCATCAGGTGGAAAGCACCAAGAAATAAAACTTGAAACTGACTTTGGGTTTTGTACATACAACAACATAATTCAATAAATCAATATAACCTTTTAAATTGGTGAAGACGATAGCACGTTACAGCTACTTACGTCCTCTTGCAATAACAAACTGAATATTAATCTCATTTCATACTAAAGCTCCTCATAAAGCCAAATAATGACAAATGAATTCTGAAGTAGCGTTATAAATAGCCTTAGGGCTCTCCTTCATATAATTTGTCACTGTCATCGCCCGAGACCAGTGATCCGTACTGTCTACTGCGATAACAATACAAATATGAAACTGATGGAGGAGAATGAGGATTTGCTTTCCTTGCCCAAAAATCGATCCAAGGCTTCAAAGTGTGTAGGCGTTCAAATACTCTAGATAATTGACACTCATAAAATGATACTAGACATCTCATAAATGGTTCCCAGAACCACATTTTATATAACTTTGAGATTAGCTGTGGTCATTCTAGACATTTCATTGTAAGCCAGCAAGTGTGGGCAGTAAGCTTTTGATAACAATTCAATAATCTCTTAACGGGCTTATAAAAACACACAAAAAGGTTTCAGCGAACTTCACTTTTGCTGTACGACAGTTACGAAGGTACTTCAGTATTTTGAAGTGTTTGAGAGTTCTGCAATATAGTTTAAAAATATTTACGAAATGCTTGTTGGTTTGTGGTCCAAGAGGTACTAGCTAATTTTCTGTTATTTGCTGGCTTGTTGAAAACTTCCACTCTCATTTTAAAGAGATTACATTTATGGTCCGTTATGGATAACAGTTTTGTTGAACTGGGAAAGTAGATTTTTTTTCAAGTTGGCAGAAAGTTGTACAACGGCACTCGAGAGAAGTGTGCCATAAGAAAAAAGAGTTTTCCAATTTAGTTTTCCAATTTTCAGTCAATACGCTTTCCAAAATTACAACACATGCACATTTTCATCCGCTGAAAGTTTTCGTTTTATTTCCCAATATTATTACGAGTACGATACTGCATTTGCTTTAGTTTTACCTCATTAAGGTTGTTTCGCTTAACTAAATTAAAAATATACTACTGTCTGCATCGTTCCCCTTAATCGCATCTTTAACAGGCGTTGATATAACATATTCCCCGGAAGGCAAGAATACTCACTTTTCATAGTTACTGCACGGCAACTCATGTATCAGTCTAAAAATAAAAATCAATACCAGCTAAGTTTTTCCTACATTTCCTTCTTTTTGATACGATATCCTACATGACATCTGTTTGAATGCTAATGTAATAATCATGTGAAAAGCATTGTTTGGCTTGCATGCATTCCCAGAGATTTCATGTATCAAAAGACAAAATTAGCAACAAACCTCTATGAATTCAACCACAGCTTCATACCCAGTGTCAAATCTGCAGATCCTTAACGGCTCCTTTGGTGACAAGTTTTTTGTTGCGGCGTTCCGTTCTGTGGTTCAATGCAAAGGGATAAAGTTAAAATAAACTTTTAGGGATATATTAAAACTATTAACTTAGTTGGTCGCAGTGCAACAAATTAAAATTTTGCATATAAAAAGTTCCCAAAATATTATCCCCACAAGTCTTTAAAACAGCATTTTGATTTTTTACTAATTTATAATGAGTGAAATCGGAACAGGTTCATTTGAATTTGAAGCAAGAAAAACATTTCGTTTGGAGCGTTTATAATGTTCCTATTCACTCTTCTCATGAACGCTTTAATTGAATGAAGAGTAGTCCAAAATTTTCGTATCAACTTATTTCTCATCAATTTGGACCACCTAGTACTCAAATTCACATAATTAAAGTCACACACGACATACGTACATGATTAAAAACAACCGCAAAACCATGGCTTTTACCTGCTACAACGATTGTAAACAGCGGAACATTAAAAGCACTTTTCGGCGTCATCGCCTGTAAAGTAATATCATAACGATCCTGCACAAAATGAAATGTACTAATTTAAGGAGGGAACACAACCTGAGCGATAGACTAATCAGCAGGTTCAGTGTCGCCATAAAAAGGATTCTGTATCTCCAATCTGTAGACAACAGTTTTAAATATTTATTACTCGCTATTGATATATTGGACTATTGATATATTGGACTATTTCAATGTCAGTATACTATCTATCCCGTCGAACAACTTGGAATTAGAACCCTTCAAAACAATAAATAAATCACAGTTACGTATACAATTGGCGTCCTGAATATGGCTACATACATATGTTCAGTTAGATGATTGAGAATATGAACAGAGACGTAGTAACTTAGACCATCTCATTATGGTTTCACAAGAATAATGAGAACCAAAAAAAGTTTCACATATATGCTAAGTACAATGCTTATCGAGTGCCTTGAATAATATTAACGCCATATTGTGAGACCTCGAACGGGATTCTCCAAATAAGGCTTCACAGATTGAGTTCTTGCTGGGGTGAATGCTTGAAATGAGATGGTTGAAAGGATTTGTATTGTATAGTACTTTTTTAAGTATCATGTTATCTGGTATTCGAACACTACTCTTTAAACGTCATGTAAGCATTCGTAGTTCGGCATCTAATTAGTCGTTCCCATTATAACCCTAAAGGTACAACTTTCTGCCTATTTAGTAATTCTTTGAAACGCTGCGCCATATATCTATTTTTAAGACGTGCTGAATAAATGTTGTGCTATTTCTTCGAACAGCGTTTTATCACTGTAAATAGAATTCTTGCCAAATTCAACTTACTCCCTTTCATCAAAACTTCAATGAAATTCAAAGGCTTTCATTTTTTAATTCATTAGTTACATATTCTGTTTCACATATAATCTCATTGTGCGTTAACATTTGCTGGCTAATGACATTGACCTGTAGCGTATCAGTCTAGTATAATTATAATAAGCGTGTAGCAATCAAACGAAAATTTTATATGCGCACTTTTGTATCAGGAACCCACTAGTAAATACGTACATGCGTATTGGTGGCAGTACCTGCTTTGAAATTCATGGAAACAAGCGTTCGGCAATATTCTTTCTAGTTGAACTATAGTCTAGGTAAGCGTGAAACAAGAATAAATATCCAGTGGGATTCGGACGAATAAAAGGATTGGAGAGAAGGATTTTCTTTATGTAAACTATACCACCATTTCTCAAAAACTCTTTTTGTTTGTGTTACCTCATAAGTTCAAATGCGAAAAATCTCTTTTGATTCAATTGTGGCATATTTGGTGAGAACGCTGATCTGGCAAAAACACAATAGGCATCAATGCAGCATGATTTAGTTACGGAACCCCAACATCAGACGAAATGGTATTCAAGCATGCTGTGTACTGACTCATAATAACATTGAGTAATCAGTTGTAACAAGAACCTAAACTGTAAAATCAATATACTTGCCTAACCTTATTAACAATTGTAATACCATATATTTTTTGCGTGACGTGAATATGGTATGGATTTCATGAGTCAAGTTTACATTATACTTGACCAATGCGCTGCCGATATAGTTCCCATTTTCTGCACGATGCCTGGTGTTCTCATGATGAACAGCAGCAGCTACTTGTAGCAACACTAACTACGTTCAACCTTATCATCAACATCAGCAGCAAGCAATACTTGAATCGGCAAGTTCTCAAGAATGAGTTAATTAGATTCTATCACAAAGTAATTAAGTTATGCAAATCCTATTTGTCCTCAGATGCCACCAAATGTGCATTCATGATGCGACGACAAGCAATGTAGGGCATCCGCCATAAGCAACACGCGTATATAAAAATGAGATATAGGTTATTAAGCTGCCCTTCATTTCTTGTTACTTGATTGTCCTTTGACGCATTACCCCAATATGCTCATCATATATAATTTGTGGCATCTACAGTGCAGGAGGATTTGATTTCATTGACCAAAGATCGATCCATGACTTAGAACTATGTAGGCGTTCAAATACTTTAGATAATCTGACACTCATAAAATCATAAATAATTCCCAGAGCCACATTTTATATAATTTTTGGACTAGATGTGGTCAGTCTAAACACTGCATCGTTGGTCAGCAAGTGGGCAGTAAGCTTATGATAACAATTCAATAATCTCTTAATAGGCTTACTACAACATCCTAGTAGGTTTCAACGAACCACATTATGTCTCAATTCACCTGTATGGCCGTTATAATAACTGCGTTATGTAGCACTTCAGTATTTTGAAGTGTTTGAGAGTTCAGCCATAAGTTTCGAAAATATTGCAAAATACTTGTTGGTTGGTGGTCCAAAAGGTATTAGCTAATTTTCTGGTACTTGTGGAGTTGTTGAAAACTCTTATTTGCTCTCATTTTGAAGACGCAATGGACGATATTTTATTTAACTGGAAAAACAGATTTTCGTGTTGGGAGAAAGTTGTCCAATGGAACTGAAGAGAAGTATGTCGTTGGAAAAAAGTTTGCCATTTGAGTTTCACAACATTTTCAATTGACATATAATCACACGACGTAGCCAACACATAAGTGACGTGTTTATTACATAAAAATTTTGTTTATGATACAGTTTAACAAATTAATCGAAGTTATTACAGTATTTTATAAATTGCCCAACCTCAATTATGTGTCACACAGCCGCCACATACAGTCTAGTATCAGGGGTACGAATTCGTACCCCTGAGAGTACGAATTTATACCCCTAGGGGTACGAATTCGTACCCCTAAATAATTAATTTTAATTAATTTTAAAGGGGTATCAATTTATACCCCTAGGGGTACGAATTCGTACCCCTTAGGGGTACAAATTCGTACCCCTAAATTATTAAAATCAGTTTTAATTCGGTAAAACCGGAACGTATTACCGGAAAATTTATCAAAAAATACGGAAATGTTGAGAAAAAAATGCTCGATTTTCTTATATATGTAGTGAAAGTGTAAGTTAAGTAGATTTAATGTTATTTAATTTATTAATTTTTAACCTTTAAAATTTTATATTTCAAAAACCACGAGGTGGATTTTTTTAATTTTTTCACAGAAAATCTTAAATTTTACGTACCTTCAGGAAATGTATCATTCAGAGTCCTGATACTAGACTGACACACCATATTAACAGAATAGAAAACAATTTTTCAGGTGCACCTGCTAAATGCGTATTTCATCATTGTGACTCATATGCAACAAAAGTTTAATTTATTTTTTTGAAAGTATTTCACCGAATTACGAGAAATCCTGAAATACCTACCGAGATAATTTACTTGTGATTACGATACCGAAGATATTTTGGCTTTATCCTTACAATTGTGTGATTTAGAGCGGACCCCCCGCGACCAGTTTTCAATATATGTTGACCCCGCATTTGCATGTACAGGGTCACAGGGTCAAACCAATGGTGTCAATAAGTTTCTTATAACCCATTCTACATCACCAAGTTGTTGGCGTCCGAATTCCAGAAAAAAATGACGAAGCATGTCGAATACCCGAATATTAGCTCATCAGTCTTAAATTAAAAAGAATCAATAGCAGCTAACTTTTTCCTACATTTCCTGCTTTCTGATACGATATCCAACATGACATCTTGTTGAATGATAATGAAATAATCCTGGGAAAAAGCATTGCTTGTCGTGCATGCATTCCAAGAGATTTCATTTATTGAGAACTCTCCTTTAGCTATTTATTTATCAAATTACCCTCTCAAGATTAAATCTGCTAAATTTAACTGTTTTTTGTTTAAAGAGTATCGTTGCGGCGTCCCAAGTACGTTTCAATACAAAGGGCTTGTATCTATACAGCCTATGAGATTTATTAAAACCATGCAATTAATTGGGAATGCGTAAATAAATCATAATTTTGGAAAGAGAAATGTTCCCTGAAAACAATACCAGCAAGTTCCTAAGTTAACATTTTGGTTTTTGACAAATGTATTTCATGTATCATGAGTGAAGTTGTAATCGGGTTATATGATTTTTAAGCTGACGTTCCTTTTCACTCTTCTCATGAACGGCCGTAATTCAATGAAGAGTTCTTCCAAATTTTCGTGTCAACTTATTTCGCATCTCTTTGCGAGGACTTAGTAATCAAGTTTACCTAATTTAGAGTCACACATGATATACTTACGGGATAAAAAAGCCGCAAAGGCATACTATCAACCTGCTATAACTATTGTAAATACTCTTGGTCTGACGGCCGAAGGAGACGCATCAAAAGTTGCTCGCTCTTGTGTAGTGTAGAGTAGATGTATCAAATACACCTGAGATAAATCCAATCTAACATATACTGTGCATATCGAAATATCCATGTTCCCATCATCAAGTGAGATCACTAAAAAAAGATCTCGTATAAGCACCAGTTCTTCATCATCTTCGGATTCACCGCATAACAAAGATAAAATTACACCAAAACCGGCAAAAGCTCCCAAAAGTGATATTATATTTGAAGCTAAAGTGAGCGAAATGGTGCTAACAGATGAAGACCTTGCTAATATTAGCAAGCTACTGGACAATGCTTTAGATTCAAAACTTACTGCGGTTATTCAGAGCCAAAATGAGATACAGAAAAAACTCTGACGAATTGAACTCTCAGAAAAAGCCAACAACATAATAATATCTGGCTTACCCGTCGGGTCCGATGATACCGCCGGGTGCATTAAAACTGTGCACGATCTTTGTAACAAAATTGGAGTCTCATCCAATAATTAATGACGTATTCTGGATGGGAAAGCGTATGGGAGATCAACCGAGACGACTAATGCTGAAACTTGTCACATCAATAGACAAGAAAAACATTATGATGCACGCAAAAAATCTACGACGCCAGAAAATCTACCTGAACCATGATCTGCCAGAAGAAGACCGAAAGAAGGAGAAAATCCTCAGAGACTACTTCAAATCAATGAAAACAACCCGTAAAGACATCAATTACTCCATGCGAAATTCTGTTATGATGGTTTGGAAAGATAATGCCATAATCGAGCGATATCGAGTCAGTAATGGATCTGTGGTTAATGTCAGCGCGTTGATGGACGAATGAAACTTAGGACCCATGGAGCACCAGAAACCGGATTCGGGGTTACGTAATTTAAATAAGAATGTTAATTTTATAACATAGAAGGTATTCATAGAATGCATGAAATGGAGTCTCAAGATATCTCATCAATATGCGAAAATCATATTATTGGTCTCTACGAAACGTGGCAAGAAAAAGATAGTCATTTGCAATATTTTAGTAGATTTAGCAAAATAGAAAGCAAAGCCCGACGGCGTTTTAACATCGGCAGAAGCAGTGGTGGTATACATTTATATTACAGAATTGATATATTAGAATTGAAGGAAATACTGAAAATACATGATTTTTTTGTTGCTGCTAGATTTGGTTATAAAAATACAAATATAATCGTTGTCTCAATTTACATTCCTCCTAGACCAGATTGTGACATAGCTTTCGAAGATTTGTCTCAACTTATGATTAGTCTAGAAGAAACTTATGAGAAAGATATATTAATAGTGGGCGGTGTTTTTAATGGTAGAGTTGGAGGTTTAGACCAAGCAATAAGTACATTTGTTACAAATTGGGGAGTTACTGATAGTTGTAGGGAATCTCATGATACTGTGACAAACTTTAGGGGTAATGCCCTAATGGATATGATGAATGAACACGGAATGGTACTCATGAATGGAAGAGCGAAAAATGATAAGCCAGCAAATTTTACATTCTCTAATTCCCAAGGTCAAAGCGTTATAGATTTGATTTTTCTTAGACACACTCAAATCGAAAAATGCGATGGCCTTTCCACTTTAAACCTACATTACTCTAGTCATCTTCCAGTACAAATAACATTAACACTGACTACGCACCAAACCATACAGCTTTACAAGAGATTAGTCTGGGATCCCAAGAAATTAAATAGCTATCAGGAGAATATAAATAACCTATTATGTGAGCGAGCGATCAGCTCGTATGATGGCCTTATTCAAATAATTTATAAAGCAGCAGATATATGCGGCATGCTAAAGGACCATAAATTTGGAAATACACCTAATAAAGCCTGGTATGACAGTGAATGTATGGAAAAGAGGAAAATGGCCAAAATAACACTCAGAAATGCTAAGCTGATGGGCGGAAATTATTGGAAAATTTATAATGATTCTAAACGTGACTATCTGAGAGTAATTAAAAGAAAAAAGCTTACGTATGTAAACGGTATTCGTGAGGATTTAGGCAAGTGCAGGAGCGGCTCAAGATTTTGGAACGCTGTACGTAAGTACAAAGGTAGAAGTTATTTTCCTAACCACGTATCTGAAAAGGCGTGGATTGAGTTTCATGAAAAAATTATGCCTGTACGTATACAAATTCATTCTAAATATGAAGGGAACGAGTGTCTGGAACTTGAAAAGGAAATAACAAAGGAAGAAATTATAAAAGTTTTAAAAAAAGCACCGTTGGGTAAAGCTGTAGGACCCGACCTGATTTCCATTAAAAATTTACCAGAGATTGGCTTAGATTGGTTGGTCGAGTTTTTCAACTATATATTGGTTACAGAAAAAACACCAAAGTCTTGGGCTAAATCAGTTACAGCTATGCTCTATAAAAAAGGAGATCCATCAAATCCAGGAAATTATCGTCCAATTACTCTATTTAGTCACATGCTTAAAACGTTTACACAAATTATACAAAACAGACTACAGGTTTGGGCTGATGAAAACGGTTTAATACCAGAATCACAAGCAGGTTTTAGAAAAGGCAGAGGCTGCGAAGACCAAATTTTTTGTTTAAATACGGCTATACAGATAAACATTAGTCGAAGCAAAGGTAAATTGTACGCTTTATTCGTCGATTTCGCTCGTGCGTTCTCATCTATCCCCCACCAAAAATTATGGGACAAACTGCTTTGGTTAGGAGTTTCTGGAAAAATCATTAGGATATTAAAACATTTATATGACAACCTTTGTACAGTAATAAAAACCGAACACGGCTATTCACAAGAAATACAGATAACAGAGGGTTTGGGGCAAGGTGAAATTTTGTCGCCTCTCCTGTTTAACCTGTATATTTGCGATATAGAGGCTTCCTTAAACAGTACTGGAATTTTCGGCGTTAAAATATCACACGACTTTCAGTTACAGCTTCTTAGCTTTGCTGATGACATGGCAGTATTAGCATCAAAGCCTGGTGAAATGCAAAGGAAAATTGACTTCCTATATGTGTATTTTAACCAACTCGATTTAAAAGTAAATGTTGATAAAACGAAAATTATGGTATTTAGAAAGGGCGGACAAATAGGGCGAATCCCAAAGTTTATGTATAATGGGAATGAGATCGAGGTAGTTACGAATTACACTTATTTAGGGGTGCCATTTTATGCATCAGGTACCTTTTCTAACACAGCAAAATATTTTTGTTCCAAGGGGTTAGCAGCGGTGTCCGTCTTAAATAAAATAATATATGGGGGTAAAATGAATAGTTGGTCCGGTAAAATGAAGCTATTCGATTCAATTGCCTCAGCCACAATGCTTTATAGCAGTCATATCTAGGGTTTGCAACAACTGGAAAGAATGGAAAAAGTACAGTCACAGTTTTTAAAAAGATTACTAGGTATATCAAAGTTTACGTCCAACAGTGTTTGTCGTATTGAGACAGGTCGTATGCACCCGAAAATTGCGGTAATAAAGAAAGCAATGTACTTTTGGTCGAAAATGTTAAGTATGGAAGATGATAGATACGCTAAAAAATGCTTCACTTCTTTGAAAAATTTGTCCGAAACAAAACTGAATATTAACCCAAAGTCCTGTATAACTGGGTCCTGCAAATGAACCATATTTTTAATACCTACGGGTTTTCTTTCCTAATCCATGAAAATGACCAGGAGAAATTTATATCAAACACTGGAGCTCTATTGACTTCAATAATTGATAGCAGTAGACAACAAGATATAGCGAAAATTAGGGAGTCAAATCGATACACAAAATATGCCACTATTTTTAATGAAAGCTTAATGCCAGCAAGATATCTACAGATGAGACTGCCATACAAACATTTATCTCTAGTTGCCCAATTCCGATTAAATATAGATGCAGTTTATTATGATAAATATACACATAGTTTTAATGAATCTGAGTTATGTCAAATCTGTAATAAAATGTCTAGCCTAAATCACTTTGTGATGGAATGCATTCCAATCAGGACATTTGACGCGATCAGAAATAATATATATCACAATTGGTCATGGTTGGAATATTTGAAGTCTGAGGATGTTAATACGATAAAAACATTTGTAATTCTAGCATCTACAAGTTTAAGATTACGGAAATTTATACTGGATTCATTTGAGTAAACCAAACATGTGTAAATGCACTACTTTCTTTTAATTAATTTAATGTAGACAAAATTGTACTGTTCAAATTGTATGCACTATTCCTGTAAATGAATTTAATTATTAAGTCATGATTAAGAATATTGGAAAATATATTTGTGAAAAGGCGCTCTATGGGTCATATAGACCTCAAAAGAGCTTTGGGTTGCCAAATAAATAATAATAATAATAATAATAATAACTATTGTAAACAGCGGCTCATTAAAAGCAATTTTCGGTGTCATGCCGGTGCATGCATGATGACCAACATCAATTAGAGAGTTTTTCCTGTTGATATTGTCGACAAGCCATATAAAGGACAGATTGATGTTCTGTCAACCCTAACGTAAATCAATGTTCGCTGTGGTGTCCCGTGACCACTTTATTTTACTTATTTGTTTATAATGTGACATGCATTAGGGAACTTGACGCATGTTAATGGAAACACGATGACCCTTCACAATACGATAAAATGTAGCCCTATGGGAAACTTCTTTCAACCCGTGAGAACTTTATTGCCATTTCGTCATAAAGAGTAACCGGAACTGTCCAGATAAACTTGCCCAAACGGTGAACTCTGACAAACAATGTTCCACATTTTGCAAATTTGATGACATCACCTTATAAAATTGATATAAAAAAAACCTCAAATTATAAACATCGTAAGCAACTAAAACTTACCTTGGGTTGAATTTTTTATTTCCCTTAATGCGTTTCTCCTGAACGTCGCCAGACATTCACATTTAGGCGCAACTAATTCTGCTTTGCTCTCACTGATTAATTTCTTTGATGGCGTTTCTTGACACAACCCTAATGAAATTTATTTTCAACATTAAAAAGAGAGGGTTCACATGAAATGTGTGGGACTACTTGGGATTAATATTGTCCGTTCAATTTCAGTTTGTAGTTTCAAGAGCAGACCAACCACATTCAGATATAAATACTGCGATTTATCGCCTTCAAATTATACCTGGCACGCCAGCTAGTTCTGAGAAAAAAGCGATATAGTTTATTTTCGGTATGTTAGAAAGTCGATTGGAAAAAGTCACTGTTACGCTGAACCATCTGACAACGCCATTTGCTGTAATGAAAAGTTTGGGAACTTCCCGGCTAGGCTTTTTTGTTTAACCTTGAGCTTCAAACCAGCCAATCCATATGAGCGAAATGACAATCCGTAAGATTACAAATGACTTAATGACGAACATCTTACCTTGGAGAAAATTAATTTTTTTGCTATGACTGCGATTCTTTATACTAATTTTGTGAACGGAAGATTAGTGCAGTTTTAACTAGTTAATCTCAGAGGCGTCAGTCAATAAAGAAAAGTTTTAAAATTAAACTAAAATTACATTTCGTCGGAAATTGGCATCGTCATGTTTAAAGTTCTTGGAAATTTGTTTGTAAGGTGTACATAAGGAATGATTTGTTACGTAAAGTAAAGGATAGGCTGGGTAGAATTTGGTGGTGAAATTCCGAAGATGAAAATGCGTAAGACGTAAGACGTAAGAACTAAGACTGAGTCAATTTTATTTCTTTAAAAGTTCGATGGATCTGCTGAAATATAAAGTTACACAATACATGACATTTGCAAATCAGTTGCTTTATTGTATTCCTGTGCCGTAATAATTTAAGGAATCATGTTTAAATTGATTTTCAGTGAAATGTTCACGAGGAAACAGCGTGTCAATACGCCAACGGGATTTAGTATTCGCCAGTTCTCGATTCATAATATAGCTTCAGCGTCTGATTGTGTCATTCATGTATTCATAGAGCAGCGTATGTCTCAACATTTATTTTCGTCTTCAATGATTCAATAATTGCGCCTTAACAATATGCACAATGATTTAATATCAAGACCATGGCCAATAAATTTCAGTCATATCGGTTCCAATCGAATACAAACAGTTATATTCATAACAAGCTGTAGTAGAACATAAAGGCTTTGTTATTCTTTCAAACGTTCCGATATTATAATTTCTAAATACGTCCTTAATACATGTATCCCTGCACTCTTTCAAACAGGATTACATCATATTTGGATTTTTTTTCCCAAGTTCCCTTTCAAATACGATCTAAAAAATGATATAAGGAACATCGTCATTTCTCAAAATCTTTTCCTGTTTGAGATACCAGACAAGTACGAATGCGAAGAAGCTCTTTTGATTCTATTTTATGATATTATATACTTTAGTAATAAATCTCATGTGCCGCAGGTAATTTTGTTATGGTGCCCCTAAATTAAACGAAATACGATTGAAGTCATTTATAAAAGATTCAATATTATACAAAGATATATAGAAGCCATGCGTTTTTGTTCTTGCAACCAGTTCCAAACGCCATTTATAAGACTGGCTGAACGTTTATGGTCTCAAAATGTAATTATTTAAAAACTTACGTCAGTTTTGTAATAATTGTAGTGCATCAGAATTTTTGCCTAAGGTTTGGACATGTTAATTCGTTTTCTTTAGATTCTCTTCAGGTATCAGAAATCACTTTGTATTTATATTCCACAAGTCTTTCGATTTTGAGTTAATTATTTTCTATCGCAAAGTAATTAAATTATGTAAATCCTTCTTTTCCTGCGACACTATCTAATGCAAATTGATGATGCGACAATGAAAGAGGGCAGTCAATGTCGGACGGCAAGCGTGATGAAATCCATACATAAATATATATAAATTGGTTATTAAGCTGTCCTTCATTTCTTGATGTTGTTGATTTCTTCCGTACCAAAGTATACATATCAAGTATAATTTATGCCATTTACAGTCGAAGTAATACATTTCCCGCTCCGAAAGCGTGACAAAGTTTCTATCCGTATATCCTGTGCTCGAGAAACATGGGGACGTAGAATGTATTTTTATCAACTCAACCAAATAGGACATGACAAATCATCATACCACAGTAAGCTTAGTAAGTGGTCAGTCATGACACTTCATGGCAAGCCGGAAAGTGGGTCGAAACTCTCACCAACAATGCAATAATCTCTTTTGTGTTTTTTACAACATCCTAAAAGTTTTCAAAGAGCCAAATTACGTTCATTTCACTTTTGAAGTGGGGCCGTAATGATGGTACTTGAAAACTTGGGAATATTGACACACGTTCCAAAGTATTTGCAAAATACGTCTTCGTTTGTTGGCTAAAATGTATTAGCAATTTTCATTATTTTGTTAGTTCTAAAAAACTTCTACTCTCATTTTTAAGAGATTGTTTTTAAGGTGCATTGTGAATGACATTTTGTTGAACTAGGAAATCCGATTTTTCGTTCAAGATGTGAGAAAGTTGGCAAATGACACTGCTTGGGAGTATGTTACGATTGATACCATGATATTATTAAATTGGTAACTTTCAGGTCATCACTGATGCCGAACCTTAATGTTGTCAATTTGGAAATGTCAACTGAACTATATGGCCACAACTCTCACGACCTTTAGGAGTATATTTGGACTACAGGTCGCCAGATTTTCATATGACGTTAAGAGGCAAGGAATCGTAAAGCAGGTTCAAGTAATCGGATCATAAAACAGATTTATCGAAAGTAATATTAGGTTCCAGAAACTATTATTTATAAAAATCTAGGGTCCCCAAAATAAGCAAGATGGTCCTGATGCGAAAACCTTTTTGTCTCAAGTTTATGTTAATTATCCTTTCCATATTCACAAGCGACAAAAAAGTCAAATTAAACACGGGAGATCATAATGGGGAAATTTGAAATCTGGTTACTGTCACGCAGAGTCAATAGCGGTATGTTAATATGACAAGGATTGACATCCGTTTTTAAATCTCAACATGAGCTACCTATTAGTTTTGATTTATTTCATTTGCGCATCCATCAAGGCACCAGAACCTGCCCATTCAAGCCACAAAAATGTGCTATTCACTTTGAGTTGTTGTGGAGAACGATGGCACATTTACAACAGGATTTACAAAACAAATTAATATTTTAATCTAATACCTTCTACAGAATGGCAGGTGTTTGTTCAAAAATGAAAGATGATAGCTGAGCATCTCACAAATCTGTCAGGGGACAGATTTATAAATAAGATACGTGCTTTCATAAATCGAATATGTACAGAAGAATTTAATCAACTCAAAAAGTTTATGACGAAACATTTACACTCAGACCCAAAAAAAAAATTGTTTCAGTTACATATCGATATGTCATGTTCCAGTCACTAGCAATAAATTGGAATCGAGTTGATAATGAAACGCAAAATTTGTTACAGTGTACTAGACTGGATCAGTAGTGCAAATATAACTTCAGGAAAAGCGATTATACATACTCTCAAGGATTAACACAATTCAATCGTCCTACCTGCATGCCATATTAAATGTTCCGGACACTTCGCATCTTTTATAATGTGCAGGTTGCTGTCTTGAGCGCGTTAGTTGATAATAATTTCGAATATCCAGAGTAGTTCTTTATATATGTGTGTAAGTTTTAACGCTACCAAAAGTGTGCTCTTTTTAAATATAGGGATTCCAGCCATTGTAAGATCTCCATTTGAAGCATTTTCCGAAATTTGACTACTAACTGTCAATCTATCGCCATACAATCACGCATTACCTTATCCTAAGTTCATGGTGATTTTTGAAAGGATGAGTTCCGCCAACAACGTTACAGACACTTTCGCTTCTATAAACTGTCGATATGACTATTCAATAGTCATTAAGCTTTTTTTTAATGCCAAGTGAGAACCGTATTCAGAGGACGATTGGGTTTTTGTGAACAATGAAATGGGTAAATTTCTGAATTAATTCATAACGAAAGTACTTCGCAGTATATTGCATTTGAGAGATTATCGCATCAATGGGATAACAAAATAATAAGTAACAGCAACACCTGCAAATTACCCCGTTACATTAATTGCAATACAGAACATGCTTCTTATTTGGTTATCATTTCCAAAGTTATAATATACTTCGTTGCTAAACGTACTACTATTAGATATTCTAATACTGTCCAGTCATCCGTCGACGCGATAATATCATTTCTACGGACCGATTAAATCGAAACAACACAACACATTATTACTATTTTCATAATAAATTATCATGGCTTCTTTCGCAGCTTCAGTTTCGAAGGGTCAAATAAGCACACCTTTGTATTAATTATATACAATGTTAACCTGATCTGTCCATTGGTGAAGGTTTCAGGTCAAACAAATTTCAAATAATGCCCGCTTTTTTCAAAAAACCACCAAAAAGTGGTATTTTTTTCATAAACGTTTGTGCTGCGAAAAAGTGCGCGCCTGGAGTGCCAAACGGTTAACAGATTCGAAATCAGCGGCCCTTTTTACCCCTAGCTTCACTAACACTTTGTCACTCCACTTGCGCAATTTTGAATAAATAGTCAATTTGTGGACTGATTTCGACATTGGTTATGGGGTCCTTCATCGTATAAGTATCAACATCTCAGAGAGTGGGTGGACGGTAATTTCCGAATTCAAACATAATAATATAATATCTGACTTTGTCCATCGAATTGACCTCAAATTCAGATATTTTACCTTCCACCCACTTTTTGCAGGGTTGATACTTATACGATGAAGGACCCCATAACCAATGTCGAAATCAGTCCACAAATTGACTATTTATTCAAAATTGCGCAAGTAGAGTGACAAAGTGTTAGTGGAACTAGGGGTAAGAAGGGTCGCTGATTTTGAATCTGTTAACCGTTTGGCACTCCAGGCGCGCACTTTTTCGCAGCACAAACGTTTATGAAAAAAATACCACTTTTTGGTGGTTTTTTGAAAAAAGCGAGCATTATTTGAAATTTGTTTGACCTGAAACCTTCACCAATGGAAAGATCAGGTTAACATTGTATATAATTAATACAAAGGTGTGCTTATTTGACCCTTCGAAACTGAAGCTGCGAAAGAAGCCATGATAATTTATTATGAAAATAGTAATAATGTGCACAACTTTCCAAAACAAAAATGTACCACCAACAGAAGTTTAGTGAGTCGGCACCGAATTAGACTGACACTAATATCTAGAGAACTATGCCGTCCGATGTTCTTTCGGCGTTCTTTTATTAAAATAAACACAAGCCTTCACCCAGACAATTCAACATAAACTTCTGAACCGCGCAACTTTGAATTAAAGGATTTTTCGAGATTATCCAGTGACGAAAGTAATTATTGGCGTGATTATTTCCTTAATTATAACATTTTTTTACAAATCCGAACAAAACAAATTCTAACCAACTACCACCGATCAACACCTGTAAAAGTGCCAATGCCTCGTAGGGTGCAATTTACTTCTGACGGCGTTCTAGACCCTGGACACCGACCTGCTTTATGGCCAAAGTTATATACCATATTTGTCAAAGCTGTTAAATTAGTTGGGGAGGTTTAAATATAATTATTACACTATTTTCAAAAGAAGAAGGTTCATTACACAGCAATGTGATAATTTCCGGAATAATGTAAACACATTTCGCACGGGGACCATCCAAAATGCAGCACAAGTAAGATGGGGACGAAGAAAACTTTAATATTCTGTAATAGCGGTGTCTTTCATTTCGTATTGCACCTTAAAACGTTACGGTATGATGGTTGTTTTAAATGCGCCATGAATAATTGCATTTCTTCTTAAAACAACGTTTCAGCAATATAAATATAACTCGTGTCAAATTCTACTTCCGTTTCTACCATAAAGTAATTGAATTATGCAAATCCATCTTGTTCGTAGATACTACAAATCCATATTCATGACGGCAATTAATATAGGGCAGCATGTAGATTACTAGAAGCGCATGCATATAAAAATATAATATTGATTTTTAGGCTATCATTCATTTCTTATTAGGTCTTGTCTATACATACATGCATACATATATTCAAGTAATGTGTTTGGTTTTGTGGCACAAGCCATACGTTTCCTACTCCACAATCGAGTCAACATCCTTCAATATTTGAAGTGAACGAGATACAAGCGTTTTCCATGACTGAATGTAAAGTATTACATATTTGTCAACTGGAAAAGATGCAGAAAATAAATTTGAAACCAATTCCAATTTCACGTGATCCTGTATACCTGCAACTAACTTATACAACCGCATAATGCAACATGCCGCGATAACCTTTAGCAACTGATGAGGATGACAGCGCATTCAAAGCTACTTACGTTCTACTGCAACAACAAACTGAAAACTAATCTCATGTAATACTGGAACGCTTTGAATTGCTTAGGAATGAAAAATGTTTCTGGGATAACGTCATAAATACCCTTATGGCTCTGGTTCGTCTAATTTGCCACTGTCATTGCCCGAGACTCGTGATCGGTACAGCCTACCGCGATAACAATACAATTATGAACAGGTGGAGGGTTTTGCTTTCCTTCGCCAAATATCGATCCAGGACTCTGACGTGTTAATATTTAGTAAATCTGACACACAAAATCACAATGGACATCTCATCAATGGTTCCCGGAACCACATTTTATATAATTTTTGGACTAGTCGTGTTCAGTCCAGACACTTCATCGTAGGCCAACGTGGACTGTAAGCTATTGATAACAATTCAATAGTCGCGTAACGGATTTATTACAACATGCTAAACGAGAGTTCTGCGATAAGTTTTAAAAATATTTTCAAAATACTTGTTGGCTTGTGGTCCAGGAGGTACTAGCCAATTTTCTGTCATTTTGCCGAGTTATTGGAAACTCCCAATCTCATTTTAAATAGTTCAATTTAGAGTATATTTTGGACGACATTTTGTTGAACTGGGAAAACTGAGTTTTTGTTCAAATCGGTAGAAAGTTGTCCAACGGCACTGAGTGAAGGATGTCATTAGGAAAAAAGTTTCCATTTGGGTTCCCCATAATTTTCAATTAGTACCCTTTTCAAGATTACAACTATTAAACATTCTCACCCACTGAAAGTTTTCGTTTAATCTTACAGATTTATTACGAATACGATACTGACCTTCCTTCTGTTTTATCTCAATAATGTTAGCATCATTTAACTAAATTAAAAGACTTATAACAGCGCCAGCGATATTTTAATCGAAAAGACCTCAAAAAGGCAATTAGTTTATATCGCAAGGTAATTAAAATTTGTAAATGGGTACGCTGAAAGTATGTTCAATGGCTGAATGTAAATACCTCGTATCTTTCATCAACCGGAAAGCATTCAGATTGTAATTTATGAAATTCACTTCCGTTCAAGTGCGTTGTACGAGCACAATTTTTGTGACAGGATGACTCTGTTAACCTTGGGCAATTACTGAGGACATACACACATTAAAATTTCAATTACGTCGTGTTTCAGTACCAAATAAAACCGAATCTCATTTCATACTGACGAACCTTAAAGTACCTACGAATGGGTAACGATAGCATGGATATAGTTATGAACAGATAGTGCTCTTCTTAATATAATTTGCACCTTCCCCGTGATCATTCTTGTCTGTCTACCGCTATAACGACCATATAAGCTAATGAAACAGAAGGACGAGATTCTCGTCACGATAACGGTTTTCTTTTCTTAACCAAAGAGCGATGCATGGCTTTGATGTGTGTAGGCTAATTGATATTTAGGTAATCTGGCAGTCTTGACATCATATAGTACATTTCGTAAGTAAAATTAGAAGAAGCACATTGATACAATTTTCAGGGTAGCAGCGGTCAGGAAAACCTGTCGGTTCACTTATAAGCCCGCACGTGACTCTTGGTTTGGCTGTCACGAGAAGAGGTTGTCGCTAACTGAAGCTGGAAACATTGTGTCTATACTATGTGGGTTAACTGAGATATATTTTATCGCACCAAGCTACCTTGCTAACAAAAGTAAATCATCAGCTACTACACACCATTAGCAGAAACATACCGCATCTTTTGCACTTCTCATACTAGAACTGTGTTTATACAACTGCAAGTAGTTTGTGAATGTGTATCAAGGCTGCTTCAACATGACAACATACTGTTGAAATTGCCTGATGTGGAAAGTGTGTGAAAGCTGAACAAAATTTGCTAAGCACTAGCTTGAAATCAGTGAAATGTCATTCTCTTTAATTAAACATTTACTAAATGACATTATTTAAAAATCTGGCTAATTAATATATAAATAACACCAGAATAGGCCAAATGCCTATCCAAAATCCCTTCGCATCGAAACCAAAGGTAAAAAGAAGTCCCTTACGACAACCGCAAACTCCGAAAAGAGACAGGGAGGAGAGTGGGACTCCGTCTCCGTCAACGGCCAGTCAAAGTTCTAAAAATCCTAGATTCGTAAGCCCAACAAGTGCTCAGAGAAGTCTGGAAAGTGAGCTAAGCGATTGTGATACTAATTCAGGTTATAGTGACACAATTGACACGATGGATGAACAATTCCTGATTAAGTTGAAATCAATGATTAGTGATGCACTCGATGAAAAGTTCAAACAGGTCTTAGAACCTGCCTTGAAAAGTTTAGATGAAAAACATTGCAAACTCAAAAACGGCATTGAAGAGTGGAAACGTGAAAAAAACATCATTATAAGTGGACTGCCCGAGGACAGTACTGAAGACATCGCTAAGCAATCCCAAAAAGCCAATGATGTATTTCAAAAAATTGGACTGAATGGAATGATGATTGACGACATATTCCGTCTCGGAAAGAGACAAGCAGGATCAACTCGACCTCGCCCCTTGCTGGTAAAGTTGCTGAAACTCACAGATAAAAAGCAAATCATGAGAGAGAAGAGGAAACTGGGACGCGCGGATGGAATCTACATAAACCATGACCTGTCAAAAGACGAAAGAGCAAACGAGAAATTGCTACGTGACTCCTTCCAACCCATGAAATCCAAGGATAAGGACCTGAAAATGTGGATTAGCCGTGGAATAATGACCATCAAGAAGAACGACACCATAGTTCAACGCTTCTTCGTGGACTCGGACGGATCAGTGAAGGAAATGCGGGCCGCTACTGCAATGAACATCCCCTGAAGGACAGAGCTCATGGAACAACAAAAATCAACAAGCGTAATTAATATATTATTTTGGAATATTGAAGGCATTCATAATATAAGAAGCATGCATAGTGAGGATGAGGAGCTATTAATGAATAGTCATATCATAGCTTTGTATGAGACCTGGGCAGGAAAAGACAATACAACTTTTGTAAATCACTCCAAGATTTTCTGTCCTGGTCTCAGAAATTCAAATAAAGGTAGGCTCAGCTCTGGTATAACTTTATTCTACAAACACGATTCGTTAATATTACAAGCGGTCATTGAACAAAGCCCAAACATTTTAGTTGCTCGATTCAAAGCAGGTTCTCTATTCATAATTATAATGGTGGTTTACATTCCTTCTGGCAGCAATAACGAGCACTTGCTCGGAAACACTGAAAATATCATCAATAATATATCAGGTAGCTTTAGGAATGATATTATAGTTTTAGTTGGTGATTTTAATGCTAGGACAGGCAATAAAACCGAGGTGATCTCAGAAAATATCCCCTCTGGGCTCCTCCACAAACAACGTCAGTCGCAAGACTCATTAATAAACAGTAGAGGTGTAAAAGTTATCGATATCATGGATAATAATGATTTGTACATACTAAACGGTCGATCATACTCAGATCCAAAAGGAAATTTCACATTCCTGGGCGCTCAAGGAAAAAGTACAATTGATTTAGGAATATTAAATTGGAATGGGGTCAAACACTTTCATAACTTTAAGGTGCTCAATATGCATTACTCATCTCATATGCCTTGTACGATTACGCTAGGCTCGGACATTCTACACAATAACAAGGACATTAAACCAAAACTTAGGTGGAAACAGGAAAAGAGTGATGAATTTAATACGGTATTACTACACCAGTTGAACAACGCTGCTGAGATGAATATGAATAGTTTTAGTCAGGCAATGTATAAAGCTGCGTTATCATCTGGAATGTATGTATGCAACAGAGAAAGAATAAACAAACCATGGTATGACATCACATGTTCTGAATATCACACAAGATGCAAGCAAGCGCTGCAGTACTTGCGTAGATCAAACTTCACTTTAGGCCACAGCGCATATCAAAAGGCAAAAAGAGAATATAAGAATGTAGTGAACTCAAAAAAAGCTGCTTACTATGAAGCGGAGAAAAACAAGCTAAAGAATATTAGGCATTCCTCTGACTTTTGGAGGACAGTTAAAAGTATGAGAAGGATACCATCCATCAAAAACCAAGTTAGTAAAGAAAAGTGGACGGCGTTTTATGAAGAGATCATGCCACTCGAAAATGTGCTGAATATAAAGTACGAAGGAACGACTGATGAAGAAGTAGATGCTCTCATTACTCTTGATGAATTGAAGAATGCTATACACAAACTTCCGACTAATAAGAGTCCAGGTCCAAACTCCATTTGTAATGAATTCTTGAAAAACATGTCACAGATCGCTCAAGAAAAGTTGCTGAGTATATATAATGATGTACTACAGAGTGAAGAAATCCCAACAGAATGGTTGCACTCTTCCACTATTATGCTGCACAAAAAAGGTGATCAAGCAGAGCCGGGCAACTATAGACCCATTTCACTCCTCAACACATCACTCAAGCTGTTCACAAGTATAATGCAATCAAGATTAGTTAAGTGGGTTGATGAAAAAGAAATACTACCTCAATCACAAGGAGGATTTAGATCAGGACGCAGCTGTGATGATCAAATTTTTTGTATGAATGCAGCAATCCAATTAAATCTTAGGAGGAAAAGAAAGGTTTATGCTTTATTCATTGACTTCCAACGAGCATTCAATAGTATAGTGCATCAGAAACTATGGCAAAAGCTAGACAGTCTAGGTGTCCCGAGCAAGTTAATCAACATTCTAATGAATTTATATAAAGGTTCACATACTCAAATTGAGACACCTGACGGACCAACAGAACAAATTAAATTAACAGAAGGTATTTTACAAGGGGAAATAATGTCCCCCCTCTTGTTTAATTTATTTATCTCCGACATTGAAAAGATTCTCCGAGACTCCGGTATCCCGGGGGTACGGATAACGCATAAATTTGACCTCCAAATTCTTTGTTATGCCGATGATATGGTGTTGTTGGCTGACACGCCAGGTCATTTACAACAAAAAATTGATATACTTCATTCATACTTTGAGGAGTCTTGCCTTAAAGTGAATTTGAGTAAAACAAAAGTAATGGTATTTAGAACGGGAGGTCCAGTAGGGAAAATTCGCTTCCTATACAATGGTGATCAAATTGAAATTGTAAATCAATATACCTATCTGGGCATAATATTCTCTAGCACAGGATTATTTAGTATTTGTGCCAATAAACTAAAGAACAAAGGGATGGCGGCACTAAACTCCGTCTTTGACATAATAGCAAGGGGTAAAATGACTACTTGGAAAGAGAAAGAAACGCTTTTTAATTCAATATCCTCTTCAGTGTGCCTATACGGTGCCCACATCTGGGGCATTCGTTACATGGATATAATAGAACAAGTTCAACTGCATTTCTTGAAAAGAACATTAGGTGTGGGGAGGTTGACGGCGAGCTATTTGGTTCGATTAGAAGCTGGTATGTACAAAATAGGTATTAAAATTATAAAGCAAGCACTAAATTACTGGTATCGTGTATTACAGATGGATGACTTTAGGTATACTAAAATTTGTTTTCAAGCTCTACGTGACGAGGCAGAACGCAGTGTTGACAATAAATTCAATTGGTGCAAACAAGTAAGCGACTTAATGGAGAAGGCAGAGTGTACACATATGAAAAATATAAATGACCCAGCGGAATTTAGGAATATGATTGAGACAGCACTTTTGGGTTTAAAAGAAAAATACAGAAATGAGGACATAGCTAAAGTGCATGCGTCAGTAAAAAATTGTTATTATTCAGAGTTCTTACAGCCCAGCTCAGAACCACTTTTCCCAGCTAAGCATCTCACACTAGATATATGCCATTATAAAGCTAAACTAATTACACAGGCACGTATCAGCCAAAGAAGCTGTTATGTAGACAAATTTGCACATATATTCAGTGGCGAAGAGTGCACAATTTGCAATTTAGACGAAGTCGAAACACTAGAGCATGTAATAACAAGTTGCACTTTCTGCCGTACTAGCCTACCAAAAGCGATATGTCAACGTTCCACATCTGATCCAAAGGAGATGTGGCTTAATATGGTCACTCCAAGCACTATATCAGAAGTAGACGAAACATTTTCTTGTTTATACACATCGCTCAAGAAACGAAAGTTCATACTACAAGAAAGCCTTAATTAAGTTACTTATATTATATGTATATGTATGATTATAATGAGTGTATTGAGTGCCTTCAATATTCCATCAATTCGTATATCCAAAGAACGCTAGTTCATACTTTTAATGTACTTCTATTATTAAAACAGTACTCTAGTATTAAGATAACCTTATCGTTATGTCTAAGCAAAAAAGCAAACTATAGTCACCATATCTATATTACTCCAAAATAAAATAATAATTTCATTATCATAATTCGGAAGTAAAAATCCTAACCTTAATGTATCTGTAATGCATCTTAATGTCTGAATAACTCAATTTTAAACAATTATTTTCTATTGTTCATCTTATAATATAATATTAATCTATATTTATTCCAGTCCATATATGTATAAAAAAGTGCATAATTGCACAAGTGCTTCTTCAGTATAATAATTCTGAAACTTATTATTAACCAAGAATCCAACTGATAATAACGTTATGTATTTCGTTGTTCTATGGGCGATTTGCCTAAAAGGACAGGTGTCTTATCGTTAATAAAAAAAAATATATAAGCCCGCACGTGGGCAGTAACCTGATTAAAAGTTACAAGAAAACACAACGTGTCACTTTTCTAATGCGACGCTTATGAAAATACGTCAATATTTGAGCCATCCGTTATACATTTTGTAAATATTTGCTAGCTTTTGGTCCAAGAGGCACTTCGCTCTCCAGCTTTCTCTTACTTAGCCAGTATTCAAACTCCCATGCTCACTCCACGGAGATTAAACCTGGGATCCATTGTGCGTGACATTTTGTACAAGTGGGGAAATCAGATGTTGCATTAAATCTGTGAGAAAGTGAGCATATGGCAGTTGGTGGAAGTAAGCTCTCAGGGATACATTCGTTCATACCATTATTAAGTTAAGAAGCTATTGCAAACTATTGCAATAAATGTTCTTCTTAGCCATTCAATATGTCAAATATATTAGCACTTCTCATTCAATACTGACTCGAAACACACTTTATCTTAAGAAATGTTTTTGCCCAATAGGTAGCAAGTTTCCTATTGCGGCGTTCTGATCCAACACAATAGCTGATCCGATACAAACTCGATGGTATCATATCAATTTAATTTTAGGGCGTGGCATACAACGAAGTAAAAATATCATTACGGGACTTACTGGGATGTATAGATTCCAGATTTTGCTGACTAGTTATTTTTCTATTTTCGTAATCACCAAAACAAATGAAAATCTGATTGAAAGATTGGATTTCAGAAGAGGAGTTTTGAAACTCTTGATGTTTGTTACGTAGAGTCATCGCCACTATTTCTAAGAAAATACAAACTTTCATTTTAAAGTGGATAAATTTTGGTTTCATTTTGGACGAAATTTTGTTAAACTTGGAAAACGCATTTTTGTTCAAATTGGGGAGAAAGTTGTCCTGTCGTACTTGAGAGAAGTGTGTCATTAGAAAATAAAGTTTTCCTTTTTGTTAGACATAATAATTTTTAATCAGGTACGCTGTACAATATTACAACGATAAAACATTCTCATCCGCTGACTGTTTTCGTTTAATCTTCGGAATTTATTACGAATACGATACTGAATTTGTTTCGGTTTTGTCTCATTATAGTGTGTATCGCTTAGCTAAAGTAAGAATACATTACTTGGTACCTTTCAAATCTGGCAAAGTAATTCTCTCAAATTCTCAATTTCTACTGTCTACTTAATCGCATCTATATCAGTCATTTATAAACCATATCCAGGAGGGGAAGAGTACTCGGTTGTCTTGTCATATCTACTGTACAACAACGCGCATATCAGTCTAAATATAAAAAGAATCAATAACAGCTCTAACTTTTTCCTACATTTCCTCATTTTTGATACGATATCTAACATGACATCTGTTTGAATGTTAATGTAAAAATCCTTTGAGAAAGCATATTTTGGCGTGCATGCGTTCGAAGAGATTTTATTCATTCAAAATACAAAAACAAGCAGTCCCCTATACTTCCTATCAAAAGACCTGCTTAAATGCCTATTATCAATCTGGAAAACGTCAATGGCTTCTTTGGTCGCAAGTTTTGTGTTCCGGCGTTCCAGAGCTGCAGAGTACAGTTCAGTGCAAAGAGCTAGAATTCATCTGAACTATGGGATATATTGAAACTATAAAATTAGTTTATCTCGTTGCAACAAATTATAATTTTGCAGGTAGAAAACCACACAAAATTAATTGCCCATATGTTTTTACGATGACATTTTGGGTTTTGACTAATGTATCATGAGTAAAATAGAATTGGGTTACATGATTTTGAAACGAAAAATATTTCGTATGGAGCGTTTAGTGTTCCTATTCACTCTTCTCAAGAACGGCAGTAATTTAACGAAGTAGGCTGCCAATTTTTCATGATAACTAATTTCTCATCAGTATCGAGTATCTATTACTAAAATTCACATAATTAAAGTCACATATGACCTATGTACATAATTATAAACTAACCACAACGCCTCTCCTTGAACCTGTTACAACGATTTTAATCAGCGGTGCATAAAAAGCTCTATTCGTCGGCGTCTTCAGCCAAGCTAAAATCATAACAGTCATTGTACATAATGAAATGTGACATTGTATGTGTGTGTTGTGTTCTTTATGAGTAATTATAGCCCATGATAAAATGTCATACATGCAGCGATTATAATTCATTCAAAGCTTTGTCGATAGAATAATGTTGTATCCAGACATCGACTAGTAATGTTACCAATGAGCTGGAATTCGAACGGAGTGCACCAAAGGGGAGCATTTCTAAATACGGATATTAAGGGTTGACTATATAAATGGGACACCTAGGGTATATGTAACGCATGAAAATTGGCAAACGTGATTGCATTTTCATTTTACTCACACGCAACACCTACCATTCCACGCTTTTGAGAGAATTTAGATATAATTTTTCGACAGAATGACAAACTATTCAATGATAACCGTCACCGGGAACTCAATTTGACTGAATTTGTGGCGAGAGAGTTTTGCCGTGAAATGTTCATTGTTGGTCTATATCGGTACATGCATATGTGCAGTTAGACGATTGAAACTATTGACCGAAACACAAGAGCTGGAAGCTGGAAATTACTTTTCGCTTGCTTTCTCTCTTCTTTAACACTACAGCAACGGCAAAAAGGTTTCCAGTACGTCGTCCTGAAGCAGATGCATGCTAGTCAGTGATTAACGTCAGCATACTCTTCGCTGTTGAAGTAGAAGAAAGTTTCCTCCTTTTAATCTTCTGTTCCTTAGATAAACTCGATACTCTACTCGTTGCTCTCTTGTTATTGAACGATCATTCAGCTAAGCATATTCGTTCTAATTTCTTCAACCGTGCTTGTACCTGCATACAAATGATCCGCATAGATAATAAATGTCACCCAAAAGGTATTTATTTATCAAGATCGAAATGAATATCGTTCCACACTGAATATTCATTGCATTACCATATCGAATGTACGAATACGCTGCATACATGTGATACTTGCGAGTTGATGAGTCAAGGTTCAGAAGTTTTATTATGATTAATGCAAATTATAACTGTTTTCAGCAGCAAATAAAAATATCTTACGTTAAATATATTATTCCCCTTGCAGCGTTTCTTCTGAACGTCGCCAGACATTGAAATTTGGATGCAATTATTTCTACTTTGATTTCACTGAAGAATTCCTTTGATGACTATTCTTGACATAAACGTATGCGAAATTGACTTTTGTTTTTAACTTTTAAACAAGTTTTTTTTTTAACTTTGTAGTTTAAGTTTGTAGCTGAACAAACATTTAGACTTCGACTGCCGAAGGCAGGGGTCACGTGAAATGTGTTTTAGAGGAGATTAAAATTGTCTGTGCTATTTTCAGTTTAGAGTTCAAGAGCGCACCAACAACCACATTCAGATATGAATACTGGACTGTTTCCCCTATCTGGTATAATATGAATTTGTTAGAAAAATGTTTGTTTGTTAAAAATATTATCATCTCGGGATGTTAGACCGTCTATGATGGAATATCACAGTTGAGATGGACTATCCTACTAAAGACATTGGCTGTAATGAAGGTCTTGGGAACTTTCCGTCTAGGATGTTTCGGCTTTACCTTGACTTTTAAACTAACTAAAGACCATCCATTAGCGAAATAAATGTCCTTAAGATTATAAGTGGCGTAATGATGAACTTGTTTACCTTGGAGAAAGTTTATGTTTTGCTATGACGGCGATTTTTATACTTATTTCGCGTACGGAATATTAGTCGAGTCTTAACTAGTTAGTCTATAAGAGGCTTGAGTTTATAAAGAAGAGTTTTAAAGTTTTACTAAAATTATTTCCCATAAGAAATGGGCGTGCGTCATGCTAAAGTTGTCGGGAATTTGTGTGCAAGGTGTACGTAAGCCAAGAATTGTTAGGTAATGCAATGAGTGTGTCGTATTTGTGGATGAAAGTTTGAAGATGAAAGTGAGTAGAAGTAAGATTGAGTCAATTTTATTTCTTAAAAGATCTGTTGGATTTGTTGTAACAACAATTTATACGAGATGCAGTTGACATTTTTCATATCCATTTCTTTCCTGTGGCGTAATTATTTAAGGTATCAAATTGGTTTCCAGCGAAATGATTCCGTGGAATCAGTGCACTAAAACTTGAAAGGAATTTACGATTCACCTGCTCACAATTCATATTATAATTTCAGAGTCTGATTTCGTAATTCATTTATTCCCGAACCACCTCCGGTCTGAACATTTACTTTTATATTCCAATAACATGGCTATTTTCTCCATCCGGAGCCGTATTCCAGATGAGCACGTAATACGAATTAACACCATCGCGTAAATGAATGAATGAAACGATTAGAGAGAAAGGATTTTAGTTATGCAACTAATATCATCATTTCTCGATTTTATGATATGACACACTTTGGCTATAAATCTCATGTCCCGAAAAGAAATGCAAATAATTCTGTTACGGACGCCAAAAGCAATCGGAAATACGATTTCGGTTACTCATGAAAGGTTCAATACAATGCACACAAATAAACTAGATGTGATGAGTTTTCGTTTTTGCAAGTTCCAAACGTCATTCATAAGACTGTCTGAGCGTATATGGTCTCTTTCTGTTAGTACTGAAAAACTTACGTAAACTTATTAATAATCGTAGCATACAAAGATATGTTTGTAAAAGACATGGAGATATTAATTCGTTTTCTTCGTATTTCAATGCTACGGTAAATAAATATTTGAAGCGTACCGTGTCAGATTTATTTCCAAGCTAAACAACAGCAGCGTCATTTTTAGTATCTGAAACCACTCTGTATTTATATTCAACCATCCAATCATCTGGCTAGAAATATTTAAATCAAGAAATCCCTGAATTTGCGATAATAAGACGCTATGGCAACGTAATTAAATTATGTAAATCCTTCTTGTCCTGAGACTACCTAATGCAGATTGATGATGCGACAATCAATAAAAGACAGCAAGCATGACGATATATGTACATACATGAATATAACATTGACTATTAAGCTGTCCTTCATTTCTTGTTATGTGATGTTGTTTATTGCTGCCGTACCATAATATGCATATCAAGTTTTATTTGTGCCATTTATGGTTCAAGTCATTGATTTATTAATCCACAAACGTGACAACATTCGTCCAATATTTCCAGAACGCGAGATACTGGTGACGCTGAGAGTATTTTAAATGGCTGAATGTAAAGATCAAGTTTCTCATCACTTGGAAAGCAGCCAGATGGTGAATGTTAAAACTAGCTTACGATGAAGTGCTTTGTACAAACAGCAACTTGTGTGACAGGATGATTCCGTTAACCTTATGCAGTTGCTGAGGACATACGAACATTAAAAGTTCGTTACGTCGTGTTGCAATGTCAACTGAAACCTAAACTCATTTGATACTAACGAGCCTTGAATTACTTACGAGTGAATAATGCGTTCTGGGATAGAGTTTTGAACAGACAGTGCTGTCCATAATATAATTTGCATCTTATCCTGTTATAGTTCATGTCTGTCAACAGCGATAACGCCAATACAAGGCCATGAAACAGGAGGACACGGACGGTTTACTTTTCTTGACCAAATATCGATTAACGGCTTTGATGTGTGTAGGCGTGACATTGTGTAGAAGTGGGGGAATGAGATGTCACATTAAACCACTGAGAATGGTAGCAAATGGCATTCGGTGGAAATATGAAGCTGGGATACATTTTTTATGTAATTTTAAAATTAACAAGAAGTTTCATATTTTCCAGTAAATGTTCTTTGCAATTCAATGGATAAAACATATTCACAATTCCAATTCGCCTATTCAAATCCAGCTGAATCTTCTAAGCTGTCTTTGGCCAATGGGTGGCCCATTATCTGATACGGCGTTTCAATCTAGTACACATTGAAGTAGAGACTCGATGGCATTGCATCAATTTAATTTTTTTGCAAGGCATACGACGAAGCACGAAAATAATCACGCGATTGATGTGAGTGTAAAAATTGCTAGTTTGGTTGATTAGTTAACTCTTTTTTCCATTTTCACGTGGTGTATTTATAAACAGGATAAACAGTGTCAGAAATCTAATATGTCGAACCATAAATTCATTATACCCTGATTACGACGAAAGTGCAGCTGAGTAACAGAGAAAGTTAATTGGCGCGAAACGTGCTTGACAGAATACCCGCATCGCATATGCCAAACGCAGTAATTTTGGAACAAAAAGTCTGGTTTAGGTCTGATCCGAGAAAAGTATCTATTAATTTTTTCGTGCTCCTTGCTATCAATTACTTACTGATCTTCCATATCCACGTCACGAACAGCAAATTGTAAACTATGGTTTATTTGATTATTATGAACCTGGAAAAGAATGAAACATGATGTAAATCCGATATGTATAGGATATAACATCTTGAAAGGCTTCGGTGCAATACACTGACGTTACATAAACTCAACGATTACATTTTTTCTATTGTACCAACTGAATGTTATATTAAATGTTTTTGACACACGACACTTTATTTATTCCTTAGGTAGCAAAAGTCTGAAGGTGGGCTAATACGTAAAATTTATATTATTTTTTGGCATTTTCAGCGTTAAGAAAAGTGGGATCTTTTCAAATATTAGGATTCCAGCCATCGTCAGAACGACATGGCAAGGATTTTCCGAAATTTGTCTAGTAGACTCGAATCTCTCGCCATGAAGTAATCAAGCATTAACTCATTGCACTTTCGGACCGTGCAAATGTTTCCAAAACAAACCTTGATATACGCTTATAACATATACTGGAATTCAAAAAAATCATGAGCCTGGATTCCAATTGAAACTGCTTCCTTACTTAGAAACACAGCAGTTTTAGAGAAAGTACGAGTAAGCTAAATTAAAACAGTCACTAAATGTATGCCAAGTGAAAACGTAGTCAAAGGAAGTATGTGTTTTGTGAACAATGAAATGAGTAAATAATTATCGTAATTAACAAAGGAAGTACTTCCAAGTAGGTAGGATTTGAAGCATTGTTGCATCTACGATACGTAACAAGAACAGATGCAAATGATGCCGTTACATTAATTACATAACAAACATTATCAGCTACGTACTAGGTTATTTTTTCAAAGGCAGAGGCTATTTTTCTTGCTAATGGTGCTACTTTCAATTCAACTGATTCCACCAACTTTTGTGTTGACACGCGAGTCGCGAAAATGCCATTTCCACCGACCGCTTAAGCAAGAATACAAACTTGCAAAATAAAAATGAACAATTCAGGACAAGTTTCGCGAATCGGCACGCAATTTCACTGAATCTAATGGCGGGAGCACTGTGCCATCAGGTGTTGCTTATTACTTCTTTTGAATAATCAAATAACAGAGAATTAGATTCAGAATACAAACTAGGATACAAAATCAACCTCCAGGCTACCACCTTACGTCACCGATTCGACATTATCTAAATTGCCAATTTCTGCAGTTGTGATGATTTATGTGTCGTAAACTGGTATTTGGTATGCTGTTAGGATACGTTGATTGGAGGTGATAATAATAGTTCTTAGCAAAAAAAATAAAGTGAATATTGTTAACGTCACATTCGGAAAACATGAACGAGAAATGTCAAATGATACATAAAGATAGGTACATAAGTATTATTTGGGGTGTTTGTAAATGGGATACCTGAAGGTTTTTAGCTTATGATCCGTTCCATTTGTTTCGTGTCCAATATTGTTTATTCTAGTTTCCCATTTCTTTCATTGTCTGAGCATTTTAAGACCAGTTCTCTGCAATTCCAAAGAAGACAATTTCATTTTAATTTGACATTTCATTTTTCTCGTGACATGTATGTATGTATGTTTTTTCGATGATGATGATGATGATGACGGAGCTGACGGAACACGGTCCTTGAGATTTACAATGATTATTAGATTGCTTAATGACGCAACTTCTGAGTTGGTAAAAGTTGGTGTTTGATTGGGTCGAATCCAATCCGCCGGATCCAGTGAATAAAATTATGCAAACTCAATACTGTTATGTCATAGAGCCTCTGGTCCAAAACACAAAGTTATAAGTTAATGCAGCGTGAGTTTCCATCTGTTAGCTATAAGCAGATTTCCTTTTATTTCTTTCGCAGAAATTTCGGTTGAGTAACACGATATGCCAGAATTGCTTACATAAATCAATTGCTTCCAGCGTGAAAAAATAATAAAACGATTTATGTTTTCTCTGAATTTACAACATGCTTTGCTTTATGGGATTAAAATTGCCTCTCAGAATTGTTACCTGAATTTGAATGACTAGATAAATTGTTTCTCGTTCTGTCATACATATATCCATGCAAGCCTATAATGTATTATAACTAGTAAGGTGTAACCTTTAATACATAACTACCGGACGAGTGATTAATGCAAAAATAGCAAATATGGATACATATTTGACCATTACAATACGTTTTTGATGTTCAAATTGATAATCCCGATCGATTTACGGCATAAAAAATTTTGACGACTGGGGATACCCACACTTTGACGGCCCACCCCACCGCCAGGTGACCGATTTGACCCATGGTGTCTTGGCAAAAAATGATCGTCTTGAACTCCTCTATCGATTTAAACAATAAAAGTTTTTGACGACATGGTCATCCCCACCAGGTCGAAGACGCCGACCCCCATATTTCCGGTCAATGATGAGGTACATGGCTGAAATTCAATAGGGAACGTCCCCTTGGGGAAAGGTACCTCTGTGCAAAATTTGAGCCAAATCGGTCTACGTGGAGGGGAGTTAGAGTGTTTACGGACAGACAGACAGACAGACAGACAGACAGACAGACGGACAGACAGACAAACAGATCAATCGCTATAACTACCTTTCAAGCATTTCATGCTTCCGGTAGTTAATAATAATATTGAACGTACCTATTTTCATCTTACCTTTCGATCCTATTATTATTTTTCCTCCTATAGATATTCTACTCTCTATGCCGTCCTCAAAAGCCATCAAGCGGCATTATGATCCGCCTGTCAGTTGTCCAAAGTATTTCAAGACGGTAACAGCCTTTACTTACAACGACTAATTCGACAAATATGTCCGGAACACGTATTTATTGTCTAGAGTGTTTCTAGGTAGGAAGTATTCAACCGTTGAATTTCAACGATTGCTGCCTGTTGTTTATTTATTATTACGTGAAAGCTTTTACAAGTGCTTATGACACATGACAAGAGACAGAGACGGTAACCATCTACGACAAAATAAAATATGTTATAGCGCTCTGAGAAACTGGACTAGACTTTGAGAAAGTTGTGATTATATCACCTGTTATGTAATTACGAAACTCACATAGAAATCATATGACTATGACAGATGTAGCGTATGTACAAACAAATTCTCTGGAATTTCTTTCAAACGCCACGTTACCCCGAGTTTGGTAAAATTTTATTTTCGTTCATTCATTTCTTTGATTATTTACCCTAAAGCTGACGTGTCCAAAATGCCATTCTCTTCCAATCTTTTGGAGGTTGTTGCTAACGAGAATAAAAATAGCATACCTACAAACATTGATTCTTCGTTGATTTCAATGAAATGTCATCAAAGATATTACAGGTATGTGTGTAGGCGTCCTCGAAGTTAGAAGAATTGGTTATCCTTCTATTCAAATTTTTATAACCGGACAAAAGTGGTATATAGGGGAAGCAGCTATCATTTCCAATTTATAGGTAGCTAATGAAGGTGTGATGGATAATATCCTACTTTTAAAAAAATGCAGCTTGTTTGCATTATTAGGATATATTTTCAATTAACGACTAATGAATCTGTACATACCTCAAATTAATTATGCACAGTGAAACAGTTCAACTCAGAAAAGAAATATTCATGCATGGATTGTAAATTCCAAATATTCGTAGAAATATGACTAGGCCCATCACAACCTCGTCTATCTATGTTTTGATTCGGTAATGATATCTATACCCGCTGCAGTTTCTACCCATCTGAATGAGTGTATTTGTCCCACGGGTCGCAAATTTTTTCATGTGGCGTTAAGAACCAAGGAAACTTGGAACATACCAAATCTAACTTAATATAACTGTCCGGAATGTAACTGATAACCTCAATTTACTTCCAATGGACGAACTCGAAGTGAATGATGAGGACGATGAGATGCTCGTTATTATGAGAATTAAAGTTTACAACTGCCCGTTAATAAATGTTCAGCACACAAGTAGTTAATTATAAGGAAAATGATAACTGTTGATAATTTATTCACGACAAACTCTCAATTTAAAAATAACTCAGGATGCTCTCTTTAATGTTTTTTACGCAATTATTAATTGCACTCGATTTTCAGCTAAAAGCTGCCCAACTCAATTCAATAATCTCCGCACAGTAATTAACTGATCGGATCTTCTTTTTATCTCATTCAGCTAAAAGCTGCCCAAATCTCGAAACTCGGTTAAGCTAAAAGCTTCTCGCCAATCACCCAGTAGATTGGTATTGCATGTTCTTCTTTCTTCCCCGTTGAAGAAAGTGAAAAGCCCCGTCCTTGCTTCTTATGCAATTGAATGCTGCAAGTCTCATCTCGTCACGAGCCTCGTGCTCGTCTCTATTTTTCTCACTCACTCAAACAGACAAAGAGGCATCAAAATATAACAACGAAAATGGAAAAATATTATGCTAAATTCTACAGTTTTAACATCCTCCCGCCATGAAAAGGACGGGAGTCTTTTTCATTAAGTAATGGAATAGAAAATACTACTTTTATGTGGGCACGAGGGAAAACCTCTTAATAACTGAAAAATAAAATTTAAGAGGAAAACCTGTGCAGCTCTCAAAAAATGAAAAGAAAATAAAAGAAAAAACTAATGAGAGCCCCATTTGGCAACTTCTCGAACTCACACTGATTCACTCTGCTCGTTACGCCCGACCGTAACGTTTACTCGTATCAGACTCGTCATCTACCTCTAAAGGGTAGAGCCGTTGGACTGACCTCTGAATCTCTCTGGACGCTTCACTCTGCGACCACTCCTCGTTACGCCCGATCGTAACGGTTTACTCGTATCAGACTCGTCATCTACCTCTAACGGGTAGAGCCGTTGGACTGATCTCACAATCTCTCCACGCTGGGTGCGTACTCTTGCCAATCGGCGCTCTTGATCCCTTCCTGGAATGCTATCGATAACAAGCACAATCTCTCCTACTCGAAGCTCCCTAGTTGGCTTCTTCACGTTACGGTTGACCAGCATGGATAGATACTCCCGCATAAAGCGTCCTCTCAGCTCCTTCTTCATCGTCTCCATGTAGCCCACTCGTACTCGAAATTTCTCTGCTTCGGTAATCTCTCGCTCCGGAAACTTTGCATTTCCAAAAGGGTGCAGGAATAATGATGGGGTAAGCGGCTCCAGGTCATTGGGATCCTCACTCACATACGTCAAGGGACGTGCATTCATAACCTCAGCCACCGTCTTTAAAGATATCTTCAACTCGTTCCAGTTTAGTGATCCCTTTCCCAAAGTCCTCCTCAGCAAATCCTTTGCAACTCGAATGAGGCGCTCCCACCAGCCTCCCCACCAACTTGACGTTACTGGAATAAATTTCCACTCAATTTTGGAAATGCTGGCCTTCTTCTCGATCTCGTCCCAATTCATTTTCCGAAATAAATTGTCAGCTCCTCTAAAATTTGTCCCGTTATCGGAATAGATAATGGCGGGCCTCCGAAACTTCTCGCAAAAAGATTCCAATGCTCCAAGAAATGCTGCTGTACTCAGACTCTTCACTGCCTCCAGGTGTACTGCTCTATACACACCGCAGTAAAAATCACGATCCATGCTTTACTCCCGTTTTTTAATAGTAGAGGCCCAGCTAAATCTATTCCCACCACTTCAAAGACCTCAGCGTCTTTGACTCGATCCAATGGTAACGGAGCCGGAACTGGAATCACTGGTTTTGCGGAGAAGCGTTTGCATCTGACACACTTGTTCACCACCTGCTTGATGGTGTGCCTAGCCTTCGTAATCCAGTATTTGTTCCTCATGATGGTCATCAGGAACCCAACTCCTGCGTGATAAGTGTGCCGCTCATGAAAATCCCTGATCAGCTGCTTAACCTCTTCTCGATAATGTGGCAACACAATAGGATAACGGTAATTTCCCAACTCCTCTCGGTAGGTTAGTCGTGTCTTGACTCTCAGTAGTCCCCATTCATCTTCAAACACCTCCAGGCCCTTTAATTTTGCTCGATTCTCCTTTGGATATTCTTGTCTTTGGATATCTCGAATAAAAACGATCTCACCTATACGGATCTCTTCTTTTGTTAGTGGCCCAGCTCTACGTTTTGACTCGTTGACTAGCTTGTTGTAAAGAAATCTCCTAATCCAACCAACAATCCGCACCAGTCCCTCAAAAGTATGCGACTTTTGTACTCGCTCGATAACGGAAAAGGAAACTACAGGCTTTGTCTTTTGCGTCTCCTCCTGAATCTCGTTCTCATTGAAAATCTCGCATGGCCGGGGCCACTCACTCTGCTCCAGATAAAGCCATTCAGGTCCTCTCCACCAACTCGATTTCTTCAATTCTCGTGGAAAGCATCCTCTTGATGGTAAGTCTGCTGGATTGTCGACTCCAGCCACATGTCTCCACTGCTCTGGAACTGTTGACTGATTGATCTCACGAACACGATTTGCGACAAAAGTGCCCCACTGGTCACTCCTTCTTATCCACGCAAGGGCTGTCGTGGAGTCGGTATAAAAATATACAGGAACATTCTCCAAATTTAATGCTTGCTTCACATTGTTGAATTGACGAACTCCCAGTAAACACGCCATCAGTTCCAGCTTTGGTATGGTCATGACTTTAACAGGGGCAACACGAGATTTTGCGCAAAGAAGTCCCACTGTCACCGCCTCTGCTCCATCCACACGAAGATAAACTGTGGAACTATATGCTAATTTGCTAGCATCCCCAAAAATGTGTAGTGACCATGACCTCCTGTCACTAGTGCCATTTGTCGATAGTCGAGGAATTCTGATTTCACCTATGCTTTTTGCCTCGGAACACCACTTCAAAAATTTCTGCTTCTCTTCTTCAGGCAAATCCTCATCCCACTTCAGTTTACTCTGCCATGACCGCTGCAACAAAATCTTCATAGGAAGAACGCCGGGGGATGTGAAGCCAATTGGATCAAATATTTTCTGGATTGTTGATAAAACGGTACGCTTCGTAACTTTCTCTGGAATGGTAAAGCTCTTCATGTTCACGAATAATGAATCTTCTTTCCTATCCCACATGAGCCCCAAAACGGAAACAAAGCAAGTTGACTCGTTCTCGGTGTCTTCTATATTGGATTGCCATAATCTCAGATCCATTGCAGCTTCCTCCATAATTTTCACCGCTTTCTCTTTGAATTGCACATAATCTTCTTGTGTATCCTCCGAGTTGACACAGTTGTCAACATAAAGTGTTGACAATAATTTCTCTCCGAATTTCTTCTCCGTCCCTGGTAGACTCGACAAGTGGTTATACAATACAGCGGCCAGGATAAAGGGACTGCAGGTGACGCCAAAAACAACTCGAACATGTCTATACTCCATCACTTTGGTCATCTCCTTATCACTCCATCATAAAAATCGAACAGCGTCTTGATCTTCTTCATGTAGGCCAATCATCTGGAAAGCTTTCTTTATGTCAGCAACAAACGCGATGGCCTTCTCCCGAAATCTCAAAATTATGTCCAGTATCATCAGCACGTAGCTTTCTCCAGTGAAAAGGCAGTCGTTGAGTGAGGGCGACTTTCCAACTCGACATGAAGCGTCGAAAACAGGCCTTACTGGTGTCGTCTGGCTTTCTTTCTTTATAACGGGTCGGTGCGGCAGATAATGTACTCTTTGCGCGTTATCCTCCAGCGGCACCTTCTCAATAAATCCACTTTGCTCCCACTCCTTGAAGATGCTATCGTATGCATCGAACATACCCATTTCCGTCAGTTTCTTCGTAGCTGCTTGGAGCCTTTTGAAAGCTACTGGCCTGTTTGTAGGCAAAGGTGGTAGGTCATCCTTCCAAAGTAGCTTCGCCACGTACCTTCCATCATTTCCTCTTGTTATGCTGGAGATATAATTCTCTCGTGCCAACTCCACCTTCCTCATAATCTGCTTCTGCTCTGCTGGCTCCTTAATTCCCAAGGTCTCTAATTCCCACAAAGTAGCAATCTTGGCGTCATTAACTGACATGGATATACAGGAACTGGAAATTCTCTCCTCATCACCATCATCATCCTTCAATTCTCCCATTACAGTCCAGCCAAGCTTAGTGTAAATGGCGGCGGCTCCAGTGGTCAGCTTCACGATTTGTCCAGTAATAATGTGTGGATACACATCAGCCCCAATCAATAAATCAATCTCTGATTTCCCATCGTCAGTCAAGTTGATATGTTTGGATTTTAATTCCTCCAAAATTGCTGGGTATTGATGAACAGGAGTCGGCAAAGCAGCACATATCTTCTCTTGTTCTCGAACCTCGATGTTGAGCTGGAAGTTACTCTCGACTGATTTCAAGTTGAGTTTATGTTTATTGTGCGTTACCGTTGTAGTTTGATGTCCGCCAAACAAACAATGAATAGATCGCACCACTCCCACAGGCTGAAGTCGTAGTTTTTGTGCAGCGTTCTTCGAAATGTAGCTTTTTTCACAGCCTCCGTCAATAAAAGCTCGCAAGTTAATTTTCTTATCCTTGTTGACAACGGTCACCATCAAAGTCTGCAACGTGACATCACTGGCGGCTCCAATACTTGCATGGCTGGAAGTAGTTTGAACACCTGACTTCTCTCCTTTCTCCTTCTCAAATCTTGCTCGTTTTGAAGTTGGCTCTTCATTTCTGTTGTGGAATGGTTTGTTGTAGCTGTGCTCCTTGCACAATACCGTATGGTGTCGCCTCTTACAAATTCTGCACTCCAGATTTGATGATTTACAATCCTTGCTATGATGTTGTCCACAACACCGGAAGCACAGTCTCTTTCTCCTCAGAATGGCCATTTTATCCTCATAGCTCATTTCCTTGGCCTTGTAACAATCTCGACTTGCATGATTGCTTTTGCCACAAAACACGCATCCCGCTCTCTCTGCATTATGAAATGACGATAAAGTTGGAACTGGAGCTCTTTTCTCAAACTTCCTGTTTGCAGTTTTGACAGGACGCTGCTCACTCTTCTTCTCCTGATGTGCTCCTCTCTCTTGCTCGGTAGCAAAAGCTCGACTGATTTCAATTTTCTGCTTTATCTCTACCTCCTTCTCCAGGAACTCCATAAGCAGATCCAATCTCGTTTTGGGAGGGTCTTCTTTACTCGCATCCTTTGACGACAAGGGACTCCGTTGCCAGTTATCCAGGGTCTTTTCTGGAAGACTTGACTCCACAAGTGGGAATAACCAGGTCGCAGGGTCAGCTTTCTCCAAATTCAACGTTTTCATCGAGCGCAAATGGGAATCCAGTTTGATGTAGAGGCTCTTCAAGGGTATCTTTTCTTTCGCGTTCACGTTGGAGATCACTAAGATCAGCAGCTGGCGGATGTAGACTTGCAGTAACATGTCCTCATTTGCATATCGCTTCTTCAACGCTGCAATCACATTGGCATAATTCTCATTGGATTGCGCGTATCCATCGGCGATCTCGTAGGCGTCAGTACCCGGCTCAAGTCCGTTGAGAAGGAACGAGAATTTATCGCTGCCGCGCATGTGGGGGTCTTCATCTATCTTCTCGAACTGTGCCCACCATCCAAGCCAATCGCCTAATTCACCAGAAAACTTCTTCATCACTATCGTAGGTAAATTGCAGTTCCGCATCTTAATAGTCTCCATGCTGACACTTCCGGAAACACTCTCTGGATAAGGATTCTTCTCTGGCAACCGCAACTCCTTTGAAACACGCAACTTTTCGTACTTGCTCTTCAACTCCATCATGCTCTCCACCTCTTTATTTTCCTCATCTTCGGTCTTGTTATCTGTCAGAAGCTGCTCCATTATTTTGCGGTCGTGCTCCTGTAATTTCTCGAACACGCCAGTGATCAAATTGAATTTCACTTGGATGGGCTCAGGCTTCAGGGTCTTGTCCTTCAACAGGTTCTCCAACTCCGCACTCAGCTTCTTGAATTCCCACCGAACTGGGCGCCTCGCTCGTGTTAATTCATCCATCGCCTCCAATTCACTTATCACAATCACGTCGGGGTCACCAAAATGTCCGGAATGTAACTGATAACCTCAATTTACTTCCAATGGACGAACTCGAAGTGAATGATGAGGACGATGAGATGCTCGTTATTATGAGAATTAAAGTTTACAACTGCCCGTTAATAAATGTTCAGCACACAAGTAGTTAATTATAAGGAAAATGATAACTGTTGATAATTTATTCACGACAAACTCTCAATTTAAAAATAACTCAGGATGCTCTCTTTAATGTTTTTTACGCAATTATTAATTGCACTCGATTTTCAGCTAAAAGCTGCCCAACTCAATTCAATAATCTCCGCACAGTAATTAACTGATCGGATCTTCTTTTTATCTCATTCAGCTAAAAGCTGCCCAAATCTCGAAACTCGGTTAAGCTAAAAGCTTCTCGCCAATCACCCAGTAGATTGGTATTGCATGTTCTTCTTTCTTCCCCGTTGAAGAAAGTGAAAAGCCCCGTCCTTGCTTCTTATGCAATTGAATGCTGCAAGTCTCATCTCGTCACGAGCCTCGTGCTCGTCTCTATTTTTCTCACTCACTCAAACAGACAAAGAGGCATCAAAATATAACAACGAAAATGGAAAAATATTATGCTAAATTCTACAGTTTTAACAATAACGGATTTATTGAAACTAAAACTAGCTGGTAGAAACTATTATTTTAATATAAGAAGGGTCTCCAAAATATTAATATAATAACCTTTTCATGCTAGTTGCTAAGGTTTATTGTCAATAGGCTCTCACAATCAGTGAATTTGTAAGCACGAAAGATGATCTTGCAAAAAATGCTTTGTCTCAAGTTGAGGTTAATTAGAGTATACGACAACATAATTATATGTACGTTCAATTTGCACAGCCGGTATAACAAATAAAAATCAAATTGAAACACGGGAGATCATAATGGAGAAATTTGAAATCTGTATTGGTACTTAAAAAGGCCAGAGCTCTGGGGAACAACCATCCCCGCCGTTTTTTGCACCAATTCTTCCAAAAATTGGCTCATATATGTAATCTTATGCCAGGAGTTCACTCCCGCCCTTAGAAATTCGTTTTGAGCTTCCCCTTTCCCACAATCCGGGAAAAACAGCTGATTTTCAAGGTTTCAAAATTTGACATGAAAAGTAGGTTTCCGGTGTAAAAAGATATGCAGATTCCTAATCCGAAGTCGAAATTGCACTACGACCCTCCACATTCCCACAATCAGGGGAAAACAGCTGATTTTCAAATTTTCATAAGTTGGCATGAAAGTAGGTATTCTGATGTAAAAAGCTATGGAGGTTCCTACTCTGAAGTCCAAATTGCATTACGACCCCCCACATCCCCACAATCAGGGGAAAACAGCTGATTTCCAAAGTTTCATAATATCACATGAAAAGTAGGTAATCTGATGCAAAAGGATATGCAGATTCCTAATATGCAGTCCAAATTCAACTACGACCCACACACATCTCCACAATTAGGGAAAACAGCTGATTTTCAAGGTTTCAAAATTTGACATGAATAGTAGGTAATGTCCGAGTTGAGACTTGAAACTTTGACATAAACCTACAAAATGACTAAGATCCAGAGGACTAGAACAAAAGGACTGTCGGACTGGGAATGAAACACCGCCGGACTGGGAGTAAAGCACCGCCTGACTGGGAGTGAAGAACCGCCGGACAGGGAGTAAAGCACCGCCTGACTGGGAGTGAAGAACCGCCGGACGGGGAGTAAAGCACCGCCTGACTGGGAGTGAAGAACCGCCGGACTGGGAGTAAAGCACCGCCGGACTGGGAGTGAAGCACCGCCGGACTGGGAGTGAAGCACCGCTGGACTTGTAGTGATGCACCGCTGGACTGGGAGTGAAGCACCGCTGGACTGTGAGTGAAGCACCGCTGGACTTGTAGTGAAGCACCGCTGGACTTGTAGTGAAGCACCGCTGGAGTTGGAGTGAAGCACCGCTGGAGTTGGAGTGAAGCAACGCTGGACTTGGAGTGAAGCACCGCCGGTGTGGGAGTGAAGCACCGCCGTGGTGGGAGTGAAGCACCGCCGGGGTGGGAGTCAAGCACAACCGAGAGAGAGTGGCGGAAGGATCTGAGGACAGTGGCTGACGGGTCTGAGCAGAGTCGCGGAAGGATCTGAGGAAAATCGCGGATGAATCTGAGGAGAGTCGCGGATGAATCTGAGGAGAGTCGCGGATGAATCTGAGGAGAGTCGCGGATGAATCTAAGGAGAGTCGCGGATGAATCTGAGGAGAGTCGCGGATGAATCCGAGGAGAGTCGCGGGTGAATCTGAGGAGAGTCGCTGATGAATCTGAGGAGAGTCGCTGATGAATCTGAGGAGAGTCGCGGATGAATCTGAGGAGAGTCGCGGATGAATCTGAGGAGAGTCGCGGATGAATCTGAGGAGAGTCTCGGATGAATCTGAGGAGAGTCGCGGATGAATCTGAGGAGAGTCGCGGATGAATCTGAGGAGAGTCGCCGATGAATCTGAGGAGAGTCGCGGATGAATCTGAGGAGAGTCGCGGATGAATCTGAGGAGAGTCGCGGATGAATCTGAGGAGAGTCGCGGATGAATCTGAGGAGAGTCGCGGATGAATCTGAGGAGAGTCGCGGATGAATCTGAGGAGAGTCGCGGATGAATCTGAGGAGAGTCGCGGATGAATCTGAGGAGAGTCGCGGATGAATCTGAGGAGAGTCGCGGATGAATCTGAGGAGAGTCGCGGATGAATCTGAGGAGAGTCGCGGATGAATCTGAGGAGAGTCGCGGATGAATCTGAGGAGAGTCGCGGATGAATCTGAGGAGAGTCGCGGATGAATCTGAGGAGGGTCGCGGATGAATCTGAGGAGAGTCGCGGAAGGATGTGAGGAGAGTTGCCACTGGGACTGGGAGTAAAGCACCGATGGACTGGGATTAAAGCATTAAAGGAGTGAAGCACCGCCGGTGTGGGAGTGAAGCACCGCCGTGGTGGGAGTGAAGCACCGCCGGGGTGGGAGTCAAGCACAACCGAGTTGGGAGTGAAACACCGCTGGTGAGTGGCGGAAGGATCTGAGGACAGTGGCTGACGGGTCTGAGCAGAGTCGCGGAAGGATCTGAGGAAAATCGCGGATGAATCTGAGGAGAGTCGCGGATGAATCTGAGGAGAGTCGCGGATGAATCTGAGGAGAGTCGCGGATGAATCTGAGGAGAGTCGCGGATGAATCTGAGGAGAGTCGCGGATGAATCTGAGGAGAGTCGCGGATGAATCTAAGGAGAGTCGCGGATGAATCTGAGGAGAGTCGCGGATGAATCTGAGGAGAGTCGCGGATGAATCTGAGGAGAGTCGCGGATGAATCTGAGGAGAGTCGCGGATGAATCTGAGGAGAGTCGCGGATGAATCTGAGGAGAGTCGCGGAAGGATGTGAGGAGAGTTGCCACTGGGACTGGGAGTAAAGCACCGATGGACTGGGATTAAAGCAGCGATGGACTGGGATTAAAGCACCGATGGACTGGGATTAAAGCACCGATGGACTGGGATTAAAGCACCGCTGGACTGGGAACGAAACACCGCTGAGCTGGGAACGAAACACCGCTGAGCTGGGAATGAAACACCGCTGGATTGGGAACGAAACACCGCTGGACTGGGACCGAAACACCGCTGGACTGGGAACCAAACACCGCTGGACTGGGAACGAAACACCGCTGGACTGGGAACGAAACACGGCTGGACTGGGAAGAAAACACCGCTGCACTGGGAACGAAACACCGCTGGACTGGGAACGAAACACCGCTGGACTGGGAACGAAACACCGCTGGACTGGGAACGAAACACCGCTGGACTGGGAACGAAACACCGCTGGACTGGGAACGAAACACCGCTGGACTGGGAACGAAACACGGCTGGACTGGGATTGAAGCACCGCTGTACTGGGAGTGAAGCACTGCTGTACTGGGAGTGAAGCACGGCTGTACTGGGAGTGAAGCACCGCAGTCGCGGAAGGATCTGACCACAGTTGCGAAAGGGTATGAACACAGTCGCGGAACGGTATGAAGACAGTGGCGGAAGAATCTGAGGAGAGTCGAGGAAGGATCTGAGGAGAGTCGCGGAGGGATGTGGGGAGAGTCGCGGAAGGATCTGATGAGAGTCGCGGAAGAATCTGAGGAGAGTCGCGGAAGGATCTGAGGAGAGTCGCGGAGGGATGTGGGGAGAGTCGCGGAAGAATCTGAGGAGTCGCGGAAGGGTATGAGGACAGTGGCGGAAGAATCTGAGGACAGTCGCGGAAGAATCTGAGGAGAGTCGCGGAAGGATCTGAGGAGAGTCGCGGAAGGATCTGAGGAGAGTCGCGGAAGGATCTGAGGAGAGTCGCGGAAGGATCTGAGCAGAGTCGCGGAGGGATGTGGGGAGAGTCGCGGAAGAATCTGAGGAGTCGCGGAAGGGTATGAGGACAGTGGCGGAAGAATCTGAGGACAGTCGCGGAAGAATCTGAGGAGAGTCGCGGAAGGATCTGAGGAGAGTCGCGGAAGGATCTGAGGAGAGTCGCGGAAGGATCTGAGGAGAGTCGCGGAAGGATCTGAGGAGAGTCGCGGAAGGATCTGAGGAGAGTCGCGGAAGGATCTGAGGAGAGTCGCGGAAGGATCTGAGCAGAGTCGCGGAAGGATCTGAGGAGAGTCGCGGATGAATCTGAGGATAGTCGCGGATGAATCTAAGGAGAGTCGCGGAAGAATCTGAGGAGAGTCGCGGAAGGATCTGAGGAGAGTCGCGGAAGAATCTATGGAGAGTCCCGGAAGGTTCTGATGACAATGGCGGAAGAGTCTGAGGACAATGACGGAAGGATCTGAGGACAATGATGGAAGGATCTGAGGACAACATAGGAAGGAACTGAGGACAATGACGGAAGGATCTGAGGACAATGATAGAAGGATCTGAGGACAATGATGGAAGGATTTGAGGACAACGACGGAAGGATCTGAGGACAACGACGGAAGGATCTGAGGACAATGACGGAAGGATCTGAGGACAATGACGGAAGGATCTGAGGACAATGATGGAAGGATCTGAGGACAACGACCGAAGGACTGGGACGGTAAGTCCGGCAGACAGGGACGGAAAGCCCCCCAGACTCCGTCCGAAAGACCGCCGGACTACGACAGAAAGGTTCCTACGGACGCCGCCCTGAGATCGTTCTGCCGCTGTCCACAGATCCTTCCGGCACTGTCCTGCGATCGTTTCGGCATTGTCCTGAGATCCTTCCGCCACTCTCCTTGGATCCTTCCGCAACTCTCCTTGGATCCTTCCGCGACTTTCCTCAGATCTTTCCGCGACTTTCCTCAGATCTTTCCGCGACTTTCCTCACATCTTTCCGCGACTTTCCTCACATCTTTCCGCGACTTTCCTCACATCTTTCCGCGACTCTCGTCAGACCCTTCAGCCACTGTTCTCAGATCCTTCCGCCATTCACCAGCGGTGTTACACTCCCACCGCGGCGGTGCTTCACTCGCACCCCGGCGGTGCTTCACTCGCACCCCGGCGGTGCTTTACACCAAGTCCAGCGTTGCTTCACTACAAGTCCAGCGGTGCTTCACTCCTAGTCCAGCGGTGCTTCACTACAAGTGCAGCGGTGCTTCACTCCCAGTCCAGCGGTGCTTCACTCCCAGTCCGGCCGTGCATCACTCACAGTCCAGCGGTGCATCACTACAAGTCCAGCGGTGCTTCACTCCAACTCCAGCGGTGCTTCACTCCCAGTCAGGCGGTGCTTTACTCCCAGTCCGGCGGTTCTTCACTCCCAGTCAGGCGGTGCTTTACTCCCAGTCCGGCGGTGTTTCATTCCCAGTCGGACAGTCCTTTTGTTCTAGTCCTCTGGATCTTAGTCATTTTGTAGGTTTATGTCAAAGTTTCAAGTCTCAACTCGGACATTACCTACTATTCATGTCAAATTTTGAAACCTTGAAAATCAGCTGTTTTCCCTAATTGTGGAGATGTGTGTGGGTCGTAGTTGAATTTGGACTGCATATTAGGAATCTGCATATCCTTTTGCATCAGATTACCTACTTTTCATGTGATATTATGAAACTTTGGAAATCAGCTGTTTTCCCCTGATTGTGGGGATGTGGGGGGTCGTAATGCAATTTGGACTTCAGAGTAGGAACCTCCATAGCTTTTTACATCAGAATACCTACTTTCATGCCAACTTATGAAAATTTGAAAATCAGCTGTTTTCCCCTGATTGTGGGAATGTGGAGGGTCGTAGTGCAATTTCGACTTCGGATTAGGAATCTGCATATCTTTTTACACCAGAAACCTACTTTTCATGTCAAATTTTGAAACCTTGAAAATCAGCTGTTTTTCCCGGATTGTGGGAAAGGGGAAGCTCAAAACGAATTTCTAAGGGCGGGAGTGAACTCCTGGCATAAGATTACATATATGAGCCAATTTTTGGAAGAATTGGTGCAAAAAACGGCGGGGATGGTTGTTCCCCAGAGCTCTGGCCTTCGACAGTACTATTTTTATTTTTTATTATCAAAAGAAACTTGCCCGTAAAGGGCTTCGCCCATAGAGCTAAAAGGCAAAATTACAAAGTCATCATAGTTCTTCGATTTAACTAGATCATAATAATCACATAGCAATACATTCAGTGAGTTCCGTCTATATTAAATTAAGAATTACAATTTTCTCCAGGTACTGGAATTATTGACGTTATTAACTGATTTTTGTTACATTCATCTTCATTTTTAGGCAAACTGACGTTATTGACGAATTTCTTATTACATAAATCGACATTTTGCATTCATTTACAATATTTGTAGACATATATAGATTGTTGAAATTTATAAATTAATATAAATCGTAGCAAATGATAACAATGACAATTTTTTAACTCTAATGACTGATTTGCTAATCACAATCTTTTGATAGCTTATGATGGTAGCTAATGATTTATATAATAACGTAAAGTAGGTATATAAACAATCGTGGTGAATGCTCATTAACACTTTTTACAATATTATACGATGACAGCACATTCTGTGACTACATTACAAGTTGCTACTTGTTTTTATTTTGCACAGTCAGCAAATTTATAAAACAACAGAAGCTTTAATACATTTTATATATTACGATTCATCGTTCACTTTTAATTTGATGCATGTTAAACTTAAGTAAGCTTAATATTATATAGCATTCCAAGTTGTGCGCAATTAAAAATTAGAAATGAAATGACTTTGCTTTTATGGTGAATTTAGAGATAGAATCTGCTTACAGTAACACATTTCATTCATATCCCGACTCCCATTCCAAGATTTGATTACATCCTTCATCGTAACTTTCAACTTCTTCACGAATTTATTAGATAGTTTTTGGCCGAATTTTTCAGGGAGGCGTTTCCAGTCCAGCAGCATATATTCCCCGCAAGTACATGAATGCGTCTTAAGCTTTTCTTCATTTTCCCGTAAAATTAGGTCCATCAGTAGGTCCATTTTTTCCTCTCCGAAACCGTACGTGTTCCCAATTTGCCGGATATTACCAATTTTATCTTCAGTTTTTTGAAAGTGAATGTCATCCACAGGTTCCACCATTTCCGTAACCGCTTTGGCTTCGGTTTCGTCCTTGAGTGACGTTTTTCCTGTCCCAACAGGTTGTCCTTCATCCGGTTCTATACATGGTTGATTGACATGGCCTGGTGACCCATCAAGACTTGAACCAACTTCGATACTATTTTTGCTATTCTCGGTTGGCACATCATCAGTGATTGAAACTTTTTCACCAAACGCTTTTATCTTGTGACAGTTTCTAAAAATGGTGCGTCTTTCACGCCAGTTAGATAACGTCACTATAGCGACTGAATGCGCTGGCCTTTATAACACATGCACTTTTTTTTGCATGTACACTGGCTCCTAAAGCCGTTTCAAAGAAACTATTAACAATTTTAAGAGCTTGGTAACTGTCCACACCCTTCAACTGTTTCAAACCGTGAATAACAATGTTATTTTCGCTGCTTGACTTATACCCGGCTAGTTTTTCGTTGCAAGTGCTGCTTTTGTTTTCACGCCGTCCCCCATTTGAGTTTTTTAACTGCGCTTCACGGACAACTAATTTATTTAAACACGTATCCACTTCAACTTTAATGGCAAGTAGAGTGTTTTTAAAGAGTTTCAAAATTTCAAACTGATTTATTGAAATTGTGTCACAAGTATTTTGTATGCATGATAACAATTCTGCTACTTGTGCCTTGCCAAAAAATGAAAAACTTTTATGCACTGCATCGTAATGCTGATGCGATCCTTGCAAAAATGATGTCATTTCATCTCAATACACTAGGTACAGAAATATGATACTGCGTGACAGCAAAACAAACTTAATTGCTTTTGCATTGACTGACGAGAGCAAATCTCGAGTTGTTTCACTCTTCACGGCTCAGACGGAACTTCTGTATTGGTACTATAATTCGGAGTCAAAAGCGGTATTAGTAATATGACAAGGATTATCAAACGATCGTGGTTATATCTCAACAAAAGCTACATACTGATTGTGAATTATTTCATGTGCGCGTCAATCAAGGCACAAGTACTTGTACATTCACGCCACAAACGCCTACTACTACTCACCTTGAATAGTATCGGAGAACAGTGGCACATTTAAAGAAGGATTCGACGTCGTCCCATAACATATTAATATTTTAGTATACTACTTGCTATATCATGACAGATGTTTGTTTGAAAAGGGAGAATACGGCATCTCAGGTGATAGATTTACAAGGAAGATAAATGCTTTCAAAAATGGAATGCGTTACGTATTCATCCTATCGTGCTAACCGGAAAACAAATTCTGACTAACGGAAGAATTTGATGGCCGCAACAAGTTTATGACGGATCACCTACACCCAGACTCCATCGATTGTTGTCAGTTACAGGCTTAGGACGTCCAAACAGTTTGCTGGAGTTGCTCGTTTTTTTATATTTTTGGTGTGGATTCCTATGCAAACAGCTGTGTTTGTTTACATTTTGCATAGGTATTTGCACCAGAATATTAAAAAAAACGAGCAACTCCAGCAAACTGTTTGGACGTCCTAAGCCTGTACTTATTGATATGTCATGTTCTACTCACGAACAATAAATTGGAATAAAATTGATAATGCAATGGAAATCTTGTTAAAGTGTACTAGACCAGACGAGCAGTTCAAATATAGCTTTTGCAAGAGTGATTGTATATAATGTCAAGGATTAGCACGTTATACCTGCATGCCATATTGAATGTTGTTGACACTTCACACTTTTTATAATGCTTAGGTTTCTTACTTGAACTGGTGCGTCAGATTTAATTTATACAAGACAGATGGAACGTTACCAAAAGTGTGCTCGTTTTAAATATAGGGATTCCAGCCATTGTCAGAGCGTCATTGAAACTACTTTCCCAAATTTGACCACTACCTGTCAATTTCTCCCGTCATTCAAAGGCGATATAATTCATGGTGATTTTCAGTAGGATGAGTTCCACCAGCAGCGTAACAGACACTTTCGTTTCGATAGACTGACTGTTCAATGTTTATTATTAAGTTTATTTTTTAATGTCAACGGAACCTACAACGGTTAAATGGTCAATGGTTTGTTTTCAGAAAAAAATGTTTGAAGATTCTTAATAAAACGGAAGTAGCTATGCAACCTCAAATTGAAATTCAATAGCCAATTCAAACAATCCTATGCAGGGATTATATTTGAAACTACTTCCTTCCTTAAAAAACACAGGCGTCTCAGAGAAAGTATGAGAAAGATGGATTATAGAACTCACTGAATGTATGCCAAGTGAAAAACGTTGTCAAAGGAAGAACGTGTTTTGTGAACAATGAAATGGGTAAATGTCTACGTAATTAACAAAGGAAGTACTTCCAAGCAGTTTGGATTTGACGGATTATCACATCAATGGGACAGCAAAACGAAATGCAACTGGAACATATGCAAACGATCCCGTATGCAAATAGAAGTTTCGTCAGTCGGCACCCAATTATACTGAAACTAATTTCGAGAGATATATGCAGTCATTTGATCTTTCTTGCTACTTTTTACTACTCAAACTACAGAGACTTAGATTCAGAGTACAAACTAGGACACAACACCCATAGCAGCAACAAGGACAATTCACGTAGCAGCAACCACCCGCCTAATATCACCAATTCGATATTCGATAAAGTGCCGATTTCGGCATTTGTGATGATTTATGTGTCATAAACGGGTACGCCACTAGGGTGCCTTGACTGGAAATGACTTAAATATTGTTTCGAAGAAATGATGCAACGTAATTTATCGAAATAATGGATTGAATGTTGTTAACGTCAAATTAGGAAAACATGAACGAAAAATGCGAAATATCAAATGACAGATACGACATCCATAATTGGTCCACGTGCTGTTTGTAAATTGGATACCTGCACATTTTCCCTCACGATCCATTCCATTTCTTTCGTATCCAATATTGTTTACTCTAGTTTCGCTTTTCTTTCATTGTGTGAGCATTTTTAGACAGCTTATCTGAACATCCAGGGAAGACAATTTCATCTTCTCTCGACATATGCATGTTTCTTGGATGATGATGTGAATGAATCGTATTTTATTTATTTACCGCAAGACCTGTAATCGGATTGACTTTCTTAAACTTAAGACAAATAAAAGTGGTTACTTTGTGCGCGTTTATGAATACGTCAGATAACCTTAGAGTCAATTTATCATTTTTGAGAAACCGCAAACGCAATTCTTAAAAGTAGATTTGACATAAATTCAAATTGAGCAAAGAGAATCAAGCGCTAATAAACACTTCAAGCCGGTGACAGTACACAGACATGAGCAGAAAATATTGCACGCCGTCAGTTGCCTTTCACTTGCTTTCTCTCTCCCTCAACATGAGAAAACAAAAATAGTGTAAAAAAAAAGTTGAGGGTAATGCATGTATGTGACTAGTAAAGCCTCCGGACTTCACAGTTGCTACAGACTTGCCGTCTTTTCAATGTCTAAAGCAGAGCAAAGGTCGTTTTTGTCGTCTTTAATTTTTAGATAGACTATCTACCCCGTGCTATGTACTTGTTTACTGAGCACTGATGAAGTTCGTTTCGCTTGTTTCAATTTGCTTAAAGAGGTGCTTAGCATGCATACAGATGATCAACATAAATAAGAGATTTTAACCCACGGCCGTTTGTTTGTAAAGATCCTCCTCAATTGTGCTCGCCATTAATTTTCTATTACCATATCGAATGTAAGCAGGAATGTGGTATTGACGGAACTGACGAGTCCAGGTCCTTGAGTGTTATGAAGATTATTACATTGCTTCATGACGCAATTATTGAGTTGATAAAGTTCGTATTTAATCGAATGGGATCATCTCCGTCGGATTACGTTAATAAGGTCATGAAAATTCAGGATTGTTATGTCTTGGAGACTTAAATCGACAAAGCAAAGTTTTAAATTAATGCAGCGTGGGCACTCATCTGAGCTTGAAGCTGTTTCCTTTATCTTTTCGCAGAACTTTCAGTTGAGTTAAACGATACGTAATAGTTGCTTACATAAATCATATACTTCCAACGTGAAAAAAATAATAAAACGATTAATGTTTTCGCAGACTTTACATCGAGCTTACGCAACATGTTTATGGGATTAAAATTGTCTCCCTGAATTACTACCTGAATTTGAATTGCCATTAATTTCGTTTTTGGTTTAGTCATACATGTATCCATGCATGCCTATAATTTATAATAATAATAGTAAATGTACCTATTTGCATCTTACCTTTCGCTCCTATTTTTATTTATCCTCCTGCAGATGCTCTCCTCTCTATTCAGCATGCGGTTCTCTAAAGCCATAAAGCAACACTTTGAAGTCCACCTATCAGTTCTCTAATGTATTTCAAGACGTAAACAGCCTTTACTTAGAACGATTAAGTTGACAAATGTGTCCGAGACACGCACTTATTGTCAACTGTGTTTTCGAGGTTGGAACGATTCAACGACTGTTGTTTGTGTTGTGTATTTTTTATTACGTGAAAGGTTATGAAAGTGCTCACGACACGTGACAAGAGACACACGATAACATATTGCGACGCAAAATGTTATAGAGGTCTGAGAAACTCGACTAGACTTTGACAAGTTTGTTGTCATTATATCATATCCTACCATCTGTTATATAATTACCAAACGCACATAGAAAATACGTGACAGACGTAGCTTTTGTAAGCAACATGTATTTCCTTTTCATTTGCTTTAATGAATTCTCGGGAATTTCTTTCAGACACCACGTTACCTGGAGTTTGTCAAGTTTTATTTTCGTGCATTCATTTCTTTGATGATTTCCGCTGAAGTGGACGTGTCCCCAATACCATGTTCTTCCAATCTTTTCTCCATTGATGCTAACAAGAATATAAATGGCATACCTGTGTACATTGATTCTTCTTTCATTTCAATGAAATGTCATCAAACGGATTACAGGCATATGGAATTTTTTGTAGGCACCTTTGAAGTTAGCGGAATTGGCTGTCCTTCTATTCACATTTTTGTAACCGGACAGTTTGAGTTTTCAAATATTTTTACGCAATATTGACTTCACAGAAGAATAAAATATGTTCGGATCTCAGGACAGTGCATTATGAACATTGTTTTTTCGCATAATTTACACTCGTGCCGCTTCTCCCATGAAATGCATAATGAAGATGACAAAAAATAACTCGCCAAGAGTACAAGATCGAAGGGTTTATGATTTTAACGATTTTAATCACAACCCGAATTATTTTAACAAGAATAATTTTGAGCCTTTTTCGGCTTATTTGAAATAACTGAAAAATGCCTACTCAAGTACAACTCGACTTTTTTCTACAGAATTGTTGGTTGGCTTGAAGCAGGTTAGAATGCCTCGCTGGGGCGAAATAATAATTTTTACAAGAGAACGAAAAGCTTGTTGCTTCACAGGGAGCAAGGAGCTAGTGATAGGAAAAACTACCGAGCGTGCAGAAGGCTACCCAAGAAAATCGAGGATTTCGCCCAGTTAAATTGAATTATCTTGGTTTTAACGAAGCCAGGCGACTGGCATCTTACTCAACTTTTAACATTACAAAAATTGCTTTAGCAGACTAATTGAGCTGGTTTCGACCAGTTTCAATAATCTAATCATTTTCTCAAAGTTTCATTAACGACATATTTTTATGCAAATGACATTAAATTGAACAAATAAACAAATTTTTCTTAAAAACCAATTAACCAGTCTCTACAAAAATAATCAAATCAAAAAAGGAAAAATTGAGAACTGGCGACTTTATCTAAATAATGTAAATTCTACCGCGGATCGGGACATACTCCCATCTGTTAATTACTCTAATTAACACCCTTTAAGATCCGTCGGCACCTTCAGCATCTTCAGGAGGGTTGGGCTCCGCTGGAGTTTCTGCATCCTTGTCCTTGGACTGGACCTCCAGTGGGAATAGCCGCTGCAGGGGTCGTACCATGATCCCTTTTGTTGTCTTGATTTTGGCTACTCTCGCTGCCTCCCCTTCCCCTTCGTAGGTTTCTAGGATGATACCCATGGGCCAGTCAAGACGCTTGTGGTTATCCAGCTCCACAAGCACCACATCACCAGGGTTGAGTTGAGTTTTATGCTCGTACTTCCCTCGGTGGATAAGCTGCCCCAGATACTCCTTTCGAAAGCGCTCTCGTAGCGCTTGCTTCATTTTTGTAATTTGGAGAGATTCATCCTGAATGCTCTCCCGTCGACCATCTCGATTTCAGGCAGAACGGCGACTGGAAGGTCCCGAAGGAAGTGTGACGGCGTCAAGCAACGCAGGTCATCTGGATCTTCCGACTGGTATGTTAAGGGTCGATCATTCATGATGGCTTCGACCTCTGTGATGAGGACCTCCAGGTGGGCTAACTTCACAAAACGGTTGCCCAAAACACGGCGTAGCAGTTGTTTCACCAGCCCGATAAGGCGCTCCCACCATCCTCCCCACCATGCAGCGCTTGGAGGATTGAAGCGCCATCTTATCTTCTGTAGGCTGGCTTGGCGTTGTACTTCTTCCCATTTTATGGACTTCAGCAGGTTACTCGTTCCCGTAAAGTTGGTACCGTTGTCTGAAAAGACAGTGGTTGGGCGGCCTCGTCGAGCGACAAATTTTTGGAGAGCTCCAAGGAAAGCCTCCGTTGATAGGCTGCTGACCAACTCAAGGTGGACCGCACGGTAGACCCCGCAGGTGAAGAGAACGACCCACATCTTCTTGCCCTTTTCTACAAATAAGGGCCCGGTCACGTCCACACCCGTCACGTCGAACACCTTGGTAGTGCGGATCCTCTCAAATGGTAACGCTGCTTCAGGAACCTTGCATCGTTTGGCTAAATGGCGCCTGCAGACGGCGCACTTGTGTACCACGTTTCGTATGGTACGTCGACTTTTTATGATCCAGTACCGCTCGCGTAGATGCGCTTGAAGAAACTGGACCCCGGCGTGGCGTAGAGCTTCATGTTCATGTTGAATTAGTAGAGCCACAATGGGATGTTTATTTGGGAGAACTGCTGGGAAGACGAACGATTCTTTCTCTTCTCCTTGAACAAGTCTAGATTTGAGCCGGATGATCCCTTGGCCATCTTTAAAAATCTTCATTTTCCTCATATCGGCTTCTTCTAGGTTCTGCTGCATGTATCGAAGAAGAAAGGTTTCGGCTTCGCATATTTCCTCTGTTGTCAGCTCTCCTGTTGTTGAGTTATTTTTCTTTATTTTTCCATAAAATCTACGGATGTGAGCCAGTACGCGAACAATCTTTGTGTAGCTGGATAAGCGCAACAATTCTTTATTTAGGTTGACCACTGGAACTCGAAATCCCAAGGCGGAGACGACGGTTTTCTTCTTTTCTTTATTAACTTCGGTTTCGTCTGCTGCAGGGGCATCATGAGACCATTTTCTCTCCGGAGCATATAGCCATTCTGGGCCAAACCACCATTTTGAATCCATCAACTTTTTTACGGAGCAGCCTCGAGACGGGAGGTCTGCAGGGTTCAGGGCACCTGGAACATGCTTCCATTGTTGTGGATTTGTCAGCTCGCGTATCTGCTTCACCCGGTTGGCTACAAACGTTGCCCAGCACTCATCCTTCCGGATCCAGGTGAGGGCGGTTGTGGAGTCGGTCCAGTAATAGACGGGAATATCCATTGCCATGTCTTTCTTCACGGTGTTGGCAAGTCTTGCTCCAATAAGGCAGGACAATAATTCCAGTCTGGGGATTGTTACCCCTTTTTGTGGGCTGACTCTTGTTTTTGACTGAACAAGTGAAATTTTTACTTCTCCTCCACTTTCGCTTCTCAGAAATACACAGGCGGCGAAGCAGTCCATACTTGCGTCACTCAGGCAGTGGAGAGATAATTTGGCGTTGTTGTCTTTTGCGTGGATGTGACGGGGTATACGAATATCCTGCAAGTCACACAGTTGCTGTTTCCATTTTTCGAATTCTTGAGTGTGCTTGTCATTTAATTTCTCGTCCCATCCAAGTTTGTCCCCCGTGCAGACCTTCTTCAGCAAAATTTTCGCCGTGACAGTGACTGGAGACGCAAAACCGAGAGGGTCGTACAGCATGTTGATCATTTTGTACAAGTTTCGTTTTGTTGCAGGCACCTTCATATTTGTGATGAGGTTTCGGCAGTCGAACTGGAGCTCGTCATCCTTCAGATTCCATATTAACCCCAAAATGGCCACATTTTTATCTTCAGAGGATGGGCCAAACTCCCACCCTCGGAGGTCGAATTTACCGGAACTGAGGACGGCGCAAGCTTCATTTTGAAATGTTTTGGCATCGTCTATCGTTGCTAGGCTGGTCACCGCATTGTCCACATAGAAACAGGACTTCAAAATCTCGCACGTTTCTGGATAGCTGGGGAAATTTTCGATGTGATGCTTTAATGTTGCACCTAATAAGAAGGGACTGGCCGTCACTCCAAAGACCACTCTCGCGTGCCGGAACTCGATAACGTCTTTGCAGTCGTCAGGATTCTTCCACCAGAGGAATCTCGCTCTGTCCCGGTCTTGTTCGGTTACGTTCATCTGCTGGAACGCCTTTTTAATGTCTGCCACCACACCAATTTCGTCCAAACGAAAACGGGTGAGGATGGCAGGAATAAGCTCCAGCAAGTTGGGGCCTTTTTCCAAGCAGTCATTCAATGATGGAGAGTCACGGGCCCTTGCTGAGGCGTCGAAGACCGGACGGAGGGGCGTAGTGGATCCCTCTTTGAATACGGCACGGTGCGGTAGATAGTGGCACAGAGCTATGTTTGCAGGGGGCTCCACTATTTCGATAATGCCCTCCTCAAGCCACGATTTAAAAACTTTATCGTAGTCGTTTAAGTGCCCTCCTTCTTTCAGTTTTCTGGTGGTTGTGTGTAGCCTCTTCAAAGCTATCACACGGTTATCTGGCAGTGGGAGGTGACCTTCAATCCATGGGAGATGAACAGTGTAGCGGCCTTGGTCGTCTTGATCCACAGTGCGTTGGAAATGTTCAATCGCTGCTTTCTCCAGGTCTTCTCGGCTCTTCGTTTCTGCAGGGTCTTCAATCCCAATTGTTTCAAGGGACCATAGATTTGACATTTCCTTATCAGTTAAAGTAGACTGTAGATTCATCATGGCCAACTTTCCTCTTCGTTTCACTGTGCTGTTGAGTCTTCCCGAGAGCACCCAGCCAATTTTAGTTTTCATAGCCACTGGACCAGCTTTGAGTTTGATATACTCACCCCCGATTTTCAAGTCGTCTCCATAGTCTGCTCCAATGAGGACTTCTATTTCTGATGAAACGCTGTTGAGGTCTGTGAGGGTGATGCCTTTTCGAATGCATTCTTCTATATAGTCCCCAAGCGGTATTTGTTGTATTCCACTGGAGATCTTGGGAATTCCAGAGATTTCGTACTGGTATTGCGAATCTTCATTTACCCCGGAAATCTTCATCTCGTAGACTTTGTGTTGTTGTGGTTTCGTTTCAGCTCCTCCAAATGTTTGGTGAATCACGGTCTCTTCTCCAATGACGGGGAGGTCCAATTTTCTTGCCAACTCCTCTTTGATATAGGAGGTCTGAGACAGCGAATCGAACGCTGCTCTAGCTTTGATAGCTCCCTTTGGACCATGGACCCAAACTGTGAGCGTCTGCAGGAGAACCTCAGGTCGAGAAACAACATTTGCCATGGAGGGTTTGCTTTCACCATCCTTACTAGCTTCATTTGCTGGCTGTTGCTCCGCATTGGCAGCTTTCTCCTGTTGGTCGTCACAGTGCTTCATCCTCTCGTTCTGGTTACACATCAGTACATGATGATCTCTTTCACACAGGTAACACAGCATCTTGGCTCTGCAGGATCTCGTACCATGTCCCAGTTTGAAGCACTTGAAACAAGCATTCTTTTCTTTCAAAATGCTTTTCCTTTTCTCCAGATCAAATTTGATTGCCAGACGACATTCAGTTGCGTTGTGATTGGGCTTCTGGCAGAAGATACAAGCTGGTTTCTCACTTCGCCCCGCTGTGTTGAGGAATCCAGCAGCAGCTTTAATGGCTTTATTCCCATTACCATTTTTGTTGCTGTTGCCTTTCTTGTTCACTCGTCCACTGGTTGACTTGGTATCTTCTTCGAGGAATTGATTTTTGGCCAGGTCAGTCTCCATACGGCGGCGTACTTCGTTTTGCAAGAACTCCATCAAATCTTGTAATTCTTCTTTGTGATCTTGAGACCGCAAGTAATTATCTAATACGGCAGCAGGGATGCAACTCTCTACCACCGGGTACAGCAATTCACCGAACTTGTCTTGAGTGACCCCAAGTTGCCCCAGATTTCGGATCTGGGAGTCTATGCAGGTCACGAGGTCGATGAAGTCGATTTCACCTTCTTTTGTCGAGTTTTCCACCACCAACTTTAACAGGTCTCTCATATAGACCTTGATGAGGGTCTTCTTGCGGCCGAATCTTTCTGTCAGTCGGTCCACGGCAGACTTGTAGTTGGCTCCAGATGACGGGAAACTACTAACGACTTTATGGGCGGGCGAGTCGACGACGGTGCTTTGTAGCAAATAGTGTAGTTTTTCGGAGTCGCTGAGGTGCTTGTCGTTGTGTATTTCTTGATATGCACCCCAAAATGACATCCAATTTCTTACGTTGCCATCAAACTTTGGCAACTCACGTTTTGGTAGTTTTGATGCTCTGTGGAGGTCGGCAGCGGTAGCACCGGTGGGCATGTCTGATGATGAGGAGCCTATTTGTTGTGCGCAGTATCGCTCGGTGAAAGCTATGTTTCTGATTAAATCAGCTTTTCTCTGGAGCTGAATATCTGCTTCATAATCCAATCCGCTACTTTGAAGTAGAGTAGTATAACTGTCAAATTGTCTAGATACCACCCGGTACTGCTCTCTCAACAAGTAGAGTTCCACCTCGGCGTCTTCTTCCTGGACGACATCTCCATTCACAAATTGATCCAACCTGGTAACGCTGGTTTCGAGCACTTTCAGGTTGCCTTCGAGCTTTTTAAAAGCTGCTTCTATAGCTTTAGCCATTTCGGTAAGAGTTCGCTTGACGGGGCACTGTGAGACAAAGATATAAACTTCACGTTTTCACGATTTTCACGAAAATTAATTGTTCAATTAATTGTTTTCTGCACTATCCTGGCAGGTTCGCCACAATGTTGCGTTTTGGATGAGATTTCAAATATTTTTACGCAATATTGACTTCACAGAAGAATAAAATATGTTCGGATCTCAGGACAGTGCATTATGAACATTGTTTTTTCGCATAATTTACACTCGTGCCGCTTCTCCCATGAAATGCATAATGAAGATGACAAAAAATAACTCGCCAAGAGTACAAGATCGAAGGGTTTATGATTTTAACGATTTTAATCACAACCCGAATTATTTTAACAAGAATAATTTTGAGCCTTTTTCGGCTTATTTGAAATAACTGAAAAATGCCTACTCAAGTACAACTCGACTTTTTTCTACAGAATTGTTGGTTGGCTTGAAGCAGGTTAGAATGCCTCGCTGGGGCGAAATAATAATTTTTACAAGAGAACGAAAAGCTTGTTGCTTCACAGGGAGCAAGGAGCTAGTGATAGGAAAAACTACCGAGCGTGCAGAAGGCTACCCAAGAAAATCGAGGATTTCGCCCAGTTAAATTGAATTATCTTGGTTTTAACGAAGCCAGGCGACTGGCATCTTACTCAACTTTTAACATTACAAAAATTGCTTTAGCAGACTAATTGAGCTGGTTTCGACCAGTTTCAATAATCTAATCATTTTCTCAAAGTTTCATTAACGACATATTTTTATGCAAATGACATTAAATTGAACAAATAAACAAATTTTTCTTAAAAACCAATTAACCAGTCTCTACAAAAATAATCAAATCAAAAAAGGAAAAATTGAGAACTGGCGACTTTATCTAAATAATGTAAATTCTACCGCGGATCGGGACAAAAGGTATGTATTGACGAAGTAGGCAATCACTTCCGTTTTATAGATAGCAGGTGACTGTTTAATTGAGAATATCCTTCTTTTCCTAAATTACAGCTTGTTTGCATTATTCAGATACATTTTCAATGAACGACTAATGAAATATGTACCTAAAATAGAATATACACCGTGAAGCAGTTCAATTCAAAGAAACAATATTCATGCAGGGATTGTAAATTCCAAATATTCCTAGAATATGATTAGAGTTATCACCACCTCGAATAACTCTGTTTTGATTCGTTAATGTTGTCTATTATAAAGAACCACCTGAAGTAAGTTACTTACCACCAAATCTGAAGACGTGTATTTGCCGTACAGGCCACAAGTTTTCCATGTGGCGTTAAGAAGCAAGGAATCATGGGGTTGGTCCAAGTTATCATATAACATAACAGATATATAGAAAGTAAAATTAGCTGACAGAAACTATCATTTAAATGTGCTGGGGTCTCCAAAATATTAATGCAATAACCTTTGCGCGGTAATTGCTAATCTTTATTATGAAGACTCTATCAGGGAATTTGTAAGCAAGTTAGCTGGTCTTGAGGCGAATAATCCGTTGTCTCAAGCTGAGGTTAATTAGTGTATACGGCAAAGTAATTATACTTCCCTTTCCATTTTCACGACCGCCATCCGCCATGCCACATATTAACATAATTCACCGCAGATGACAGATTTAGAAGCAATGTAAATGATTTCATAAATCCAATATGACGCGTTACGCATTCATCCAATCGTGTTAATGGAAAAACCGCAACCGACTAACAGAATAATTCAATGAACGTAAAAGCTTATAACGGGTCATCTACATACAGACGCCAAACGCTGCAACTCTGGCGCGAGTCGAGTAATTTTCGTGTCAGTAAGTTACAGATATATCATGTACCAGTCACGAACAATAAATTGAAATAAAGTTGATAATGAAATGCAAATTTGCACTTCTCATCAAGATAACTACTAGACGTTAATAATTTTGCACTGTGCAAATGTTACCTAAGGAAAGATGGTTGTGCATAATCTCAATGATTAACACATTTATATCGCCATGGATGCCATGGTACTACCTGTATGCCATATTGAATTTTTCTGACACTTTACTCTTTTTTTAAGGTGTAGGTTGCTTACATGAATTCCATTTAGAATTATTTCCTTCGTTAGAAATAGAGCTGTCTAACAAAAAGTAGGAGATAGGCAGATTACAGAACTCACTGAATATATGCCAAATGATGAACGTAGTCAAACTAATTGTAAGAATGTGTTTTGTAAACAATGCAATGAGTGAATTCCTAGCGTAATTAACAAAGGAAGAACTTACAAGCAGGTTGGATGTGAATGATTATCGCATCGACCATATGTAACAGGAACAGATGCAAATGATGCCGTTACATTAATTACTGATTACATAAAACACATGATCTGTTAATCTCCAACTTACTTGGTTATTCTTTCCAAAGGCGGAAGATATTTTTCTTTCTAAACTTGTTACTATCAATTCAACTAAATTGCACCAACTTGTGAGCTGACATCCGCGTCGCAAAAATGTCATTGCGATGGACCTCGTAACTAAGAATGCAACCTTCCAAAACAAAAATGAACAATCACGACAAATTTCGATAATTGACACCCCTTTACACTGAAACTAATGGCGAGAGAACTAAATATGCCGTCGGTTCTTCTTTCTTGCTTCCTTTTATTCAGCTAAAAACGGGACTTAGATTAATAGTACAAACAAGGATACAAAATGAGCAGCCTGGCAACCACCCCCGTTACGTCAACGATTCGATATTCGATAAAGTGTCGGTTTTTGCCGTTGTTTTGATTTATGTGCAATAAACATGTGCTCAACTCAGGTGCATTGACAAAACATTATTAAAATATTGTTTCGCGGATATGATGTATCGTAATATATAGAATCTATTGCATTTACAATTGTTAACGTCACATTGGGAAAACATGAACGATGAATCACATATACCAAATAATAGATGGAAAGTTCATAAGTGGCAAACAACAATACGTGTTATTTGTAAATGGGAAACCAACCGGTTTTAGCTCATTATTATTATCCATTGCATTTGTTTCCCCCATTTGTGTTTCTTATCCAATTTTGTTGATTCGAGTTTCGTAACATTTGTTCGTGGGACATTTCTATGACCTGTCCTCTGTCCTTGCAAAGAACAGAATTTCATTTTACTATTACATTTCATTTTCTCTTGACATACGATGGCAAGATTATGCGATGTTGGCTTGAATAGGCCATATTATATTTATTTGTAGCAAGGCTTTTAACGGATTTAGTTTCTTACAGTAAACCTTTCGGGAACAAAGTCTGCGATGTGCTTGATATTTGGCACATATTTTCCACTTAGTTAAATGAGTTTACACCCAAAATTTCAGAAGAATCCGTAATCCCGTTTACGAGATATGCAAAAATTGTTTTTCGGATCTTCAGTTTTAAAAATTTCTAATGTAAATTAACATGGGGAATCAGAAGGCAGAGAAAGGAAGTGTCAGGAAGTAAACTATGATGCGTTGTGAAATTGAAAAAAAATCGAAATTTTCGCACCAACGTACCTAAAATGTGTGGGATCTCATAACAGGAAGTAACAACAAGTGGACAAAGCACCTTCTATGCCTTCTCTTTCCCAATGTTAATTTGCATTAAAAATTTTTTAAAAAACTTAAGGTCCAAAAAACAATCTTTCGAATATCTCAGAAACGAGCTTACGGATCCTTCTGAAATTTTGAGTGTCAACTAGTTTACCTAAGTGGAAAATGTGTGCCAGGTATTAAGCAAATCGTGGACTTTGTTCCCGAAAGGTTTACAGTTAGATTCAAGATCCATAAATGTTGCTACTTGTTGTTATGTTTTTGTATATTAATAATACGGATATCTTTGCTATAATTTCATCATTTTCGAGAACCCGCAAATGCAATTATTAAATACACATTTGAAATAAGTTCAAAACGTGCAAATGGCATCAAACGCTAATGAAAACGTCCAGCCGGTGACAATTAACGGGCATTCGCAGAAAACATTGCGGTTTGATTTATTAACGGGGGAAATATATGAATGAAAAAAATTACGATGATGTATTGCTGATAGTTATAGTGATTACAATACACAAAATATGTACATTTCGGCAAAGCGTATAACAACTGACACAGTTCTTGCAGGAGAGCCGAAGGGTCTACACTGTGAAGAGTTTTTCAAGTTCTTACTCTCATCCAGAATGAAGCTTACCCATTACTAGAGAAGGGAATTTCACGTTGTAAGTTGCTTTTAACCTGCTTTCCCTCTTATTCAACATGAGAAAAACGACAACAGTCAAGCTGAGTTCAGTGTGCGTAAGTGACTACCAAAACTTCAGGATTTCACAGTTGCTGAAGATTTCAATCTGAAGTTGAGAAAAAAGTTTGCTCTTGCTTGCATCAAGTACAGAGTTCGCAATATGCAGTCTACCAACAAATAAAGACGGTGCACGAATGAAGTTTATTTCGATCATTCCAATTTCCGTAAAAAAAGTGCCTAGCATGCAAAATGATGATCAGCATAAATACGAGATTTTTAACCGAAGCCATTTGTTTGTGGAGATCCTACTGAATGCAGCTCCGAATTTATTACCCATTACCGTGTTGATGGGAAGCAGATGCTGGCGAAACGCGCTATTGACTGAGCTGACAAGACGAACAAAGATCCTTGAGTTTGATAAGATTGCATAATAACGCAATTGTTTGAGTTGGTAAAAGTTGGTGTTTGATCGCATTATATCACCGGATCAAGTTAATAAGACCATGAAAATTCAAGATTGTTATGTTTTAGAGACTCTAGTCGACAAAGATAAGGTTTTAAATTGATGCAGCGTGAGTTTTCGCCTGAACTTGAAGCAGATCTCCTTTGTTCCTTTTTCGTAGAAATTTCAGTTGAGTAACGTGATACGCCACAGTTGCTTACATAAATCAATTACTCCCAGCGTGAAAAAATTATAAAAGAAATGATATTTTCTCAGAATGTACACCTTATGTACGTAACATGTTTATGGGACTAGACTAGAAAGGCCTCAAACATCGTTACCTGAATAAAAATGAATATAAACTTTGCTTCCGGGTTCGTAATAAATATATCCATGCATGCCTATAATTTATAACAATAATAGTAATCGTACCTATTTTCATCTTACCTTTCAATCCTATTATTTTTTTTCTCCTGTGAATACTCTAATCTCCATGCAGCATGCAATCATCAAAAGCCATCAAGCGACACTTTGAAATCCACAAGTCAGTTCTCTTAAGCATTTCAAGACATTAACAGCCTTTACTGACAACATTTAAGTTGACAAATCTGTCCGAAACACGCACTTATTGCCAACTTTGTTATTAGGTAGGAACGATTCAACGACTGTTGTATGCTGTGTATTTCTTATTACGTGAAAGGTTAAGAAAGTGCTCACGACACGTGACAAAAGACACACGATAACATATTACGACGCAACAAAATATTTTAAAGCGGTCTGAGAATCACGACTAGACTTTGACAAATATGTTGTCGTTATATCATAACCTTCCATCTGTTATGTAATTACGAGACGTACAATGAAAATATATGACAGATGTAGCGTTAGCACGTGACATATATTTCATTTTTAATTTGCTTTAATGAATTCTCGGGAATTTCTTTCAGACGTCACGTTACCCGGAGTTTGGAAACGTTTTATTTCCGTCCATTCATCTCTTTCATGATTTCCTCTGAAGTGGACGGGTCCCAATTACTTGCTCTTATAATCTTTTTGAAATTGTTGCCAACGCGAATATAAATGGCATATCTATTAATTCTTCTTTCATTTCAATGAAATGTCATTATAGTATTACAACCACATGGAAATTTGTGTAGATGCCATCAAAGCTTAATGAATTGGTTCTCCCGGTATTCACATTTTTATAACCGGACAAAAGGTGTATATGGACGAAGGAGGCTACAATTTCCAATTTATAGGTAGCAGGTGAAGGTTCGATGGAGAACATCCATCCTTTTTTTAAATTGCAGCTTGTTTGCATTATTCGGAAACATTTTCAATGAACGACTAATGAACTGTGTACATCAAATTAAATATGCACAGCGAAGCAGTTCAACTCAAAAAAATGTCGATCCTGGATTCCATCACCACCTCGACCCACTATGATTTGATTTGGCATTGATATATCAAATAAATAACTGCCTTTTGTTTTACATTCCGATCTGGAGTAGTGTATTTGTACATTGATTGATTTTTCCTATATACATTGATTTTTCCTTCATTGCATTATTGCAATCAAATGTTACCAAAGGCATTACAGGTATATGGAATTTTGTTTAGGCGCCCTCGAAGTTACATGAAGTGGTTGTCCTTCAATTCGCATTTTAGTAACCGGACAAAACCGGACACATTTAGGTTTATATGGTCGAAGGAGGCTATCGTTTCCTATTTATAGGTAGCAGGTGAAAGTTTAATGGAAAATATCCTACTTCTTTTTAAATTGCAGCTTGATTGCATTAGTCACATACAATTTCAATTAACGACTAATCACATATGTTACAATCATACTAAATATGATAGTTACAAACTAGCATATCAGTTAATATCAAATGTTATTATTATATAATATCTATTCGTTATGATAAGCATTGTTTTAGCTACTTCTCAATTTCATAATGTTTGGCCCTGACTAAGAGAATAGTTTTTTCTCGAGAGCTTGACTTTGAATAAATTTAATTTGCTTCCACTATAATCCCGTGTCAGCTACTTATTAATGAAATATGTATCTCAAATAAAACATGGACAGTGAAGCATTCGACTCTAAGTAAAAAAAAACATTTGTGCATGGATTGTAAATTCCAAATATTCAAAGAAATAGGATTAGGTCCATCACCACATCGACCCACTATGGTTTGATTTGGTATTGCTATCTGAAATAAATAACTGCCTTTTATGGTACACCACCATCTGGAGGAGCGTATTTGCCCAACAGGTCTCAAGTTTTTTAAAGTGGCGTTAAGAACAACTTTACTTTACAACAACAACAACATAACTTTACATAACGGATTTATCGAAACTAAAACTAGTTGACAGAAACTATTATTTTAAAATATTATGGGTCTCCAAAATATTAATACAATATCGTTTTCATTGTAGTTACAATGGTTTATGGGGAATAAGCTCTAGCAATCAGTGAATTTGTGAGAATGAAAGATGATCTTCAGGCGAAAAAGCTTCTTGTCTCAAATTGAGATTAATTAGTGTATTAGACACCTTAATTATACTCCTTTCCATATTCATGACCGACGAAACAGAAGCAAAATCAATCACGCGATATCATAATCATAAAATTTGAAATCTGGATATTGGCATGCAGAGTCAAAAGTGGCATTCTTGACATGACAAGGATTAATTTCGGCCCGTTTTTAAATCTCAGCATAAGCTACCTGATTATTGTGAATTATTTTATGTGCGCATCAATCAAGGCGCAAGAACATGTAAATCCAAATCACAGCAACACACTATTCACCTTCAGTATTTGCGGAGGACAGTAGAACATTTAAGCAGGATTCGGCGTCGTGCCATAACAAAATTAATATTTTAAATGAATAGGTACTACAAAATGACTTGTGCTTGTTCGAAAAGGGAGCATACCGCATCTCAGGCGATAAAGCTATCAGGTAATTTTGGTGTCAGTTAATTATTGTTGTGTCATGAACCAGTCTATAAATAAACAATAAATTAAAAATTTCGTAATACCTGGATGCTATATAAAACATTTTTGACAATTCGCATTTTTTATAATGCGTAGGTCGCCTACGGGTTGTAGTCAGAGCATGAATGTATTTGCGAACAATGAAATGGGCAAAATTTTGACATAACTAACAGCGAAAGTACTTCCAAGTAGGTGGGATTTGAGAGATTATCACATCAATGGGATAACAAAATGATACGTAATGGAACACGTGCAAGCGACCCAGTTTCATTAATTACATAGTAAAACCTGCTGCATAATTATTTATTCCAAAGTTAGAATATAGTCTCCTTGCTAAATGTGTTACTATCAATTCAACTGATAGCATTTTCTGTGCAGTCACCGTCGTCGCGATATCAGTTCGAGGCACCGCTTATAATGTAATATAAGAATATGACCTTCCAAAACAAAAATGAAAAATTCAACAAACGCTTAATGAGTCGGAAGCGAATTGGACTGACACTAATCGCCAGCGAACTATGCCGTCCGTTATTCTTTATATGTTTTTTATAAAGCTAACAACGGTACAAACAATTAGATACAGATTACTACTAGAATCCAAAATCCACATCATGATAACCAGAATAGTACCTCACCGTTTGGATATTTTATGAAATGCCAAGTTTTCAGTTGCTAGCGGAGGCGTTTACATAGTGTCAGGGCATGTTTGATAAAATTATATTTTCACATTGAATAATATTAACGACACGATTGGGGAATTTCAACCCGAAATGCCAAACAGACACTCAGGTTTTCATTACATATAAAAAGTTCCTGTAATGGTAGTGGCAGACACAGACAATTAAGCTCACTCTGAAAATGGAATCCAAACGTCTTTGGTCATGGTGTTGAGTTGTTTCTTCTCAACCTACATCAGTTCTAGTGTTTTCCTTTTAATCAATCTCATGTTTCATGTTTGGAGCATTTTATGTGATGACATCCATGACCATTTCCCTGCACTTAAAAGGAATACACTTTTGTTACACATTGACATTTCGTTTTCTCTTCGCATTTATTGAAAGGTCCCTAATTGGCATTACTTATCTTGACCTGTAACGTCAATAGCTGTGATTAATTTGTGGAGGTTTATTAATAGTGACTACCAAGGCGTGATGATTTCACAGTTGCCGAAGTATAAAAACGTTTGTCCTTGCTGTCTTTACAAAATTTAGCTACTGTCTCTCCCTCCATACTCTGTACTTGTTGATTGAACAAGTATGAATGGTTATTTCGCTCGTTCCAATTTCCTTTAAAAAGTGCTTAGCATGCATCAAGATGATCAGAATGAATAAGAGTTTTTAACCCGAAGCCATTTGTTTGTCGAAATCCTCCTGAATGCTGCTCCCCATTTATTATCAATCACCATATTAATTGCGAACAGACGCTGCAGAAACGTGGTATTTACGAAGTTGATCATGAATCAAGGTTCTTGAGTTTTATAATGATTATAGATTGTTTAATCTTTTTAGTTGGTAAAAGTTTGTGTTTGATCGGATCGGATTAAATCCGTCGGATCAAGTTAATAAGATCATGAAAATTCAAGATTTTTACGTCACAGAGCCTCTGGTTCACAGAACAAAGTTCTAAATTAATGCAGCATGAGTTTTTAGCATCTCAGCTTGAAGCGGATTTCTTTTAATTTTTTTGCACAGAAATTTCAGTGGAGTAAAACGATACGCCAAAGTTGCCTACATAACTCGTCACCCTCAGCGTGAAAAATAATAAACCGATATTTTCTTAGAATTTACAACTCGCTTAGGTAACATTTTTATGGGATTAATATTGCCTCTTACAATCGTTACCGGAATTTTAAGGACTATTAAATTCGATTCTGGTTTTGTCATACATGCGTGCCAATAATTTATTACAATAATCGCGTAAGAAATTAATCCCAAAATACGTCAATAGAAATAATTTAAATATCACAATATGGCCGCTACGGGGCAAAAAGAGAATAAACTGTTTTTGACACTTTTCTTCTAGACGTTTTGAGATAAATCAATGAAACCTTCGACAATAGATGCGGAATCCCAATGCGCGTAGCGCTTTTGCCCGTTTTTTAAAATTCGAAAAACTAAAAGTTTTAAAATTAAAAAACCACCGTTATAATGACTTAAAATTAACAAACAAACAACATCAATGCACTAAATACTGCAAAATCTTAAACCCACGTCACAACACACTCCCACCTAGAAAAATAAAATAAAAAAAACGATTTAAATTTAAGCTGAAAGCCGAACGCTCTTAACGGCGACGTCTTGAAGACGATAAAACTCCCATTTCTTGAGGAGGGAATTTCACGCCGTACGTTGCTTTTAACCTGGTTTCTCTTTTCGTAAACATGAGAAGAACGAAAAAGTCAAGTTGAGGTCTGTTTGTGTAAGTGACTACGAAAACTTCAGGATTTCACATTTGCTGAAGACTTCAATCTGAAGTTCGAGATCCTCCTGAATGCAGCTCCGAATTTATTACCCACTACCATGTCGAAGGCAAGCAGGTGCTGGCAAAACGCGCTATTGACTGAGCTGTCTTGACGAACAAACGTCCTTGAGTTTGATAAGATTGCATAATAGCGCAATTGTTTGAGTTGGTAAAAGTTGGTGTTTGATCGGATTATATCCACGGATCAAGTTAATAAGATCATGAAAATTCAAGATTGCTATGGTTTAGAGACTCTAGTCGACAAAGAAAAGTTTTTAAATTAATGTAGCGTGAGTTTTCGCCTGAACTTGAAGCAGATTTCTTGTTCCTTTTTCGTAGAAATTTCAGTTGAGTAACGTGATACGCCACAGTTTTCTCATAATGTACACCTAACTTACGTAACATGTTTATGGGACTAGAAAGGCCTCTAATATCGTTACCTGCATATAAATGGACATAAAATTTGCTTCCGGTCTTGTCATGCATATATCCATGCATGTATATAGTATATAATAATAATAATACTATCGTACTTTTTTTCATCGTGCCTTTTAATCCTATTTCATTTCATTTCAAGACATTAACAGCCTTTACTTACAAAGATTAAGTTGACAAATCTGTCCGAAACACGCACTTATTGTCAACTTTGTTATTAGGTAGGAACGATTCAACAATTACCGTCTGTTGTTTATTTTTTATTACGTGAAAGGTTATGAAAGTGCTCACGACACGTGACAAAAGACTCACGATAACATATTACGACGCAACAAAATATTTTACAGAGGTCTGAGAATCACGACTAGACTTTGACAAGTATGTTGTCGTTATATCATAACCTACCATCTGTTATGTAATTACGAAACGTACATTGAGAGCTTCTTCTTGTCTCAAATTGAGATTAATTGGTGTATTAGACACCGTAATTATACCCCTTTCCATATTCATGACCGACGAAACATTATCAAAATCAATCACGCGATATCATAATCAGGAAATTTGAAATCTGGATATTGGCATGCAGAGTCAAAAGTGGCATTCTTGACATGACAAGGATTAATTTCGGCCCGTTTTCAAATCTCAGCATGAGCTACCTACTTATTGTGAATTATTTTATGTGCGCATCAATCAAGGCGCAAGAACATGTAAATCCAAATCACAGCAACACACTATTCACCTTCAGTATTTGCGGAGGACAGTAGAACATTTAAGCAGGATTCAGCATCCAGGAGCATACCGCATCTCAGGCGATAGAGCTATCAGGTAATTTTGGTGTCAGTTAATTATTGATGTGTCATGAACCAGTCTATAAATAAACAATAAATTAAAAAAAAGTTCGTAATACCTGGAAGCCGTACGAAACGTTTTTGACAATTCGCATTTTTTATAACTCGTAGGTCGCTTACGGGTTGTAGTGCGAGCATGAATGTATTTGCGATCAATGAAATTGAAAATTTTGACATAACCAACAACGAAAGTACTTCCAAGTAGGTGGGATTTGAGAGATTATCATATCAATGGGATAACAAAATGATACGTAATGGAACACGTGCAAGCGACCCAGTTTCATTAATTACATAGCAGAACCTGCTACATAATTATTTATCCAAAAGTTAGAATATAGTCTCCTTGCTAAATGTGTTAATATCAATTCAACTGATAGCATTTTCTGTGCAGTCACCGTCGTCGCGATATCAGTTCGAGGCACCGCTTAGAATGTAATATAAGAATATGACCTTCCAAAACAAAAATGAAAAATTCAACAGACGCTTAATGAGTCGGCAGCGAATTGGACTGACACTAATCGCCAGCGAACTATGCCGTCCGTTATGCTTTATGTTTTTTATAAAGCTAACAACGGTACAAACAATTAGATACAGATTACTCGAATCCAAAGTTCACATCATGTCAACCAGAATAGTACCTCACCGTTTGGATATTCTATGAAATGCCAAGTTTTCAGTTGCTAGCGGAGGCGTTTACATAGTGTCAGGGCATGTTTGATAAAATCATATTTTCACGTTGAATAATATTAACGACACGATTGGGGAATTTCAACCAGAAATGCCAAACAGACACTCAGGTTTTCATTACATATAAAAAGTTCATGCAATGGTAGTGACAGAAACAAACAATTAAGCTCACTCTGAAAATGGAATCCAAACGTCTTTGGTCTTTTTGTTGAGTTGTTTCTTCTCAACCTACATCAGTTCTAGTGTTTTGCTTTTCATCAATCCAGTCTTTCATCTTTGGAGCATTTCATGTGATGATTCATTTCATTTCTTAAAAACAAGAAAAAATTATGTTGCAAAGTGATGGCGACGAAACGAACTTTTGTTGAGCTGTAGTCCCGCGGAAGTAATATAGGTAGTCCTTGTGTTGGAATTTTTCGAATATGAAATACATAAGTTGTATGAATTTGACTACCTCCGTGCTTCCGAATTTATAAAAAAGGATATCAAAACAGTTAAACTTGTTCATTCAAGTTTTTGTAATGGCTTTACTAAGCTTGTCAATGAGTTCTTTAGTCTAGTCGGATGTACTGATCTAAAGCAAAACGAAACTTGAGCACGTACATTACTACTTATAAATTGAAATTTATTGGAAATGAATTTTCTAAATTCAATAAAACTATATTTCGATAAGATTGTAAACATCTTTGATATTGAAGATGAAAGGCCCACCACATGAGCGATAATAATATACATATTGGGGGCTACTATTTTAATATTAAAGCATGATTGATGAATGAACGAGTCATCACAGAAATACTTCATTAGGTACATTTATGCAATGTTTCACGATGGATTCTCATCAATAGTGTGATATATCATGTATCAGTAATACTACTCGAATTAAAGCTTACATAAATAAGAGCCAAAAACAATTTCCCGAAAACATTTCTGAAATATGAAAAGGGATAGATACATACTGAATTAATTCTGAGAAATACGACTTTTCTCTCAGATAACGATTATATGCCATTTGGAAAATTGTTGGCATGGTTAACGAATTATCCACAATACCAGATCCGACAAGAAGAGATTTCAAAGAAATATAAATAACCAATTTATTACCGTACTATAGACCATATATTTCCCAAATTAAATATTTCATCTTGGTACGTTATTTAGTAAAAAGCATAACAGTTTTGAAGCCTATGACCTTATATGTCGTAAATATAAAACACCTATGATGTGTGTCGATTTACACAACGCGTCAAATTGCGCCCATTTTCACATTTTAAATTTTATTTTGGTCGGTTTCCATGATTGCAGTTCAATTATTATTTATTTGTAACTTTAGGCGAGGCGCTTAACAAATTTCGTACGACTGGATGCTTTAATTTACTTTTGCTCGCAGTTCCACCGGACCAACCATGTTAGACCTTCGTTACGACAACTAAGCGATTGTTGTTATTTTTTATTTATATTTTGTCTAGTTGGGTGGATCAATAAAGTGATGATGGGTTAATCCATAAACTAAAATCATGCAGTACGTTTCGTAAACTATTGAATTAGCCAGGCATTTGATAATGCAATGCCCTTGCCACTAGTGTAATAACGTTTATAGTTATTATTTCAATACAACTTCTCGTGTCGTTCTAAACTACAATTTATGTTGTAAATTTCTAATAAGTTGTTGAGTCACTGTTGCGAGTTGCAAGCGGAGGTATTTTGTCAGTTTCGCGGCACATTTGACAATTTCTTATGTTCACATTGAATACAGTTAACGCCGCAATTTGGGAACGCCAACGAGAAATGTCACACTAAAGCTCAGGTTGTCATTTCATACGGAAAGCTCCTGCAACGGAAGTGACGAACAAAAGCAATTAAGCTCTCTTTGAAAAGGGAATCTAAACTTTTTGGTCATGGCAAAGCGTTGCTCCTTCTCCACCTTCATCAATTCTAGGCTCCATTTAGTCGATCTTGTCTTTTATCTTTGGAGCGTTTCATGTCATCATGACACAACGGAATCAGTGTATGCAGGAGAACTGATGTGTCGCCACTGAACGAACTGTGAAGAGCTTTTCCAGTACTCACCGATGTAGAGTGAAACTTGCTCATTGTCGGTGGAGAGGGATGCACCGTGTGAGCTGCAGTTAGCTTGCTTTCTCTCTGTTTCAACATATGAAAAACGAAAAAAGAGAATTGCGTGAAAGGGACTACCAAAGCGTGATGATTTCGCAGTTGCTGAAGTAGAAAAAAGTTTGCCCTTGCTGTCTTTATTATTCAGCTACTTTCTCTACTCCATACTCTGTACTTGTTAATTGAACACTGATGAAGTTTATTTCGCCCGTTCCAATTTCCGTTTAAAAAAGCTTAGCATGCATAATGATGATTTTGATGATAAGAAGAAATTAGGGTTTTTAACCCGAAGCCAATTGTTTAAAGAGATCCTCCTGAATGCTGCTCCCCATTTATTATCCATCACCATATGGATTGCAAACAGGCGGTGCAGAAACGTAATATTTAGCGAGTTGATGAATCAAGGTTGTTGAGTTGTATAATGATTATAGATTGTTTAATCTTTTGAGTTGGGAAAAGTTTGTGTTTGATCGGATCGAATTAAATACGTCGGATCAAGTTAATACGATCATGAAAATTCAAGGTTGTTATGTCACAGAGCCTCTGGTTCACAGAACTAGGGTTTCCATATCAATAGCTTATCAATAGCTTATCAATACCAGGAATTATCAATATCTTATCAATATATTGATAAGGGACACATTTTTCGTTCAATGATTTAGAGCCTAAGTGCACACATATTTTCTCTTATCATTGTCCCACTTTTTGAAAACCATCTTCATTCGGATAAGCAAATTTGGTACAGGCATTTTATGATAATAAATTTATTTATAATTAACGTAACCTTTTTATATCCCATCGTCTTTTATTATTTTGCTAAGTCTCGGTTGTTTGGTTAATTAGTGTTTGCTTTATTGGATCTGAATCAAGAATGGCAACAATATTGTTTTCCATATCAAAAACCGACATGTGATAATGAAAATTAGCCATGTACATTGTACATATTCTGCGTTCATAAGTTACGAATTGACAATATTAAACCAACAAAGTATTGCAATCAAAATGGCATATTTTATGTTAAGTTTCATGTGGAACTTTTTAAAGGCAGATAAAAAATTGCACTTTACAACTCCGATAAAACCATCTTATAACTTAATCAATACCAACGTACTGAAGTCCGTTCTAAACATGAATTCATTTACGCATATATTTTTAAAATGCGAGAGTGTCCGGACTGCGACCTCCAAATCTGAAGCTGATTCTGATGCAAAAATAGTTGGCAATTGAAAAGGTTCGATTTGACTTCACACTTTGGAGTTACGGTTCCAAGAAAATGGTTGACGTCGTGCAGAATCCTACCTCCACTGCCTCCATTATCTAACAGTGCCATTTCTTGCCGGATCATTTTGGTCACAGCTGAGTCAGCGGTGGCTGGAACGCGACGATTTCGAACACCCTTTATGGCGGTTTGAATCCAATCATTCAATTCGTCGTCCAAGAAACCGGCCGGAATCTGAAGAAGGTCTACTGCTACGGAAGTACCAGGAGTATCGATTTTCGGTTCCCTGATGAAATCATTGGCGATGGTTTTGTTGAAAAACATCTTTGTGGAATTCAAAAGTTAATCTCACATCAATCAATGAAGGAAATATTGACTCCCAATATTCCAATATACAGTCGTGTGGAGGAGCGCTGCCAGCGACACTTTGCTAGATTGGGAATGCATCATTACTAGACAAGGACCTTATCAATATATTGATAAGATATTGATAAGGAATTGGAACAAAATATTGATAAGCTATCAATATCTGATATTGATATGGAAACCCTACACAGAACAAAGTTCTAAATTAATGCAGCATGAGTTATCTGCATCTCGGCTTGAAGAGGATTCCTTTTAATTTTATTCGCAGAAGTTTGAGCTGAGTAAATCGATACCTCAAAGTTGCCTACATAACTCAATTACTCCCAGCGTGAAAAAATAATAAAACGAATTTTCTTAGAATTTACAATGTGCTTAGGTAACAATTTTATGGGATTAAAATTTCCACTTGCAATCTTTACCTGAATTTGAAGGACTAGACAATTTGTTTCTGGTTTTGTCATATAATATTTCCATCCATGCCAAGCCAATAATTTATAATAATAGTAAACGTACCTAATTTCATCTTACCATTCGATCCTTTTATTATATTTCCTCCTTAGATACTCTACACTCCACGCGGTCCTTAAAAGCCATCGGCACTTTGAAATCCGCCTGTCAGGTCTCTAATGTATTTCAGACGTTAACAGCTTTGCTTTACAACAATTAGGTTTGGAAAATGTGTCTCAAACAAGCATTTATTGTCAATTGTATTTGTACTTACCTAAGAAACGGTTGTTAGCTGTTGTACTGTAGAGGTCGACTTTATCTTTTGTTATGTGACAGGTATTACAAGTGCTCACGACATATTACATGACAAGATACAGACGGCAACCCTTTACGACGCATTGAAATATATTATACTGGTCTGAGAAACTCGACTAGACTCAGACGGTTTTGTTTCCATTTCATCATTACAAGTGACTGTCACTCCCAAGTGGACAGTGACCATGTAGACAGCATGTCTGCAAAGTGATTACGAAACGCACAGGGATAATATATTACAGATGTAATATAAATGTGTACATTATGTACATAATATATTTTTCCTCTTTCTTCCTTATTCGCTTTAATGATTTCTCGGGAATTTCTTTCTGACGTCACGTTACCCGAAGTTTGGTCTAGTCTTACTTTCATCTATTATTCTTTTTGATGATTTCACAAGAAGCGGACGTGTCTCAAATACCATATTCTTCCAATCTTTTTGATATTGTTGGTAACGAGAATATAAATCGGATACCGGTATGCATTGATTCTCTTTTCATTTCAATGAAATGTATATTCTGAGAGAATATTGATCATTTATTATTTTTTCACGCTGGCAGTAATTGATTTGTGTAAGCAACTCTTACGTATCGAGTTACTCAACTAAAATGTCTGCGAAAAAGGTAAAGGAAAGGTCAAGGTGAGATGGAATCTCAGCTTGCATTAATTTAAAACTACGTTTTGTCGACTAGTACAGCCACTAAGACGTAACAATCTTGCGTTTTAATGATTTTATAAACTGATCCGACAGAACTGACTCGATCAATCCCACACTTTAACCAGCTCAACAAATTACGTCATCAAGCAATCTAATAATCATTATAAAAAGCAAGAACGTTAAGTCGCGACGTCAGCTCCGTTAATTGCACATTTCTGCAGCGCCAGCTTGCATTTGATGATAATGGATAACAAATGGGGAGAGGCATTAAGGATCATATCGATAAACAAATGGTTTCAGGTTTAAATTAATACGAATTCATTGTAAGACGACAGGAGACATGTTTCATTTGTCAGAGAAGTCGCGTGCAATAAGAAGGAAACTTCTGAATTGTTTTGTATTTCTAAGGAGCTTGCCAATTTCCAGATTGAAGTTTTAAATTGAACTAAGCTGTATTATATTTCCTTCGAAAGACTCAAACTGAGTTCCCTTCAGTTGTGAAACCTAATTCCATTGTAACAACTAGTTGGGCAATGACTGGCTTCTTGTAATTCAATTCGTTTCGTCAATAATGAGCAACAATTTAAAATTTATTCCTATAGCAATCCTACGTAAGACTGCCTAAGTGACTCAAAAGTTGAGAATCAAATCATGTCCTGCTCGACTTGTTGTTTTTACCATTATTACTATTTTCTTTGAATTTAAAGTTTATTTATGGTAAAGTATAATTAATATCAATTTCAATCATCAAAGAATCGCAATCGAGCAATATTACAATTCCATTTGTTATCCAAATACCTTCAACTTCAGACAAAACGGACGAGAGCGTACCTTTGACACACAAATTTCGTGCGGCTTATTGATATTATTTTGGCGGCATCAACGCTGCACATATCGTATGCACATAACCACAAAAAGTGAGCCCGTATAAAGATTGGCACTTGTTTCTCGCTGCAAAACAATGAGAAAGTCTCAAGCAGATGGATTCATAAATAGGCTAAATGATTCCCATCATACTTTGTTTCCAAATCGACTGCGTTACATGTTTCAATTTCATGCTACGCAACGTGACATTAGTGAATACTATTGCATTGAGTATTGGAGATAAGTAATATAATTTTACATTTCTTGTTGAGAAGCAGACTTTTTGTTACCTCAACGCATTGTCAGAATGGAGTAGCATTTGCGTCGTCAAACTTGAATACAATGCATTCAATCAAATCATTAGCAATGAAAATAAGAGATTAATTAGCTTCATGTTGTATTGGTCTATACAGCAGGCCAATGATTGAACTGATTATCCAAACGAAGTCAGTAGTGAAATATTTTGGTGGAAAGCCACAAACGCTGAAATCTGTTGTGCAAACAAAATGCTTCACGCAGCAAAATCTCTATTTTTCGGCTCCATATTGCTGACAATTCTGCAGATGGGTAGGCTACCCTCCAGTTACAAGTTTCTGTTTTTGAATATTCCAAAATTAAATACTTTGCTTCATTTTGTTTCTAGGACTGCCCTTGAAATGTTACACATGCTATCCAGAAGACAAGTGTGCGGAGACACCTGGTAAGCAACACGAAGTGGAATGCGAACAGCACTATGCTCACGCATGTCGTTGGAGCTTTCGATTTAAGGATTCCAACGGCTCAATCAAAAGGCTGGAGCATTATTTGAACGAGGCTGTCAAAATTTAATCGAGATAGGAGTGGAAAACGTAACCTGGTGCTCCACATTTGGAGAAGCTTGGTCCGAAGATTGCTTCTGCCATGAAGATTTGTGTAACGGGGAAATAGTCCACTGTTCCATGAGGGAAACGAACCAAGATGTTCCCGGAAGTTGTAAGCATTGAATCTCAAATACAGGACCAATATTTGAATAATTTCATGTACGTTGACAGAAAGAGTTTTTTCCAGCAATCAAACTTAAGCTAATTATATTCATGGGTTCTTTCGAAAATTAAATAAATGTCAATTAAATTTCTACTACAGAAATCATCATGCTAATTGAGCTGCATCATTTTTAGCTATGCTTTGGTTGACTACTAGACCACTATATATAATTTTAGTTGGAGCAACACTAGTTAGGTTTCATTCTAACAAAAAAGTCTTAAAATATGGATTAATTTCAAGGATATTCACTCTAAGGTCCATTATAGATGTCATTTTGTTTTGAAATGGGAAAGCACATTTGGAGAAAGTTCGCTAATACTTCACGTTGTAACCATGTGCATGCGGATCCACTTTCTCATGTCACTTTTGCATTATTATAATTTGGAATACCTGACCTACAATACGGAGAATGATTATTTCCATTTACTGGAGGTTTTTCTGCCATAACGGGCACCATCAACTTCCCATCGTAATCTAGGTCCATTAATTTTTATCGCAATTTAAGAACCATTTTTTACAATACGCTTTATAGTCATAATATCGACAAACAAAGATATGAGCGGAATTACATCTTCGTCTCATAAAGACGCGATGGTTGAACAAAACTCATGCTTTAAATTAACCTAACCGATCCATAAAAATCTATGAACGTCTTAACCAATCTACCCCAATAAATTACACAACGTGTGAATGTTCCAATTTGCGACATCAAACTTAGTGGTTCCTATCACAAGCGTTTTGGAAACTCGTTTTCAATGCAACAGAATTATTGTAACCCACACTGTGTAATCACCCAAATATCATCACACAACATCTATTCACATCTTCATCTGATCATCCACTAACACATTGTATTCTTGTACCATTTGCAAATATTTCCCTCAGGATTCGTTCATTCATTATTTTTTAATATTCCGCAAATAGCTCCCATGGGTATCTCATTTTCACTCATATTATAGTATTTTCAATTCAATAGCAAAGCAGTTTGCATATTCTTCAAACTCTCGTTTCATTGAATTTCGAAAACCCATTTGCAATGATGTGTACTAATACATGTGCTTTTTAAGTGTTGTTGAGCATTTGGATCAATAAACCCGTTTAGAATAAGGAACTCATTGATCAGCTTAGTAAAGTTATTACAGCAACTTGAATGAACAAACTTAACAGTTTTGATCTAGTTTTTAATAAATTCGGGTAAAACAGAGGTACTGCATTTGCAAAACTCGTCATAACCTGTGTTACATATTTACGACAACAACACAACAAAAGTATATTTTGTCGCCGTCCGTGGACAACACAAATTTCCCTTGCTTCTTTGAACAATGAATTGCATTATGTCAAAAAGGAACGAGTGGCAGATCCGCAGTGGCGGATTTATCGTTTCATTTTCATACTTGTAGCGTAATAGTTTTGCGCCGCATTAAATGTTCCTGAAACTTGTCACGTCTTAAAAAAGTTAGGTGACGTAGTACACGATGATCAATAATTTATCCGTCTCTCAATCTCATTGAACATTATGGCGCATAAATGCGTATGATATAATGCATCGCAAAGCACGTCGTTAAGGTGAACGAAAAAGAAACCAGGGGACCCTTTGCATTGCGATGCATTATATCACACGCATTTAAACGTCATATTATTAGTAAATGAAATTGAGACACGGATAAATTATTCGGCACTCTGTAATACGTCAACCTAATTATTTTAAGACGTGAGAAGTGCCAGTAACATTTAATGCGGCGTAAAACTATAACGTTGCAAATATGGCAATGAAATGTACAACTTTCTTCTAGTGTTCACTCTTTCCTTTGTTTACAGAATCAAATAAGTTTTTATTAATTTTACAATTTTTGCTGCAACGGGGTCATGACATTTCGGTAATTTAGCGGCTGCATGATCCATGACATCTCAATCACATATTGGCTCGGCTTCCGCTGCCACAGTTGCTGCGTTTGATATCTGCAGGTTTTAGCAATGAAGAGAGCTTAATTTGTAGTGATTGGTAAACGAACTCTGTTGTACAAAAGTCTCTTTTCGTAAATTACAAAATTCTAGTGGTTTCTTCAGTAAATGGATAAACTTATTTTATCCATGGAAAAAGTCATACCCTGGACTTGCCATAGCTGCAATTTGGGTGCTTAATCAACAGGCTTAAAAGCCCGCACCCCTCAGGGCGCACTACCACAACCATGCAGCAGAAAACCCTACAGCACTCAGATTTAACCCACGGAAACACGCTGATATTAACTAAAAACAACCAACAACCTCCAACGACCAGCTATCACCAGCGTTGAGAACACACTTCCTACACAAAAATTGGCATTTGGAAGATATACTATCCAAATATAAACTGATATAATATGGGAAGGAACGTGAGCGATAACTCCACACTTGGAACACTGATGCTCCACCGCCAAGCGGTCATGTACAAGCAATCAGTTCCGTTGCGCTCTCGTTCCCTTTGGAACAACAACCTTTGGAACATTCCCTCCAACTTGAATCTGGTGCAGTATTGGAACGAAGGTAAGCACTAACACCTAACTTAGAACACAGATGCTCCACCAAATGATAGCTTAGAACACCAAATGATCATGCATATGCAGTCAGATCACTAGCGCTCACAAGCTCGTAAGCGTTCATATTCCCTTTGGAATATCAGGATTTTGGTACATATTCCCTCAATTGGATGCCGAGATGCCATGGGAAGTAACGTGATCAATAGCGCCAATCTGACAGCGAAACAAAGGCATCTTTGAATCAAAAGCAGTCACCTCCTTCGTCTAATTGCCAGTAACATCCAATGATTCGTGTAGCGTGTAACGCATAAGAAGTAGTCTCCGCTTGTCTGATATTTGCTTCCTCCGGCATACCGAGTTCATCCATTGGGGCTTCAATTCAAATATTTGTTGTTGTCCAAGCTTGACCTGGCACTGGCAATCTTGGCTATCAGGATTAAATTGCTTTACTGAAGAATGTGGCCTCGTAATTTAAATCCTGGAATGTTGTATCTGCGCAACGTCTCAAGATAGAATTCCATATGTTCTACGTCCACCTGTTCCACGTTACACGTTCGCAGAGCTGTCGAATCATTTTGGCAGATAATGAAAAATCATTTATTTCGTTAATCCCATGTAAGGCATCCTGTGATGGAACCATTTGGTCTAAGCCGTCCGATGTTGAGGAGCCCGGATTATTTATTATTGTGGAAGTTATCAGTGATTCCATATTTGAGGTGACATGTTCAAAATCCAGGTGGACAGGTTTGCCTCGAGTAGGCTCCGCTTCCTTATATCTTCCTTCAGTACATTCGCAGTTGCTGTAATATACACTCACATACATTTACTATATAACATACATTGGAATAAGTCTGAAATGAACACAATGCAGTTTTTAAAAAAGTGTTAAATCTTTGAATATCATTTACGTAGTTAGATCACAGGCTTGCTACTTAGGTATGTTGAAGAAGCAATTGGAATTTAGAATTGGGATCTGTGAGGATAGAATAGATCCGTCACCATGCCGAACTAGCGCGTCCAAGCACTCTACACGGCGATTCTTTTGCTTTTGCATCTTTCGCCCGTATCAATTGTGAATTAAAAAAAAATATTGTAGTGGTGTATCTACAATTAATTGTGGCGGCAGTTTTCCCTACTTGGTTGGACAGGATTAAATATATATAATACTTGCTGTCCGTAAACCCACTGCTATCTTGACTCACATAATTACTGCTATAGGTATATGCTAAATATAGAGAATATGGGGAATTCTGAGCGATAAAGGACCTTCTTCGGTTGAAAGAATTTGTGGTTACTCCAACCCCCCATATACTAGTTATAAGCCTTGTTGCTCGTTTTAAAAATGGCAACTTGGTTAATATCACCAGTTATACGGTATTGCACGGCCACGTCTTTAATCGAAATTTTACGGTATTTCTTTTCTACCGAAGGAGGTCCTTTATCGCTCAGAATTGTCATGTACAAAAGAAATCATGTATCGCTCATGCAGAGGTTATTAGGAAGTTTTATTATTGCACCAATGCCGACTGGTTGTCTTGAAAAATATGACTCAATTACAAAGTTGAAAACTCAATGACATCATCAATGCATTTGGAAAATTGGTCTTCTTCTTCTTCTTCGGAACTGATTTGCTTTTGAAAGGAGTTACTTCTCTGATTTGAGCCAAAGTACTTTGGAACCCCCCTGGTTTCTGCTTGTTCATGCAGTTTTCCTGAACAAGATTCTCCGATGTTTCTACTACTTTTTCACGAAGAGGTTCCGCCCGTCTTTTCTTTTCTCCGACCTGAGCTTTGTAGATGACACCATATACTCTACTCACGTGATACCTGTATGACTTCCTAACAAACATGCTAATGCCGGTTCTCTCGGAATCGTGAAAATTGTTCCTTATAAAATTAAATTCGGACATAACTATATGAAATTTTACTTCCTTCGTATCTACCTGAATCATTGAAGAAACGTGCTGAACATATGGCACATAATAATTTTCTACAAGTTCAATGACTTTCTTGTTATAAAAAGGATTTACTATACCACCGCATTCTTCGTTTGACTCCACGGTGTCTCTAAGTTTCTTAAATAATCGATAAAAAGGAGATGACACTCGCAATAGCTTATAATATGTTTCATCCAAATCATCCGTTAAAAAATCATCGTGATAATTCCACTTGTAAGTATCGTCAATGCAGTACGCACTTCTCGTATTTGCTAAGCTGTTGGGCATTAATGTACCCTTTCCATAGCGAGTTGATCGAGTTCATAATCATCATCGTTAATACTTTCTTTAACTGGCTCAACACTTTGATCCCTACGCTTTACCTGGACACTTTTTGACAATATTGGATATGTTCTAGCAACTGGGTCGTTAACATGCGAGTCCAATTCCGTCGAAACCAGTTCTGTCTTTCTGGGAAAGCCATGTATAACATCCTTCACCGGGGACGAAGAGGGTGTCAATTTCGTTTCTATGTTAGTGGCCCGTGTAAATTTGGTGGTGAGAGATTTCATGGTAGCACACAATTTTTTCTTTATAGGAGAACCACGTTGATAACCTTCGACGGTTGAATTCAATTCAATGAAGGTTGCCATATTCAAAGTGATCGCCAATTTCCACTTTCTGTTTGTTTGTGCCGTCAGGTGTTAAGTGGAATGAAGTTGCCTGGCCGTTTGTTGTTGCATTTGGAACAGACACAGTGCCAGTGCTTTCAGCAGCAGAACTTTGCGAGCGTGTTTCACGGGACCATCCATAGAACTTTCACATCGAGTAGTGTTAACTGTCTCCTCGTCGTCGGAAGATAAATCGATCACATCAGAAGAAAAACCGCGAATTCCAGATTGTCCCTTTCTGCCCGTTGATTTGGGAGGGTAATTTCTGATCCAGTACAACTGTTCGTAATTGTCAAGATTTATTTGGGATCTTGGCACTAGACTTTGAAAGTGCATATTGTCAACGCATACCACGAAAATTGGGGGGTAATTTTTAGAATTGGGTTCCTCCAGATCATACAATGTGAAACTGAATTTGGACTGAACTGAATTGTATCTGAATTTCTACACGCATGAGTGGAGTACACGAGCGTCTTGAGAGCCAAAAAATCGTTTTCCAATTTGTGATCTGCGAACAATCCCCTGTACTCGGCGTTATTAACTCGGAAATCCACGGCAAGACAGTGTCTTAGAACGAAATGGGACTTGCAATTTTTTGTTACGAGAAAAGAGACGTTACTGTACATGCAGTTTCCTTTTCCCGGTGTGTGCACCGCAACAAAATGTTCTTCCGATCGTTCGTCTTGCAAGTTTTTTCAAATTTAGGGCCGTTGAGAACCTCAATACAGGTTACAACCTTAAAAACAGGTTGGACGACAAGGTGCTGATAATAATGCAGCGAAACAGCGTCGTATATATTGAGATTTTCCTTCTCTCATACAAGATATACATATATACATCATTAGACGAGATATTAATTAAATGCGATGCAAAATTTTACCACATGATCTATAAATAAGTCTAGGATATTGTAGCTCAAAGATATTACACCGCGGGTTTTTGACAACCCTGTGTGTACGCGATTGTAATTTACATAGAGAGTTCCTAGAGGTCCGAAACTTTGCATGGGACAGTTTGTCTTGGTAACCAACAAACAACCATATTTCACGCAATTCGCGATATTCTTGCCAAATGCGGCAAACGGCCAAACAAAGTTGCTCTTTCTAATTGTTTCTCGTGCCTACTATTCAACAACAAATGTTGTGGGTAAACAGTCCGGAAACTGGATTCCATTTGAGACTGTTCAAATTGTAATCTTACTAAGTAAGTTTGTAAGTAAGTTTGTAAGTAGCGCGTCAAGAAAATAATCTCGTCATCAGGTTTAACGCGTTCACTTGATCAAAAGTCAAAACTTTGTTACATGTTGCCCTCTCATTTCATTTATTGCATTGATTGAATACTTTCAACGCCGCATATGAAGAACCTGAAAGCGATATGCGAAATATGGTTCAAAGATGTTTATATGCAGGTCTTGCGGGTAGTTGTAATACAGGGGGTCTAATTTTTATTTGTAAATAGAATAGCAACAACTTGGTTTTAATAATCATAACATGGTCAACTCTTTTATTTGCTAACGTCTAGAGAAAACCAGACCTCAACATTTATAAATTCATCATATGGTTCATATCATAGTGTGCTATGTTTTTTTATTGGGGAAAGCAGTTTTTGCGATAAATTGCAGGAAAGAAAGGCAGCCAACGGAACCAGTCAAATGCATGTCCTCCACCAAAACTTCCCCATTGTATTTATACACTGTTGCCAGTCTGTACTGGCGGACCAGCGGCAAGAGGGATGATCAATAGCGTTTGCTGCGAACTCATACGTACAACAAATTGCATCATTAACTTTCCATATTGTAAATTTCTGCAGAATATAAGAATTAATTTGATAAAGCAGATAATGAAGAATATATTAGCGTAGCTATAATTACATATCATGAATTCGTCGATGTCAAATTCAATGCTGATATCAAATAATTAGAAGCGAATACGATTATAAACTATTTATAAAATAGGCCTTGCTGCTTGGTGAGTTGCATTACAAAAAATATTTACATTTTGCCGGAGCGTCCAACAACATCAGTGCAGGCAGGCGAGCTGCTAAAAAGCTACTGAGAGATAGTTCAGGAGCTCCCACAATCCTCATTCATGCACATAACCGGTGAGTAGCGTGGGTTCCACGCCGTGGAGGTTTGCTGTTTTTTCTCCTTGGTTTCTCTAAGCTTCAGCATGTGGAGAAACGTAGTAAAAGTTTTGTATACATTGTTGACTGTGGTGCATAAAAGCGGGCTCAGAACTTCAGGATACTCATCGACGACGTGGCTGAAAAGTTCTTTCTTGTTCTCTTCATTTTAGCCATACTCAATTCTCTGTACTTGTCAGAGCATTGCTGAAGTTTACGTTCCTCGTTCCAATTTCCTTCGATATGTGCTTATGCATGCATTCTGATGACCCAGATAAATAAGGTATTTTACCACAAAGCCTTTTTGCATTAAGATTATCACGAACGCCGCTCTCAATTTCGCGACCACGCACATTTTTGAAGTTATTTAACAAGTATTTTTTTGGATTTTCGGATCAAGTTAACCAAATTATATTAGAACTTTTTATTGTTCTCGTGAGAGCGTCTCATCAACAAATTAAAGTTTAAAATTAATGGACATTGAATATTCTTCCTGAATTCAAATCCATTTCAATTTTCTTATTTTCGGAGAAATGCCACCTCAATAACAAATTATATCATCATGCTAGTGTCGTGAAATAAATTAATGCAATATATGGTGCAACTAACACATTTCCCGCTGAATCTACGTGACATCATATCTGTCGATGTTTCCTGTGCTTGGACACGGAAGGTATTTTTAAACGAATAAAGGTAAACGATTTCATATTTCTCATTAATTGCAAGGTATACAGAACTTAAGTTTGAAACATGTCTCGTACGTGCAAGGAACTTGTACAGGATAATTCAGCATTCCGCGATACCTTTAGTAATAGTTGCGAACTACAGCACATTGAAAGCCCCTTACGTTGTGTCGCAGCAACACATTGAAAACTAATCTCGTTTCATTCTGAGACACCTGAAATTACCTACAAATAAAAAATATAAGATTACGGAATATGCGAAGGAGGACGATTTGCATTCTTGGCCAAAGACCTGCCCATAGCTTTGGAGAGTGTGGGCGTATTAACATTTTAGCCTTAATCGGGCAGCTATAACAACATCTTTGATCCATCGAACCAAATTACGTACATTTCACCTTTCAACTGCGGCCGTAATGCACGTATTGCAATAGTTGAAAGTTTTTGTCATGCGTTCCAAAAATATATGTAAAATACTTGATGGTTTGTTGTCCATAGGTATTTGGCCATTTTCAGTTATTCTATGATTTTTGAATACTCCAACCAGAGTATTAAAAAGATTCATTTTATGGCCCATTTTGAATTCCAATTTAATGAACTGGGAAATCAGATTTTTCGTTCTAGTTGTGAGAAAGTTGGTAAATTCCACTCATTGGAAGTATGTTCCTGGTGACACATATTTCCATGATTATTCAATTAGAAACTGTCACTTCAACACCACTCCAAACCATCATGCTTAGACCTTGGTATTGCTAATTTGCTGTTCCGCTACCTTACTATCTGCAAAAGCATATTTGCTCGACGGGTCGCAAATTTTGTCTCGTGGCGTTAAGAATCAAGGAAACATCGAGCAGTTCATAGCTAGCATTACATAACAGATTTATCTAAACTAAAACAAGCTGGCAGATAATATAACCTTAAAAACATGGGCCTCGAAAATATTAATGTGATAACCCTTTCACGTTAGTTGCAAAGGTTTATGGTGAATGCACTATCAGTGAATTTGTAAGCAGGTCAGATGGTCTTGAGGCGAGAGTCTCTTGTTTTATCATGTTGAGGTTAATTAGCGTTTAAGGCAAAGTAATTATACACTCCGTTCCATATTCACGACCGACGTAACAAATAAAAATCATGGAAACACGGGATATCATAATGAGGATATTTGAAATCTGGAAACTATCACGTAGGGGCAAAAACGGTGTTCTTAGTTTAGTATTCTTAGTATGACCGGGATTATCATCCGCGTTTGGCTAAATTCCAACATATGCTACCTACTGATTTTGAATTATTTAATGTTCACATCTCAGGTGATAGATTTATAAGCAATACAATACTTTCACAAATCGAGTATGTCGCGTTATGTATACATCTTATCGTGTTAACGACGAAACTGAAACTGACTAACATAAGGATTTAATGAACGCAAAAATTCATGACGGACCACAAACTCCCAGATGCCGAACGCAGCGGTAATTATGGTTTCAGTTACCTACTAGTATGTCATTCATCAGGCACGACCAATTTATTGGGATAAAGTTGATAATTAATTGCAAAATTTGTTATAGTGTACTAGACTAGATGAGCAGTTCAAACATAACTTATGGAAAAGGGATTGTATATAATTTCAACGACAAACACATTTCTATCGTAATACAGGCATGCCGCATTAAATGCTTTCGGCACTTCATACTTTTTATAATGCGTAGGTCAATAACCGCAGGTTGTGGGTTGACAATGTGTACGTACATCAAAATTAATTTTATGTGTGGCAGTTTGAACGTTATTTACTACAGTTTCGATATAACTGCTCAATGTTTATTCTGAAGCTTACCGTTTAATGTAAATGGCTAAATGGTTCGTTTGCAGAACGCACGAGTATACAGAGGGTGATTTTTCTAACAATGAATAGCTTTGGAGGCCTAAAAATGTATTATAATTACTGGATAGACACCAAACACGGTAACCAAATGATAGCTAGAGAGTAGAACTTTCGTCTGCAATGTTGCTTTTTCGAAGTCCATCAGCATTGCGCCCACAATTTCACCAGAGGTAGAAAATCTCATTTTTGAGCTTTCCAAAGTCCCTCCATCGCACGTGCCTTCGTTTTGAAAAGTATGTTTTAAGCAGCCGAAACCGAAAATGTCCATCGGATTTGCATCTGGGGTCTTAACATTGATGTATTCCTTAGAAATGATTGTTATCCCGAATTCTTCCTTCACATATTCCGCATACTCCATGGTTATCCGAGCAGTATGAGAGGATGATGCGTCATGATGCACTTACACTTTTGAGGCGTCTTCACCGTAGACAGCAGGAATGTGCGTATCCACCAAATGGCGCAAGACATTGCCGGTGTAGTACTGCGCATTTATTTTTACCCTTAGCGGCACTTTTACAAGTGGTAGCGGGTCACGACCACTAATGGCACCGACGACCATAATCCTATCGTTAAACTTCTCGTTTATCTTGCCTACAAAATGCTTCACTTCATTTTTCTCATTCGCATAGCAAATCCGTCTAGTTCCGTCACAGTCGATGAGATAGAAGAAGGCCTCATCCAAAGGCACCATGAACCCACTCTTTTGACCAGATAGATGAGCCTCATACAGCTTGCGACAGTTGGACTTCCGGTTGGCCTTGTGGGACTCTTTAAGTACATATACAGGTCACAATTTGAAGTTTCTTCTTCAAATCATCATGTAAGCAGTGAACTGAGATACCCCCAATTTCCTTGCCATCTCTCTTTCCGTTGGGGGATTCTACTTTGCCGTGGAAATCGCGACCTTCGGGATAACAGTAGAACTACGCTTTGGCATGGTTCGGATTCTTTGGGGCGTAGCAACTGCATTTGATCTTGCTTGATGATTCTTGCCAATTAAATTGATCAAGATAGACACAGAGTGCACGGACACCCCAGGACCCAAATTTTTTAAGGCGCAAACTACCCTATTTTGACCCCTGTTACCCTTGGAAACCTCCAAAATGAGATTTTCTGCCTCTGGTGAAATTTTCGGCGCCATGCTGATGGACTTCGAAAAAGCAACATTGCAAACGAAAGTTCTACTCTCCAGCTTTCATTTGGTTACCGTGTTTGGTGTCTTCCCAGTAATTATAATACATTTGTAAGCCTCCAAAGCTATTCATTGTTAGAAAAATCACCCTCTGTAGAACTCAATGAATACATGCCAAGAGAAAAAGGAAGTCAAAGGAATAATGTGTTTTGTGAACAATGAAATGGGTAAATTTCTGACGTAATTAACAAAGGCAGTATTTCCAAGTAGATTGGATTTAAGGAATTATCACATGAATGAGATAACTAATTGTAAGTGATAAGTAACAGGGACACGTGCAAGCGAACCCGTTACATTAATTACATAGGATAACCTACTACTTATTTCCTTATCTATTCCAAAGTTAGAATAATAGACTATTCTTGCTAAACGTGTTACTATCAATTCAACTGATTACATTGATTTCTGTTCAGCCACCATGATTGTCTCGATAATATCATCTCCACGGAGCGATGCTAAATGCATCAAAGTGACCTTATAAAACACAAACGGACACTTAAGCAGAACATTCGTAAGTCGGCACCGAATCAAACTGACACTAGTGGCGAGAGAACTATGCCGTCCGTTGCTCTTTCATTGCTTCCTTTATTAAACCAAAAACAACAGCATCAGTTTAACAATTAGATGCAAATTGATCGAAAATTCACATCATGGTAACCAGAATACTTCATCGTATGGATTTTGAATATTCTCTAACGTGCCAAATTTTGCAGTTGCTAGCGCCGGTATTTACTCATTGTCAGTTTCACGGCACATTTGACAATTTCTTATTTTTGCATTGAACACTGTTAACGCCGCAATTGGGGAACTTCAGTGAGAAATGTCAAACAAATGAGCGTCAAATTTTTAATTCATATAAGAAGTTCATTTGATGTTAAGTGCCAACACGCATTTAAACCCTCTTTGAAAATGGAATCTCATTTTTTTGGTCATGGCATTGCGTTGTTCATTCGCCACCTTCATCAGTTCTAGTTTCCCTTTTAGTCGATCTTGTCTCTCATCTTTGGAGCCTATCATGTCATGACGGAATGGAATCAGTGTATGCAGGATAGCTGATGGGTCGCTACTTACTTATCTGTGAAGTTCTCACTGATATAAAGTGAAACTGACACGTTGTCAGTGGAGAGGGATACACCACATAAGTTTCCTTTAACTTACTTTCTCTTTGCTACAACTCGAGAAAAACGAAAAATTCAAGTTGAGGGTAGCGCGTGTAAGTGGATACCAACACAGCATTAGCTTTAAGAGTTGCTGAAGTATAAAACACTTTGTCATTGATGCATTTATCATTTGGGCAGACTCACTGCTCTGTATTTGTTGCTTGAGCACGGATGAAGTTTATTTCGCTCGTTTCAATTTCCTTAAAAAAGTGATTAGCAGGCATAATGATGATCAGAATAAATAAGTGATTTTAACCGGAAGCCATTTGTTTATCGAGATGTTCCTTAATGCCTCTCCACATTTATTATCCATCACCATATCGAATGTAAACAGACGCTGCAGAAACGTCATATTTACCGAGTTGATGAATCAAAATACAATTATTATAGATTGCTTAATCTTGAGTTGAGTTGGTAAAAGTTTGTGTTTGATCGGATGGGATTGGAAAAGTTAATAAGATCATGAAAATTAAATGTTGTTGTGTCATAGAGCCTCTGGTCCACAGAACGAAGTTCTAAACTAACGTTTTCAGCATCTGAGCTTGAATCGGAATTCCTTTAACTTGTTTGGCAGAAATTTCAGTTGAGTAACACGATACGCCAGAGTCGCTTACATAAATCAATTTCTCCCAGCGTGAAAAAATTATAAAACGATTGATATTTTCTAAGAATTTACATCATGCTTACATAACATATTTATGTGACGAAAATTGCCTATTACCTGAAATAATCGTTACCTGAATTTGAATGGCTAGAAAATTTGTTTCTTGCTTTTTGAAGCATATATCCATGTATGCTTATATTTTGTAATAATAGCAAAACGTGCTTATATTCATCTTACCATTCGATACTGTTATTATTTTCCCCTGCAGACTCTCAACACTCCATTCGGTCCTTTGCCATCAAGCGATACTTATTAATCCACCTGTCAGTTCTCTAATGCGTTTCAAGACGTTGATACCATTTCTTTACAACGATTGAATTCAGCAAATATGTTTCAAACAAGCATTTATTGTCAATTCTGTTTGTGCTTACCTAATACACGGGGTTGTTAGCTGTTGTACTGTCCACTTCATTTTTTTAATACGTGAAAGCTATTACAAGTGCTCACGACAAACGACATGAAAAGAATCTGACGGCGGTGGTTTTCGAGTGAAATATATTATAAAGCTCTGAGAAACTCGACCAGACACAGAAGAATTTGCTGCCTTTTCTTCGTTACAAGTGACAGTAACTCTCCAGTGGACAATGTCCATGTATACAGTATATCTGGAAAGTGATTACGAAACGCACAGAGAAAATTTCTGACAGATGTAACGTAAATGTGTACGAAATGTACATAACATATTTTTCCTTTTTATTCGCTTTAATGATTTCTCGGGAATTTCTTTCAGACGTCACGTTACCTGAAGTTTGGTCCAGTCTTACTTTCATCTAATTATCTTTTTGATGATTTCTCTTGAAGTGGACGTGCCCCAAATACCATTTTCTTCCAATCTTTTTGAGGTTGTTGCTAACGGTTATGTTGTACAGACATATATAAATACATGCACTGATCCTTCTTTAATTTCAATACAAAACTATCAAACGTTTTACAGGAAGATGGAATTTTGTATACGTACCGTCGGAGCTTAAAGAAATTTTGTAGTTCTATTTACATTTTTACAACCGGTGGAATATGTATATACAAGAATGAAACTATAATTTCCAGTTGCTGGGAACAGGTGTATGTATGATTGAGAATCCCCTTTACATATCCTGGTAGCTAGAGTTGCTACGAATTTCACTCTCCTTTGAAATGTTCTTCAAATCTTACTATAATGCGCTCCTTGTGTAATAAATTCTACAATTCGGTATTCCTGTGGCTTAAAACATTTTTGCATGGATACGTAACATAAAGGGAAACAGGATTATGTACGTTGGGTTCCATTACCTGTAACCTTGAATTTCAGATTAACCTAAACATCGTTAGAGAGATTAGTTTCGGGATGATTAAAGCTGGCTTAATGATGCATCTACTTTTGCTTTAAGGACGCGTGATGTGCTGGTTTGACTAACATTATTGTTTTATGTAGTTGGGCAAATGGGTTTCAATTTGTAAACAGAAGTTTTGAAGTGATATGGAAATGGGTCTTCATTACAAGACGATGGAAGCCATCCTTCATCTGTCAGAGAAAGTTTTTGCGCAGTGACAAGGAAACTAATGAACGTTCTGTATTTTTAAGGAGCTTGCCATTTGGAGATTTTTATAAATGGAAACAAAATGCATATTTCTCTCGAAACTCCAACATAGTTCCATTCAATCTTGAAATGTAATTCCGTTGTGGCAACCAGTTAGGCTTCCTCTAATTCAATTCGTTTCGTCAATATTGCGTAACAATTTAAAATTTACTCCTATAGCGATCCAATGTAAGACGTCCTACTGTAAACATACTTGTCACGATTTCATATTTAAATAAATTGAAAGCAATTGCAAATGTAGGGAATCAACTCGTGTCCCGCACAACTTGCCGTTTTTAGCATTTTTTTTGATGGAATTTAGACTGTTATAAAGTTTATTTCGATCATCGAAAAATCGCCGTCGACAAATATCACAATTCCATCTGTTCATAATGCCGATCTGGAAGCAGACTGGAATTATTTACGAAACCTGTCTCACGAAAAATTCATGTGGCTTATTTATAATAGTTTAGTGGCATGAACGTTGCACTTAGAGTATGCACAAAACCACAACAAGTGAGCACGTTCAAAAATATTAATTGTTTCATTACAATGCAATGAGAGTGTCTCAAGCAAATGGTTTCATATGAAAGCCAAACGATTCCCATCAAACCTTGTTTCCATATAGACTGCGTTACGCGTTACCATTTTGTGTTACACAACGATATATTAGTAAATACTACACTTACATTGACGCGGTATTAGTGGTAGGTAACATACTTTTGCATTTCCTCGTGAGATGCAGACTTTTTTTACCTCGAGGTTGCTTTAAAATGCAGTTGTATTTGCGTCGTCCATATTGTAGACAATGAAATCAATAAAATTATTATCAATTACTATAGCAGATATAAATGATTCGTGTTGCATTTGTCTAGACATGCGACAACGACGCCGTTGTTCGCCATATCATCGAAATGATGCCAGAAGTGGAATCTTTTTGTTAGAGACTCAACAACTTATTAGAAATTTATAACTAGAATTGTAGTTTAGGTCGACAAGAGAAGTTGTATTGAAATAATAACTATAAACAATATTACACTACTGGCAAAGGCATTACAATATGAAATGCATGGTTAATTCAATAGTTTACGAAACGTACTGCATCACTTTAGTTTATGGCGAAACATATCATCAGTTTATTGATCCACCCAACTAGACAAAATAAAAAAATAAAAGAACACAACAACAATCTTTTAGTTGTCGTAACAAAGGTCCAAAATGGTTGGTCCGGTGGAACGGTGAGCAAAAGTAAATTAAGGCATCCAGTCATACGAAATTTGTTAATCGTCTCGTCTAAAGTTACAAATAAATAATAATTGAACTGCTATCATGCAAACCGACCATAATAAAATCTAAAATGTGAAAATGGGCGCAATTTGACACGTTGTGTAAATCGACACACATTATAGGTGTTTTATATTTACGACATATAAGGTCATAGGCTTCAAAATTGTTATGCTTTTTACTAAATAACGTACCAAGATGAAATATTTAATTTGGGAAATATATGGTCTATAGTACGATTATAAACTGGTTTACTTATATTTCTTTGAAATCTCTTTTTGTCGGATCTACGTTTTTGGATAATTGGTTAACCATGCCAATAATTTTCCAAATGGCGTGTAATAGTTACAGAGAGAAAAGTCGTATTTCTCAGAATTAATTCAGTATGTATCTATCCCTTTTCATATTTCAGAAATCGTTTCGGGAAATCGCTTTTGGCTCTTATTTATGTAAGCTTTAATTCAAGTAGTATCAATGATTGATGATATATCGAACTTTTGATCAGAATCCCTCTTGAAACATCTGTATGTGTGTTGTTTACATCTGTTACAATAAAGCACACAACAGGTCGATGGTTACTATATGTGACGTCAGGATTAGTCTTTCCCATAATACGCGTTTAGGTAGCTCGTTTTCAATACAAAACCATGCCAACCCGCTGTACAAACGGTCAAATATAGTTATCACACGACATCTAAACGTGCTCATGAATCAACAAATTACATAAATGTACCTAATGAAATATTTCTCTCATGACTCGTTCATTCCTCAATCATGCTTTCCGTCTCAATCTCCGTCCCTTGGCAATATAAATTTTTCTTGTTTTTTAGAAGTGAATTCCATTATTTCAAAATGGAACGGAGGAAAAAACGAAGGATATGGAATGGTAGATTTATGAGTAGGAAGAATGCCTTCATAATCACAATTTGTCGCGGTGTGCACGCATACACTGTTCATTGTGCAACCAGAGAAACTGTAATTGTTTAATAGACGAAATTAAATCACGAGGAAAGTACATAGCCATTTTAAAATCGCAGATATAAAACGCAGCAACTCTGGCAGAGGAAACGGAGCCAAGTTATGATATGAGATGTCATGTTACATGCTGTTAATGAATTATCGAAATGACATGCTTGTCTTTATCATGCCGTTACAAAAAAAATTGTGAAATAAATAAAAACTTATTAATTTATTAGATTCTGTCTGCAGAGGAAAGAGTGGGCACTGACAGAAAATTAACCATGACATGAAAAATTTGTAACAGTATATTATACCTGAGAAATAATTCACACTAAATTGTTAGGAAAGCCGCATAGGTAAGCTTAAGAAATTGTACACGTATGATTATCGTTTTGGTATTGTATCATTTTCATGTCACATTAAAGGTTGCTCTCTCTTGTGACGTTTTGTAAACAGTAGGTATCATGGTACAAGCTGCTCGGTAGTTTATGTGTCTCATAGTGCAATTGAATGTTAGAACGTTTACATATATCTCTATGATGGTTTTCAATTGTAGTCCCTGCCTACTGTTAAAAAAATGGTTTGAAAACTAATCCCCAATGCTCGGTTCCAAGCTATTCGGAAACCGGATTCCATTTGGAACCGCCTCCTGTCCTGATAACGTAGCTGCTTCATAGAAATAAAGTGAAAGCTGGATTGATATGCATTCTAAAAAAATGATTCTCCAACATCATCCATTCCTAATATTATATTGAAAGCTTACAAACCAATAAATCAAACTACATGGAACATTGTCCTGTACGCAAATAGTGAAACTTCAGTACAAAAAGCAAAACACGAAATTAGGATATTTCTCACATTGTCTTCTGAACAGAATAGTATGTATTCAAAACAAGAATTTATTACGCAAACAAGAAAACGCAGTTCTCCTGATTCGATTTCATGAATTATCGCATCGATTCGACAACTCAGCAATACGTAACTGGAACACATGCATATCAAATAACACGAATTTTTACATACTTTGATTACACTTTGGCCGAGCCATAGTTGTGCAACAGGGCGGATTGCTTTTGTTGTCTGTTGAATTCTCAGAGTTAAAGCGATGGGAATTTGTGCATGCTTGTAATGTTACATCACCTATAACACATATGTGATAACTGGAAAGTAAACATTGCAGCTCACTAACATGTGAGTAGCGCGTCAAGTAAATAATCTCATCATCAAACTTATCGCGTTCACTTGAACCAACGTCGGATAATGACATAAATTTCATGGGCCGAATTGCGCATTTCACAAAATATTTTTTACATGTCAGCCGCTAATTTCATTTATAGAATAGATTGAATGCAATTAACGCCGCATTCACAGATGCTTCACAGATGTTAAAGGCGTGTCGCAGGAAATTGAATGCAAAGAAACTAAAGCTTTTTTTTAAGTAAAATATTTCAATTTACAGCTTTGTACCGACGATCATAACACGATCGTTTCCCTTATTTGTTGAAGTAAGAAAAGAAGATTTTACGTAAAGTTGGGAGAAAGCCAGCCAACGCATCCAGAAGGAAGCATGTCCTTGGTAACAAATTTCTCCATTTGAATTCCGCTAGCGCAGCGTTTACCGACATCAGTGCTTTCAGGAGAATTGCTGGAAAGCTACTGAGAAATTTTTGAGGAGCTCCCACAATTCTCATTCATGTGCTTCAGCAGAAGACAGCGTAGATGCTGGTTGTGTTTTCTTACGTGCACTGAGTTTCAGCATGTGAAGAAAACGTACCAAACATTTTGTACCTGGTATAGTGCGGCGCACACTTGTTAACGATTACCAAACTTGAACATATTCATCGGTGTGGAAGTACAAAGTTGTTTTTTATATCATATTAATTCTATTCTATTTCTCCTTGCACTATTCTCCGTACATGCTTTCTAAAGATTGTACAAGTATGTTTACCTATATAGGTTCAATTTCCTTCGACGTGCTTTTGGATGAATTCTGATGATGATCCAGATAATTAAGACATTTTTTACCCCTAAATCCTTTGCTCATCGAGATCGTCACGAATGCCGCTCTATACTCATTAACCAGGACGGTTTTGAGTTTAAAAAGTGCTGAAAAAAATGTAAAGTTTACAGTGTTGACGAGTCACAAGGATGCTTTATTTTTATTATGAGTATAGATTACGTGATCTCGCAAAGTTTTTGGAGTCTTTTTTACAAGTAAGGCTTTCTTTGATTTTCAAGTTAAGTTAACTAAATTATACAAAAATGTTTAAACTTAATTTAAAGAGAGTGAGTTTTCATCTGCATTCAAATCGACTTCTATTTTCTTTATTTTCCGAGACATTTCAGTTCAATAACAAACTATGTCATGGTGAGGCCGTAAAATAAATTATTCCCTGTAGGCAAAAATAATAAGCGGATTAATATTATCTCTGCTGATAAGTTGTGCCCACTACGATCCGTCTTAAAATCGTGATCCGAATTTCTTTCCTCTTTTGAAATGAATCAATGCCTAGAATTTACAACAACAATGCACGTTCCTTTTCCACTCCAGTACTCCGTCCCATCATTTTCCTATTTTTATTTCTCCGTAGATAAAAATAAAAAAATAAATACTATGTTTATAGTCGAACCGGTTAAGCTCATTTAAGTGCTTATCTATCACCGGGGACTCTTCTCACAGAGAAGGGACACTCTGCAAGGATCCTGGTAGTCGATAATTCGAGTTCCCTTTGATAGTCGTACTCCCCAGGATACCTTTCCCCGTACAGGCTGCAAGCAGCACACACCGAGCCGGGAAGGATTTTGGGGTGCCGGCACCGGGATTCGATCCCGAGACCAGTGGCTGTAAGTCAGGTTTGCTGCTCACTGCACCACCTTGCCCCCCTTTTCTCCGTAGATACTCTCCAAGGGGTTCTCGAACTACATGAAATGACGCATTGAAATTTCACATGTCAGTTCCCTTCTTTAATCTATTTCGCGACGACATTGATATCCTTTCTTTTTAAGGATTAAGTTCAGCACATGCGACATAGACTAGCATTTATTGTTTACTTGTTAACCAGAGTACCTAAAAAACTGTTGTTGGCTGTTGTGTTGTCGACAATATACTCTATTTTGCGAGAGGTATTGCAATTGCTCTCGACATACGATTAGGGATAGATGTTTTAAGGCACAATAAAAAATATATATTCATCTGCGAATTTCGACCAGACTTGGACAACTTGTGGTCGTTTAATCATCCTACTGTCGTAACTGCCCGGCACACAGTTTACTAGTCTGCAAACGGTTGCAAGACGTAGAGGGACAAAATAAATGACAGATGTTTATGAAATATCTCTCCCTTTGTGCATTTATATACTTTACTGATTTCTCCCAAACTTTTTTCCATGCATCTCCTTACCTGAAGTTTGTTTCAGCTTGTCTGTAATGTATTGGTTCCTTTGATGATTTTTTCCCTGGGCATTTCCTTTCAACTTTGTAAAAATTTGTCGCGACTGTTTGGTTGAACTAACGAGTAATGGAAATAAAAACTGTCTGCATTACTGCGATCATCTTCATATCTCTTTTCATTTGAATGCAATATCGACAAACATATTGAAAGTGTATATCACAGAATCATATCATGAATGCGAAAAGTTTATGACGGATCATCTACACCCTGACTCCAAACACAGATGTCGAGTGTCGACTCCTGACTCGAGTCTATGTCCTTGCGTGTAATAATGATTAGGAGATTTCTGGATGACGCAATTGTTTCAGTTGGTAAAAGTTTGTTTGATAGGATCAGGTCCGTCGGCTCAAGTTAATTAAAACACAAAAACTGAAGATTGTTATGTCTTAGGGCCTCTAATAATAGATAGATCAAAGATTTAAATTAATGCAGCGTGATTTTTCATCTCACCTTGAAACGGAAATCCTTTACCTTTTTCGAAGAAATTTCAGTGGAGTAACACGATACGCCAGAGTCATTTGCATAAATCGATTTTCCCAGCGTGAAAAAATAATAAAACGATTGATATTTTCTCAGAATTTACAACGTGCTTAGGTAACGTATTTATGGGATTAAATTGCCTTTAAAAAGCATTATCTGAATTCGAATAAATAGAGATTTTGCATCCAGATTGCAGTAGCGACGTCGTGGTGGCGCTGGGTTCAATTGGGCGGGCCAAATCCGCTTAAACACGGCCCCAAAAATTCAAACCGATATAACTTTGTTTACAAACCAAAAACTGCAAATCCGAGAAAGTGCATTTTGCAGAAGCTCGTTAGCTTTCGTTTGACACCTGAACCATCAAGTTTGACAGTGCCGATTTGGAACTATTGCTCGACAAAATAAGTTTGTCAGAATGACAAGGTTCGTAATTGCCGGAAAACCGAAGTAATTCAAACATTTGGCGAGCTGTCCCTCAAAAACTATATTTCCAAATTTCTTGGGCGAGACGTCGCTACTGCAATCTGGATGAAATTTTTCTCAGACATTCAGTAATGATTGGGAGTTCATATGCATCAACAGTCTTTCCAAATGAGATATTGATGACCTAGTTGTGACCATCTAAATTTTAAAAATCGTCAAAATCTACTTACCTGGGAATTCATTTCGGCCATAACACAGAGATGCAACATTGGATTTGCATGCGGTTTCCTGCGCTGAATATAGGATTAAATTCTGCGTATGGTACATCATGACTTGTGCCGTAGGCTCCGCCACTCTCGCCAGCACAGACTCTAACAAAGTTGAAAACAGCCCAATTGTCGCGACCACCTTCATCCGTCACTCCACCGTACCAGGGTGAATCCAGAGAGATAATACTTGGCACATATAACTCTTTCGTGGTGCTCTATCTTTAAATATAAAATCAAGTAATATTGAAGCAGGTCGGATTTTTCTGTAGTACGGCTCATCATACTTACTCATTACGTGAAAGTTATTACAAGTGCTCACGACACATGACAGAACAAGAGACAGATGGCGACGTTTTTCGACTCTCTAAAAAATATAAAACAGGTCTGAGAAACTCGACTAGACACAGCCGATTTGTAAACATTTTATCATTACAAGAGGCTGTAACTCTCAGGTGGACGGTGTCCATGTGGACTGTATAGCTGCAAAGTGATTACGAAACACACAAAGAAAATGTATAACAGCGGTTACGTAAAGGTGTATGTTATGTACATATCTTTCCAGTTCATTTACTTTAATGACTTCTCTGGAATTTTCTTTCACACGTCACGTTAGCCGGAGGTTCGTCCAGTCTAACTTTCATCTATTCATCTGTTTGATGATTTCCATCGACGTGGACGTGTCCCAAATATCATTTTCTTCCAATATTTTTTCGGTAGTTGCTAACAAAAATAAAAACGGAATTCCTATATACATTGACTTTTCCTTCATTTCCATAAAATGCCATTGAAGTATTATAGGCATATCAAATTTGGTGTAGATGCCCTCGATGTGTAACGAATTTATTGTCCTTTTATTCGCATTTTTACAACCTGATATAACGAAAATATGCACGAATGAATGAAACTATAATTTCCAGTTACACGCGCATGTTTGATGGAGAATGTTCTGCTTTCTTCCTTCGTTTGTGTTATTCATATTCATTTTGATTGAGTGATTGTTGAAATATGGAACTCAAATAAAATGTGCACAGGAAGCACCTCAACTCAAAGAAAAAATGGAAACGCAGGGATTGTAAATTGCAAATATTCGCAGAAATATGATGAGATCCAAACTTTGCACTGAATTCAATGCCATCTATTCTATTCTACAATATAATACAAACAAACGAACAGACTCGCAGATATACATGACTGATGTAACGTATGTAAGTGTGCACCTTTTTTCCTTTTATTTACTTTAATGATTTCTCAGAAATTTCTTTCAGACATCACGTTAACATGAGATTGGTCCAGTTCTACTTTCATCTATTTATGTCTTTCATGACGAAGCGTACGTGTCCAAAATGCCATTTTCTTCCAATCTTTTTGAGAATGTTGCTAACGAGAATGAAAATGGCATGCTTATGTACAGTGATTCTTCTTTCATTTCAATGAAAATCATCAAGTGTATTACATACATTTTTGGTGACCGCACAAAATGTTAATATGCACGAATGGAGCTATAATTTCCAGTTTGTAGGGAACAGGTGCATGCATGACTGAGAATGCGCTGCTTTCTTAATATTGAGTTAAATTTCCAAGAGTTACTTGAACCGACAGTACGCCTCTCAGAAGCTGTACTGGATTTCCTCACGCGAGAAAAACATGTAGTCATGTGACACATTTTGCCTTATTATGTTTAGTAGTTTGGAAAAGTTGTTTCTTAAGAAGTAAATTATAAACATTTCAAAGGATAAGCCTACTCCTTCGATTTCATTTCTCACAAATTGGAAAGTTCCGAGAAAGATAACTTCACACAAGTTAAAGCGGAGGTGTTTAGTCTACAGGTAAGAAACATGAAAAGCTGGGCAAAAAAGGAGGGCAGCGCTATTACTACCAACATAACTGGTTGAAACGAATAGATTACAGAAGCGGTGTACAAATGTGGTTTGGCATTTCACTTTTGCTGGACGTTTTTTCTACATTGAAGGTATACATTTGTCAGATTTATATTCTCAGAATACTTGAAAGCGGATTTGGGTTTCTTGACGGTTGTCAATACACCGCTGAAATATGCGTAGGTGTTTTAATATTTCTGTCATAACATAAAGATTAACAGAGTCCAGCCTACGCAGCTGGACCGTTCATTCTCAATCCAGCAAGTTGGTTTTAAGCTTTGCCCAACGAGTCGATAATTTCCGAACGATTTTATGAAGGAACTTTAAAGGTTTAAACGAAGCGCATTTCATTCATCCTTTACGACGGCCATGAATATACTTCAATGATTCAAGTGTGCTTGACAAATCTGTTAATCGTTTTAGAAGTACATACATACATACTAATTTATAGCTTAAGAGGCATTATCCAGGTTACATTTATTCGCTGACTGACCTAATTTCAAAGAGATTCAATCTTTGGTCCATTATGGACGCAATTTTTTGACGTGGGAAACCAGAAGAAAATTCGTTGATACTTTACGCTTGATGCATGTGCAAGAGGACAAGTTTTCCCATATGAATTGTGAACTGTTGTAAATTGGTACGCAATGCCTGACCAACATTCCGAAGAATGATCATTTTCATGCAGTATTTGAGCGGAATTGCATCTACCTCCTATAAATGTGAATTGAGTAATGGTTGATGACAACATTCGTAAAACCTTTGATAAGAACCAATCGTGAAACATCAACACACATGCTTTTCCCATCTATCACAATAGAGCACACAACAGGTCACTCATTACTATTTGCAACGCCAAAGCTAGTCGCAATGACAAAACGCGTCTATGAAGCTCCTTTCAATGATAAAACATGGCAATCGACTGTGTAGGCACTCAAATATCATTATCACACGACATACCTCAACATATTGCATAAATGTACCTTTCCCTCTGGATTCGTTCATCTTTCATCACGTTTCAATATTCGACTATAGGCTCCCAATATGTACATTATTTTGGCTCATATGGTGGTCGTTCCAATTTAATAACAAAGCTGATTACAATTTCTTCAAGATTTCGTTTTATTGAATTTTGAAAATTAATTTATAATGATTTTCGATTTGTAGGCACTAATGTATGGGAATTAGGCCATTAGCACTTGTATGACTTATGGAGGATAGCGGCACAACAGAAGTTGGACACGAAACTGGAACACATGCTTCTCAAATAATTTGAATTTCTACTTACTTTGATTACACTTTGACAGTGCCGCAGTTGTGCAACAAGGTGGATTGGTTTTGTTTTCTCTTGAGTTCTCAGGGTTACAACGATGGAACGTAGTGCATATTTCCAATGTTATATCATACTTATTGGATAATTACAAAGTGCACATTTTAGCTCGCTATTAACATGTAAGCAGCGCGACATGTAAATTATCTCATTATCAGGTTTATCCCATTCACTTAAGCGAATGTTGCACCATCACACAAAGATTGACCGAATTGCGCATTTCACAAAACTTGCTAACATGTGGACACTACTAACGCCGCATTAGGGGAACGAGAAAGCGATATGTGAAATATGGCTAAACAGATACTTGTAGCATATTGAAGGTAGTTGTTCTGAAAAGAAAATTCTATATTTTGCAATTAGAATACCTATACTTTTGTACGAACAATCATAGCATCATCGTTCCACTTATTTACCGAAGTCTATGAAAAACTGGAACTCAATGCATATACATAGATTCAATATAGTGTACATATCATATCCTAATATATATCCTCATTAGTATATATATATATACATATACATGATGATTACAAGTGGCTCAATGATACATTCATTTTTGTTGGAAGAATGCCTACTGTACTATTTTGGCTAACAGTATTGCTTTATCCAGTTAAGCTAATGGTATTCAATTTGTAAACCAAAGTTTTAAAGTGAGAGGGAAATAGGGTTTAATTATAAGACGACGGAAGTCATGTTTCCTCTGTCAGAGATAGTCTGGTCCAATAACACGAATGGGTTTGTATGTCTTAGTGCGGTCCTAATTATATTCAGTTCCATACAAGTTTTTTTGACTTCCACACACAGACAAATAGGCCTGACACAACCAAGCAGAACAATTCTTTATCGTAGGAGTTTCAAAGCTAAACCGATCAAACCGGACACAATGTATATTCACGAACTATTCCCAAATATGAACCTCGCATAAACATAGACATTCGTAATTCGATGATTGAATAATATAGATACTATCACAGAAGGTTGTACACCTTATTGACTTCATTAGCGTAATGAGAAACACAAAACATGTTCCACATTTCCTGTGCGTTTTCTTGCTGCTCCTTTCATTTTGACTATTGAACAATCTTCACGTCAGTTTGATCCAGTTTTACTTTCATCTATTGATCCCTTTCAGGATTTTCCTATAAGTGATTTTCTCCATTCATCTCTGTTGAAGGTTGTTGTTAACGAGAATTTAAGTGACATGATTTGAATCATGACCGAAGCTTTCCTCCAATTCTGAGCGACAGGTCTTATGGAGAGTGCCCTGCGGTTGTGAACTCAAGCAATTAGAAATGCTTCTCGCAATGACCTCGTAATGCTGTTGGTAAAGTCAAAACATTTCAGTAATTCTAATGCAGTGTATTGACTGCCTCCTTGGTAACGGGTGCTATATATACCAATTTTTTCAATTTGGTATACAAATAACCTAAAAGTTATTTCATGAAGATAAGATACAGCGAAAATAAGTAGCTATGAACGTCCTATCACCTGTTACATTAATTTCAGAATAGACAAAATATCGTTTACAAGATGAGTTTGGCGATGATTACTTTGTAATGCATTTATTATTGCTTGTGCCAGAAAACGTTTTGCGCAATAGGAGGAAAACTCCTGAATTGCTGTGTGTTTCAGAGGAGCTTTCCAATTTCCAGATTGAATTTTTTAAATTTAAATAATTTGTACGTTTCTCGCGAAACTCCAACGGGGTACCTTTTAATCTTGAAACATTGTACCATTGTAGCAACAAGTTAGCAATGATTGGTTTCTTGTTATATTATTGGATTCGTCAATAATGCGTAACAATTTAAATTTAACTCACATAGCAATCCTACGATAGACTGCCTACTGATAAAATGATTGCCATGATTTCATATTCAAATAAACTGAAAGCGATTCAAATTGTTGTGAATCTAGCCATGTTCTTCTCGCCTTGCTGTATTTACCATTACTATTATGTTGGCATTAATACTGCTATAAAATCTATTTTAATCATCGAAAAATCATGTCGATTAATATGACAATTCCATTTGTTCCTAATACCGATGAATTTCTAACAAAAGCGACAGCGTACACCAACACAAAAAATCCATGCGGAGTATTTATATTATCTTAATGGTATCTATGTTGCACATAGAGTATGCACAAAGCCACAAACAGGGAGCACGTAAAAAATTATTAGTTATCTTTGTTGTAAAGCAATGAGAAAGTTTCAAGCAAATAGATTCATAAATAGTCAAAATATTTTGTTGTAACTATTTGATGCTTTTATCTGCATTCTTTCTGTTTTTGCTTTCATTCGGTAGTAAATAAAATGCTCTGTAAAAGTAGGTAGGTAAGTGTTTTGCAAAACAAACCAATGTGAGCATTAGGGTCGAAAGTGTAATTTGTTAGTGAACAAATTTCCATTTCGTAAAAGGTTTCCGGCCAAATCTGAATATGTGTCTATCATAACGAAACAATACATAACCAGTTCAGTAGTTTGAATCATATTTTCATCTTGTTTCAAGAGACATGGATTGGTAACTGGATGGCATTCCACACATTTGAAGTATTTACAGCTTCAGGCAGTTAATAAATATAGTATTTACTTTTGACAGTCAGATGCTGTTACATCGACGCTACATAGGAATGCAGTTGGACTTTTGTCACCAATCTTGCAGACAATGCAATCAATAAAATTATTATCAATTACAATTGAAGATTAAGCTGCCTCATGTTGCATTGGTCTAGACAGGCGACAACGACGACGTTATTCGACTGATCATACAGACGACGTCAATAGTGGAATCTATTTGGTAGAGACGACCAAGCCCGGATCTCTGATTTACACACAAAATGCGTACCGGAGCAATAGTTTGGTTTTTCGGCTCAACATTTCTGGCTATACTGCAGCTAGGTAGGCGGGATGTCATATGCAAGTTACAATTTTTGAATATCCCAAATTAAATCGTTTGCTTCATTTTTTGTAGGACTGGCCTTGAAATGTTACGATTGCTTCGGTGAAGACCATTGCGCGGAGACTCCTGGCTAGCAACATGAAGAGGAATGCGGCCGGGACGAGCCTCACGCATGCCGTTGGGGATTTCGATTGGAGGATACCCCAGGTACCAGGGGAGGAGCATTGTATGATCGCGCCTGCCAAAATTGGAACAAGTTAGGAGTGCGAAACGAAACCTGGTGCTCCACATATGAAGAAGATGGGTCCGAAGATTGCTACTGTCATGAAGATTTATGTAACGGGGAAATAGTCCCGTGTTCTGCTCGGGAAAGGAACAAGGATGCTCCCGGAAGTTGTAAGCATTGAGACCCAAATATGAATGCAAATATTTACATCGTTTTGTGCACCGTAAACGAAACATGTTTCGCACCAAGTACACTTGAGCTAAATTATGCTAATGAATTAATTGGAAAATTTAATAAAAACAAATTAAATTTGAACCACATAAATGGTCATATTGATTGAGCTGCATCAATTCTAAAAAATGTTTGGTTACCCCAGCAACAGCAGGTTGACTACCAGATCATTAGCTTGGTCAACACAATTCAAAGGTGTCAGCCGATCTATAAAATTGAGAGACCCAAAGCCAACCTTTATGTACGTACAAGACAAATAAAATCTTTGCATCCATTTCCTCTCGACTTTCGACAGCGACCGCAATTCTCTCGACGCCTGCAGAAGCTCGGTAATGACATTTTCCGAAGTACCATGAATCTGAGCAAATGCGCCCATAATCCCCATCAAAATGAAATATCCCGTCGCCCCAGTAGCCAGAAAGAATCCAGTTACCACCAGATTCGAAAATGTCCACTCCATGCGAACCAGTGCATTGACGCTACCAGCATACATCAAGATGGCAAGTAGTATGTTGGATGCAGTTAGTCCCTATCGCTGAATATCATTCACCAGAATCCGTCTGGTAGGTTCCCCTCAGGTCGATTGGTGTACACCAAATATTTTTGAATGATTATTAGGATACATTAAATGTTTAACGACCAGAACTTTGGCCTGTACCGCAATCTGTTGTTTCTGTAGTTTGCGTATAGGTGGAAAGTGAGCTTGTTTCTGTCCCATTGGATAATGCTTCCGAACGTCAGTTTTGACAATCGGAATACAATGAGAAAATATTTTAGATGCTTCAGAACAAGCATCTTGATGTGCCAGAGTGCTGGTGGAAAAGACTTTGGGTGATGACGTCCTGAAATCATTAAAGTATCGCAACAGTGACTCAACAACTTATTAGCAATTTACAACTAAAAGTGTAGTTTAGAACGACACGAGAAGTTGAATTGAAATAATATCTATAAACGATTACACTAGTGGAAAAGGCATTGCATTATCAAATGCATAGCTAATTCAATAGTTTACGAAACGTACTGCATGATTTTAGTTTATGGGTAAACCTAACATTACCTTATTGATCCACCCAACTAGACCAAATATAAATACAAAATAACACACCAATCTTCAAGTTGTAGTACCGAAGGTCCAAAATGGTTGGTCCGGTGGAACTGTGAGCAAAAGTAAATTAAAGCATCCAGTCGTACGGAATTTGTTAAGCGCCTCGTCTAAGGTTACAAATAAATAATAATTGAACTCCTATCATGGAAACCGACCATAATGAAATTTAAAATGTGAAAATGTGCCAAATTTGACACGCTGTGTAAGTCGACACACATCACAGGTGTTTTATATTTACGACATATAAGGTCATATGTTTCAAAACTGTTATGCTTTCTACTTAATAACGTACCAAGATGAAATATTTAATCTGGGAAATATATGGTGTAGAGTACGATAATAAACTGGTTTATTTATATTTCTTTGAAATCTCTTCTTGTCGGATCTGGGTTTGTGGATAATTCGTTTACCATACCAACAATTTTCCAAATGGCATTTAAACGTTATCTGAGAGAAAAGACGTATTTCCCAGAATTAATTCAGTATGTATCTATCCCTTTTCATATTTCAGAAATGTTTTCGTTAAATCGCATTTGGTTGTTATTAATGTAAGTTTTTATTCGAGTAGTATTAATGATTCATGATATATCACACCATTGTTCAGAATCCATCGTGAAACATTGCATAAATGTACCTAATGACGTATTTCTGTCATGACCCGTTCATTCATCAATCATGTTTTAGTATTCAAAAAGAAGCCCCCAATATGTATAGTATTATGTGGTTGCCTTTTCAATTCAATAACAAAGGTGTTTACAATGTTTTCGAAATATAGTTTTATTGAATTTAGAAAATTCATTTCCAATAAATTTAAATTTATATATACTAATGTACGTGCTCAAGTTCTGTTGCTCTTTAGATGAGTAAATCCGACTAGACTAAAGAACTGATTGACAAGCTTAGTAAAGCTATTACAACAACTTGAATGAACAAGCTTAATTGTTTGATTTCCTTTTTCAAAAATTCGGAAGCACGGAGGTACTCAAATTCATACAATTTGAAGTTTTTGTATTTCTTACTCGCAAACATCAAATACGATACCTACCTATATTACTTCCGCGGGAGAGCAGCTCAACAAAAGTTCGTTTCGGCGCCGTCCCATGGTAACATACATTTTTTCTTGTTTTTAAGGAATGAATACCATAATTCCAAAATGGAACGCAGGAAAAAACGAAGAATCTGGAATGGTAGATTTATCAGTAGGATGAGTACCTTCATAAATACAATTTGTCGTGTGCTGCACTCATATACTGTGTAAGCAGAGAAACTGTAATTGCCTAACAGACGAAGTTAATTGACGAGAAAAGTACATGACCATTTTTACATCACAGATATCAAACGCAGCAACTCTTGCAGAGGAATTTTTCAACAACAAATGTTCTGAAAACTAATCCCAAATGTTGTGTTTCAAACAATTCTGCAATTGGATGCCATTTGGAACTGCTTCCTTAATTGATAACGTAGCAGCTTTATGGATTAAGGTGAAACCTGGACTGGAAAGCTTCCTAAAAAATGATTCTCCAACATAATCCCTTAATATTATATTGAAACCAAATAAATCGATAAGTTAAACCACATTGAACAATTGTCCTCACCGCAAATAATAGTTCATTACAAAAGTAAAACATGAAATGAGGATACTACTCCCATTGTCTTGTGAACAGAGTAGTACGTATTCGAAACAAGAATCTGCTTCGTAAGCAAAAAGAAAACTTTTCAACTTATAAACGGAGTACTTCTGAGTAGATTCAATTTTATGAATTATCCCATCGATTTGACAACGAAGCGATACGTAACTGGAACAAACGTTTCTAAAATAACATGAATTTCTACTTACTGTGGTAACACATTGGCAGAGCCACAGTTGTGCAACAGGGCGGATTGCATTTGTTGTCAGTTGAAACTTCTGGAGTTAATGCTATGAAAGGTAATGCATATTTCCAAAGCCATATCATACTTACTGGATATCTGCAAAGTACACATTGTAGCTCGCTAACATGTAAGTAGCGCGTCAATCAAATAATCTCATAATCAGGTTTAACGCGCTAACTTGTACGAACGTTGCACAATCACGTTGCTTGGTCCAATTGCGCGTTTCGCAAAAATTGTGCAGCAAGCAAGCAAGCAAGCAGTTTATGTTAGTTATTTAATTGATTGAATACTATTAATTACGCATTTGCTGAAGTTGAAAGAGCGATCTGTGAAAATGAACCAATAAATAAATAGCTTTTTCTATGAACACAATCTGTTCCATGAATTGCATCATTTACTTGCCACATTGTGCATTTCAGCAGAATATGAGAAATAATGTTAGTAAGTAGATACAGAGAAAGCGTCTAGGAGCACAAAATATTATCTGTAATGAATTTAATGTTGACGTCAAATAATTAGATATAAATGCGATCAACAGTCAGTTATTTATAAAATGGGCCTTGCTGCTTAAGGAGTTGTATTATAAAAAATGTATTCCGTCAGAGCCCTCAACAACGTCAGTGCTTTCAGGAGAGCTGCTGCGAAGCTACTGAGAGATCTTTGAGTGGGGCCCATCGTCCTCATTCATGCTTCTTCATCAGAAAGCAGCGTAGATGCTAGTTGTATTTTCATGCTTTCTCTGAGCTTCAATATGTGAAGAAAGTAACGAATGATTTTTTAGACATGGTTTAGTGTGGTGCATACATATAAATGACTACATAATTGCAGCATTTTCATCGCAGTGGAAAGAGAAAGTTGTTTTTATCTTCTATCGTCTGCATTTCTCCATTCACTAGTCTCTAGTCACAGTATGATCATTGTTTAAGTTTGTTTCCTGGTTCCAATTTCCTTGGACGTATGCTAATGCATGCATTCTGACCACCCAGATAAATAAGACATTTTTACCCAAAACCTTTGTTCGTAGACATCGTCACGGATGCTACTCTACATTTATTATCCATTAGGATCTTGAGTGTAAAAATGCTCTTGTGTTGACGAGTACTTTGTTTTCATTACGATTATAGATTGCGTGACCACGCAAATTTTTGGAGTTTTTTAACACGTAGTGTTTTCTTTCATTTTCTGATTAAGCTAACTAAATTAGATAATAATGTTTTTCTGGTTATGTTGAGAGCCTCTTATCAACAAAGTAAAGCTTAAATCTAAAGGAGCGTTAGTTTTCATCAGAATATAAATCGATTTCCATTCTTTTTTATTTTCAGAGAAATTCCAGTTCAAGAACAAGTGATGGATTATATAAAATAAATTACTGCCTGTATATAAAAATAATAAACCGATTAATTTGAAAGGTTTATTGTATTGTCATGTTTCCTGAAATCGTGACCTGAATTTGTTTCTGGGTTTGAAATAAGCCAATCCCTAGAAATTACAAGACACACTAAACGCACGTTCTTTTGTAGTCTATCCTATCATTTTTGTATATTTTTTATTTCCCCATGCGATCCTCAAACGACATGAAAGGACGCATTGAAACTTCACGTGTCAGTTCCCTCGCGACGACATTATTGGTAGCCTTTCTTTGTAAGGCTTACAGTCAACCAATGTGACAGAGACAAGCATTTATTATCGATTGCAATTTTTAAACAAAGTACCTAAGAAACTGTCGTCGGCTGTTGTGTTGTCTACTTTATTCTTTACTGCGTGTGATGGGTATTACAAGTGCTCAGGACAGTTGACATGGACAAGTTTTACGACCCATTTGCAAAATATATATGTCCAGGAAATTCGTCCAGACGTAAAGTTTACTGCCATTTCTTCCAGAAATGATTCTGTCGTAACTGTCCAGGTATATAGTTTATACTTTTCCGTAAACGGTAACGTAATGTAAAGGGAGAAAGTAAATGACAGATGTGTATATGATATCTCTACCTTTGTGCATTATATACTTTGGTGATTTCTTTAGAATTTTTTCCTGGCATCTCGTTACCTGTAGTTTGTTCCAGCTTGGATATAATGTTTTGGACCCTGTGATGATTTTTTCCCATGACATTTTCTTTCAACTTTGTAAAAAAATTTGCTTGAGCTATTGGTTGATATTAACGAGTAATGGGAATAAAAACTTTTCATCTGAATGCAATCTCGGCAAATATATTAAAAGTGTATTGATATTTGTGTTGGAGCCTTTGGATATTGAAAAATTGTTCTCACCTTTTCTATTTAATTCAATTACATGAATGGAGCCAAAATTATGCATGTGAGGATATATTGATTTTTCGAATTTCCTGGTAGCAGGTGGACAGCTTTTACAAAATATGCGCTACATTTTAATCTGACGTGCAATCTATTTAAAAGCTTCACAGTGCAAGAATCCAATTCTCCATATTTCTCTCATACAGAGAATTGGAGCGTGTAGCTTTCAAGGAAACGAACCTACTCCCATAGTAAAATTGCAATTTACAAACAGAATTGATGACTATGATCAGGTGAATAGCCATAAAATCGTTAGCAATATTTGTTCCTTAATAATTACAGGTGACCTGATGATGCACGTATTTTTACCTGGAGAAAGGTTTTAGTAACGTATTATGTAGGCACAATACTGTTTCATCTAGTTAGGCTAATGTTATTCAATCTACCAACTTAAGTTAAAAAATTATAATTCAATGAGTTTTCTTGCCAAGACGACGGGGGTGACGTTTGTTCTTCAACATAATGTCTTACGCAACAAACGGTAAGGCATGAATTGGTTTTGTAGACCTACGGGAGTTCACAATTTAAAAGAGGAATTTTCAGAACTGAATTCAAAATTAATGACGTATCAGCAAAACTCCAACTTGAATCGCGTTCAATTATCAATCATAATTCTGTTGCAAATACATGTGAGGCAAGAGGCAATGATTGGATTCTTAAACGTAATTCAAGTGCCTTCATAAATGCTACGCAATAATTTGAGCTTTACTTCAATACTGAACCGTCCGGCTTTAAAATTTACTTTAAACGCTCACTTTAAAATGTTTATATGCATGAGCAGGTGCAGGTTCATAATTTTAGTAAAATTCATATAGTCTGGTTAGCTTTCGAACATCTTTATATATGTGTCTAGTATGTAATTTTTACTTTGATGATTTATCAATCATATGTATGTGTACAAATTTTCGTTTTTTGCAGTTATCATATTCTGGAGAAAAAACCGAAGTCAAAATGTGTACACACAATTAGGTGATCAGTTTTGATTGACCACCCATATAAACATTGTAAAACAAAATACCGATTCTGTACAAAATCGTATTTGCACAGTTTTTGAATTGGCAACAATGGTGTTACTAAAATAGGAAGATTAAGTTCTCATTTTCGTACACAAATTGTACAGTACAATCAATTGTATTAAGAATACATTTCATAAGAGTCACGTTTCAAATCATTCAAACTACCGTTCACAAATTGTCAATTTGTACTGTCTCCACTTAAGCGCATCTTTAACAGACATTTATAAAACATATTTGCCAGAAGGGAAGAGTAGTCGATTCTCATATGTACAATAACTCACATATCAATCTAAAAATAAAAAGAATCAATATCAGCTAAGCTATTCCTACATTTCCCATTTTTGATACGATATCCAACATGACATCTTTTTGAATCCTGATGAAATAATCCTCTGAAAGGGCATTGTTTGGCGTTCACGTATTCCAAGAGATTTCATTCATTGAAAACCACAATAAGCGACAACTCATTATACTTCATATCCAAATATCTACCAAAGTACGAATCTGCAATACTTCACTGGCTAATTTGGTCGCAAGTTTTTCGATGCGGCGTTCCGGAGGACGGTTCTATGCAGTTGGGTAAAGTTAAAATAAATTAAGGGATATATGAAAACTATTAAATTAGTTAGTCGTGTTGCAACAAATTATAATTTTGAATAGAGAAAAGTTCCCAAAATACAATCCCCATACGTTCTTACGATAGAATTTTGGTTGTTGACTAATCTACCATAAGTGAAATAGAATTTGGTGCTCACTTTGACGACATATTTCACAGTTGGTAGCTTGTGTTTTGAATACTGTTAACGTCGCATTCGGAGAACTCCAACGCGAAAAGCCAAAGCAAAAGTTAGGTTTTCAATTAAAATAAGAAGTTGTTGTAATGGTAATGACAAGTACAAACAATTACGCTTTCTTTGAAATGGAATCTGGAAATGTGGCTAATTTGGATACGACTGTTAATATTTTCGTTTGATTGTCATATGTTATGTAAATTCAAAATTGGTAAATGCCAGCAAACCCTACTCATCACCTCAAGCAGGTGAGAGTAAGCTGACATTCGCGCAAAACCTTGTCATTGGTGTCTTTATTATTTTGGCTGGCTCTCTTCTCCGTTCCTGTATTTGTTGCTTGGGAACTGATGAAGTTTATTTCGCTCGTTCCAATTTCCTTTAAAAAGTGCTTAGTATGCATCTTGATGATCAGGTTAAATAAGTGATTTTAACCTAAGCTATGGGTTTATCGAGATCATCCTTAATGCCTCTCCACATTTATTACCCATCACCGTATCGAATGTGAACATACGCTGGAGAAACGTGATATTTACCAAGTTGATGACTCATGGTCATTGAGTATTATAGTGATTTTAGTTTGTTAAATCTTTTGAGTTGGTAAAAGTTTGTTTGATCGGATCGGATTAGATCCGTCAGATCAAGTTAATAAAATCATGAATGTTCAAGATTGCTATGACATAGAGCCTCTACTCGACAAAACAAAATTTCAAATTTATGCAGCGTGAGTTTCCATCTGAGCCTGACGCAGATTTCCTTACAGAGTGCTTACATAAACATACTCCTCCCAGTGCGACAAAATATAAAACGATTAATATTTTCTTAGAATTTACATCGGCCTTAGGTAACATTTTCATGGGGTTAAAATTTCCTTATTCAATCGTTATATGAATTTGAATGACTAAAAATGTGCCATACATCTACACATGAAGGCCTATAATTTATTATAGTAATAAACTCAGCAAGCTAACATGTAGCAAAGTGGCGGAGCTTGGACACCATTAACATGCATCTTTCAAAATAGTCAACTGCGTACCACTATAAGAAATCGTTTGTTAAAAACAGAATGGATATACTCCAATCCATCATCAAGTTATAACATAAAAACCAAAAATCAGGTATTGCCGTTAAACGGAAACCGTTACGATTAAAATGCCTTCGGATTTGCATAAAGAACACTCAGGGGAGTCGAATGATATGCCACTTGCCCTAAGTGACTTTTAAAAACTTCGAAATCGTAACGGTTTCTAACGGTTACCGTTGGCCGTTATGGCTGCCAAGCTTACCACATAAAACGCTTGTGGTGACAAGCCGTTTATCGAAAACTGAAGTCCAAAATTCAAGACCATTTAAACAGGACCATTTGAAATCGTCGTAACCGTTAAACTGTAACCGTCAACCCCGAAATGTCCTCATATCTATGTGTTATGGTCATAGACGATTCGAATGATATGCCACTTGCCATGTGACATTTGAAAATTTCGAAATCGTAACGGTTTCAAACGGTTACCGTTGGCCGTTATGGTCGCCAAGCTTGTCCCATACAGACGTATTGTGATGGGAAGCCGTTTGTCGAAATCAGAAGTGGAAAATTCCAAACCACTTAAGCAGGAGAGCAAAAAGTGTAAAATTATTTGAAATCGCTGTAACCGTTAAACAGTAACCGTCAACGGCGAAATGGCCTCATATCTATTTGTTATGGTCATAGACGAGTCGAATGATATGTCACTTGCCATATGTTACCATTTAAAATATTTGACCTCGTAACGGTTTCTAACGGTTACCGTTGACCTACGTATTTCAAAATCACGCTGGACCCTTCTGAGGTGACCACCTATCGATTGCCGAAAACAGATTTCAAAAAAGTCTAACCGTTTTTAAGTTAGAGAGTGCACAGACAGACAGACGGACGGACAGACGGACAGACGGACGGACGGACAGACGGACATCTCGATCTTATAAAGTGGCTCCGCCACTTAATAATAGTAAACATGCCTATTTTCATTATTCCATTCCATCCTATTATTATTTTATGTTATTATATGCCAAATACAAGGTTCAATTATTGAACACACCAATTGTTAAATATTTTTCTTCAATTTGGTTCTAGGATTGCCCTTGATATGTTGCACATGCTACGGAGAAGACAAGTGCGCGGAGACTCCAGGCAAGCAACATGAAGAGGAATGCGACCGGAAAGACGCTCACGCATGCCGATAGCGGTTTCGTCCACCGGATTCCGATGAAAGGGATAATGTAAATTCAGGAGTATTATTTGAAAGAGGCTGCCAAAATTTGATCGAGCTCGAAATGAAACCTGGTGCTCCACATTTGGAGGAGGTTGGGCCGAAGATTGCTTCTGCGATGAAGATTTTTGTAACGGGGAAATGGTACAGTGTTCCATTCGCGAAACGAACAAGGATGTTCCAGGAAGTTGTAAGCATTGATTACTAGAATAATATTGATCCAATTATAAATTACTAATATTTGAATAATTCTAAGTACGGTAAACGAAACATATTTTCCCACAAAACACAGTTGAGCTCATTATATTCATGGATTCATTCGAAAATTAAATAAATACGAATTACATTTCAACCACAGAAATGATCATGTTGATTGAGCCGCATCATTGTTCACCAATGTTTACTTACCCCAACAGCAGAAGATTGACTACCAGATCATTAGCTTGGTCAACACAATTTAACGGTGTCAATCGATCAATGAAATTTAGAGATCCAAAGCCAACCTTTATGTACGTACAAGACGAATAAAACCTTTGCATCCATTTCCTATCATCTTTCGACAGTGACCGCGATTCTCTAGTCTCTTGAAGAAGTTCCGTAATGACATTTTCGGACGTCCCGTGTATCTGGGCAATTGCTCCCATAATTCCCATCAAAATAAAATATCCCGTAAGTCCAGTAGCCAAGAAAAAGCCAGTAACCACCAGATTCGAAAATGTCTAATCCATGCGAACCAGTGCATTGACGCTGCCCGCGTACATCAAGATGGCAAGTAGGATGTTTGATGCAGTTAGTCCCCATCGCTGAATATCATTCATCAGAATCGCCAAAATCTGGATATGTCTGTATCGAGTAACGCATTGGTAAGATCATGGTCACTTGCAATTTTTCCGCATTGTTCCTGATACTTTACCAGGTAGCCCCGAAAACTGAGCGTGCAGAGCACAACAATTCCTCCCATGCAAAGCGGGTATACGTTTGCACCGACATGGTAAAACCAGTTGGTTATGAGGAATACGATTATTTTGCTTCCAGTTCGCCAGATGTCGGAATAGATTGCCGTTTCATCGCCGTTGGTGGTCCTTGTTTGAGCATAGCAATCGTATATCAGCCAATATCCGGACAAGGAAGGCTGACACGGATCACTCCAGTGCATTCCATAGAGCAGAAAGTATGCCACAAAGGCCCCGACGATGGCTATAGTGTACGTGAAGAGAAGGTTGATCTTTTCGAGCAGAGACAAATTCTGGTCATTCCCGTCGTCAAACATTTTACAAAGCTGGATGTGGCCATTAAAGTAGGCCATTAGCAGCTTTGCATGGTAATCGATAGTGACCAGGAACAGGATGCAGTATAACGTTAGCAGAATTTGAAACGTCGGGACCAACACTTTACGAAAGTAGAATTCGTCCGGCAGATTCCCTTCAGGACGATTGATGTACACCAAATATGTTTGAATGATGATTAGGATGCAGTAAATGTAGAAAGACCAGCACTTTGTCTTGTACCGCAATTTGCTGCTGGAGTAGTTGACATCCAGGCGGAAAAGGAGCTTATTTCTGTCCCACTGGATAATGTTTCCGAACGTTAGTTTTGCCAGTCGGAATAAAATGAGGAAATATTTCAAGTGCTTCAGAAACAACATTTTGATATCTTGCTGCGCCAAAGAGCTGATGGCAATAGAGGTTTTGCGATTACGTGTTTACAGCAACGCAAAAGGAAGTTTTGCAACGGAGATTCCTCAGCTTATTAGTAATTTACAACCGAAATTGTAGTTTAGCACGACACGAGAAGTTATAGTTTAAATAATAACTATAAACGATATTACACCACTGGCAATGTATAATATTATCAAATGCATGCCTAATGCAATGGCTTACGAAACGTACTGCATGATAGGCTAAACGTACAATCAATTTGTGGATCCACCCAACTAGACAAAATATGTATAAATAAAAAAGAATACATTTCAAACAACAATCTTTTAGTTGTCGTAACGAAGGTCCAACATGATTGGTCCCGTGGAACTACGAGGCAGCGTAAATTAATACTTACAGTCATACGGAATTTGCGCTTGGTTAATCACACGGTCTAAACCTTGACGAAGAAAGATAGAGCTGCTACCACAGAACCCAACCATTATAAATTTTAAAAATTGAAAATGGGCGCAATTGGACACGTTGCCTAAATCGACACACGTCGCAGATGTTCTATATTTACGACATCTAAGGTCATAGGTTTGAAAACTGTTGTGTTGTCTAGTAAATGATTTACCAAGATGAAATATTTAATTTTGGAAATGTTGGGGTTCCTGTTCAACAATAAGATCGTTTAAAATATCTTTTATATCTCGTTTTATTAAATCTGGTTGTATACGTTACGTAACTAATTCGTTATTTTAAGTCGGCCAACTTACCAACTATTTTCCAAATGGCATATAATCAAATGCCCAGAGTAAACTATTCTTTCCCATAAGTATTTATGTATGCATAGATCGCTTGTCATATTTCAGCAACATTTTCCGGAAATCTCTTTTTTGGCTTTTATGAAAGCTTTATTTGGATAAGTATTCTTAAAATTAATAACATTAAAAGTTCAGGAATAGGCATGTGATCTTGTGAAAACTCGTCTGGAAATGGAAACGAAATGGTTTTTATTATAAACTGAGTACTTTGGAAAGATGTTTCTTAAGAAGAAAATTACAGACATTTCAATGGACACGCTTACTGCTAGTTCTGCGAAAGATAGCTTGACACAAGTTGGAGCTCAGTGTTGTGTATATATTCAAGAAGCGTTAATGGATGGACAAAAATTGGTGACCGCTTCGACCACCCACACAAGTGGTTTAAACAAGTGGCACTGGTGGTTTGCAATTTCACTTTTATTGGATGTTTTTCTGTGTTGATGGTACACAATGGTCACATTTCCTATTCTCACAATATCTCAAATCGGATTTACAATGTTTGATAGTTGTTATTGCATAGTTGAAATATGCGTGGGTGTTTAAAATTTTAGTTTTGTGTGTTTTGTCACAACATCAAAACTAACTGAGGTAAACCTACGCAGCTGGACATTTCTTTCTCAACATTGTAAGTGGATTAGTACACCCTGCCTCGCAGTTCCGAGTGAGTCACTAATCTCCTAGCGGCTTTATTCGAGCACCTTAGAAAGGTTTCAACGAAACGGAATCATTTATCCGTTTATGAAGTCAGGTTCCGCTTATTTGGCTGAAGTCGTAAAAAGTCTGGACTCATTTCAAGGAGATTCAATCTAAAATCCACTATGGATGGCAATTTTTTGACGTGAGAAAGCAGATTTTTCATTTTGTAGAAAGTATGTTAATAGAGGCAGTTGCTTGATTATGCGTTTCCCGCAGGATGCGTGCATTCATGATTTTTTAGTATTCGAATAGAATCTGTAATGAGCGTCCCATTTGCAGTCAGTCATATGATGGCCTTTTACATTCAATGACAAAGCTATTTACGTTTTCTTCAAAATCTCAATTTTCATTGAATTTCGAAGATACATTTGCGAAGATTTTCTATTTACAGGTACAAATGTAAGCGTTTAAGTCGTTTTTGCGCTTTTAGATCAGTAAATGCATTTAGAATAAACACCTATCGACAAGATAATAAAGAAATTGCGACACTTTGAATGAAAAAGCGTAAATGATTTGATTTGATTTCTATACATTCGGATTCACGGAGGTACTGAATTTATATAATTTTAGTCTATATATTTCTAACTGACAGACGTCAAGCACATTGCGCACCTATGTTACTAGTTTTGGACACCAGCACAACAAAAGTTCGTTTCGTCGCCGTCCATTGGCAACATACATTTTTCTTCCTTCTGTGAAGAATGTATCGCATTAATTAAAAATGGATCGCTAAATGCAGTGACAGGTTTATTAGTAGGATGAATATCTCCATAAATACAATTTGTCGAGTTGTTCATGCATATACTGCTGAAGAAAAGAAACTGTAATGGGGAAATAGATCACATTAATTGACGAGAAAGCTACACGGTCAATTATTTACATCGCAGATATCAATCGCGACAAATCTGCAGAGGAGGCCGAACCATGATGTGATGTGAGATGTCGTTGTGCGTATTGTAGGTAAGTTGCTGAAAGGTCATGCCCCCGTTACAAGGAAATTGTGAAATTAATTTTAAAAAATACTGTATTTCGTCAATAATGGAAAAGAGTGGGCACGGGAAAAAGTGAATAATGAAATGCTAAATTTGTTACAATATATTATACGGGCAAAATATTTCACACAGCATTTCCAGGACAATTGTGAATGTGCGCTTAAGAAATTGTACGATTCATTACCATATTTGTGTCGTATTGTTTGGTGCACATTTAATGTTTCGGCCATTTCAGGCATTTTATAAAAGGTAGGTGTTATACTACATAACGGTCAGTAAATGCAATTTCAGTGATCAAATTTTCCGATTTTAACCTATGCCTGCTTTTCAACAGCAAACGTGAACACTAATCATAAATGCTGGGTTTCAAATACTTCTGAAGCTGGATTTCATTTGGAACTGCTTCCTTTACCGAAAATGCAGCTGCCTCACACAAACAAAACGAAAGCTGCATGTCAGGACTTGCTAAAAGTTTGCCTATCAAACTTCATTTTGTAATGTTGTATTTGAAGAAAACAAATCATTGAGCCACTCTACAATACAAAAGTTGCACTCTGTACAAATATTTATTGTGAATTTACTGCAAAAAAATGAAACATGCAATAACCATGCTAGATCCAGTTTCTTGTCGAAAGAATAGTACGCATTCAAAGCAAGAATTTGCTACCCAAACAAGAAAACGGGTCAACTTACAAATGGAGTTCTTCTGAGTAGATTCGACTTCATGGATTATCACACATCGATTCGTCAACTACAACGCCTGTTCCTAAAATAACATGAATTTCTACTTACTTTGATTACACTTTGGCGGAGCCACAGTTGTGCCACAAGGCGGATTGTTTTTGTTGTCTCTTGAAATCTCTGGTATAACAGCAAAGGAACGTCGTGTTTCTATCTAATGTTATCACATACTTATTGTATAACTGCATAGTGAGCATTGTCGCTCGCTAACATGTGAGTAGTGCGTCAAGCAAATAATCTCATCGTCAGGTTTAACCCATTCACTTGATCGAACGTTGCACAATCACACAAAAATTATGTTGCACGTCGGCCGCTCATTCCATTTATTCCATAGATTGAATACTTTTAACACCGCATTCGTAGAACTTAAAAGCGACCCTTGAATTTTGGTCACACAGAGGATTGTTTCTAGATTACATTTACTTAAAATGAAAAGAAGCTAATATTTTATTCGTAAATAGAATACCTATAATTTACGACGTAAATAGAAAGCCAGAACTGAATTCATATTGGTTCAATACACAGGACATTTCATAGTTTCCTATTTGTGGAATTTTGGAAAGCAGATTTCACGATAAATTGAGAGAAAGGCAGCCGCTGAAAATTGAACTAGGCGAAAGCATTTCCCGAACCTAAACTTTTCAATGTTACTTAAACATTGTTGGTAACCAGTACGCCCTGACTAGCAGCCATAGGGATGATCAATGGTATCCGTTTTGAACTCATCTGTACCGCGAATTGCATCATTAAATTACAATATTGCGCATTTCCGCATAATCTGGATGTTGAAATAAAATGAAATGTTCAGGGAAATACAGTGAGAACGGAGATACGAATAAAAAACAATTTTGCGTCCAATAGTTACATATGAATTCATCGAGGTTGAAATCAATGCGGATGCCGATAATTGGAAAGAGATGTGATTATCAATTATCTTTAAAAAGGGCCTTGCTGCACAGTTACTTACGTTACAAAGAAATATCTTCATTCCGCCGGAACGTCCAACAACATCCGTGCTTGCAGGAGAGCTACTGGGAAGCTACTGAGAGATCTTTGAGGAGTTTCCCTAGTACTCATTTATACGCTTCTTCAGAGAGCAACGTAGATGCTAGTTGTATTTTCCTGCTTTCTCTGAGCTTCAACACATGGAGCGCGCAACGATGGATTTTTAGACACGGTTTAGTGTGGCGCATGCATAAACGTGAGTACAAAATTCGAGCATTTCCATCACTTTGGAAGTAGAAAGTTGATTTTATATTATCTTCATTCTTTTGCATTTCTCCATTTTATGTACAAGCTGTCTGAACATTGTTCAAGTTTGTTTTCCTCGTTCCAATTTCCATCGTCCTGTTCCTATACATGCATTCTGATGGCACGAATGCCGCTCTACATTTATTAGCCATTACAATCTTGCGTGTAAAAAAAGGTTGAGTGTCGACAAGTCACACGGGTACTTTATTTTTATTGTGATTATAGATTGCGTGATCCCGCAGATTTTTCAAGTTTTTTAACAAGTAAGGTTTTCTTTGATTTTGTGATGAACGAATGATTGAATTTTTGTGAACGAAATTATATAATGATTTTTTATGGTTATTGTGAGAGCGTCTTTCAAACAAATTAGCGCTTAAACGTTATGGAGATGGAATTTTCATCTGATTTCAATTTGAATTCCATATTTTTATTTGTGGAGAAAATTCTAGTCCAATAGGAAGTTTTCGCATGATTGGCTGTATAAAATAAATTTATACCTGTCGAGAAAAATAATAAACCGATTAATATTTTCCTAGACTAAATCGTGTTCTTATTAGAAAGGTTTATTGTGCTGTCATGTTTCCTGAAATCGTGACTTGAATTTGTTTCTGGTTTTGAAATAAATCAATCCCTATAATTTATAATAAATACTAAATGTACGCTCTTCCACTTGAGTAGTCTATCCAGTTATTTTTGCCTATTTTTATTTCCCCATGCGGTCCTCAAACGACATGAAATGACACATTGAAATTTCACCTGTCACTTCCCTACTTTAATCTCTTTCGCCGTGACATTGATGGCCTTTCTTGGGAAGGATTACATTCTGAAAATGTGACAAAAACAAGCATTTATCGTCAATTGTACTTTGCAAGCAAAGTATCTAAGAAACGGTTGTTGCCTGTGTTGTACTGTCTACATTATTCTTTCACGTGTGAAGGGTATTAAAAGTGCTCAGCACATTTGACATGGGCAAGCTGGATAATTTTACCACGCAATAAAAATATGTCTGTCTCGGAAATTCGACCAGACGTGGAAAATCTATTGTCGTTTCTTCTTTAAAAGGATCTGTCCTAACTGTCCAGGTATGTAGTTTACTTGTCCGTGAACGGTTAGGAAACGTAGAAAGAGAAAATAAGTGAGAGATGCTTATGAAATATCTCCCTTTGTGCATTGATGTACTTTAGTGATTTCTTCCGAACATCTTCCTTACATTTCGTTACCTGGAATTGGTTCCAGCTTGACTTTAATGCATTGGCTCCTTTGATGATTTTTTCCTGGGCATTTCCTCTCAACTTTACTGTTGGTTGATAGTAACGAGTAATGGGAATAAAAACGGTCTTCATTCTGGCAAGTATCTGTATCTCATTTTATTTGAATGCAATATCGACAAATATATTAAAAGTGTTTTGATGCGTGTGTGGGAGTCTTTGGATGTTGAAAAATTATCCATACTTTTTCTAGTTAAGTACAATACGCGAATGGAGCTCAAATTATGCATGCGAGGAAAAGTTTGTTTCCAATTCCCTGGAAGCAGGTGGACAGCTTTTACAAAATATGCGCCACATTTTAATCTGGCGTGCAATCGATATAAAAGCTTCACGGTGCAGGAATCCAATTCTCCCTATTTCTCTCATACCGAGAATTGGAGCGTGTAGCTTTCAAGGAAACGAACCTACTCGCATAGTAAGATTGCAGTTTACAAAGGGATTTGATGAGTATGATCAAGTGAATTGTTCCATACAGTTTTCATTTGTTCACTGACTACGCATTGCTTAAAATGGTGCTTAAAGTTGGAACTCAATCAATCGCGTATTCTGGGGCACATTGGACAAATATTAACAAACACTCAAATTAAATGTAGCTCATTGGAATACCTTAACATATTTTAAAAACACTACCAACATCAATGGAATATTGTACGGACTATTACGAACAGATGGACGTTGCGACTCGTTAATTACATAAATGAGTATAGCATTTTCTTTCAGCGACTACCTTGAATTTAAGATTAGCCGTAATGTCGTTAGCAAGATTGGTTCCGTAATGATTACAGGTGGCATAATGATCCACATGTTGTACACGGAGAAAGTTTTTTGTACTGTATTAGTATTCAGGCATAGTATTGTCTCATCTAGTTAGTTTAATAGCATTCACGTTACCAACTTATATTTTCCGATTAGAATAAAATGAATTTTCTTCCCAAGACGACAGGGAGTCACGTTGAATCTTCAAGATAATGTCTTAGGGAACAAAGGATAAGGCATGATAGGTTTTATGGATCTACGGCAGTTGACTATGTAAAAATGGAATTTTCAGAACTCAATTCAAATATAATGACATTTCATTAAAGCTCCAGCTGGGTAGCTTTCAATTTTCAATGATAATTATGCTGCAATAACAGGTTAGGCAATGAGTGGATTCTAGTACGTTATGCAATTTATAATTGATTTCATAAATGTTACGCTATAATTTAATGTTCACTGCAAACTCCTTCGGTCCTGCTATAACAACTTTAGAATGTTTATACGGACTTATTGGTTTCATAACACCAAAGCGACGTACAGGCGTGGCAAAAATTCATGATCCTGGTTGCTTTGTGATTTTGTTACTCTTTTTTGGAATTCATGACCCATTTAAAACCGATCGGACTTGCAACCCTATACAAACATACCTGAGGCCATAATTTCCCAAACACCAATATCATTTTTTGACCTGTTTTAAAAAATTCGCTTGAGTGGCTAATATTATATTGCTGGCTTCGAAAACACACATGTTGCTTCATAGCATCACAAGTTGTATAGGGCGAATTCATATCAATATACAATTAAGTTAAATGTTTCAGCCCATTTCGGAAAGTCTATTCACTTTTCCGACTCTCAGTACCTTCTATGAAATGCACGATAACCTTATGGACCATGAACGAACATTTGATATGATGAAGATAGGGTACCTGTGCCCTGGCGAGATAAAGAATAAATTTTAATCACTTTTCATTCGAAATGGTTTATTAATGCCAAAAAGTTACGAAATGAATGCATATTAATATTTTTGATTTGGCAAATAATGCAGAGGCCATGAGCGTGTGGGAGTGAGCGCAAGGGAGAAATATAAAGCCGAAATAATGATGAAAAATATCAGGACTCAATAATAATAATCTGAATTTGATAATCTGACTAAATTGCAAAGCCTAACGATACATCAGCTCATTAATACTCATGTTGCGGAAGAGGATGATTAAATTTTGTTTACAGTTTTTTTCGACTAACTAGCATAAAATAATCTTTTATAGTGTACGTAAATGCTTTACCTGGCAATGCCTGGCCTTCTTGTCAATCAGGCTTTCACTTCAATGCTGGGAATTACATTGATTCAAGGTTTTCAATCCTACTAGCTCCAAATTATTGCAAAATATATTTCCAGTTTAAAATCACTTACTGGTTAATAGAGTTATAGGTTAATTACAAACACTTCCATGAACAGGGTTACTGCTTTGATTCCATTTTGTATATTCGAAAGCATACAAGAATAAAATTTTGATTACAACTGCGCCACAAGCAACTTGAAATATGCTCGTAACAATGACAGCATACAGGGCATGTACTGATCTTATATTATTGTGCTGGAAAACGGCATATTGGAACCACGATCTGTCGTCGTGCCGCTACAAAAAATATTAATAGGATCCCATTTATAACTAAAATGCATTAGTTCTAGAATGCAACGCATCTCCAGTCTAAAAAGTGCAAGTTTGTGTTCTACATAGGATTAATGGACGTTCGTAAATTCAAGCAGCCAAATTATAGATTCCTTCCAATTTGTGGTAACGGTGAGACCGTAACTTGGTAACTGATGAAATAATACATGGTAAAATACTTATCAGATTATTCACTTCTCAAGATGTAAAATTCGGGAATCAGGAACAGAATGCTGAGACCCACACGTAATGTAAGGAAAGTATTTATATTATTAATTTTTTTCTCGTTTGTTACAAATTGCTGAAGCGTCCTGTTCCTGTCACAAACAAGTTGGGATTTGTGGCTAATTGGATTTGATAAAATCGTAATCCTATCTTGTGGTTAATCTTAATGTTTAAGTCATTTGTGTCCTATTAACTAGACACCATATGAAATGTTTCTGACAATTTACTTATTTTTTAATTGGAAAGATATGTAGAGGCCTTGTAAAGTATGTTTCTAGTTTGATAGTTGTTAAAACTTCCCACTCATCTATATGGATATGTAAAAACTGGTGCTACAACAGAAATGGGCATAATATATAAAAAATGAAGCTAAAATTTGTCGTACCATAAAGATGGATATGATTATGCGAAGTAATAGTCTCGCTGTTTACAATGTTTATGACATTTCAGTCTTGTTCCAGTCATATTTTATTTTATTGATCCGATTGAATAAAAAAGAAACTTTCAATTCTTGTTTCTATCTGCATCCTGTTTTTATCTTAAAATTTTGTTGTTATTCCTGCCTCGTTAAAAATAATTACATTTATTGGATTCATTTCGAGACTGACAAACTATGGACAAGTCGTTAATATTTCAGCATATTAGAAATGTCTTCATGTTTGTTCTTTACTGTTTATGTATCACGTAATTATGGACACTGCATGGGAGTACATTAGGGACATTTCCATTCATGATAACATAGTCTTGGTGCCAAACTAAACTTGCTAATGACTTTCTAATGACATGCTAAGTATTTCTATTGATAATTCTGGGAGGTGGTATTGCTGCTGCGAACTACTCATTTAACCTTCACTGGATATTCTTTGATTTCTCGGTTAATTGATCAAACAAATAACTACCTTAAGCGCAAAGTATAAACTTTGCCCCATAGCCAAATTTACGTTCATCACTTTCTATTAACACCAACAAACCACACCCATCTTACCGCAATCAATTTTCGCCGTGCCCTACTAATTTTGATTACAGCGTTTAATTTTCTAATACGTTCTCTGTACCCCGAAATTACAAAATATTTTGCATTTTTTATCTCAGTAGTAGATAGACAGGAAAGTTATTAGAAATTATGTTATTCATTCACATGATCCATATCTTGTAAGTTATGTAATTGGATGGTTCAATCTCCCAAGATCCAGTTATTTAATTATTTTCCGCCCAAAAGTAATTATGTTATGTAAATTGTATCCGTCCACAGATACATCCAAAACATAAGCAAGTTAGTAATTCGCAAGAATTGAGTATAGGCCTGAACCAATGAGTTCGCGAAAGTAAACATTCGTTTGCCACGATATGTGTACGTTGGGATGCAAATAGGCTGCGCGCTTCCAGAGAAGAATATTAGCTGGCTTACTGTGAATAACAGGCATTTCGGCAGAGCGTCCACCAACATTAGTGCTTACTGGAGAGCTGTTGGGAAGCTACTGAGAAATCTTTCAGGAGCTCCAACTCTCCTCATTCATGCGCTGCATCAGAGATCAGAGCGTAGATGCTAGTTGTGGTTTCTTATTTCTATAATCCTCAACATATACAATACATACAAGGGATTTTTTCTACATAGTTTGGAACGGTGCATACTATTTAAAGCGTACCAAACTTGAGTATTTTCAACGCTGTGGAAGCAGAAAGTTCAAAACTGAATACTAGCCTTCACTTCAACGGCGGTGGAAACATTGGAATTGACAAGTCCTCAAATCTGCGTTAATTAGTTTCTATCACAAAGTAATTAAATTATGGAAATCCTTCTTGTTCGCAGATACTACAGAATGCATATTCAAGACGGTAATCAATGTAGCGCATCAAGCATGAACACAGGCGTCTAAAATATAATATTGGTTATCTAGCTGTCTTTCATTTCATGTTACGTGATTATGTTTGTTGTCAGCATACAGTAGACGTATATCAGGTAACGTGTTTGTCTGTTGTGGTACAAGCCATACGTTTCCAACTCCACAATGAACGCAATATCCTGTCAACATTTGTAGGTCACGACAAACTGGGGGAGGTAGAAATTGATTTCAATGACAGAATGTAAGTGATCACATATTGTGTACCACGGCAACAATGCAAGTATGAAACAGGAGGAGGTAAAGGCAGATTTGTTTCAATGACTAAGATCGATCCAAGGCTCTGACCGTATTGATTAGGTAATCGTTCACTGATGACATCATATTGGAGATCTCAAAAATGGTTCCCAGATACACATTTAATTTTATATTATTCTCAGTCTAGCTGTGCTTTGTCTAGATACTTCATCGTAAGCCAACTAATGGGCATTAAGCACTTACAAATAATTCAGTTATGCCTTAATGGGTTTAGCCCATTGGGTTATAACAACTTGCTAAACGGTTTCAACCAACCGCATTACATTTCACTTCACCTGTGTGGCCGTTATCATAATGGCGTTATGTAGTCACTTCAGTATTTTGAAGTATTTTACAGTTCTGCGATAAATTTTAAAAATATTTTCAGAGTACTTGTTGGTTTGTGGTGCAAGCGGCACAAGCCAATTTTCTTTTATTTGCTGAGATGCTGAAAACTCTCCCACTCTAATTTTAAAGAGGCTCAATTTAGGGTCCATTATGGACGACATTTTGTTGAACTGGGAAAACAGATTTTTTGTTAAAGTTGGGAGAAAAATTGTCGAATGGCACTTGAGAGAAGTATGCATGTCCTTGAAAAAAAAAGGTTTTCCATTTTAGTTGCACATAATATTCAATCAACACCCTTTCCAAAACTATAACGAATACGACAATGAATTGGTTATCTAAAAATAAAAAGAATCAATATCACTCCATCAACAACAACAACATCAATAATGTCTCCACTTAAGCGCATCTTTAACAGACATTTATAAAACATATTTGCCAGAAGGGAAGAGTAGTTGATTCTCATATGTACAATAACTCACATATCAATCTAAAAATAAAAAGAACCAATATCAGCTAAGCTATTCCTACATTTCCCTTTTTTGATACGATATCTAACATGACATCTTTTTGAATGCTGATATGATAATCCTGTGAAAAGGCATTGTTTGGCGTTCACGCATTCGTTCAAGAGATTTCGTTCATTGAAAAACGCAATAAGCAACAACTCTCTACACTTCCTATCGAAATATGTATCTGCCAAAGTTCGAATCTGCGAAACTTGACTGGCTCTTTTGGTCGCAAGGTCGCCTGAGAATGGTTCAATGAAATGGGGTAAAGTTACAATTAATTATGGGATATATTAAAACCCTTAAATTAGTTAGTCGCGTTGCAACAAATTATAATCTTGAATAGAGAAAAGTTCCGAAAATATAGTCCCCACACGTTTATACGAAAGCATTTTGGTTTTTGACTAATGTACAATAATTGAAACAGAATTTGGTAACATAATTTTGAAGCAAGAAGAATAATTAGTGTTCCTATACACTTTCACCATGAACGACTCTACTTATGTGATGATTTCTCCTAAGTTGTCCTGTCAACTTGTTTTTCATCAATTTGAGAGCACGCGGCACTCAAATTCATATAATTTATAGTAATATATTTCATATTTACACGATTAAACGCATGGTCCAAAACTATACCAGCATATTGCGGGCGCCGTAACTCCGAAGTGTGCGAACCCATTTGAATGACACATAGCTCATCTGAGAGTCCTCGCCGAGATCTCATAGGTACCCTGGGGTCAGATTTTTACCACCACACTTATCGAAATCATCGTCGTCAAGATTTGCGATTTAGCATTGGCTGTAAGATACCGTTCAATTGCAATCCACTACGGGTGTATGTTCATTGTGATACATTCTTTCATTGCATTATTAAATTAAGAAGACATTGCATATTTTTCACGAAAATCCTTCTGTTGAAATGCAATCGATAATTAATCTTAACATTTCACTCTCATCAACACTAAACGTTCAAATCTTTAAGAACATTTTTGCCCAATAGGGCACAAGTTTTCCCGAGCGGCGTTCTGAATCAACACATCTTGTTAGACAAACTCGATGGCAGCATATCAATTTATTTTAAAGCATGGAATACAAAGAAACAATATTCATGCAATTGGTAGAAGTGTAAAGATTGCTAGTTGTTGTTGATTAGTTGACTCTCTTTTCATTTTCGAATCCGCCAGAACAAGTGAAAATCAGATTGAAAGATTGGATTTCAGAAGAGAACCTTTGAAACATTGATATTGTTACAGAGAGTCATCACCAGTATTTCTAAGATAACACGGATCCATTCATTTAAATTAATAGGTATGTACACATTTCGTACTCTGGAGAAGCTAATATGGTTTGCTAACAAACCACAGGAATACATCATTCATCTGGAATATTTGGCGAGGTCATGGGACCTTCATAGCCGGATACGACGTCGTACCATAACAAATTAAAATCATAGTCTAATACTTTTTTGCAGAAGGACATGTTTTTATTAAAAAACGGAGCAAACTTGTACCTCACATGATGTATTTATTATAATACTAATCTACAATTACTTCCAAATTTTTAACCAAGGATTTAGCAGGGGGCGGACATATACCTGCTAAACCCCAGGTTAAATTGTCCAAAATCCTAACCATGTTTTTCCATGCTAAACCAAAAGAGGGACAATTTTTTATCCCTACTAAACCCTACGTTAATTCAAAACAAGGTGTCCCTCCTGCTAAACCCTATGTTAAGTCGTTACAAAATGCACGCTTCTTAACTTAATGTAATGCTAAATCCCCTGTTATTGTAGTAAATGCTAAACCCCGTGTTATTATATGAAATGCTAAACCCCGTGTTATTATATGAAATGCTAAACCCCGTGTTATTATATGAAATGCTAAACCCCGTGTTATTATATGAAATGCTAAACCCCGTGTTATTATATGAAATGCTAAACCCCGTGAAACTGTATTAAATGCTGAACCCCGTGTTAATTTCTTAATGCTATCCCCCTGTAATTTTGCGTAATATTATGTAAGTTTATTTAGTGCGAAATCCCAGTTTAGAAATCTTTGCCTTCCCACCCTCATGTATAAAAAATTACCTCGCTAAACCCTATGTTTAAAAAACTTCCGTGCTAAACCTCCTTGCTAACTTACTTATAGCTAAATCTTAATTTATTTAATTCATTCATTTCGCCTATTAAACATGTGAGGGGCGGAACACGACGCAGGCCAGCGGCCTGCGACGTGTCTGTCCCGTGCCCGAGGTTTGTACTGCACGCCCTACAGTTTGTACTGCACGCCCTACAGTTTGTACTGCACGCCCTACAGTTTGTACTGCACGCCCTACAGTTTGTACTGCACGCCCTACAGTTTGTACTGCACGCCCTACAGTTTGTACTGCACGCCCTACAGTTTGTACTGCACGCCCTACAGTTTGTACTGCACGCCCTACAGTTTGTACTGCACGCCCTACAGTTTGTACTGCACGCCCTACAGTTTGTACTGCACGCCCTACAGTTTGTACTGCACGCCCTACAGTTTGTACTGCACGCCCTACAGTTTGTACTGCACGCCCTACAGTTTGTACTGCACGCCCTACAGTTTGTACTGCACGCCCTACAGTTTGTACTGCACGCCCTACAGTTTGTACTGCACGCCCTACAGTTTGTACTGCACGCCCTACAGTTTGTACTGCACGCCCTACAGTTTGTACTGCACGCCCTACAGTTTGTACTGCACGCCCTACAGTTTGTACTGCACGCCCTACAGTTTGTACTGCACGCCCTACAGTTTGTACTGCACGTCCTACAGTTTGTACTGCACGCCCTACAGTTTGTACTGCACGCCCTACAGTTTGTACTGCACGCCCTACAGTTTGTACTGCACGCCCTACAGTTTGTACTGCACGCCCTACAGTTTGTACTGCACGCCCTACAGTTTGTACTGCACGCCCTACAGTTTGTACTGCACGCCCTACAGTTTGTACTGCACGCCCTACAGTTTGTACTGCACGCCCTACAGTTTGTACTGCACGCCCTACAGTTTGTACTGCACGCCCTACAGTTTGTACTGCACGCCCTACAGTTTGTACTGCACGCCCTACAGTTTGTACTGCACGCCCTACAGTTTGTACTGCACGCCCTACAGTTTGTACTGTATGCCATACAGTTTACACTGCACGCCCTACCGTTTACAATACACGCTTTCCCGTTTGAGTTGTACGTACTACAGTTTGAACTGCACGAGCGCCTTACTCCTTACGTCCTTCCGTTCAATTTAATGCCCTACAGTTTGCACAGGTCCTACTGCTTACGTACTTTTATTCAAACCACATGACATGACCTATCGTTTACACTGAAGGTTTATGAACGTCCTACCGTCCTAACGTCGTTCGCACTGCACGTCGTATCGTTTGACCTACACGCCGCCCGTTTGACCTACACGCCGCCCGTTTGACCTACACGCCGCCCGTTTGACCTACACGCCGCCCGTTTGACCTACACGCCGCCCGTTTGACCTACACGCCGCCCGTTTGACCTACACGCCGCCCGTTTGACCTCCACGCCGCCCGTTTGACCTACACGCCGCCCGTTTGACCTACACGCCGCCCGTTTGACCTACACGCCGCCCGTTTGACCTACACGCCGCCCGTTTGACCTACACGCCGCCCGTTTGACCTACACGCCGCCCCTTTGACCTACACGCCGCCCCTTTGACCTACACGCCGCCCGTTTGACCTACACGCCGCCCGTTTGACCTACACGCCGCCCGTTTGACCTACACGCCGCCCGTTTGACCTACACGCCGCCCGTTTGACCTACACGCCGCCCGTTTGACCTACACGCCGCCCCTTTGACCTACACGCCGCCCCTTTGACCTACACGCCGCCCCTTTGACCTACACGCCCTCCCATGTGCACTGCACGGCTTCCCGTATAAACTGCACGCCATCACGTTTACACTGCACGCAATCACGTTTACACGGCACGTCCTACTGTTTCCACTGCACGCCCTACTGTTTTCACTGCACGTCCTATCCTTTTTAACGTGTTTTATGCTAACCGTAGAGGCGCATAGTTTAAATTACTTTTATAAAGATTTTCGCTGCGAAGGAAAGTAACACAGTAACTGTCTGTAGGGATTGAGCGGAGAGAGCATATTCGATTAGCTTAGGTTACTACCATTTGTTTATATGTGTACACACCGTCTACAGGGTGATTTCAATAGATATCAATATTCATACATTTGTCCTTAAAGCTATTCTTCAGGATGAAGTTTCATGAATTATGCGTCGGCATACCTCTATGCAGAGGAACTGTACCTAAACTGCATGGTTACCATATTACACTACCGGCATTCCGGTTGTTATAAAGCCAACTGCTTACAATATATTACATTTAGTTTTTTTCTGCCATTATGTTTGCGGGTGATATTTTTATGTATCCGATAATCGGCTTCGTTTTTGCAAATATTTTAGCAATGTGACATACTTCGTGCATTGCTTATTTTCATTAACGGGTAACGTTCGATAAACCGCATGGCGGCTCTAGTTATAATACTAATCTACAATTACTTCTCAAATTTTAACCAAGGATTTAGCAGGGTGCGAACATGGACCTGCTAAACCCCATGTTAAAATGTCCCTAAAGATAAACATAGTATCGTATGCTAAACCAAAATCGTAACAAAAATGTCACCCCTGCTAAACCCTATATTAAATCGTAATAAAAATGTTACCCTTGCTAAATCCGGTTTTAATTTATTTAATACTAAACCTTGTGTTAATTTACTTATGCTAAACCCCGTGTTAATTTACTGATGCTAAAACCCGTGTGAATTTATTTATGCTAAACCCCGTGTTAATTTACTAAATTATGCTAATCCCTATGTTAATTTACTTAATGCTAAACCTTCTGTTAATTTACTTATGCTAAACCCCGTGTTAATTTACTTATTCTAAACCCCGTGTTAATTTACTTATGCTAAACCCCGTGTTAATTTACTGATGCTAAAACCCGTGTGAATTTATTTATGCTAAACCCCGTGTTAATTTACTAAATTATGCTAATCCCTATGTTATTTTACTTAATGCTAAAAAAAATAATTTGGGGTCTTTTGCTGCGGAATCCACATATATTAGGATTATTGCAGACTCCCCATTCATTATTTCCTTACACAGTTATACTGCGTCTTCTCTCATAGCAACTCTGAGAGGATGCTGTGGTGCCGTAAGGCCAGCAGCATACCTACCCCGTACCAACACCGAGTAGGATTAGCCAGCCTTTAAAATCTGCTGGACGGTCACCCATCCAGAGCTTTCTTGCTTGGTTGTTGCTTAACTTCTCGCAACGCGAGAACTCTAGCACTCTGACCAAGCGGTACTTAATGCTAAACCTTCTGTTAATTTACTTATGCTAAACCCCGTGTTAATTTACTTATTCTAAACGCCGTGTTAATTTACTTATGCTAAACCCTATGTTAATTTACTTAATGCTATACCCTGTGATAGAAACTTTTACCCGTATGGGTCCGACACGGTACAGCATTAACATTCGAAACCTCATGTTAACTTTCTTAATGCTCAATCCAACCTTATTTCGCCCATCTCAGTTAATTTGTGACTATGATATGATAATTAATGGGCATGTGACAGTGGCGGAACACGACGCAGGCCGCAGGCCTGCGACGTGTCGGTCCCCTGTCACGTGTCATGCCTCATAATGTAAAACCTTGTAGTAATACGAATCTACAATTACTTCAAATTCTTCAAATTTTAACCAAGGATTTAACAGTGGACGATCATATCTGTGCTAAACCATATATCATTTGTACAAGTTTGCTCACCCTCGTAAACCTGATGTTTATATACGCCTTGCTAAAGCCCGTGTTAATGTACCCCGTGCTAAACCCCAAACTAATTTTTATAATACCAAATTCCATTCTCAATAAACAAGAAATGCAAAATCCAACGCTAAAATATTAATTATGCTTAACCCCACGTTACAAGATAATATGTGCTAAATCCCACGTGAAAAGATTACCTTTGCTAACCATGTTAAATATTACCCATGCTAAACCCTATGCCATAGGGCCTATAGTAAGATACAACCCATGGGAAACGACATGTTAATATTTACCCATTCTAAATACTGTGTAAATATAATACCCATGCTAATCCAACACAATATTTTTGTCATGGTAATAACTAGTAAAAAATTGACAGATACATTATGCAAGGCGCAGGCTAAAGGCTTGCGACTTGTACGTTGTTCGCCGTCCACGTTCCGTGTGTCTCTATGGATTACCATTAACTGCGGTAAACCCACTAATCTGTTGCCGACTCAAAACTATGTGCTGCTCAATCTAACCCAAAAATAAAATGAGCGGAGATGTGACGCTAAACTGTGCTCTAAAAATGTGGAATGTTTATAATTATATTACTAATGTACAATTAGTTCCAAAATTTTATCCAACGATTCAGCAGGGAGCGTAGATGTAACGCTAAACGCGATGTAATCATGTAACTCCTAAATCTTATGTTATTTCATAATAAACCCCGTATTAATTCGTAACAAAGATGTCACTGCCTACTAAACCCTATGTTAAGTCATAACCAAATTTCACCCCTGCTAAACCCAATGTCAAGAATGTAACTATTGTAACAAAATTGCTACACCGGTTAAACGCTAAATAATGCTAAACCCCGTGTCAATGTATTCAATGCTAAACCCCGTGTTAATTTACTGAATTCTAAACCCCGTGTTAATTTATCGAATTCTAAACGCAGTGTTAATTTACTGAATGCTAAACCCCGTGTTAATTTACTGAATGCTAAAACACGTGTTAATTTACAAAATGCTAAACCCCCAGTTCCAACGCTCGTGGCAATTTATTTAATGATAACTCTCTGGCGAATTTATGTTATGCTAACCCAGTGCCATTTGATTTACGGAATGTATAAAACACGACGCAGGCCTGCGGAGTGTCAAACACGTAAGCTCCTAATGTCCAATAAACCTACGCTTCTTATGCACAACCGTTTACATAACACTACCCACCGTTTCCATTACACCCCTTGCCGTAAACACTACACGTCCTTCCATTTACTCTACATGCCCTTCCGCAACCCGTGGCCATCAAACGAAGGGCATATCACTTTTGGTTTTTTGCTTTTGGTGACGTCACGTGCAAAGCAGAATAACGAAGAAAGTGAGCAGACGGAAACGTTTTTACGTGTAAAAGTGCTTTGCAACCTACGTCATTTCATCATCATCATCAACACCGAACAAATAATCTTGGGTGGCCGGACCTATAATTTATATACCCTTGCCCTTCCGTTTACTCTACACGCCCTTCCGTTTACTCTACACGCCCTTCCGTTTACTCTACACGCGCTTCCGTTTACTCTACACGCCCTTCCGTTTACTCTACACGCCCTTCCGTTTACTCTACACGCCCTTCCGTTTACTCTACACGCCCTTCCGTTTACTCTACACGCCCTTCCGTTTACTCTACACGCCCTTCCGTTTACTCTACACGCGCTTCCGTTTACTCTACACGCTATTCCGTTTACTCTACACACCCTTTCGTTGCTGCCGGCTTTTGTGGTAAAAATAGAACCGCTTCGCTTAGCTTTATAAGAGTTGTCGCGATTAAGGACTGTGAATCAGTCACTCTCTATTGGATGTGACCGAAGCGAACAGGTTCAGTTAGTTTTGGTTGATACGATATCCTGATATAGAGTTGGGCATACCGTCAAACAAGTTTACCTGTACCCGACCCGTGCCCGCATTTGCTCATAGCGTACCCGACCGTACCCGTAGTGTGAAAATTTCTGTCTAATACAAGATTTATTTGAAAGAAAGTGTTTAACTTAAACCAAAAACAAACAAAAAGCTGTCTAAAGAGCCTTTTGCATTGCACTTTGGTGCCCCATCTCTCAGAAACAGTCAATTCTAAGTCAAAATTGAACGTTTATTTGCATCAATGCGGGTAAATTTACTGAATTGACACAATTTTCACATTTATATCGTGACGGGTACCCGCAAACTTGAATGTGTCATACACGTACCCGCAGGTACGGGCGGGTACACGGGTAAAAATGCCCGACTCTACCCTGATATTTGTACACCGTCACATCTTTCAGGAAAAAGTTAAGTTGAATTCTGGCGACGGCCTCCCTCTTTGCACAGCAAATGGACATAAACTGCATGCTTACAATTTTCTACCGGTTACACTACCACCATATCGATAATATCATATGCTCAACTAATTACGATTCATTACATTTATTTTTTTCTACCGTAAGTTTGCGGGTGATGTTTCATCTACCCGGTAATTGGCTTCATTTTTGCCAATATCTAAACGATGCGACATACTGCTCGCATTGGTCTTTATAATTAACGGGTAACTTTCGATAAACCGCATGGCGGCTCTAGTTAACATTATAAATACTTAACTTAACTTGTTGATGAAATACCGATCAAAGACGCGAAATTTGCTTTACAGATCATCTTCATCACATATGCCAAACGCAGCAATTATTGTACACACAGTCGGGTAGAGGTCTGATTCAAAAAATTGTATCCACTAAATTTGTCGTGCTGCTTACTGTCAATTACTAACTGATATGGCAGATCAACGTCACTAGCAACAAATTGGAAAATACAGTTTATTTGATTATTCTGAACCTGGAAAAGAATGAACAGTGATACAAAATTAATTGTAATGAAATTGACAATTTAAAGCAGTGAAGTAGATGGGCTTAGCTGCTCAGATACAATTTCTAGGAAAACTTCGGTCCAACAAACTGATTGTACATATTCTCAACGATCAACATATTTATATCGTATCATCTGTATGTTTCCGAAATTTTGCAATTTTGAAATTGGAATTCAAAAATGAAATGCCTGGATTCCATTTGAAACTTCCTCCTTTCCTAGAAACAGAGCCGCCTCAGTGAAAGTTGGGGAAAGCCGGATTCGTAGAACTCACTGAAAGTATGTCAATTGAAAAACGTATTTTGTGAACAAATAAATTAGTAACGCAATTAACAGAGAAAATATTTCCACGTCGGTTGGGTTTAATGGATTATTGCATCAATGGGGCATCTAAACCATACGTAACAGGAACACATGCAAACGATTCTGTTATATTAATGAAATACCAGGATCTGCTACTTACTTTGTAATTTTTCGAAAGGGAAAATATTGTTTTCTGAATAAATGCCTTCCTTCTCATTATTTCATTGAACCGTTTACGATATGAACACCTGTCATAGAGGGCACCACCAAGGCTCCATAGTAATCCTGGCTCATTAAGTTCATATCAAAATCTAATAGAAATCTTTTTACAATACGCTTAATAGTGATAGTTTGTATAAACACTGATATGAGCGGAATTGAATATTCCTCTTACAAAGGAGTAATGGTTACAGAAAGGGCACCCTGTTGATTTGTATTATGTATCTTGCAATTGTATCTGTAATTATAGCTATTGAATCTATCACAATAGAGTACACACCATGTCAATCATTACTATTTGCGACGCTGAAGTTAATCATTCTCAAACCAGGCGCTTAGCAAGCTCGTTTTCAATGCAAAAGCATGGTAAACCACTGCATCAAACTCAAATATCACTATCACTATCACACGAAAACTAGACGTTCTCATGCATCAACACGATTCATATATGTACCTACTGACGTATTTACTCAGGATTAGTTCTTTCTCCATGTGCAAATATTCGAGTACAAGCTCCCAATAGGTATCTTATTTTCGCTCATGTGGTGGTCTTTTCAATTCAACAAGTCAACAACAAACATGTCTCTAATTTCTTTAAAATGCCGTTTTGTTCACTTCAAAAACTACATTCCAATCATTTTCACTTTACATATGAGCATATATGATATTGAATGTGTTCAGGTTTTGTCGCGCTTTGATATAAAGCAAACCGTTAAAAATAATGAACTCTTTGACTAGCTTAGTAAGGCCATTATAAACACTTGAATTGACGAGCTTGCCTGTTCCATCTCATTTTTCATTAAGTTCTTGTGCTGCGTTATAGTTCCCCTATATAAAATATTATAGGTGACGCAGAAGCCATTGACTATGGCGCCATGCCACAACAGCACTACCGCAAGGGGGAAAAAAGAAATTGCTGTTTAAAATGTTTAATTGTAATTAAATTTAAATTCGGGTTTCAAGAGTCGATTGTCCGGTTAACTGTGAATCGATTAACACCAAATTCTACAAGTTTTCTCCACTTTTTGTAGGAAAATATACGTATAGATTTAATGCAAAAATGGTGAACAAAAGTACGACTATTTTCCTACAAAAAGTGGAGAAAACTTGTAGAATTTGGTGTTAATCGATTCACAGTTAACCGGACAATCGACTCTTGAAACCCGAATTTAAATTTAATTACAATTAAACATTTTAAACAGCAATTTCTTTTTTCACCCTTGCGGTAGTGCTGCTGTGGCTTGGCGCTGTCCTTTATGGCTTCTGCGTCACCTATAATATTATAAATGGGGGCACATTTATTCAAGACAAGTCCTTAATTGGGAATCACTTATGTAGGGGCTCAAATTCGCATAACTTGTAATTGGTATGTTTAGTACCCAAAACATGGATAATGTCGCTCCTTTAACCTTCAACAATTGTGATGGACAGCAGCAAAACAAAACCACGTTTCGTCGCCGTCCATTGGCAAAAATATATTTTGCCCGTATTCTTTGTAGAATTAAATACATCAATTCCTGGGAGATAAATATCTCTAGTGGTACTTTTATTACTTGTAAATTACAGGTAGAAGAATGCCATCCAACTCGCCGAATTGCCATTTATAGAGTTGTACACAAGTGGTTTGGAAGCATAGAATCCATAATTGGTAAACCGACGAAATAAACGACGAATCAAGAACATGGCCAATTATATACACTGCAGATGTCAAACGCAGGAATTCTGGTATAAAAAGCTAAGCCAAGATGTCACGTGAGAAAAAGTCTATACAATTTTCGTGGTGTATTCCGGCAGTAAATTTCTGAAATGTCATGATCTCGTTGTAAAACAACAATTTTGGAAATACAATTTATTCTGTTCCGACAGAAACGGAATGAAGTGGGTGCTGGAAGAAATTTAATAATGAAATGCTAAATTAGTTGCAGTATACTATATTATTTCAGAATATTTCGCAGAGAATTTTTCGGACCGTTGTTGGTGCCCTTAGGAAATTAAAACGATTCATTATCACATTTGTATCGTGATAGTTTGGTGTCTCATTAACGTTTTTGGCACTTCTCACGTTTTTGAAAATGTAGGTGTTGTAATGTATGACGGTGAGTAAATTATATGTGTCTCAATTTCATTGAATACTAGGACGTTTACATGAATCTGATCAAGTATACATGCATCCGCGATACGCAACTTCCATGATGAATTCATATTTTCCAATTTCAGCCCATGCCTACTTTCAGCAACAAATCGTATAAAAACTTATCTCTAATGCTGCGTTTCAAGTACTTCTGAAGATGGATTCCATTTGAAACTGCTTCATTTCCCGAAAAAGGAGCTGCCTCACACAAATAAAGTGAAAGCTGAATTGCAAGAGTTGCTAAAAAGTTTGCCTCTCCAACATCATCCTTTTATAATATTGCATTTGAAGAAAACAAATCATTGAGCCACCCTACAATAAAAAAGTTGGACTCTTTACAAATAAAGAGAATTTATTGCAAAAAGTAAAACATACAATGAGCATACTAGGCCAAGTTTCTTGTCGATATAATAGTACGTATTCAAAACAACAATGCTGCCCAAACAAGAAAACGGGTCAACTTACAAATACAGTAATTTTGAGTGGATGCGATTTCATGGATTATCACATCGACACGATAACTAAGCCATGCCTAACTGGAACGCAAACAAAACCTGTTTCTCAAATAACATGGATTTCTACTTACTTTGATTACACTTTGGCAGAGCCTCAGATGTGCAACAAGGCGGATAGCTTGTTTTGTCTCTTGAATTCTATGAGTTAAAGCGATGGAAGGTAGTGCCTAGTGCATACTTGCAATGTTGTATCATACTTATTGGGTAACTGTAAAGTACATATTGTAATCTCACTAGCGTGGAAGTAGAGCATCAAATAAATAATCTCGTCATCAGGTTTAACCCACTCACTTGAACGAACGTTGCACAATCAAACAAACACTTGACCGAATTGCGCATTTCATAATAATTTTGTTCCGCGCTGGCCCAATTAATTACATATTATGAATTCATCGAGATTGAAATAAATGCGCATATCGATAATTCGAAACAATTGCGATTTATGCTGCTTAGTAAGTTGGGTTACAAAAAATATGTGGATTCAGCCAGGGCGTCCAACAACATCAGTGCTTGCGGGAGAGCGGCTGGGAAGCTACTGGGAGATTTTTGAGAAGCTCCCTCCGTCCCCATTCAAGCGCTTCGTCAGAAAGCAGCGTAGATACTAGTTGTGTTTTCTTGCTTTCTCTGAGCTTCAACATATGAAACCCGTACGAAGGATTTTTGGTCCATAGTTTAGTGCGATGCATACTTGTTAACGTTAACCAAACTTGAGAAGTCTCATCGCGTCGGAAGTAGAAAGTTTCTTCTAGTATCTTCATTCCTTTGCATTTCTCCATTCACCATTCTCTGTACAGGATGTCTGAACATTGCTGAAGTTTGCGTTCCTCGTTCCAATTTCCTTCGTCGTATAAGAAAGACATTTTTTACTCCTAAGTCTTTGTTCACCGAGATTGTCACGTATGCCGCTCTCCAATTATTATCCATTACGATCTTGAGAGTAAAAATGCTCTGGTGTTGACGAGTCACACGGGTAGTTTATTTTTATTATGATTATAGATTGCGTGAACACGCAAATTTTTGAAGCTTTTGTTTAACAAGTAAGGTTTTATTTGATTTTGTGATGAAGTTAACGAAATTACATAATGATTTTTTATGGTTACGGTGATAACGTCTTTCAAGAAATTTAAAGTTTAAACTTTAAATGGATAGTGAATTTTCATCTGATTTCAACTCGATTTCCATTTTATTCCAATATTACGTAATGGCTTGACTGACTATATAAAATAAATTTCTACCTGTCAAGAGAAAATCCTGTTTTGTCGACTTTATACTTTATTTGTTGAAGGGTATTAAATGTGCTACATTTGACATTTGACATGGGCAAGTCTTGAAAGTTTTACGACGCAATAGCATTGCGTCTGTCTGGGGAATTCGACCAGAAGGGGAAAATTTATTGCTGTTTGTTCATCAAATGATTCTGTCGAAAATGTCCAGGTGTGTACTTCACTTGTCCGTAAACGATTACGAAACGTAGCGGGAGAAAGTGAATGACAGATGTTTATAAAATATCTCCCTTTGTGCATTATATACTTTTGTGATTTCTCCCCAAACTTTTTCCAGGTATCTCGTTACCTGGAAAAAGTTCAAACATTCAAATTAAAACATTCAAATTAAATGTAGTCCATTGAAATCCCTTTACATATTTAAAACAAAAACATGCTCACCATCAGTGGAATATTGTACAGAGTATTACGAACAGATGAACGCTGCGAGACGTTAGGTACATAAATGAGTATAGCATTTCCTTTCACCGATTACCTGAATTTATAAGTTGCCATAACATCGTTTGCAGGATTAGATCCGTACTGAACATAGGTTTGCCTAATGATGTACATTTTTCACTTGGATAAAGTTTTTTTTGTACGCATTACTGTTTCATCTAGTTAGCCTAATAGTATTATATTTACCGTTGCAAAAACAGGCTAGGCAATGCTTGGATTCTTTTACGTAATACAATTGATTTCATAAATGTTGTGCAATAACTTGAAGTTCACTTCAATATTGATCCAACATTAATCACATAAAATTTTTATTCGGAAATATTGGTTTCATAATAAGGAGCAATGCGTCGTAGTGGTGTAAAAAATTTTTGACCCGAGTTGCTTTGTCACTATTTTTTGGAATTGATGACCTTTGTAAATGTCAACTTCAATCGGCTTTACATCTCGATATGAAGAACCTAATTCCCCAAAACAGAAGACAATCGTTTGTGACCTGCTTCAACAAAATTGGTTAGAGTGGCTAATATTATGCTGCTGGCTTCGAAAACACACGTTGAGTTTCCAGACCATCACGACTTGACCATATTAATTTTTTTTAAAGAACTATGGAAGCTTGTTGCTCAACGAGGAATGCAGGATGGCAACTTCCCTTGGAAACATGACAGTTTCTATTTATCCCAGTGTGCATTTCTGGCCATGTGAAAGGCAAATGTTTTCAAAAACAAAAAGCTTTCTAGGGAATATGAATGTATTATATTCTACTACGTTTTGATATACATGAAGCATGAACAAGCATCTTATACTATCAATATAAGTTCTCTGTGCACTGACGACATAGAGTATAAATTTTAATCCTCATTCATTTGATATGGTTTATTACTACAGGAGAGTTTGAATTAATGAATGGAGATTAATATTTTTAATTTAGCAAATAATGCAGAGTTCCTGAGCATGCTGTGCAGGAGGAAACACAAGATAAATAAAGCCGAAGTAATTATGAAAAATATCAGAGCTCAGAAATAATCATGAGAACTTTATAATCTGGCTAAAGTACTAAGCCTACATTGAATCAGCTCATTAATAATGTTGCGTAAGGGGATGATTAAATTTTGTTTCTAGTTTCTTTTACAAGATACAATAACTTTTCATAGTGTATGTACTTTAACAGCTCCTAGTTGGGCTATTATGTTAGGCAGTGTATCCGGCCAAGCGTTCTCGTGTTATTCTCCGTTATTCGTGCCCTAATCATCTACTTCAATGTGAATGAAATACCTTCTGGGAATGCTCGACACGAAAATTTCTCTTTGTTGTGAGGCCACGGTTTTTGGGAAATCCGTGTTACTCAAGAATGTATCACAAATATAATCACAATGATTTCGTCAGAGCAAACGGATTTATAATTAGGCTACATATTTACTCGTGAGCAGCTTAAAGCATCAGAAGCTTGTTTTCAACTGACTGCACAACGTTTTCAATTTCGTGCTACGAAACGTGACGAATGCGTCAATGGTATTAGGTACTATAAATTCATTGCATCATGACGCTAAGTTATAATACAGCTACATGGAGATCAGAGCGATGTTTTCATAAACTATTTCATTATTGCGGTCAATATCAATTGAATAACGGACGTAATACTTTTTAAATGGTATTTATTGGAATCCCTAGATTTCATTCATCTAGACACGCCTTCATCTAGTACACAGGAAGGGAAAAAACTGTAGTATATTGGCACCGACCGACAAAGAAATATGTTGCGTTTCACTTGGTTTAATTTAGTTCACGCTGAAAGAACGATTGCAAAGTAGCTTGTTATTCGTAATGGGCTTTCACCTTCAATGGAGGTAATGACATTCATCTGATCACATGCCTTCTTTCAATCCTACTAGTTCCAAATATTTCAGATACAAAGTTGAAACATCGTAGTAGTCTGAATCACTTATGAAATGTACATAGATGCGGTTGGATGCTTGGTGAATACGCGGTACATAAATAGGCACATACCTTTTAATGCAAAACAAATATAAACACGAACTGAGGAAATGGAGGTTCTATTAATAAGTGCGATGTGTTGGTAAACATATTACATGAAGAGCATTAATGAAAGGTTTCCCGTTGTTGAGGGACCGCTTATGTGTAATTTGCAAGTTGTTCCTTTGATAATTCACGAAGGTCTTGACTTGTTGATTTGCCAGCAAACAAGTACTCAATTGAGTTTCGTTGCAAGTTTGCTGTATGGTGGTTTGGTAGTTAGCCTGACAGGGTTTATAAAATACACAGTGGGAATCTTGGCCAAAATTATTAACATCAAAGTTTAAATGGATATTTTGCACCTGCTTTGACCTAAACGCTCTACTCAACACAGCGTCCCTGTTAACAACTCTTGAATCAGCCCTGTTTGGATTGCTATAAAAACTTTACCTAACCGAAATTGACCTAAGATACCACCAATTAAGCCTTTCCAATAACAACTTCCTTCATTTTCCGAGTTGTGGCTTCTTGCACATTTGTGGAATTTTTGACTTGTGGCTTTTTGATTCACTCCCCCTGTTAGATCTGCATGTATGGCATGCATCTTTTGACGAATGAATCCTTAACGTATTATTAATTCTCTTGAATACCATCAACGTCACATTTGGAGAACTGGAGTGCGCCACTAATTAAAACATCAAACAGATTCTTTATGCCCTTTTCTTCCTTGATTGTTCTATCCAACGAACACAAATTGTAAATAGAGCTCCACAGTTCCGTACTTGATTGTATTGTTATTTATTTTCCCCTTTTGTCAGCTTCCCTTTCCCTTCATTCGATTTTTTGCTTCGTATATAAACTTATTTTTCCGTAAGATGCCGCAGTCATGTTTTTGTCGAAGCCAAACCCCTAATCCAATTTATCCTTGTTGACCAAAGATAGGTATATTTTCGCAATATGTCAAGATTTATTTAACTACTTCAGATTCTTTGGCTGTCATGATTAAAGAACAGAAATCGGACAAATCCAATCAATTGAGGTAAAATACATTAGTGTAATATGAGCGGATTTCGAGGTTTGTAGGAGTAGGTGGGCACTTCATCGTTATCTAACGGAAGTTCACAAATTCTAAGTAATGTTTGTCATACAAATCAATAAATTCTGATTGGTCCAACAAAACCTGTTCAAAAAGGAACTCCCAAACATTCTCTCTCATTTTCTAGTGGGACTGTTATGCAGGTTCTTCAGTTATGACAGTATTTGATAAATCTTTTGTACGTTTTGTAAGTTTGTACTTGTGTTTTTGGTTTAAATATGCACTATATAACTTGCTCATATTGGCTCAAGACCTGAAAATATATTTGCTCATTTCAAGAGTTTTTGATGATCCGTTATAAGCGGCCGTTTGTTGCCGTAGAGAGAACAGGTTATTCGATACGGTAGGAAGAAAGCTGTCAAAGTACAGTCGATGGAAACATGTCCTTGGCGACAAATTTCTTCATGCTACTTGCATAACAGTTAATCTGTATTCTCTGACGGACATCCAAACGGATATCATTCTTCAGAACGTCTCCGTTGCAAGAAATTCATCTTCAGCTGTCCGCAAGCGCATTTCCGAAGATTGTGGGGTAACTTGTCGCTTCAAGGTGGCCAACATGGTGAGCTGTTTAGATCTATTAAATTAAAATTGATGGAGTACTACGCACGCCATATTGAAGGGTTTAAGCAATCTGTACCTGTACCAAAACATTTATTCATGAAATGTTACTGAGCATCTTTAAAGCTGATTGACCCCCCTAAAATTTTCATCTTTTCGATTTCATTCATATTTTCCCCTCAGATAGGGGCTAACATGAAACCGTTAATTGCCAAGTTTCAGCCCTCTCCTCCTTCGCTGGTGACCACGGCGCCAACATGTAGTTTTCAGAGGTACCCAATTACACGTTAATTTTATACATGCACAAAATTTTTAATTTTCAATCGATTTTGGAGATTAATAGCAATTCTGAATCTCCAACTCAAAGTCTAGGATGGGTATTTTTTGGATTTTTGAAATTGTATCAAATGTCAAAGTTACAGAGCCACAAAGTTGAAGAATTGACCAAACTCCCACAATTTTTGGATTTTGGGAAAATACTGAATTTTGTCTTTTTTGGGAACCTGCTGATTCGTAAGTTGATGTACTAGGAGAATTCTGAGATATACGTTTTGAAGCTCTCGTTTCGCGCTATGAGACACATACTTTGCCATTACGTAACATGTTGTATCATATAAATGGCAGCAGGCCAGAATTGTAACAATTCTCCATGTCATTTTGATTAAATGTGACCTTAACGAAACTTATCACGTGTGTAATATGCACTAAATAAAAAATGTGCTAATGCAGAAAAATAGCACTTTCGAAACTGGTCATGGACATCCAAATCATGTTTCATGACATCTTCATTTGTTGTTGCCATGCGATACTTTAATTTTCAGTTGCATTCTCTGAAACATCGGAAGAAACACTTGACTGTATTACCGAGAAAACATTGACTTTTGGCAAGCATTCTGGATGTGTTATTGTTTACCTTTACGGATGGAAAAAATGAACACTTATAACCACATAGACACCACCACCTCGGGAGATGATGGGCTTATTGCCGTCTCTCCTGGCTATAGCACGGATGACAGTGAGATGGTAGTTGAGGTTGCGAAGCTACTGAATGATCATTGAGGAGCTCCCACAGTCCTCATTCATGCACATAACCAGTGAGCAGCATAGATGCTAGCTGCTTCCCTTGCTTTCTCTCAGATTCAACATGAACACACCGTACAAGAAAGTGTTTTCTAGTTGAGTTGGGTGCAAGTAAGTAAGTACAAATTCAGGATACTCATCTAAGTTGCCAAAAAAAAATTTCCTGTTCGCTTTCTTCTTAAGCATACTTAATGCCCCGCTTTCTGTTCGTATTACCTGAACATTGCTGAAGCTTGTTTTACTAGTTTCAATTTCCTTCGACGTGTACTTATGCATGCATTCTGATGACCCCGATAAAGAAGACGTTTTTACCCAAAAGCCATTTTTCATCGCCGAAGAAAGTCACGAACGCCGCTCTCAAGTTATTATCCATCACGTTCTCGAATGTAAAAATGGTCCACGAAAATGTGATATGCACGGTGTTGATGAATGAGTTACACGGGTGCGTACTTTTTATTATGATTATAGATTACGTGATCACGCAAATATTACGAGTCTTTTAACAAGTAAGATTTTCTTTGATTTTCGGATCAAGCTAACTAAATTATAATAGAATGTTTTAGGAATATGGCGAGAGCGTCTTATCAGCAAAGTAAAATTTAAATTTAATGGAGAGTGAATTTTCATCTGAATCCGAATCAATTTCTACTCGAAATTCCAGTTCAATAACAAATTATGTCATGCTAGGGTCGTAAAAGAAATTATTCCCTCCAGAGAAAAAATATAAACCGATCAATATTTTCCCATGCTATATAGTTTGATTATTGAGAAAGTTTACTGCGCCGAATTGTTTCCTCAAATCGTTACTTGAATTTGTTTCTGGTTTTCAAATAAGCCAATCCCTAGAATTTACAATAAATACTTAACGTACGCTATTCTTCATGAGTAGTCTATCCTATTATTTTTGTTTATTTTTATTTCCCCATGCGGTCCTCAAACGTTATGAAATGACACATTGACACACCTGTCAGTTCCCTACCTTAATCTATTTCACGACGACATTGATACCCTTTCGTTGGGATGATTAAGTTCAGCACGTGTGACACAGACAAGCACTTATTGTCAATTGTACTGTTCCCCAAAGTACCTAGGAAATTGTTGCTGAATGTTGTGTTGTCGACTTTATTCTATATTTCCTGAATTATATTAACAGTGCTTAGGACACTTGACAAAAGGTGGACAAAAATGTTTTACGACGCAATAAAATAAATAATCGTCTGGGAATTACTAGTCTGTAAACTGTTTCGAGACGTAGTGGAAGAAACTAAATGACAGATGTTTATAAAATGTGTCTCCTTTTGTGCATTATATACTCTAGTGATTTCTCCCAAACATTTTCATTACCTGGAATATGTTCCAGCTTCACTTTAATGTATTGGCTCTTTTTATGATCTATTCCTCGACATTTCCTTTCAACTTGTAAAAAATTGCTGGGACTGTTGGTTCATGTTACCGAGTAATGGGAATAAAAACTGTCTGCATTATTGCGAGTATCTGCATCTCTTTTCATTTGAATGAATATATTAAAACTGTATTGATATTTGTGTGGGAGTTTTTGGATATTGAAAATTGTCCGTACCTTTCTCCGCTTCAGTAAAATGCAGCCGACATTGTACATGTGAGAAAAATACGCTTTTTCAATTTCCTGGTAGCAGGTGAACAGTTTTTATAAAAGAATGCGCTACATTTTAATCAGGCATGCAATCTATATAAAAGCTTCACAGTGGAAGAATCCAATACCATACTACTCGCAATCAGAACATTGGAGCATGCAGCTTTCACGGAAACAACGAACATGCTCGCATTGGAAAATTCCAAATTGCAAAGATACTTGATGACAATGATCAAGGTGAGTTGTTCCATACCGGTTTCATGTTCAGTGACTACGCATTGCCAACAATTGTGCTTCCAGTTGGAACTGAGATGCTTTCATGCCATTGAGAATTGTATGGTACATTGGATAAATATTAACAAATATTCAAATTAAATACAGCCCATTGAAATCCTTTTACATATTTTAACAAAAACATGATCAACTTTAGTGGAATATTCTACAGCGTATTTCGAATAGATGAACGCTGCGAGTCGTTAGGTACATAAATGAGTATAGCAGGATTGGAGTCGAGAGATAAGATTATTCAGAATTGAGTTGAGAATTGAGAATAACCGCAACATCGTTAGCAAGATTAGTTCCATAATGATATCAGGTGGCCTAATGATGCACAGTTTTTTACCAGGAGAAAGTTTTTTGGTAATGGACTAATTATGTATAGTATTGTTTCATCTAGTTAAGCTAATAGTATTCAATTTACGAACTTAAGTCTTAAAAGTAGAATGAAAGGAGTTTTCTTCGCAAGACAACGGGGGTCATGTTTAATCTTCAAGATAATCTTCGACGCAGCAAACGGCAATGCTTCAATGGTTTTGTAGATCTAAGGGGTTTGCAAATTCAAAACGAAATTTTCAGTGCTAAATTCAAATTTAATGACATTTCAGTGAAGCTCCAGGTGAGTCGCTTTCAATTTTCAATGATAATTTCTGTTGCAAAAACAGGTTGGACAATGATTGAATTCTTATACGTAATTCAATTGATTTCATAAATGTTGCGCAATAATTTGAAGTTCAGTTTAACATTGATCGTACGGCTATAACTTTAAAATGTCTATACGGATATATTGGCTTCATAATAAACACCAATGCGACGAACTGGTGCGGCAAAAATTCTTCCCCGAGTTGCTTGGTCGCTCTTTCCTTTAAATTAACGACCTTGTAAATGTGAGCTTCAATCGGACTTGCATCGTGATATGAAAATACTTGAGAACCTAGTTTGCCAAAAACAACAAAACCACTCGTTTCCCACCTGTTTAAGCAAACTTGCTCACAGTGGCTAATATTATGGCTGCTGGCTTCGAAAACACAAATGGTGTTTCAAGATAATCACAACGTGACCGTATTAACATTTTCGGGTAGACATGGAAGCTTGTTGCTCAGCGAGGAATGCAGGATGATGACTTTCCTTGGAAACATGGCAGTCTCTCTTTTTCCCAGTGTGTATTTCTGGCCATGTGAAAAGAAATTGTTTTCAATAGCAATAAACCTTCTAGGGAATACTATTGCATTGTATTCCACTAGTGTTTTGATATGCATAAATCAAGGACAAACATCAATGTAGGTCATCTGTACACTGACGAGATATAGTATACATCTTACTTTTCATTTGATATGGTTTATTATTACAAGAGAGTTACAAAATGAATTGAGATAACATTTTTAATTTACTAAATAATGCAGAGTTCCTGAGCGAACTGTGTGGGAGGAAACACAAGATAAATAAAGCCGAAATAATTATGAAAAATATCAGAGCTCAGAAATAATCATGAGAATTTTATAATCTGGCTAAAGTACTAAGCCTGCATTGCATCAGCTCATTAATAATGTTGCGTAAGAGGATGATTAAATTTTGTTTGCAGTTTTTTACGAAAATACAATAACCTTTTATAGTGTATGTGCCTAGCTTAGAAAATCCGAGTAGGTCTTCTATGCCAGGCAAGGTATCCGGCCAAGCATTCTCAAGATATTATCCGTTATTCGTGTACTAATCATCTACTTCACTGTGAATGAAATACCTTCTGGGAATGCTCGACACCAAAATTTCTCTACATTGTGCGGCAACTGTTTTTGGCAACTATGGTATTAAAAATGTATTACGAATACAATCGCAATGGTTTCGACTAAGCAGACGGATTTATAATTAGATTACGTATGTACAATGTGAACAGCATGAAGCATCAGAAGCTTGTTTTCAACTGATTGCACAACGTTTTGTAATTTCTTGCTGCGGAACGTGACGTATACGTCAATGGGAGTAGGTACTACCAATTGATTGCATCATGACGCTAATGTGGAACGCAGATATATGGAGATCAGAGGGGGTTTTTCATAGACCATTTCATTATTTTGGTCAATATCAATTGAATACTGAATGTAATGTTTTTCAAATTGTATTGATAGAAATACCTACATTCATCTCACCACACTTTCATCATGTACATAAGAAGAAAACAACTGTAGTATATTTGCAGTGAACTACCGAAGAAATAAGTAGTGTTTTCACTTGACTTAATTAGGTTCATGCTGAAAGAACAGTAACAAAGCAGCTTTCTATTCGTAATTGGCTTTCACCTTCAATGGACGTAATGACATTCATCTGATTACATGCTTTCTTTCAATCCTACTAGTTCCAAATTATTTCAGGTACAAAGTTGAAATCTCGTAGTAGTCTGAATCACCCATTCAATGTAAACAAACGTGGTTGGATGTAGGGTGAATACGCGGTACATAAATAGGTACATGTCTTTTAATGGAAAACAAATATAAACACGAACTTAGGAAATGGAGGTTCTATTAATAAGAGCGATGTGTTGGTAAACATATTACGTGAAGAGCATTAATGAAAGGTTTCCCGTTGTTTAGGAACCGCTTATGTGTAATTTGCAAGTTGTTCCTTTGATAATTCACGAAGGTCACAACTTGTTGATTTGCTACCAAACTAGTACTCAATTGCGTTTCGTTTCAAGTTTTTTGTATGGTGGTTTGGTAGTTAGCGTGACTGGGTTTACAATATCCGCAATGGGACACTTGACCAAAATTATGAAAATCAAAGTTTAAATGGATATTTTGCACCTGCTTTGACCTAAATGCTCTGCTCAACACAGCGTCCCTGTTAACAACCCTGGAGACAGCTCTGTTTGAATTGCTTTAAAAATACTAAGCCTAACCTAAATTAACCAAATATTCCACCAATTAAGCCTTTCCAATAACATCTTCCTTCATTTGTCAACTTGTGGCTTCCTGAACTTGTAGCATTTTGGACTTGTGGCTTTTTGATTCACTGTTTAATCTGCATGTATGGCATGTATAAATACTCCACAATTGTCAAAAGTATAAAAGTACCATAAGTTTCCATTTTTTGACGAATGAATCGTTAACGTCTTATTACTTCCCTTGAATATCATCAACGTCATATTTGGAGAACTTGAGTGCGCCACTAATTAAAATTTAAACAGATTCTTCATGCCTATTTACTTCGTTGGTTGTTGTGTTCAGCAAAACCAAATTGTAAATAGAGCTCCATAGTTCTGTACTTCATTGTATTATGTTCCCGTTCCCCTTCATTCGATTTTTTGTTTCGTATATTCACTTATTGTGAGTTTTCCGCCAATCTCTTGACTTGACTTGCCAAAGACTTGAAAATATATTTGCTCATTTCAAGAGTTTGTGATGCTTCGTTATAAACGGTCATTTGTTGAAGTAGAGAGAACAGGTAATTCGATACGGTAGGAGGAAAGCTGTCTAAGTACAGTCGATAGAAGCATGTCCTTGGCGACAAATTTCTTCATGATACTTCAATAACAATTAATCTGTACACTGTGACGGACAGCCAAACGGATAGTCATTCTTCAGAACGTCTCATGTGCATGCCGATACGATTTCCCATACTTTTACATTATCATAAATTGGTACGCAATGCCTGACCGGTAATACGGAGAATGATCAATTTTATCCGCGGAGGTTATCCTGATATAAATGGCACCACAATCGCATAGTAATCCTGACACATTAATTTATTATTTAAGCAACGTTTGGTTACAATATGCTGTACCGTCAAAATATCGATAAACACAGACAGGAGCGGAATAAAATCTTCGTCTCATAAAAGCGCGATAGTTGTCGAAAAGTCATACGTTTGATTTAACGTAAACATATCCTTATGACAAGTAGCCCTTTTTGATCTATACCAATAGATAACACAATGTGGGGATGTTACAATTTGCGACGTCAAAGCTAGTCATTTGTAATAAAAGCATTTTGGAAGTTCCTTTTCAATGCAACAGGATTATGATAAACCAAACTGTGTAATCACACAAATATCATCGTCACGCGACATCTATTCACATCTTCAACCTTCTCACGTACCAACACATTGTATAAATGTACCAATTGCAAATATTTCCCTCTGGATTCGTTCATTCATTATCTTTTTGAGGCACGGATGTACACAAATTTATACAATTTGTAGTTTATATATTTCTAACTCACAAAAAACCAAGCTGCATCCACACCTACGTTACTTATTTTGGACAGCACTGCAGCAAACGTTGGGTCCGTCGCCGTCGCTTGACAATATATATGTTTCTTATTTTTTGAGGAATAAATTGCATAGATGGAAAAAGGAACAAGTGGTAGATCTGTAGTGGCAGATTTATGAGTAGGATGCCGAGAAACTGTAATTTACTAACAGACGAAATAAATTGACGAGGATGGTTCATGACAAACTCTTTGATATCTATATCAAACGCAGTCACTCTGATGTAGTATAATATACGGGCGAAATATTTCGCACAATTTTTTTCGGAAGCCTGTGTTGATGAGCTTAAAAAATTGTACGTTTCATTATCACATTTGCTCTAGTTTGGTGCAACATGATATGTTTCTGGCACTTATCGCATTTTATTAAAGGTAGATATCATGAAACAGTGCAGTTAGTGGATTATGTCTCTCTCCATTTCATTGAATATTGGAACGTTTCCATTCGTATGATCAAATGCATTGCAAATGGATACACAACTGCAGTGATGAATTCATATTTTCCAATCGTATCCCGTGCCCAATATTCAACAAAATATTTTCGGCAGATTTCTGGGATTATCACTGCGATTGGTTAACTAAGCGACACGTTAATGCAACACATGCAACGCCTGTTTCTCAAATAACACGGATTTCTACTTTCTTTGATTACACTTTGGCTTTGACAAAGTTGTGCAATAATGTGGATTGCTTTTGTCGTCTCTTGAAGTTTCATAGTTACAGCGACGGAACGTAGTGTCTGTTATACCATACTTATTGGATAACTGCAAAGTGTACATTGTAGCATCTCGAAAACATGTAAGTAGTGTGTCAAGCAAATAGTCGCTTCATCAGGTTTAACGCATTCATTTGAACGAAAGTTAGACAATCAAATATTACTTGGCCCAATTGCACATTTCGCAAATATTTTGCAATAAGCATGCACGCCGGGCGTTTACGTTACGTATTGCATGGATTGGATATTATTGACGCCGCACTCGGAGGACTTGAAGGCAATATGAGTATAATTTTTCACAGATGATCATTTCAGGTTGAAGATAAATTTTATGCAAAGAAACTAATGCTTTATGTGTAAGTATAATACCCGTAATTTTGCACCAGCGATCGTAACATTATCGTTTCTCTATTTACTTAAGTCTAGAATAGGTCAGCACTCATTTCATATGGATTCCATATATAGTTCATAATAAAACTAGCTATTTTTTTTAAAGTGGGGAAAGCGGATGTTACCCTAAGTTGCGAGAAAGTCACCCAATGGAACCAGACGAAAGAATGTCTTCTTATCTTGATCAAAACTTATCCTTGCTATTTATTGATTTTTGTCAGTCTGTACATCCGGAACGGCAACAAAAGGGATGATCAGTCGCATCTTCTATGAATTCATACAACGAATTTGCATCATCAACTTTCCATTTAGTGCATTTCAGCAAAATATGGAAAATAATGAGGACAGTAGATAATTTATTTAAAAAATGCATTCCGACAACTACGTATTTTGGTATCGTCGATGTTGAATTCAGTGTTGCTGTCATATAATTAGAAAAAAATAGGATTATCAATTATTTATAAAATATGGCCTGCTGCTTAGTGAGTTGCGTTATAAAAATATCTGCTTTCCGCCAGAGCGTCCAACAACAGCCGTGCTTGCAGAAGAGCTGTTGGGAAGCTACTGAGAGATTTTTGTGTTGCCCTCCTAGTTCTCATTCATGGACATAACCAGAGAGCAGCATAGATGCTAGCTGTTTCCCTTGCTTTCTCTCAGATTCAACATCCAGTACAAACAAGTATTTTCTAGTTCAGTTTGGTGCATGTAAGTGAGCACAGAGCTTCCGGATACTCATCGTTGTTATAGAAAAGTTATTTCCTGTTCCCTTCATTCTTTAAGTATCGGCCGTACTCACTTCTCTTTACTTGTCTGAACATTGCTGAAGTTTACTTCCCCCGCTCCGATTTCCTTCGACTTATGCTTATTCATGCATTCTGATGACCCAGATAAATAAGACATTTTTTACCCGAAAGCCCTTGTTCATCGAGACTATCACGAATACCTCTCTCCATATATTATCCATTACGATCTTGTGTGAAAAATGCTCCGAGAAAAATATATACTGTGCTGACGAGTCACACGGGTACTTAATTTTTATTATGATTATAGATTGCGTGATCACGCAAATTTTTGAGGTTTATTAAAACGTAAGGTTTTCTTTAATTTTTCGGATCAAGTTAACTAAATTATATCCGAATTTTTTATTGCTATGTTCAGAGCGCCTTATCAACAAAGTAACGTTTAACGTTTATGGAGACGGAGAGTGAATCTTCATCTGAATTCAAATCAATTTCCATTTTCTTTATTTTCGGAGATATTCCAGTTCAATAACAAATTATGTAACGGTAGGGTTGTAAAATAAATTATTCGCAGTAGAGAAAAATAATAAACCGATTAATATTTTCTCGGATGATAAGTTGTGCGTTTGGGAAAGCGTACTAAACGTACGCTCTTCCACTTCAGTATTCTATCCTATTATTGCTGCCTGTTTTTATTTCCCCATGCTGTCCTCAGACAACATGAAATGACGCATTGCAATTTCACCTGTCATTTTCCGACTTTAATCTATTTCGCGACGACGTTGATCCCCTTTCTTTTGAAGGATGAAATTCGGCACGTGTGACATACAGAAGTATTTATTGTCAATTGTACTATTCCCCAAAGTAACTTAGAAATTGTTGCTTGTTGTTGTGTTGTCGACTTTATGCGTTATTTCGTGAATTGTATTAACATTGCTGGCGACATATTACAAGGGATAGACAAAAATGTTTCTCAAGGCAATAAAATATATAATCGTCTGGGAATTTCGATCAGATTTGCGTAACTTGCTGCCGTTTGTCCATCTTACTGTCGTAATAGTCCAGGTAGATAGTTTACTAGTCTGCAAACGGTTACGAAACGTAGAGGGAGAAAGTGAATGATATATGTTTATAAAATATCTCCCATTGTGCATTATATACTTTAGTGATTTCTCCGGAACATTTTCCTGACATCTCGTTACCTGGAGTTTGTTCCTGCTCGACTTAATGTATTGGTTTCTTTGATGATTTTTTCCTTCACATTTCCTTTCAACTTTGTAAACAATTTGCTTGGACTGTTGGATGAAATTAACGAGTAATGGGAATAAAAAACGGTATGCATTATTGCGATCATCCGAATCTCGTTTCATTAGAATGCAATCTCGACAAATATATTAATAGTGTATCGATGTTTGTATATTAAAAGTTTTGGTGTACTTTTCACTTAAGTATTACAATACGTGAATGGAGTCGACATTATGCACGCGATACAAAGTTGAGTACAAAGTAGCAGGTGGACAACATTTACAAAGAATGCGTTACATTTTCATCTGGCATGCAATCTATATGAAGGCTTCACAGAGGAAGAATCCAATTCCATACTTCTCGCACTCAGAGAATTGGAGCATGTAGCGTTCACGACAACGACGAACATATAGATAATCGCATTGTAAAATTCCAATTTGCAGACATACTTGATGAGGATGATCAATGTGAATTGTTCCATATAGGTTTCATGTTCACTGACTACGCATTGCCAAAAATTGTGCTTACAGATGGGACGCATTCAATCACGTATTCTATCGAACAATGGACAAATATTCAAATTAAATGCAGCCCATTGAAATCCCTTTATATATTTTGAAAAAGATAATAAACTATTGTGGAATATTGTACAGAGTATTACCAACAGAGGAACGCTGCGAGACGTCAGGTACATAAATGAGTATAGCATTTTGTTTCACCGATTACCTTGAATTCTAGAGTAGCCGTAATATCGTAAGCAAGACTAGTTCTGAAATGATTACAGGTGGCCTAATCATGCACACATTTTTATTAGGGAAAGTTTTTGTAATATGTAAGGATAGTAGTCTTTCATCCAGTTATTCTAATGGTATTCAACTTACTTAAGTTTTGAAATTAGAATGAAATAAGTTTTCTTGCAAGACGGCGGGGGTTCACCTTTTATCTTCAAGATAATGTCTTACGCAACAAACGGTAATGCATGAATGGTTTTGTAGATATATGGGGGTTCACAATTAAACACGGAATTATCATAACTGAATTCAAATTTAATAGCATCTCAACCAAGCTCCAGCTGAGTCGCGTCCAGATTTTAAAAATAGGTCTGTTGCAATAACGGTTAAGGCAATGATTGTATTCGTAAACGTAATTCAATTGATTCCATAAACGTTGCGCAATAATTTGAAGTTCAGTTCAACATTTATCTGCCCGGCCATAATCACTTTAAAATATTTATACTCACATATTGGATTCACAATAAACGCCAATGGGACTCACTGGTGCGGCAAACATTCTTTATCCGAGTTGCTTCGTCACTCTTTTAGGAATTGAAGACCTTTGTAAATGCCAACTTCAATCGGAGTCCCTCATTTCCCAAAACACAACAGCAGTCTTTGTCAGCCTGTTTTAACATAATGGCTCAGAGTGGCTAATATTCAGTTGCCGGCATCGAAAACTCACGTGGTGTTTCCACTTCATCACGATTTGTACAGGATCAATTGATATGCAATATGTTATGGTCAGGCTAAATGTTATTGATACTATATTCAATTCTCCGACTCGCAGAACCATTCAGAAAATGCATGATAACAACATGGTTGTTGGAATTATATTATATTTAATGTAAATGCCACGAGCATAGAATTCCTTCGAAACATTTTCAGACAAACATGGAAGCCAAGCGAGGAATGTAGGATGACGGAAGGTAGGACGGCAGGATCCCTTGAAAGCGTTACATCCTATTTTATCCCAACATATACATCTGGCCATGTGAAACGAAAATGATTTCAAACAATACACTTTCCAAGGAAATTGATTATATTGTATTTCATACAGAGTTTTGAAATACATACCTGAACCATGTACAAACATTTGATATCACGAATATGTGTTACCTGTGTGTTCACGGGATAGAGTATATATTTTAATCACCTTTCATTTGATATAGTTTATTAATACAGAAGAGTTACGAAATGAATGGAGATTAATATTTTTAATTTAGTAAATAATGTAGAGTTCCTGAGCGATCTGTGTGGGAGGAAACACATGATAAAAATGCCGAAATAGAGATGAAAAATATCAGAGCTCCTAAATAATAATGAGAATTTTATAATCTGGCTAAAGTACTAAGCCTACATTGCATCAGCTCATTAATAATGTTGCGTAAGAGGATGATTAAATTTTGTTTGCAGTTTTTTTAAAAAAAGATACAATAACATATGATAGTGTATGTAAGCATAACAACTCCTAGTTGGGCTATTATGTTAGGCAGGGTATCCGGCCAAGCGTTTCCCAGTTAATCTACGTTACTTGTGCCCTAATCATCTATTTCACTGTGAATGAAATTCCTTCTGGGAATGATCAACACGAAAATTTCTCTTTGCTGTGGGGCCACGGTTTTCGGCAAACCGTGGTACTCAAAACTGCATCACAAATACAATCAAAATGATATCGTTATAGCAAACGGATTGATAATTAGGCTACATATTTACTCGTGAGCAGCTTAAACCATTATCAGAAGTTTGATGCCCAATGATTGCACAACGTTGTGCAATTTCGAGCCACGAAACGTGACGTATGCTTCAATGGTATTAGGATCTATAAATGCATTGCATCATCACGCTAATTTGGAATGCAGATACTTGGAGATTCGAGCAATGTTTTCATGGACAATTACATTATTTTGCTAAATATCAATTGTATAATGAAGGTAATGCTTTTCAAATTGTATTTATGTGAATACTTAGGTTTCATTCATCTAAACGCGCGTTCAGCAAGTACAGAGGAAGGAAAAAAACTATAGTATGATGGCACCGACCGACAAAGAAATATGTGGTTTTTTAGTTGGTTTCTTTCGGTTCATGCTGAAAGGTCGGTAACAAAGCAGCTTTTTATTAGTAATTGGCTGTGACTACAATATATGAAATAAAATTCAGCAGATAACATTCTTTCTTTCAATCGTACTAGTTCCAAATTATTTCAGATCCACTGTTGAAATTTCGTAGTAGTCTGAATCACTTATTCATTGTACTTAAATGTGGTTGGACGTTTGGTGAATACGCGGTTCATAAGTTGGTAAATGCCTTCCAATGCAAAACAATAAACACGAACTGAAGAAATGAAGGTTCTATTTATAAATGCCATCGTAAACATATTACCGGTAGCGCATAATAATGAAAGATTTCCCGCTTCTGAGGAACCGGTGATGTGTAATTTGCAAGTTGTTTGCTTGGTAATTCACGAAGGTTCACAACTTGTTGATTTGCCAGTAAAATACTACTCAATGGCGTATCGTTGTAAGTTTTCTTAATGGTGATTCGGTAAGCAGTGAGATTGGGTTTATAATATCCACAATTAGATATGCTACACAAATTATGCACACCAATGTTTAAATGAATGTTTTGCACCTGCTTTGGCCAAAATGCTCTGCTCAGCACAGCGTCTCTGATAGCAACTCTGGAGACAATACTGTTTGGTCTGCATGTATGGCATGGATTAATCCAGATGTATCAAAAGTATAAAAATACCATAAGGTTTTCACGACTATTGTTTCATTTTTTGACGAATGATTCGTTAACGTATTATTAGTTCTCTTGGATACCATCAACGTCACATTTCTAGAACTTGAGTGCAATACTAATTAAAAGCTTAAACAGATTTGACTGGTGTATTTGTGTTGGTTGTTCTATCCAAGAAACAAGTATTTGTTGATAGAGCTCCGCGTAATTCATTGTATTATGTTAATTATTCTTCCCTATTGTCAGTTTCCCATTCCCCTTCATTATATCTTTTGTTTCGTATATTCACTTATTTTTCCGCCACTCTCTTGCATCCTCCAATGACGACAGTTTAATTTAATTTGACGTTTTACTTTCACTTCACGTGCAATGCTGCATTGAGATATAAATTGGTCATAGTTTGTCGCGGAAAAGCCACTAATCAAATTTATTTTTGTTTACTAAAGATCAGTCAATTTTCGTAATATGTAATGGTTTACTACGTACTTCAGATATTTTCACGGATTTCGCACAATTTGTTTAGGAAGGCTGTGCTGGTGCGCCTAAAAATTGTACGTTTCATTATCATATTTGCAATTTAGTTTGGTGCAACATGAAATGTTTCTGGCACTGGACTGCACAGTGCAAATTGCAATCTCGCTAACATGTAAGCGCGTCATGCAAATAATCTCATCATCAGATTTAACCCATTCAATTATAACAATGTTCCACAATCACACAAAGCTTTGCCGAATTGCACATTTCATAAAAATTTGTTACATTTCGGCCACTAATTTCATTTATTGCATAGATTGAATACTTTTACGACGCATTCGGAGAACATGACAACAAATGTGCAATATGGCTTCGCAGGTTGGTGTAATGGGCCGATGCATATACAGTGGAACCTCTCTAAGAACAACCCCGACGTAAGTGAAATTTTGTTGCTCTAATAGAGGTTTTGCTCTTATAGAGGTAATTTATAATGGGCGTAAATACACTTGTGTAAGCAAAAATTGCTTGCTGTTATGGAGGTTTTGCTCTTAGAGAGTTTGCTCTTATAGAGGTTCCACTGTAGTTGCAATGCAAAGAAACTAAGGTGTTTTGTAAATGAAATATTGAAATTTTGTGTCGACAATCATAACAATGATATCATCATCGTCTCTCTTATTTGTTGAAGTAAGAAAAGAAGATTTGACGTAAAGTCGGGAGAAAGCCAGCCAATAGGTCCGAATGGAAGCATGTCCTTGGCCACAAATTTCTCCATGCTGCTTGTACATTATAATCAGTCTGTTCGGCCTTCCTGCCATATGATTGATCAATCGCATCCGTTGTGCACTCGTCCTTGCAACGAATGGCATCATCAACTTGACATATTGTGCCTTTCAGCAGAATATTAGAAATGACGTGAGAAAGGAGATAAGAATACAAACATGTTGGCTTATGGATAAATACGCATCATGAATTCCTCAATGTCTAAGTCAATGTTGCTATCGAATAATTATAAGCAAATACGATAATCAATTATTTATAAAATAGGCCTTGCTGTATAGTGAGTTGGGTTACAAAAACATATATTTGAATTCCGCCAGAGCAACAACTACATCAGTGCTTGCAGGAGAGCCACTGGGAAGCTACTGAGAGATCTTTGAGGAGCTCCCACGATCCACATTCATGCACAAAACCCGAGAACAGCGTAGCTGTTTCTCTTGCTTTCTCTCAGATTCAACATAAAAACCCGTACAAGAAAGTAGTAGACCTTTTCTAGTTGAATGTGCTGCATGTAAGTGAGCACCACAAAACTTGAGGATACTAAAAAGCAATGTTGTGGAACGTTTGCATCCCATTATTTTGATTCTTTAGGATTTCACCATCCTATATTCCCGGACCGGGCACTGGTTGCATGAACATTGCTGAAGCTTGTCTTCCCTCTTCCCATTTCCTTCGACGTGCTTATGCATGCATTCTGATGATGATCCAGATAAATGCGACATTTTACCCCAAAACCCTTTGATGATCGAGTTCGTCACGAATGCCGCTCTGAATTCATTATCCATTACGATTCTGAGTGTAACAAATGCTCTGCAAAAAATCGAATATCTACAGTGCTGACGAGTCAAACTGATGCTTAGTTTTTATTATGATTATAGATTGCGTGATCACGCAAATTTTTGAGTTTTTTTAACAAGTGATGCTCTTTTTAGATTTTTCCAATCAAGTAAAGTAAATTATACTAGATTTTTTACTGTTATGACTAGAGCGTCTTATCAACAAAGTAAAACTTAAACTTAATGATGAGTGAATTTACATCTGAATTCAAACCAATTCCCGTTTTCTTTATCTTCGAAGAAACTTCGAGTTCAATAACAAGTTATGGCATGATGTGTTATAAAATAAATTACTACCTGTAGAGAAAAAGAACAAACCGATTAATATTTTCTTAGAGGATATCATTCGTCTATTGGAAGGGTTTAAATATGGTATTGTCGTGTTTCCTGAAACCGTGACCTGAATTTGTTTCTGGTTTTGAAATATGCCAATCCCTTGAATTTACAAAAAATAAACAGCTCCCGTTCTTCCGTGTGGGAAAGCATGTCAGTCGTGGAAAAATTTTAGCTGCTTCTTCGTCAAATGATACCAGCGCAACTTTCCATGTATTTATATGGATTATTTGAAACGTAAATGACAGATGTGCATAAAATTTGTTCCCTTAGGCAAACTTTTTCCTGTCATCTCGTTACCTGGCATTTGTTCCATCTTGACTATATAATGTCTTTGTTCCTTTGATGATTTTTTTTCAGGACATTTCCTTTCAACTTTGTAAAAAAATTTCTGGAACTGTTCGTCAATGTTAACGAGTAATGGGAACAAAAACGGTCTGCGTTATGGCGAGCATCTGCATCTCTTTTCATTTGAGTGCACTCTCGACAAATACATTAAAGGTGTATTGACGTTTGCGTGGGAATCTTTGGATATTGAAAATTGTGCCAACATTTTTTTACGCTTAAGTACAATGCTTGAATAGAGGCGACATTATGCATGCGAGGAAAACTTTGTTTTCCATTTTCTGATACCAGGTGCACAGCATTTACTCTGGCTTGCAATCTATATAAAAGCTTCACAGTGGAAGAATGCAATTGAATACTTCTCGCATTATGAGAATTTGGAGCATGTAGCGTTCACGGAAAGGAATATACTCGCACTGTAAAATCGCAATTTGCAAATAGACTCGATGAGAATGAATGAACTGTTCAATATACAGGTTTCATGTTCACTGCCTACACATTGAGTGCAGTCAATTGCGTATTCTATGGTACATTGGGCAAATATTAACAAGCATTCAAATTAAATGCATTCCATTGAAATCGTTTTACTTATTTAAAAAAACCTGATCAACTGTAGTGGAGTATTATACAGAGTTGAAATATCCATTCTGTGTGAGCATAAGCCTGTCACCTTGAATTTTAAGTTTGGCGTACAAGATGACCTAAATGAGTGTTGCCCGTACTTCTTATAAAGTCTAGAAGAAACGCTTGTAAAACTCATTTTGTTTCACAAATTACCTTGAATTTAAAAGTAGCAATAACGTTGTTATCAAAATTAGTTCCGTACTGATTATAGGTGGCCTAATTTTATGAACGGAATTTTCAGATCTGAATTGAAATGTAATGACAATTCAGTGAAGCTCCAACTTACGTCGCTTTCCATTTCAGAGGATAATTCGTCTCCAAAAACATGTTAGGCAATGATTGGACTCTTGAACGCAATTCAATTGACTTCATTAATGTTGGGCAACAGTTTGAACTTCACTTCAACATTGATCGACCGGCTTTTTTCACTTTAAAATCATTACCTATACGGATTTATTGGATCCATTGTTCCTACCACAATGACGTACTTGTGTTGCCAAAAACAATTGATGCGCCCTGCTGTTTGAATTTAGGACCTACTTCAAGGATCACATCAATCGAACTAGGAAAGCTATATGAACCTACATGAGAAAATAATTTCCCAAAATCTATGACCGCCATCCAATCTGTTTAAATAAACTTCCTTGCAGATGGTAATATTATGTTACCGGCTTCTAACACACACGTGGTATTTCCAGAGCATGACGATTATTTAGAATACGGTTAGTTTATATGCGATACAGATGTTTTCAATCAAGTTAAATGTTAAACACCATTTCTGAAAGTCTACTCAATTTTCTAACTCTTTGTACCTTTTATGAAGTGCATGATAACTTTAGGGACCTTGGACAAACAATTGGTATCATGAATATAGGTCACCTCTGTACTGACAAGAAAAAGTGAAAAGACTTTTCATTTGATACAGTGTACTAATTCAGAAGAGTTACGAAATGAAAAGAAATTAATATTTTTAATTTAGTAAATAATGTAGAGTCCCTGAGCATACTGTTGTTTTAAAAATGTATTACAAATACAATCGCAATGATTTCCTCAGAGCAAACGGATTGATAATTAAGTTACCTATTTACACGTGAATAGCTTAAAGCATTAAAAGCTTGTTTTTCAATGATTGCACAACATTTTGCAATTTCTTGTGCTAGGAAACGTGACTTCTGCATCAATGATATTAGGAACTATAAATTGAGTTTATAGAAATATCTAGGTATCACTCAACTAGCCAATCTTTCATCAAGTACATAGAAAGGAAAAAAAACTGTAGAATCTTGGCAGCGACGGACAAAGATATTTGTGGCGTTTTCACTTGGCTTAATTCGTTTCATACTGAAAGAACGATTACAAAGCAGCTTGCTATCCGTAATGGGATTTCACTTCAATGGATCAAATGACATTCATCTAATCACATGCTTTCAATCCAGCTAGTTCCAAATTATTTCAGATCCAAAGTTGAAATTTCGTGGCAGTCTGAATCAGTCATTCATTGTAAGCAGAAGTGGTTGGATGTTTGGTGAATACATGGTACATAAATAGTTAGATGCCTTGTAAACATGAAGAGAGGAAGTAGAGGTTCTATTGCTAAGTGTGATGTGCCGGTAAACAAATTACATGTATTGAATAATAATGAAAGGTTTCCCCTTTGTTTCGGAACCGTTTATGTTGAATTTGCAAGTGTTTCCTTTGATAATTCACGAAGGACATTACTTGTTGATTTGCCACCTAAATAGTACTCAATGGGGTTTTGTTACACGTTTTTTTGTATGGCGGTTCAGTTATTAGTGAGAATGAGTGTATATTGTAATATCCACAATGGGACACGTTACCAAAATGCTGCGTAGAAAATTTTAAAGGGATATTTTGAACCTGTTTGGGAATAAATGCTCAACAAAGGTTTTTACGATAATTATTTCCATTTTGACGGCTGAATCGTTAGTGTTTTATTAATTCTCCTGAATATCATCAACGTCGCATGTTGAGAACTCGAGTGCGATACTAGTTAAAAGTTTCAACAGATTTATCACACTGCTGTTTCATCAATTGTTCTGTCTAGGAAAAAAATATTTGTAAAGCCCCATAGTTCTTTAATTCACTGTATTGTGTTGTTTATTTTACCCTTTTGTCAGCATCCCAATAATTCATTCTTTTGTTTCGTATATTTGATGTCGATTTAATAAAACATTTCACTTGACATGTAGTTCGGTATCGAAGATATAAACTCGTCAGGTTATTCCCGCAAACGAGCTCTTAATCCAATGTATTTCTACTTGTCAAAGATCATTTCATTTTCCTGATATGTGAAGGTTTATTAAACATCTTCTGAATCTTTGACTGTCATCACAAGCCATCTTGGACGGTTTAGGCAATCTGTATAGCGAACGCTTCTTTATGACAAGTTGTTGCATTACTTGTTTCCCCCGAGAACTCAATACAGCAACTCCATAAGCAAGCGTACATTGAGATGTAACGAGTATTTTTAAAGCGAAAACTAGTGCCCTAGTCGTTTTCCTTGAGCAAAATAAGGTAGGATTTGCTCAGGTGATTTTTTCAAAAATCTTATTTTACGGGGTACACTGAGAAAAATAGATTTTATCAGTGGACACAGCTTTTCTTCCACATTTTTCGGTGGGATTGGCTCAAATGTGGCAAGGATATTGCTAATGCCATTCTTTAAGACGCTCAGAAATAAAAATGCAGATTATTTCAATACAATTAGTGTTGGAGAGGTCAAAAGGTCAAATCTTTGAAATTTCATAAAAAAGCATTTCCAAGCGATGCTTCCCTAGATTGACGTAAAGAACTACGCACATTGCTCGTATTGTTCAAATAGCGCTTGAAAATAAATTTTTATTAAATTTCAAATTTTTGACTTTTGACCTCTCCAACACTAATTGTATTGAAATAATCTGCATTTTTATTTCTGAACGTCTTAAGGAATGGCATTAGCAATATCCTGGCCAAATTTGAGCAAATTCCACCGAAAAATGTGGAAGAAAAACTGTGCCCACTGAAAAAAATCTATTTTTCTCAGTGTACCCCGTAAAATCAGATTTTTGAAAAAATCACCTGAGCAAACCCTACCTTATTTTGCTCAAGGAAAACGACTAGGCCACTAGTTTTTCCTTTAAAAATACTTGTTACACCTCAATGCATGCTTGCTAATGGAGTTGCTGAATAACGTTGTACAAGTAACAATAATTACATGTTTTTTGGATTCACTTCAAAAATTTCGTTGAATTGAGTAGAAACTTAAGTTTGTATACATATCCTTAATGCACACAACGAATACTGTGAAATTTCGAAAATAATTGAGTTTGAGGAAAATGTATTTTTTAGTGCAAATGTGTTGGTTAATAAATTGCGTGCTGTTCTTACCCTGTTAGTTGTTCATATAACAGCTAATTTTAGCGCAGAGTATAAAACTGGTTACAAAACCAAATTTTCATTCACAACATCCATTAATTACGCATATCTCAACCCCAACTCATTCAAAAGTGTTTCTCCGTGCGCTACTAACTACCAGTACGGCGTTGAACATTATCACATAAATTTTAAACAAGTAAGTTATTAACGATGTTATTCACTCACTTAATCCATTTCCTGGAAATTTTGCGATTGGACAGTACATTCTCCCAAGATCCAGTTATTTAATTATTTACTATCCGAAATTATGTTATGTAAGTTGCGTCCGTCCGTCCGCAGATAGTACCGCAACGTATGCACGTTAGTAATTTGCAATAAGACATTTTTACCCCAAAGTCCTTTGTTCAGCGAGACTATCACGAATGCCGCTCTCATCCATCTTATCTTATCCATCACGATCTTGGGTGTAAAAAAAATCAGCAAAAATCTGCAGTGTTGACGGATACGAATACTTAATTTTGCATTGTGATTATAGATTGCGTGATCGTGCAAATATTTGGAGCTTTTTAACAAGTAGACCTATCTTTGATTTTCGAATCAAGTAAACTATAGAAGAATTTTTTATGGTTATGGTGAGAAAGGTCTTATCAACAAAGTAAAGTTTAAAGTTAATGGAGAGTGAATTTTCGAGGATGAAAATCGATTTCCATTTTCTTTATTTTCGAAGGAAATTCCAGTTCCATGATATGATATAGAAATACTGGTTGGGTAAAATAAATGCATTAATGCCAATATATGCATCTCTTTTCAGTTGAATGCCATTTCGACAAATGTATTAGAAGTGTATTGATGTTTGTGTGGGAGCATTTCTATATGGAAAAGTTGTCCGTACTTCTTTCCGCTTAATCGAGCCAACATTATTCATGCTAGGAAAAGTTGCTGTTTTCTATTTCCTGGTAGCAGGTGGAGAGCTTTTAGAAAGAATGCGCTATATTTTAGTCCGGTATGTAATCTATGTAAAAGCTTTAGAGTGGAAGAATCAAATTATATATTTCTCGCATTCAGAGGATTGGTGCATTTAGCGTTCACGGAAAGGAATACACTTGCATTGTAAAACTGTGCAGGGCAAAACCGCACTAGAATTCCGATATGTCGTCATGCCAGTACAAATAAAAAGTTAATAAATTTGATTAAATTTATCACTAAATACATTAGTTCTAGCATGCAACAGTTCTCCGGTGAAAGTTTGTGTAATACGGAGGAGTAATACGTTGTCGTAAATGCAAACAGCAAAGTCATAGACTCCTCCAAATTTGTGCCAAAGGCCAAACTGTATTATGATAACTTATGAATTTAATTTTTGTGTGAAAGTTGTCAGATTATCCACTTCGCAAAATGTCAAGTTCAGGAGTTCATGTACAGAATGCTGAGACCCAGATGTAATGTGAGGAAAGCAGCTGTATAAATTTTGTGTTGTTTATTACCATTTACTGTCACGTCATGTTCCTGACACAAACAAGATGAGATGAGATCTATGGCTAATTGGATAGGAATGAGCAGTTGGATAAAGTTGATACTGAAATGTAGCATTATTAAGAGTGATATGCAGACACATACTAATTGATTCGTATAAATCGAAACAACCTCTCAACAACATTCATAATGATTGCGGTTGCGCTTAACGTTTTACTCATTTTTATAGTATTACCAAGAAACCACATAAAATACTTCTGTCACCTTACGATTTCTATAGTTTCAACTATTAGAGTGTTTTTGGGGCAACGATAATTCCTTGTTAAAATTAACAAAGGATGGACACCAGCCATTTTTAGATAACGTACCAATTAGGTAAATTGCCACTTGCCCCAATTCTACTTAATTAACTAAAAAATGGATCTGATATTTTTTTTCTAATTTGCTCATACTTGCTCAAGTCCTGAAAATATTTAGGATTATTTCAGGAAATTCGTGGATTCTATTATAAGTGGTCAGCCGTTGGAGTGTAGACAACAGGATTTGCGATAAGGTATAGAGAAAGTTGTTTAAGGAGACTGATGGAATAATCTGTACTCTGTGACGGTCAGCCCATCTAGAGCTCTCCATATGTGCATTTCGGAAGATCGTGCTAGAAGCTTGTTGCTTCTAGATTGTCAGTTTTTGCAAACATGGAGAAGCGCCTCGATCTAGTAAATTAAAATTGATGGAGTGCTTCGCAAGTCATCTTGAATTCAATCTGTACCACAGTCATTCCTACATAATATGTTGTTGACTTAAGTTGTATCTTAGAGAATGCAATAACCTTATTTACTTAACAATAATTACATGTTTTGGATTCATTAAAAAATTCGCTTAGTTGAGTCGAACCGTAAGTTTGTGTGCTAATTCTTAATACATGCAACGAATGCTTCTCAGTTTCTAAAACAATTGAGTTTAACGAAAAGGTATTTGTAGCGCAAATGCTTTGGTTAACAAACTGAGTCAAGGTGACACTGAAACGTTTTACATTGGAAAACCACTGTATTTACGTTTTGAGAATTAGTACTTCCATTGACCATTATGGAAGATGATATTTGTTGATATTTCTGCGGAGAACTAGTCATTTCATCTCTACTAGATATTCCGTGCTTACTCAGTTAATTGCGTAAAAATAGCCACCATGAGCGCAAAGTATAAAATTGGCTTCAAAACCAAATTTCCGCTCAGATCTTTCTATTACGACGATGAAATGGACCGCATCTCTTGGCGATAAATTTTCGCCGTGCCTTACTAATTTCAGTGACAGCGTTTAATTTAATATAATATACATATTACACAAAAGTGATGTTTCTTCTATCAATACGTCCAGAGCATACCGGAAAAATGGGCAACCTGCTTACAAGAAACAATAGGTAACCTTGTCGAACAAGATACAGAACTCACAATGTTTTCTGTTTTCACGATCGCGTAGAAAAGGAAATAAAAATGAGACTCGTGTTAGGTGTCTTAAAGTTAGCTTGATCAATTTTCTCGCACAAAAATCGCCATGTGTCACGAACTCCACAGAACAAGTTGAAGTTAATCATTGGAACAGGTCCATACATATACATATCTACGTTGCGAATGTGAGATTACTCATGCCATACATCAATTACACATACAAAACCAATTCCACATGCCGTATTGTTCCATTGTAGTCCTCATATCCTACGTCATTCACATATACGTTTTGTCACACGAATGTGCCTATGGCATATATGGAAAGCAAGTCTCGCTTGGGATTGCATTTTATTCAATGGTACAATATACCTTGTTACACAAACTCAATGATACTCCGTCAATGTCTCATGGACGCGACGAGAAGAACAGGGGGAAAGTAATTACAGTAGTTATAATAGTTACAACCGTTATAATAACAAGTTAGACAATGATTGGATTCATGTACATAACTCAATTGATTTTATATGCAAATGTTGCTTAATAATATGAAGTTCATTCCAATGTTATCTATCCGGCTATCGTCACTATAAAACGGTTATACGTATTCAATGGTTTCGTAATTTCGACAAGAGGTACGGATTTGGCAAAAATTCCTGATCTAGGTTGCTTTTTTTCTTTTGTCCATCTTCATTGGAATTTATGATCTTTGTAAATAAGTACCTACTACAATTTTACTTGCAGTTTTATCGAAGTTCAAGAGTTCGCGTACAGAATTCGGAGACCCAGACGTAATGTGAAGAAAGTATTCATATATTTTTTGTCTTGTTGGTTACAAGTTGCTGACGCGTCATGTTCCTGACCCAAAACATGTTGAGGGTTATGGCTAATTGCAAAGGAATGAGCAGTTGGATAAAATTGATACTGAAATGTAAAATTACAAAAGTGTGATAAAGGGGAGAAATTTATTTGTATAAAATTGAAAAAACGGTTCAAGCACATTCATAACGATTGTGATTACTTTTAGTTTTTAACTCATTTTTATCGTAGTGCCTAAACACCACTTATAATGCTTCTGACACCGTACGATTTTTATAATTTGAAGATTAGTTTCAGCGATTGTAGTGTTTTCTGGGCAGTGATAAATCTTTGTTAAATTGACGAAGGATGGCCATCTGTCAATTGTTTGGTAACGTACCAACAAGGTAAGTTGCCACTTGCCTCAATCCCAATTAACTGAAAAAATTCAATCTGACATTTATTTGTAAGTTGCTCATATTCACTCAAGTCCTGAAACTATTTAGGGTTATTTCAAGAGATTCGTGGATTCCATTATAAATGTCATTTGTTGAAGTGAAGAGACTCGATGGAACCATGTCCTTGGTAATTAATTTCTCCATACCACTTGTATAACAGTTAATCTGTACTCTATGACGGTCAGCCAAACTGATAATGAGTCTCATCCTCTGAACGCTACACAAACTTCACCTACTACTCTCCATTTCGATCTGGTAAATTAAATTGACGGAGTGCTTCGCGTGTCATTTAAAACGCAATATGTACCACAATCATTCCAGCTTGAAATGCTCTTGGCTTAACTTGCATCCTACTTTAATGCATGCAATAACTTTATTTTCTTAACAATAATTACATGTTATGGATTCATTAAAAAATCGTTGAGTAGGAATTTAAGTTTGTGCACAAATTCTTAGTAAACGCAACGAATACATTGCATTTTCTAAAACAATTGAGTTTGATGAAAATGTATTTAAAGCGCAATGCGATGGTTAAAAAATTGTGTCAAGTTGACACTGAAATGTTTTACATTGGACAACCATATACATTGCATTTACGTTTTGAGGAATAGTTCTTCTATTGATCATTCTGGAACGTGATATTTGTTGACGTTTCCGCGGAGAACTAGTCATTTCGGCTTCACTAGATATTCTGTGCTTACTCGGTTATTTGTGCAAAAAATATTTGCTTTGAGCCCAAAGTACAAAATTGGCCACAAATCAAATTACCGTTCAAAACTTTCCATTAACAAGGACAAAGCAAACCCACCTTGCCTCCAAATTTTTGACCGTGCGCTACTAACAACAAGTACGACGTCGGACTTATAGTTTTCCAATGTGTTCCATGAACCACAAAAATAAAAATTGTTGTATGTTTTATCTCATCAGTTGATAAACTAGAAAGTTATTAAAAAGGTTATTCAATCATGTAATGTATTTGAATAATTGGTTAAATTCCTAATATGCCTAATATGATTTGTCATGAAGAATCATGCATGTCTCCATCTCCCTGTAGTCAATCGTCTGCACTTTTCATTAAGCTAATCAGATAGCTCTCCTGTCCTGTTATCTCCTTACCTTATCCTGAGAACTTCTCTCCTAGTTCCTCAGACTTGATCCTACTCTTGACTTGATAACTTCTATTAAAGACTGTACATAATCCAGGCAAAGAATCTACGTGTTCTTGGTCACACTCATTTATGCACCAAGCATACTCTTCATATTCTACATTGGCGACGAGGTGTTTTATTCTACAGTCTCACTTTCCCCAAAGTCAGTTTTGGTGAAAAAAAGAAATTCGACCAGACGTGGAAAATTTATTTTTCAACTGCATCATTGCTACTGTCGTAATTGAAGAGGTATAATGTTAAGTTATCCGTAAAATATCGAATGTTACGAAACACATAATGGAGAAGGTAAATGACAGTCCTGTCTTTTAGGCATTACGTTTGCATTGTAGGCATCACGCTGAAGTGAAGTAGAAGGGAGTACACAAAGTACTTATGACCGCTCAAGTACAATAGATTTCATTCTCACATTGTTAGTCCGCAGGCATGTTGAAGGTCAAAGAGAAAATAATGACTCCATGCTGCAAAAACAATACCAATATGTTTTAATGATGTAAATAATAAAGCAGGTGATTCAACAGGCACGTGTATAGATGCTTTTGTTTTAGAAGTTTCCATCACTCCGAAATCCGATTTTCTATAGAATCTGGAATGTTCTGAATCAGTGCTTTCCAATTCAAGCCGAATTCAAAAAAGATCAGCTTACCTTAGAAAACGTAATATAAATGCGAACATGAGTTGTGTACAAAGGTAAATTTGTACATAAATTCATAATATAATACGAAAATAGAAACAACTGGAAAGCAATCGAGTTGGGCGGTTAAAGCTATTTGTGAGCAGATCATGGTGGTAAAGACATTATGTCGTCGTGGCAATGAAAAGGTTGACATTCTGAAGCATGTTTGTACTTTGAAGAATATTTCTGTGCATAATGCGGGAATGTTACATTTGCATACATTGCTGCGCTGTTATTGAAATCAAATCAAGAGCTCCTAAAGTTCACAGTTTGAAAAACTGATTTTTAAGAGTAAATGTAAAATGACTGCCATTTCAGCAAAGCTCCAAGTGAGTTCCATTCAATAATCAAAGCTAATAGCAAGTTATGCAAATGATCGGGTTTTTTATGTAATTCCATTGATTTAAATATTATTGTGGAATAATTTAAAACTCACTCGCACTGATAACTAATGTCACTAATAAACCTGTTGGATTTAATTTGATGCGATGGGTTAATATTACCACAGTGACATTGGATACACACATATTCAAGTATTCAGATGGTGAAATGTAGCACAAGAAATCAATCCCTATGTAATAATATTTGATTAAATTTAAATTTGCTTATCGCACGGGAAAAGTGTATTGCATTTTTGGCACGCCGGTATCGTTGTGGAATTTGCTTTAGGGAAATAGTTAGAAACTGAACGCATAATCGTAATGCGCAATTTAAAGTAAATCTACAGTGCAAACTTTCTGAACATCTACATTCCGGATATCCAAAGCTTTTCGTTCGAAGTAGACAAGTTAATGACTTTGACTCGAAACACGACAGTTTCTTTTTATTCCCAGTTTAAACTTCCCATATGAAAAGAAAATGATTTTTGACAATGGAGTTTCTCGGGAATACTTTTTTTGCTGTTTTGAAACACATTGAATATCTTATATTATTATGAACACAATAGATCCGTTATTTTGAAACCGGCGGTAATACTAAACCTAATCATTCCATTTTTACATAACTCATTATTGCATAACTGGATGCTTAAATTATGTTCGCAGCTATATTTTGTCGATTCATATACAACAGCTTTAAAAACA